>CM069914.1:109122811-110322811 GCA_036172215.1 Camellia granthamiana
TCTATTCTTTAATCTCTCTTATTTGTCATTCTTTCCCAAGTTTGGCTGATGGACAACCTAAATGTGGTGGAACCTTGTCCCGAGTACACGGCCAGAGCTTACTTCTTTCGCCAACGGCTAGTGGACTTCCCCAATGAGGGATGGTGGTGTAACTGGATGTGTCACAGGTCTGCAACCGACATAGCTTGGCATTGCCCATGGCTTGACTTAGCTGAGATGAGCTACAGCATGACCCGATAACTGGGTGTTCAGTTGATTGGCCTCACACACTGTGTGTTTTATTTCCCCTTCCGGTTCAAACGCTAATTTGGGCATGATCAGACACGTCCAAATGAGGGGGTGGAATACCCAACTCCATTCCCAATACGTGCTTCGAACGTGACTAGGTACCTCACTACTTGGAAAACGAGAGAGCTCTTGGCCCCTACTCCTAGCTTCAGTTATGCCCTTTCTGACGAATGCTTGGCTTGGCTCGAGGACGTGGCATAAGCTAGATCAACTTTAGCTGCAGGGACTTCTGCTAGTACGAGCAAAGGACGCAGGAACACCTGACTCATATGCCCCTAGTTTTATTGCTTTGATCTTTCTTTTCAAGTTTTAAGATGTAAAAGCAACTTCAATTTCTAGCAAAGAGTTGGAGAATGTACTTGATGTTGAAATCAATGGAATTAAAGTTGTAAGTACAAAATTTTTCCTTTTGGTCCCAAAATGGTCTAAGTTGTAAAAAGTAGAATTTTGAGAAAAATCAACTTTTATTAAAACTTTTCAAAACTATTTTCAAAAATGATCACTACCTGACACGCCCAGAATCGATTCTCAAGATGTACAACCCCAAATCAAAAGATCATAACTGCCCCTGCTTGAATACATTACTGTTATACATTGTACAACGAGTCTTCTTCCCAAAACGAAGATCACAACCAAGCTACGAAGATCACAACCAAGCTTATAAATATCTAACAAAGATGACCTAATCAAACAAATGGACAGAACAGTTGAGTTAGAGATGATTACGACCGAACTTCAGGATGAAGTTGCCTACGTATCGGAAAGATGGGAATCACGCCTTACGTAGTTCGGTTCAAGTTCACTCGGGTTTTAACTCTCTCTTTTTGCACTCAAACTTTTGCCAAAGTCGCCCTTTAGGGTTTTCAACCTTGCGAGCTCAGTTTTTCTTTATTTCTAATTTTTCATACAACTTTTGCCTAGGTCGCCCTTTCGGGTTTTCGCCCTAGCAAGCCTCTCAGGGGTAATATTTCTTCAACCTGTCCATGTTGATCAGCTATGAAAACTACAGGCCATCTAGATCCATGAGAATAATCGCCCTTCTTGACCAGATTGACTTGATGATATAAGGACTAATCCAATTGGGCTTGAACTTGCCCCTAGGGTCATGAATGGGAGCCCAGTTGTCTTTCAGCACCATGTCCCCTTCTTGAAGATTCCTAGGCTTAACTTCTTGTTAATAGCCCCAGCAATTCGGCGCTGGTAGCCCTGGACATGATACAATGCCCTTAGTCTTCTCTTATCAAACAACATTAACTCCTCAAATCTGCTCTGTTATAAATCTGCCTCTGCTATCGGACACCCGACCATAACCCGCAGCGACGGCACTTCAATTTTAATTGGCAAAACAGCCTCCACCACACAAACGAGAGAATAGGGGGTTGCCCATGTAGATGTTCGGATTGAGCTTATGTAGCCTTAGAGTGCGAATGGCAGTTTATCCAACCAATCCCTGTAAGTCTTTAACATCTCCTGCAAAATTCTTTTGATGTTTTTGTTCGTAGCCTCGACAGCTCCATTGGTTTGTAGCCTGTAGGTTAATGATTTATGGAAAGCCACGTTATATTTCTCAAGCAAGTCTATCACCTCTTTCTTGAAGTGTGACCCATTATCGGAGATAATCTCATTCGGAACTCCATACCGGTAGATGAAGTTGTTTTTGATGAACTTAGCCATGTGCGATACTTTCAATACAAAGTAGGACTGAGCCTCTACCCATTTCGTGAAGTAGTCGATTGCTACCAGAATAAACTCATGCCCGTTTGACCTCTTTGGCATAACTGCGCCGATAACATCTATTCCCCAAACAGAAAATGGCCATGGTGAAGTCATATTGTAGAGCTTTGGAGGCGGAATGTTCATGGGGTTGGCGTGAATCTGGCATTTGTGACAGCGTCGAACAAAACCAAGACAATCATTTTCCATGGTTGACCAATAGTAGCCTTGTCTAAGGATTTTCCAGGCAAGCATCACACCATTCATATGGGCTCCACACTCTCCTCTGTGAATGGCCTCCATGAGGCACTTTGATTCTTCTTCCTCCACATATAGCTTGTGCATTCCCAAATGGCCTCTTTTGTACAACTTGCCTCTACAGATGATAAATTGGACGGCCAGATGACGTATCCCCCTTTTTTCCTTGGCATTGGCTCTTGGTGGATATGCCTCATTTTCCTGGAAATTCCAAATATCGTAATACCAGGGGTTCTTGTCTGAAGCCTCATCTATCACGGCATTGGTTTCATAGGCCGGCGTGTACTTATGTTCAATAATGATCGAATGCATCCTAACTCCCAATGGAATGTCTACCATAGAAGATAGAGTTGCTAGTGCATCAGCAAATCAGTTGTTCTCTCTTAGCAGATGGGTAAACGTAAACTTTTCAAACCTCGGAATTAGCATATCCAAGACCTGATGGTAAACCTTCATTTTCTCCTCTTTAACCCGCCAATCTCTGTTGGCTTGAGACACAACCAAGTTCGAATCCCCGATGACATCCAACCTTTTTGCCCCTAGTTCCAGGGCAACCTCTAAACCAGCAATACATGCCTCATATTCTGCTTCGTTGCTGGATACTTTGAACCAGAGTTTGAAGGCTAAGGGTATATAGGAGTCATCAGGTGCTATCAACAGCACACCGGTCCCATAATTGTATTGATTGGCTAATCCGTCAAAGTACATCATTCATGTTTTCTCCTCTATTTGCAGAATATCTTCATCTAGGAACAAGTACTCCACCACTTCATCCCAATCTACTGGGTAATCTGCTAGGAATTCCGCTACAGCTCTCCCTTCAACCGACTTGCGTGTAACATATGTAAAATCAAATTCGGAGAGAAGAATCAACCAATGGGCTAGCCTACCCGTAAGCGCTGGTTTCTCAAAGAGATATTTGATGAAATCTAATCTCGAAACCAGGATTACAGAGTGAGCTAACAAGTAGTACCTCAACTTCCGAGTAGCCCATACCAATGGTAGACAAGATTTCTCAAGGGGAGTGTAACGGGTCTCGTAATCCAGCATTTTCTAGCTCAAGTAGTAAATGGCTTTCTCCACCTTGGCCTCCGAATCCTGAGCTAACATACACCCCATGGTTGAGTTTGTCATCGACAAGTACAAGATCAGCGGTTTTCTTGGTTTTGGCGGTGATAACACAGGCGGATTTTGCAGGTACTGCTTGACTTATTCAAAAGCGAACTGACAGCGATCGTCCCATTGGAACTTCTTTCTTTTCTTCAGGAGACCAAATAGTGGTTCACAAGTCAAGGTTAGTTTTGAAATAAACCGTCTTATGAATTGCACTTTACCCAGAAAGCCGCGCACCTCCTTTTCAGTCCTTGGTGGTGGCATTTATAAGATGGCCTTGATTTTGAAAGGATCTACCTTAATTCCTCTCTGTGTGATCAGGAATCTTAACATTTTTCCCATTGTTACGCTGAAGGTACATTTTTGCGGGTTCAACCTCAATCTAGACTCTCTGATCCACTGAAAGAATTTCTCCAAGGCAGTGTAATGGCCCTCTCGATCTTTGGACTTGACAATCATATCATCCACCTACACCTCAACCTCTTTGTGGATCATGTCGTGCAGAATGGTGGTTGTAGCCCATTGATAAGTAGCTCCAGCATTCTTCAATCCAAACGGCATGACTCGGTAACAATAGGTGCCCCATGGAGTAGTGAAAGCTATCTTCTCCATATCCTCGGGTGCCATCAGAATCTGGTTATACCTGAAAAGCCCATCCATGAATGAGAGCAATGCATGCCCGCGGTGAAGTCTACCAACTTATCAATATGCGGCAGTGGAAAATTATCCTTCGGGCTAGCCTTATTTAGATCCCTGAAGTCGACACAGACTCTGATTCTGCTATCCTTCTTTAGGACTGGAACAATATTGGCTAACCACGTTGGATACTCGGATACAAGCAAGAAACCTGCCTCAATCTATTTGGTAACTTCTTCCTTGATCTTCAAAGCCCAATCTCGGCAAACTCTGCACAACTTTTGCTTAACTAGTCGAGCCTCAGGGTAAAGAGGGATCCGGTGTTGTACAATCTTAGGATTGATTCCAGGCATGTCATTGTAGGACCACGCAAAAATATCTTTGAAATTTTTCAATAAAGCGATTAAACGCTCGCATTCCTCCGAAGACAATGTGGACCCGATCTAGACCAAGCGCTGATCCTTTTTAGTACCCACATTAATAGCAATGATTTCATCTGTACAAGGCTTAACACACCTCTCCTCCTCAAAATCAACCAAGTTTTTCAAAACCCGAGGAATTTCTTCCTCTTCGTTTAAGTCAAAATTTTGGAAATCAAGATTAGTACGATAAACCAAAGGCACAAAGTAATAAGCAAAGTCCACCTCATTCCTATTCAAAAGATCTGGCTCCTCAGTTATAGTGGACTCAAAAGAAAAAGAAAAAGAGGACAGGGACAGGACTTTGGCATCTGGGTTACCAGTCCCGGAGATGCTAGACTCTAAAGAACTCAAATCTGATTCCAACTCCACAGACTCAGTGGAATCAGACTCGGACTCACTATCCGATTCAGAACTGCCGACGGTGCCCTTCTCAAACTTCTAGATCAGGCGCGGAGCCTCTGATGCATCCACGATAAGACTAGTAAAATCCTCTGCTGGTTTATCCCCGATCATTGAGATAGTAAAACTATCCCCCAAGTTGGCGGACTCAGTTCTAGCAGTAGAACTTGCTAGTAAGTCAGCCAGTGCCTTCCCTAACAACTCCTCCTCTTCAATAACCAGACTCGCAACCCTTCATGATCCGTACCAGTGCTTAGGTCTGCCTGCTCATCCTCTTATTCTGGTAACCGGTGCCCGAAGAAGATTTCGAACCCAGGATACCTAGTCTTTGTCTCCCAGTCATACTAAGGCTCCGGGAATCAACAGAAGGGGAAATCATCCCTTGGCGGACAAAACGTCTGTTCAAGGTCCCCTATATTGGTTTATGGACTAACTCATATTGCTTTCCAACCCTCTTTGCTTTGATTCTTCCTCTCAACTCCTCACCCTTTCTTTGCTAGCCTACAGTGGTAGGTTTGTATCCCAGCCCAAAAGCGTAGGGATTATCACTCATCTCCTTAGCAATGGTACCTCCCTGCTTGCCGCTTCTACCTAGTCCTAATCCAGGAACATGCTGCTATTTGTTCATCATATAGATAGACTGGGTACTTACATAATTCCCCTTGTCTTCTGCCATGATGTTCTGGACCAGCCGAGCTTCTGCCAAAGAGAAGTCGGAGAGAAATACATCCTCTTCTCCATGTATGATTCCCAGCACTGGTGTGGTAGTTCCTTGAGGAGGGTGAATTGCAGAATTGTCATACACAATAGCAATCCCACTTTGAAAGGGGTACTTTACTAGTTGGTGAATAGTTGACGACAAAGCCTTCATCTGGTGGAGCCAGGGCATTCCCAGTAGCAAGTTAAAGGTTGCTAGTACATCCATGACATGGAATTCCACCTCATGTTCGGACAGGCCGATTAGGATATGGCTTTATGTTCCCATAACATCCCAGCTTGTATTGTCATAAGCCCAGACAATTGGATCGTGGGTGTAAAGTTAATCGGTCTCAAACTAATGGCATAGGCAGTTCTTACTAGACATACATTGATTGCCGATCCAGTATCTATTAACTCCACTGGAATCCATTTTTTTCGACTTTCCAGGGTTACATATAAGGGAAGGTTGTGGTTGGCGCCCTCGGGAGGTAATTCTTTATCCGTAAGGATATTCCTAGCATAACGTCCCCGGAGGTGACTAATGACACCAATTGGTCAGCGGTGGTGCCAATGGGTAGTTTGGTTCGGTTCATTGCTTCAAGCAGAGCTTGTCTATGCTCCTGAGATGCCATTATCAATCCCCATATGGATATGTTGGCTTGGATCTTCTTCAGTTGTTTCAAGACCAGGTTTTCTTCAGCATCCTTCTGTTTTCCTTTCTCAGCCTCTCTATTGGAAGATTCTGGCTAATCTAAACTTAGGGGTTTAAAGTACCGACCACTGTGGGTCAGATGATCAATCTCATGAGTGTACCGCGTATCATCAGGGGTATTATCCTTCCACCCTTCATCCGTGTATGCATGGCTTAGATCGCTATCTTCCCACCACTCTCTCGCGGTCATGGTTGGGCTGCTATCAGATTCTATTCTAAGTATGTTAACATCACGTGCCCTGTCATCATACCATTCTTCCTCCACTATAGCTCGGGTTTCAGTATCTCGGTACTTTCTGAGTTTCCTTAACATTATCTTCCGATCACTGGGTTCCCACTCGCTTTTCTTAGTGTTTTGAACACTGCCGGTTATGGACTCAACCTCTTCTTTCTCTTTTCCCCTTTTCTATTCCAGAGCTATTTTCTTCTGGATCTCTTCCACTCTCTCCCATTGGAATTGTTCCAGTGCCTATTCTTTCTCAGTCAGGGGTGAAGCCTCAGCCTTGCCACTAGCACCACTTTTTTCTTTGTTCCCAGTCTCTTCTATCTGTTCCTCCACACCTGACTCTTCCTTACTCAACCATCCGTTACTTGTTTCTGGCTGGCTCGGGTCCCACCATCCTATCTGCACATAGTCTGTATCTTCTTCCCCGAAGAAGTAAAGATCCTCTAAATCCTCTTCAAATTCTACCAGATCCTCCTCTAGGTTTGCTAAGTCATTCAGGCCTTGCTCAGGCCACTCATTCTGATTCTGCGCCATTTGGTCTTCCCCAATAGCATTAATGCTAAGAAAGTCTGACAGTATGACTACTGGCTTCGGCTAATCGATAGCCACAATGTATAAATAGGGATCGTACTCCTCTGTGAGTGAGACCCCCTTCTCTATGACACGGGTATCAGATGACCCTATCTTTAGTGTATTCTTCTCTCTCTCTGTTTCTACTACCACGGGCTTGGATTGGGTTTGTGGTGTTAGATCTATCATACACATGTTTGTGCCTTCTAGAATAACTACCTCCAATTTTAGTAGGTGGGATAAGGTAATGTATGTGGTTAATTTCTCTAGGCGGGGGGACTTGGTTATGTGCAGGAAGTGGATTGGTTATTATGTTGGGTTTGAAGGTGGGGCGATGACTTTGTTGTCAATGAGATCCTGGATCTCATGACGTAGATGGTAGCACATATTCATGGGATGGCCATGTTGTTGGTGGAAGATACAATACTGGGTAGGGTCATGTTTGGGTAGTAATGGGTCTCGAAGTGGATGAGGATCGAGAGGCTTGAGATGCCCATTTTGCATTAATAGCTTGAAGACGTAGGTTGGGCTCATATGGAGGGGAGTAAAAACTCTTCGATTCCGAGGTGGACCAGTATTTTGTAAAGGTTGTGAGGTTGTGGCAGTAGCAAAGGGATCAGCCATCTTGGCCATGGAAACAACAGTGCTGACATCCGCGGGCCATGGAATAGTGCTACTGCTAGCGTTGGCACTCCAGGAGAACGGCCTTCTTGCAGGTTCACTTGTTCTATGGATAATACCCTTTTTTGAATGCGCTCTCAATCTGGACCCCCAACTCATGTAAGGAAGCAAATGTGGACAATGGCGCCACTATCAATTCTCTATAACATGTCTAGCTCAAGATTCTGGACCACTAGCCGGACTTGTTCTCTTTCAGTAAGTCTATTTGTTATTCAGGCTGCCTTGGCTCTCTACCAGGCGACAAAATCAATGAATGATTCTTTGGGGTTCTGGGTAGTAGCCTCCAACTCGCTAATGGTTACTTGTAACGAGTGGACATTTGAGTCCTTGTTTCATGAAGCCAATGAGTCATGATCTCAATCAGAGGAGTATCTCTAGCATGTTGTTTAGCTAACATGTTGGAAGATCGGACAATATAGGTTCCATCACCTTAGGTTACTGAGGTAATAGAACCTAGGGGCAGTTGTGGAGAAGTATTTTGTGAATGACAGCACGTGGCTAAGGTGATGCCAAAGTATCAGCTAAGGTGCCATGTGGCCTACTCATATTGCCGAGGTGATCTCAGCTAGGCCGAGGTTATCTGCGGAGATATCAGAATCCGAGATAAGCAGATAAGGGACAAGAATCCTAGAACAGGAGAGGATCTCAATCTGGATAGAGATAAGGCTCAAGAAGAGCTTATCTCTATCTAGATAAGGGTCTAAGATGAGCATGAAGCTTGAGTCCCATGAAGTGAGGCTTCTAGGGGGATCAGGTCACTATAAAAGCAGGGCACCCTCGTGGGTCTAAGGTAAGTTCTTTCTTGTGAGTTTAAGCACAATTTGCTATCTTTGAGAGATATTGATTACTGACTTGATCGTCGGAGTGCCCCCAGGTGGCGAGCTACTGTGGTATTCTCATCTTCTTGTTACAGGTTGTTGGACTTAATCTATTCTGCCAATGCCCTCCAGCTGAGTTCCTTGTTTGGTTGTGAGGTCAAAAATCAACACCCACATGATGTAATTGTACCAAGTTTGTGAAGCTTATTTCATTCTCCAAATCTCAAGAGTAGTTAGTATAATTTACCCTAAAATTTATAAAATTTTCTTATTTACTAATGTTACAATTATTATATCATTCTAAAATATTATTATTGCATAGCAAAACTAAGAAAAAATGTGTAATATTTACCCTTAGAAACCTCGAGGGAGGTGGGCGTAATTTACCCTAAAAAATATGTTAATAATTGTCCAACAGCCCTGAGGCATTATTGGTATTTTTGGATTTATTAGTAATGACATCAGTAGGTTCAGCTATCACATGTAACGGATGTTCAAATATGGAGGAATCTTGACAATATCAGTTAAAGTATAAGAGGTTTATGTAATCATTCAAATTACAGAGGAGGTTCTTGTATTTGTCAGAAACCTCAGGGGAGGTGAGTGTAATTTACTCTATATTCTGACATATTAAAATGATATAAAATAATGAAAAAACAAATCATATATAGGGTTCGTTTGGGAAGTGGGTTGGCTTTTTGGCTTTTTAGCTTTTTAGCTATTTGAGCCTAGGGCTAAAAAGTCTTGTTTAAGAAGGGCTTTTTGACCCTTTTGGCTTTTTGTGAGAGAAAGAATGTAATGATTATGGGTTGGATGTGATATTTTGTCTTATTGGATTAAAAAGCCTATTTTATTTTCTTGTGACTATTTTAACCAAAAAATCCCAACTTTCAACTTCCCAAATGAGCTCATAATTTAGTACACTCTTTTTATAAACCTCTCAAAGTGGAACACATTGAACTCGAGTAAAGATATTTTGTTGTGGGTTTACAACAATAAGATGTTAGAAATGGTTTTGGAAAAATCATATTTTTCCTTAACTTTGGTCCATTTTTTAGGTGGGACTCATGCGCCAAAATTGGCGGGTCTAAGTGGTAACGCGTTCTATGTCGCGTTGTGATTCACGTAGTATATTTGGTTGCTCAAAACCATTATCGAGTGAATGGGAAATTGAAGTCAAAGTGAGCTCCATGGAAATGGAGTTTTGGTGGAAATTCCTTAAAGGTTTAAATTAAAGGTTTGTCCCACATTGGTTCGGTGGGCAAACTTTTATGGGTTTATAAGGCTTGAGTTTGCAACTTGAGGAGGGCCCCAAGAGGCACCCCAAGTTTGTAGAAGGAAAAGGTTATAGACAAAGTGAGCTAGACCCATTAGACCCAAAAATAAACACATGCGCGCGCCGCCGCCATTGTCCGTCCGATCGGCTAGGCTGGGCTTGGACGCGAGTGTGGGTGTGTGGTGTGAGGTTGGGTTAGGCCTCCAAAAACATTTGAATTTATTTTATTTGTTTGGAAGTAAAAATCAGTTCGGTTTTTATTTCAAAATTTCTGTTGGAGAAATTCAGAATTTTGGCTTGTACCCCTTCAAATTTTCTGAACAATTCCATATCTATTTAAGTTCAAACCCAACAGGTTCCTATCTGTTTTAAACTAAACAGATTCAGCAAATTCAAACCAAACAGGTTTGATTCAAAACTGAACAGGTTCTATACATGTTCAAACAGGTTTGGTACCTGTTTAATTCAAACTGAACAGCCACATTTCCATCTATAAATAGGCAATCCCTCATTTGGGTTTTTTACTTAATTCCGTACTCAATTCTGCCATTGCTCTCTCTGCATTTTGCTGTATTATTTTTCTGTGAGAAATAGTGTAAACACAAAGTGTGTTCGTTGTACGAATAATTTGTAGTTCTGCTATTATTCGTTGTTGATCATTTTATCCTGGGAGATAGACGTCCACAATCTAAAAGCACCATGGAGAGGACGAATCTATCTTAAGGACACGGTGTTAAACACTGGACTTGATCAAAAATTTGTTCGACAAATAAATAAGGTAAGTATTTATTTTACTTTCAATTTATTTATTTATATCAGATTTTGATTTTGTTTTCGTAACAAAATAAAAATCTATTTTATTTTATTTTATCTCTTATACTGTTTTATTTTTGTAATCAAACAGTCTCTCTACTCTCTTTATTTCTTCAAATACAGTGAAGATTGTCCAACAATCTTAAGACATTCTTTTCTGGTGTCTTTATTGTATTTATTTTCTGTGCTTTTTATAAAGTGATATTCTTGTTGGAAATTACAAATAGTAGTCATACACTATTTAACAAATAGTAGTAATATACTATTTATTTTCTTTGACAACTAGTAGTAATATATTGGTGTCATTAACAATTTCAGAATAATAATTTGTGTAGTAGTGTTACAGAAAATTATTGTGTAGTATTTTATTTTCCTAGTTTTATTAACAAGAAAAATAAAATTATTTTGTGTTATAATTTATTTTCTGATTTGAGTAACTAGAAAATTAATTTGTGTTTTCGTTTTTCTGATTTTTGTAATCAAATATTATGGCTGCTGAAAGTAGTACTCCAAATCCAATTGTTACAACGACTCTGGTCCCTATCCAGAACCATATTCAAGTTCCAATAAATCATGGAGAAAAATTAGAAAAATTTAATGGCACCGAGTTTAAGAGATGGTAGCAGAAAATGCTGTTCTATCTTACAACTCTAAATCTGGCCTGATTTCTCCGTGAAGAGGCTCCAGTATTGAAAGAGGATGAAAGTGATCGGCAAGTTGTTGCCGCTGTAAACGCTTGGAAACATTCTGATTTTCTGTGCAGAAACTACATCATCGATGGCCTTTACAACATGCTGTATAATGTTTACAGTCCTCTGAAAACAACAAAAGAATTGTCAGATTTTTTGGAGAAAAAATACAAGACAGAGAATGCCGGCACAAAGACATTTATTGTCGGTAAATTTCTGGATTTTGTTATGGCAGACTCCCTAATGGTAATTTCTCAAGTTCAAAATTTTCATTTAATTTTGCATGATATTCATGCTGAGGGTATGTCTCTGAGTGAGTCTTTCCAAGTCGCTGCATTAGTGGAAAAATTACCACCGGCTTGGAAAGATTTCAAAAATTATTTAAAACATAACGCAAGGAGATGACCATGGATGAATTGATTATAAGACTAAGAATTGAGGAAGATAACCGTCAAGCTAAAAAGAGGAATAGTAAAAATCCCATTGAGTCCAAGGCTAATGTAGTTGAACATGTGCCCAAACCACACAACAAAAAGAGGAAGTTGCTGGAGATGATCCTAAACAAGGTGACAACAATGGCAATAAAAAGTTCAAAGGTAAATGCTATAACTGTGGCAAGACCTGACATCGAACGCCGCCCTAGGAAGAATCACGGAAGTACGAGCAAGAAGACTACCAATCAAGCCAATGTGACAGAACTTGATTACATCTCTGACGGGGTAAATGACATCAATCTCTCTACTGTGGTGTATGAGGCTAATTTGGTTAGAAATCCCAAGGAATGGTGGATTGACACTAGGGCAACTCGACACATTTGCGCAGACAAGAAGATGTTCACTACTTATAATGAGGCTGCAAATTGTGAGCAACTATTCATGGAAAATTCATCTACTTCTGTTGTAACTGGACAAGAGAAAGTAGTCTTGAAGATGACATCAGGGAAGGAACTAACCCTCAATAACGTGTTGCACGTACCAGACATCCAAAAGAATTTAGTTTCTAGTTCTTTGTTAAGTAAAAATGGTTTTAGGCTTGTATTTGAGTCTGATAAATTTGTATTAATAAAGAGTGGTATGTATGTTGGTAAGGGACACATGAGTGATGGTCTCTTCAAGTTGAATGTAATGACGGTGTACCAAAACTTGCTATTAATAAGAATAACACATCTTTTGCTTATATTCTTGAGTCAAATTTATGGCATAGTAGATTATGACATGTAAATTTTGATACTTTGCGTAGATTAATTGGTTTGGATTATATACCAAAGTTTGAAATTGATCCTAATCACAAATATGAGATTTGTGTAGAAACGAAACTAACTAAGGCTCCATTTAAATCAGTTGAAAGAAAAATCGAACCTCTAGAATTAATTCATACTGATGTGTGTAATCTTAAATTTGTTCAAATTAGAGGAGGTAAGAAGTATTTCATAACATTTATCAATGATTGCACAAGATATTGTTATGTATACTTACTTAGAAGTAAAGATGAAGCCTTATAAATGTTTACACTCTACAAAACTGAAGTTGAAAATCAACTTGGTAAAACCATTAAAATGGTTAGAAGTGATAGGGGTGGTGAATATGATGCACCATTAAATGATTTTTGTGCACAACATGGCATTATTCACCAAACTACAGCACTCTATTCTCCACAGCAAAATGAAATTGCAGAAAGGAAGAATAGAACCCTTAAAGAAATGATGAATGCCATGTTACTAAGTTTAGGCTTACTACAAAACTTGTGGGGGGAAGCAATATTGTTTGCTAATTATGTTCTTAACAGAATACTCCACAAGAAAACCAACAGCACTCCTTATGAATTGTGGAAAGGTCGACCACCATCCTACAAATACTTAAAAGTGTGGGAGTGTTTGGCAATAGTTGAAGTTCTTGTTCCGAAAAAGACTAAGATAGGACCAAAAACAGTGGATTGTGTGTTTATTGGTAATACTCAGAATAGTAGTGCATATCGGTTTCTGACTTATAAATCAGAAATACTTGATATAAATGTGAACACTATTATAAAGTCAATGAATGCTGTGTTTTTTGAACATATTTTTCCTTACAAGAAAGGACAGGAATTAAGTTTACATAAAAGAACTTATGATTGTACACAAAGTCAAGAGATTAATGACAATCAAATATAAGAGACTAGTAATGGTCTCGACCAACAAGATTTAACTGATAATGAGCCAAGACGAAGTAAGAGAGTAAGAACATCAAAATCCTTTGATCCAGATTTTCTGACATACCTGTTAGAAAATGAACATCAAAGCTTTAAGGAAGCAATGACAAGTCCTGAAGCACCTTTATGGAAAGAGGCTGTTAATAATGAAATTAAATCCATTATACAAAATCATACTTAGGAATTGGTGGATCTTCCACCCAATTCTAAACCTCTTGGATATAAATGGATATTCAAGAGAAAAATGAAAGCAGATGGTTCAATTGACAAGTACAAAGCAAGACTTGTGGTAAAAGGTTACAGACAAAAGGAAGGTCTAGAATATTTTGACACATATTCCCCTGTAACAAGAATAACATCCATCCGTATGCTTATTTCTATAGCAGCTTTATATAATCTAGAGATACATCAAATGGATGTCAAGACAGCTTTCTTAAACGGTGATCTAAATGAAGAGATCTATATGGAGCAACCCGAAGGAGTTGTAGTGCCAGGGTAAGAAAAGAAAGTTTGTCGACTTGTAAAACCTCTTTATGGATTAAAACAAGCTCCTAAGCAATGGCATGAAAAATTTGATCATGCTATGCTTACTAATGGGTTTAAGATAAACGAATATGACAAGTATGTTTATGTTAAAAACACTAACAAAGGTTATGTCATCATTTGTCTTTATGTGGATGACATGCTTATCATTGGAAGCAGTCAAAACATGATCAAATCAACTAAACAAATGCTGAACAAAAGATTTGATATGAAAGATATGGAGGTCGCAGATGTAATATTAGGAATGAAAATTACTAAAACATCTGATGGATATGCATTATCTCAATCACATTATATTGAGAAAATTCTTAGTAAATATATCAAGGATGATATAAATATAGCAAGAACACCTGTAGACATCAGTCTTTATTTATCAAAAAATAAAAGTGATACATGTCTCAACTAAAATACTCCCAAATCATTGGAAGCCTAATGTACCTAATGAATTGCACTCGTCCTGATATAGCTTATGCTATCAGTAAATTGAGTAGGTACACTAGTAATCCCGAAGAAGACCATTGGAAAATGATCATTCCAGTTCTTAGATATCTAAGATTTACCCGTAATCATGGTTTGAACTTTACGCGATATCCTGCAGTACTAGAAGGTTATTGTGATGCCAATTGGATATCGGATACTAAAGATTCAAAATTCACTAATGGATATGTCTTTACTCTAGGAGGCACTATTGTTTCTTGGAAGTCCACGAAACAAACATGCATCGCACGATCCACAATGGAATTTGAGTTCATTGCTTTAGACAAAGCAGGAGAAGAAGCAAAATGGCTTCGCCACTTCTTATAAGACATTCCAATGTGGCCAAAACCTGTGTCAGCTATCTGCATTCATTGTGATAGTCAATCTGCAATAGGCAAGGCACAGAGTTATATATATAATGGTAAGTCACGACATATTCGTCGTCGACATAATACCGTAAGGCAATTGCTCTCAAATTGAATAATCTCAATAGATTATATAAAATCTAAAGAGAATATTGCGGATCCGTTAAAAAAATGTTTGACTAAAGAGCAAGTGTATAGTTCATCAAAGGGGATGGGATTAAAGCCTATTACATAAGAGTCATCATATGGTAACCCTACTTAAATGACTGGAGATCCCAAGAACTAAATTCAAAAGGACAACTAAGTTATGTGTAGCTCGCCAGAAATCACTAAGGGATTAATTCCCTACCCATTCCTATGGTGAGAGTGAAATCTGCAACATGTGTTGTATGTAGGGGTTTAAAGATAAGCTTTGCTTTTAATGATTACTTATATCTTGATTTAAGCATAAAAATCAAGACAAATATAAGAGATACTCACAATAAAAATCACCTATATAAGTGTTGAACTGGGGCAAGTTCTGTGAGAATAAAGAGGCTAAATTCTCTAGAAAGCACTCATGAACAACCAGAAGCGTTCAAGGCCAAAATGAACACACCCGTGAGAACTACGATGTGTCAGAAGATATTTTGTGTAAAATCTATTGTCTTGGCTTACACAAACGGCTAAACAATTTAAGGCATCGCGTCCATTGGTTAGCTAGTAAGTCCGATAGGTTATCACTAAGGAAGGTTCAAGGCCAAAAGCTACCTATCCTGATGCAAGATATTTTTTATTTATACTCTTTCAACAAATTCTGCATATTGTTTCATTTCCGTTGCCATCAACTTATATTTATGTGGGGGATTGTTAGAAATGGTTTTGGAAAAATCAAATTTTTTTCTCAACTTTGGTCTATTTTTTAGGTGGGACCCATGCACCAAAGTTGGCGGGTCTAAGTGGTAACGCATTCTATGCCACGTTATAATTCACGTAGTATATTAGGTTGCTCAAAATCATTATCGGGTGAATGAAAATTGAAGCCAAAGTAAGCTCCATGGAAATGGAGTTTTTGTGGAAATTCTTTAAAGGTTTGAATTAAAAGCTTGTCCCACATTGGTTTGGTAGGCAAACTTTTGTGGGTTTATAAGGCTTGAGTTTGCAACTTGGAGAGGGCCCCAAGGGGCACCCTAAATTTGTAGAAAGGAGAGGTTATGGGCTAAATCCATTGGACTCAAAAATAAACACACACGCGTACGCCGCCGCCGTCCGTCCGTCCGGTCGGGCAGGTAGGCTGGCCTGGCTTGGGCTTGGGCTTGGGCGCGAGTGCATAGTGTGAGGTTGGGTTGGGCTTGTTCGGCCCAATACTTATCTTTTTAGACCAAAAACATTTGAATTTATTTTATTTGTTTGAAAATAAAAATATATTCAGTTTTTATTTCAAAATTTCAGTTAGAAACATTCAAAATTTTGGCTTGCACCCCTTCAAATTTTCTAAACAGTTCCATATCTCTTTAAGTTCAAACCCAACAGGCTCCTATCTGTTTTAAGCCGAACAAGTTTGATTCAAAACTGAACAAGTTCTATAACTGTTCAAACAAGTTTGGTACCTGTTTAATTCAAACTGAACAGCCACATTTCCATCTATAAATAGGCAGTCCCTCATTTGGGTTTTTTCACTAAATTCCGTACTCAATTCTATCATTGTTCTCTCTGTATTTTGTTGCATTATTTTTCTGCGAGAAATAGTGTAAACACAAAGTATGTTCATTATGCAAATAATTTGTAGTGCTGCTATTATTCGTTGTTGATCATTTTATCCTGAGAGATAGACGTCCACAATCTGAAAATACTGTGGAGTGGAAGAATCTGTCTTAAGGACACAGTATTAAACGCTGGACTTGATCAAAAATTTGTTCGACAAATAAATAAGGTAAGTATTTATTTTACTTTCAATTTATTTATTTATATCAAATTTTGATTTTATTTTTGTAACAAAATAAAAATCTGTTTTGTTTTATTTTATTTTATCTTTTATACTGTTTTGATTTTTGTAATCAAACAATCTCTCTCATCTCTTTATTTCTTCAAATACAATGAAGATTGTCCAACATAATACGCATTAGTAAAATTTGCAATTCAAATTGAAATAAAATGACATCAAAATATTGTATTAAAAAAACTAAAAAAAATAGCCTACATATTAAAATAATATATTCTCTCCATCCCAAAATAATAGTCCCCTGTGGAAAATTTAACTTTTTTTGGTAATACAATTATTGCACTTTAAAAAAATTGATTTTCCAAAATTACCCTTTGATAGTACATTTTTTAAGAAATATCAATTGTCATAATTGTACTTTTTATGTTGTTAATGAATTTAAAAGAAGGGCAAAATAGGAAATACATATTATTTTTGTCCTTGATTTTTAAAAAGAGACTAATATTTTGAGATAATGAAAAATGAAATAAAGGATTACTATTTTGAGATGGAGAGAGTATGAAATTTTACTTTAAATGTAGACCATTGAATTACCACAAACTGAGGATCTTAATCCATATACAACATTTATGAACTAGAATTATTCTAAGTATGGCTTACATTCTATCAATTTTAAATTTACATCACACACCTCAATTTTGAAACAAAAATTCACGATAGATATATAGTATTTTTATAGTCCACAAGACCCTCCCATATGGGTAAATTCTAAATATTTGCAATAAACCACACGCATCAATTAAAATTAAGTGCAAGTCAAATTTAAATGTTTAGGTTTATGATTCACCCCAAAGCAAATTCATTTTCTACAAGGATTTGCAAAAGAATCAAACCCGTAACCTCATTGTTAAATTTAATATATTTGAATTTACAGTTAAGTAAAACCCATTTACTAGCTATTTGGGCCAAGCCAAGTGGGCTAGGACAAGTTAATGCAAGATTTGTGAACTAATCATCATTTGATTAATTGGGTATTAGGTAGTGAGTTGGAATTATATTCTAAAAAATTGTAATATAATTATTTATGGGAATCTTAATGTAATGCATATTTTATATTATTTGGTAGGTAATCTAATTCTTCTTTTTTTTTTTAAATGAAGTTGTTTGTTTTATCCGGCAAAATAATATTGATAATTGCATAATTTAACGCAATCCACAGTATAGGTACATAATTATTGTATGTATAATTAAGTTAATTGCTATACTTAAATTTAACCATTGTAATATTTACAAGCCATGGATGGTTAATTATATACATGTGTATGCATAAGTCTTGGTTGACAATTTATACTAGGGCAAACTTCACTTTACCCCCTATGGTATAGGCTATGTACGGATCACCCCCATGACGTTCGAATATCACCACATAACCCCCTTGTGGTTGATGGAGTGAAGTGCACAATTAGTTTTTCCATCTATTCTAACAAGCTGTGCAATACACGCGAGGGCTGTGCAATTGGTCATGGAAAAATGATTTTTTATCAGAATTAAATGACTAAAATGCCTTCATCTTCATCACCAATTTCCAAAACAGCCTTTCTTCTTCATTTTTCAAAACCCAGATCTGGAAATCTCTACCCAAAAAAAAAAAAAAGAGTAAAATTACAAACTCCCACCAGTACCTCCATAATCAAACCACTCCCAGTGAAAGTAATCAATTACAAATTGTGTGAGCGATTTTCTGACCACACTGCCCGCTTAGTACTCAGCTGGAGAGGCACCGGCAGAATAGATGGCTCCGGCTAACCTGTAACAGAAATATAAGAATCCCGCGGTGGTTCGCCACCCGGGGGTACTCCGACGATCAAGTCAGTACTCAATATCTCTCAAAGATAGATCAATTAACTATTTAACTCACAAGCTTGAGTATAAAAAGCATACCTTAGACCCATGGGGGTGCCTCTTATTTATAGCCAACTCAATCCTAGTCCCAATAGAAGCCTAACTTCTATGGACTCAAGATTATTGCTAATCTGGGACTCCCAGTGGGTTTAGGATAAACTCTCTAAGAGTCTTATCTTTACCCAAACTGAAGTCTTCTCCCAATCTAGGACTCTTGTCCATATCTAGGTTGAGTTCCCTCTTCATTCTAGGACTCTTGTCCCTTATCCACTTATCTCGGATTCCGATATCTTCGGAGGTAACCTCGGCCTATCCGAGATGACCTCGGCATAACAATCAGGACACGTGGCACCTCGGCTGACACGTCGGCGTCACCTTACCACGTGTTGGTACTCAGAAAATATATCCCCACACAAATGTTTAACAAACAAATGTTTAAGTGTGATCAAATCAATTGGTGTTAAATTATGACAAGTAAATAAAAAGGAAAACAAAATTTGAATCACCAACTCTAACATACATATATATATATATATATATAAACCTGCAAATTGTATCACAAACATATATATGCACAGTGAATAATATATATATAATCTGTATATATATGTATATTTACAACCTGTAAATGTATATATATTGTCCAGTCATTCAATATTCTACAAATCAATTTAAAATCTAAATACTAAATTCCTCAAATCATTCACAGCGATGGATATCTCTCTTTTTTCTCGTCCAAGACATTGTCATTTTGATCGTCTTCGTACACTTCGTATATCACCTCTAATGGTGCTCACATATCCCATTCGACGAACGATTTGGTATAAAACGGGTTCAGATCCAAACCCATTTCTATTTTGAACTCAAAATTTGATTCGATCGAGACCCATTTGCGATGTTCGGCTGTCGAATCATGATGATTTCTGGTTCGATGGAATTGAAAGTAGAGGTTCGACTGTCGTCGGTGGTTTATATAGGTCATTATGATTGTGTACAAGTTCTGCATGTGTATTTCCAGCTTTGGCCATGGATGTTACAGTCCGTGGTTGCTGTGTTTTGTTATGTAATACAGACTGCTTTTGCTAGTTTTGGTTAGTTCTTGATGATGCAAAACTATTGACTTCGTTTGGTGTTTTGTCATCATTTATCTAATAACTTGGGTGTTGTGTAGAGGTGGTCTTGCCGTCCATTGTGGCGGTTTCAGTCGTCCACTGTGTTTTTCATGGTTTCATCCGCAATTTTGTTTTGATTTTAGATAAATGGTAGGGTTGTAATTTTAGAGAGAGAATGAGGAAGAACATGGCATGTCTTTGTTGTTTAAATTAATTTGTTAAATCAAAACCCTAATTTCATATATCAAAACCCTAAGTTCTCTCCCTTGTTCTTCTCATATGCACAACTATTGAAGAAAAAATGTTAAACAAAGGTTATATATACAAGAGCAAAATAGTCTTTTTACTTCTAATGCTAACTGTGTTAATTGTGCACTTCACTCCATCAACCACAGGGGGGTTATGGTGATATTCAAACGTCAGGGAGGTGATCCGCACATGGCCTATACCATAAGGGGATAAAGTGAAGTTTGCCCTTTATACTATGTGCACTAGGGCGGATCCATAAATTTTACTGAGCGCAAAGGTAAATTTATTTAAATTTCGTGAAAGTTAAATAAAATTATTTAGATTAGAAGGGCTAAAACACTTGTTTTTTTCTCTCTTTTTTTTTTGGGGGGGGGGGGGGGGGGGCGTATAAATAACCTGTTTAGTACACCCTTTATAACCTATTTAGTACACCCTTTATACTATATGTATCTTATTTTGCATTACAATAATGTTTGAGACCACTAATTAGAGCTACCACTAATGATGTGGCAATTGGTCCCACTCACTATCACAGTGTGTGCTATGCCTTGTTCTTTTTTTTTTTTTTTTTCTTTTTTTTTTCATCTCACTAGTGGTGGATTTAGAGCTCATTATTTAGAACTCTAAATCATTACTGTTTGCATTATTCCAGTATGGGTTATGTAAGAAGGTGCATATGTATTGAATGAATTTTCATACCTAGAAGGGGAAATGTAGGGTTGAATGGCATTTTTCAAAGTTTGGGCAAATTTCATATAACATCAAAAATGTATTGTTCTGCAGAAATAAAATGTAAAATTAAGATTTGACAGCACCTTAGAAAGAGCAAAAATGATTTCTCAAACCCCATTTTAACGTTTAAAAAGAATTAAATGTACGCACAAACATAATATTTTTGATTTAATACTGAAGACGAAATTTATAGTGTACAAATGTACATATTGAAATCAACTTTCACGTTCTTTATCTGTTGGAGGAGAAGATAAAAATGAACCAAGAAGAAAAGTCTTCAAGTGCTTGGTGAACTCCTTAGGCCTCTCCAAGTTGACAGCATGCCCTCCATTCTTGATTATCACTAGCTCAGCATTCTCCCCAATATGGCTATACATGCAAACACTTAAAAATTCAAAAAAATTGTAATAAAACACTTGGTTTGTTTTGGTAAAAAAAATATATATTATTACAAATAAACATTTTTGTGAAACATAAATATTTTCTTATGTTTTGTCATGATTTTAAAACTGATGTGCTAATGATTGTGCTAGTGATGTGGTAATGATAGCATTGGTGACTCTAGTGCTGGTATTCATGATGGCAGAAAACGTTTTCTATTTTTTATAAGTAAAAAATGTTTGTGGCCTAAATAAAGTATTTCTACTTTATTTCTGTTGATTTTTATTTTTTATCATATAAATCATCTAGAATATGAAGAAAATATTTTCTATTTCAAGCATAAATTTGTCAATGGAGATGAATATTAATTATAATGCAAAAACTATTGATTAGATATTAAATGTTTATGATGAACCTTTTCAATCTGTGCCCCAATTCCAATGGGAATATCTGATCTTGCTCTCCCCATATTATTAGAGTCCGCTGTTTAAAGAATAAAATCATACACTTTATCATAATTAATTTTCATAAAAAAATGTAAAAAGGCAAATATTAAAATATACATATAACTTAAAAGAAAAAAAGCTTGCAAATTACAATTTGATCTGGGAAAAAAAAAGGGCACTAAAATATAAATGACAAATAAAAACCTGATTGATCTTGGGAATATTAGAATGCTTTCGATCTTTGAGTATTTCTTCAATTAATTCTCTCTTCTCTTTTAGATGATCTGTACACATAACCTGTCCCATACACAAATTAGTTCAATATATTGAAAGAAAAAGTTATGCATTTTAATTCTAAAGTTAATGAATAATAATATAAAACCAGCTTCTCTAATTGAGAAGTCTCGTTCTACATAGTTGGGTCCTTAGGTTCTAGCACAGGTCTCACAATGATAATCTAAGTTATTCATTTTATAATTTGATTAAATTCAATAATCATAATTACATGATTTAATTATTTGAGGAGTGGTAAGACCTACAGGTCTAATTGGATAGGGTCTCACTTCTTTCCAATTGGGAGGTGTTGCTTTGTCTCAAAATACTTTTATTTTTCTGTCTTCCTATTTCAATGTGCTCTAATCATATAAAAATTTCAAAATGTATTGTTTTTGATGATCTAAATAAATACATTTTTTAAATTTTTATGAAAGATGTGTAGAAAAGTAGAGAGGTGATATGACCAAAAAAAGATAAAAAGATAATAAATAAATAAAAAATGCTATTCTAGTGTAATCTAATAATCATGATTGCATTGAGACAGAATGACAAAAAAATTAAAAACAAATAATTTGGTTCCCTATTTCTAAAAAATAATTTTCATACAAAAAAAATAAAGTATACATAATGGCGTGACTCTTTATGATCCTTTCATCTCAAGACCAAAATGCATCATTATATTTCATAATTATAAAAATATTACCAACATCATTTTGTATGATTTTTATAGGGTCCTTTTGATGACACTGTTAATAAGAACTATAATATTTATAATCTCAATATATTCTTTACATATTCTTTTATACAATTTTTTGCCATATTAATAATAATTTTTAGCAATTTCTTTTATTGGAGATTTATTAGAAAATTATTTTTCAAGTCATTATATCCTAATTAGTCCATGAGATATTCTTATATTTCAATAAGTCCTATTATTTAAACATTTGATCTACTAAATCATAATTCTCATATTTAAAATATTTTATGAACATTTCTACCCTTAAAAATATTTTTTGAACGGTTAATAATTTGATAATGTGAACATTCATATTTTACAATGTGAATATTCACATTGACGTGTGAATGTTCACATTAATAGTGTGAGACAATATGAATATTCACATTGACATGTTAACATTTACGTTGACAGTGTTAAAATTCACGTTGACAATGTGAACATTTACATTGACGGGGTGAACATTCACATCACGGAACATTCGCACTGTAAATGTAAATATTATTAGGAGTATTTTGCTAACTGTGTCGCCCATGAGACTTATTGAAATATAAAAAAATAATGTGAACTAAATGGAACATAAGTAGGTGAAAAATGATTTATGAAAAAATACCTCTTCTTTTTTATATATAAAAATTCTATTTTTTCAAATTTTTGGATAATCGTAGCAATGTTGAAACTAGAAAACTATGCAACTAACTTTTTTTTTTTTTTTTTTTTTTTGGTGGGCGCGGGGGGGGGGGGGGGGGGGGGGGGGGTGATTTCATTGAATGAATGCAAGTAACTTACTTGAATGAAATCAGACAAAATATAAGAAGGCACCCCTCTAGGAGGCTTGACATAAGAAAGTTTCATTAACTCCCTCAACTTGTCCACCGTTTGGGGCATCAAAATACTAGCCGCCTCGTCCAAATCCGCCACTTTAAACAACCCATTCTCCACATCTTTCTCCTCCAAACAAACCCCGGTACAACACAGCACTACCCTCTCCACCACCCCCGGGAACTGCACTGCCATACTATACCCCACAAACCCACCATAACTTATCCCCACCAAACTCATCTTCTTCTGCTCCGCCACTGACACCGCCCCATGGGCCTCCATCAACCTCATCAAACACCGTGCCTGAAACGCCTCGTCCCGCTCCGGCCGACCCGTGGAGGAGCTGTTGGAATTTTAATAAAAATAAAATTATTAAGCAATAAAATTTAAGAAATAAATACACATTAATACAGTAGTAAACTTTATAAATATTAATAATTAAAATTTTAAACTTTACCATATATTTACTTAAAAAATTTAAAAACTCACTAGGCTGTAATTCCCCCAAATTATTATCATCTAAACAAGGGAAAAAAATAGTAATAATTTGTGAGATTTAAAATATTCATGAATTTCAAAGGTCGTCAGAGACACACATGAAGAACATCATCTATCATTCAACAAATATTTAATAATTTATTTTACGCTTTTATCATTTATTTTTATAAAAATATCGTACAATAATACAATTTTAATTAATAAAGTAATGGAGAGATATATACAACATATAAATAATTAATGAATGCAAGTGAAATAACCTACAAAAATTTAGGAAGGAAATTATTTTTTGGAGACAAAATATTTTAGTTATTGAAAGTGTGAATGTTATTATATTGGGTAAATTATACAAATAATCCCTATAGTTTAGATGATATGTTAATTTGGTCCTTATTGTTTTAATTTGTTTGATTTTGGCTCTTAATTTAACAGATTGTGTCATTTTAGTTCAATAAATAACGGTAGTTAAGTTTGGTGGATGAAAAATCTATAGGACCAAATTGACACAATCCGTTAAATTAAGGGACAAAATTAAACAAATTAAAACAATATAAACCAAATTAACACATTAACCCATCGTGTAAATTACAGGACTATTTGTATAATTTACCCTATTATATTTTTAACGACAAAATTGTGGATTTAGTAATGATTTAGAGTTTGGAAACGAACCGGCCGAAGAAGAGGAGGTCCGGTACGTAGACGTTGTAGCGGGGGACGAAGTGGCGAAGGAGGTCGCTGTATTGCCACATGGCGTTGGCGCCAAAGCCGTGGATGAGGAGGAGGGTGGGTTTTGTGGGGTTATGGATTTTGGGAACCCAGCAGTGGATCACGGTGTTGTCGCCGAGGTCGGCAGTCACGGAGCGAAGGCCGGTGTAAGCAAAGAAGTACCGGTAGAAAAAATCTCGAGATGCCGTGAAGCTAAAGCATTTCGCCATTTTCATCTTCAAAATGCTAAAAATTTGTTTGACAAACTGTTTCTAAATGCTATGCTTCAAAAAACTGTTTTAAAACAATTCACATCTTAAGAAATAGCAACAACAACGACAAGACGTGTTGCGATTCGCAAAAGTTATTTTCGCATAAAAATGAAAATGGTGACTGTTTTCAACTTTTCTTGCCTTTTTGTTTCCAAAAAAAAAGCAATAAAAAACACCCAGAATTGTTTCTGTTTTTTTTTTAAAAAAAAAAATAAAAAAAATAAAAAAAAAAGAGCCCGCTTTCTACCAACAAGATGTTTTCGAATTTTTAATTTTTTTTTTTTTTTTTTCAAAGACGAATGCGATATGAAAATATTAAGTGTTTTTAAATTTTCAGTAAAAACAAACTTACTGTTTAGGAAACAACACCGACATGTTTTCGAATTTTTAAAAAATATTTTAGCACAAAAATGAAAACAATATGAAATATTGGGAGTTTTCAACTTTTCATTGAAGAAGAAAAGGGAAATTCAACCAAACAAGATCAACAAATTGGAGAATGCTATATAATATTTCAATCTTCCCACATGTATTTTTGAATCAAGAACTTCATCATTTGGTCATATGAAGGTTGATGTGATTTTCTTTTTCTTTTCTAGGGTTGGCATTGCATGTACAAAACCAATCCTAGGAAAGAGTTAGATTTAGAAATGGATGATTTTGGAAATATATATTATGGCATATATGGGTTGTAAAGGAATGGATGGAGGAATTTTTAGAGAGAATGAAAAGTTCAAAAGGAAGTGACAAACTTTGGGAAGCCAATTGTGAAAAAAAGACAAGTGATATATGAGATTGGCACTTCAAGTTAATTACTCTATTACCTTTTAAGTTTTTTTGTCTATTCAATGGAAAAAATAAATAAATAAATAGAATAATAATTTGTTGTTGATTCAAAAATTTAATAGGACAAATGCAAGAAAGCCATTCTCCATAGTTCAATTTATTTGTTGATGTCGTTTATTACAATTAGTAAAATTAATTAATAGTTTGTCTTACAAAATTATATCATATATATTAGCCAAAATCATTTCATTTAGTAACGTTCATGAATTTTGAGATATTCTTGATATAATTTCCAAATGTCATGATATTTGTGTATATTTGAGATCTCAAAGTCTCAATAATTTTTATTTAAAGAATAGAAAATCCCCAAACTTAAATTCTAAAATAGTGGGTCCACGTGGCTCTTTGTTTCCGAGGATCAAATGGCTAGGGCGAGGGGACACTACTAGTCCACAAATTATTTTGGGGTATATTACCAAAGGAATAGGGCTTGTTAGTTTCCTATTTTCAACCTTAAGGATCTAGAGCCTGAAATCCACCAAATTTCTCAAATCTTGAAAAATTAGAAATTCTAACACAAATATATGTAAGAATGAAAGACAGTTATAACCGTCGTACATTATATGAGCTTGTTTAGTTAATTATGTTGGGATGAATTAATCATCCACGTCATTCCATAAAATAAAATAAATAATAAATGTTAATTAAAATTGTGTGATCATTTTGGGAAGATAAAAAAAAAACACATGACGTGCTTTTAGTTAATTCAGGTTTCATTGAGTTGGGCTGAGTGTGAGATATCCTAATGAATTATCAAAAAATAATTTATTGGATGTTAATCTTGAAAATAGTAATGAACACATGCATGTTGACCGCTCAGTTCATTCTACCCAATCTTATTTTTATAGGGCTTAATATTGATATTTTGACTTACAAGTCAAACTTACTTAGTTTTAAGCCTTTTGATTTTCTGATCGAGTTTGGGATTTAAATTTCTAACCCAAATAAATAAAATATAAATAAATAAAACTCACTTTTGTGGTCCGATTGGAAAATTAAGTTTTGGATTTTCAAAAAACAATGATCCACGTGAAAGCTATTTTCCAAAACAACAATACTACAGACCCCCAAAAAAACACGACCTTCGCAACTCTCACTCACCTGTAATTGGTCCAGGAGAATCATAAAATAAATAAATAAAAACACATAATTAATCCACATCATTTTGGTGATCATGAAAGCCTCCCAACTTTAGGGGTTCCAAGCATTTTTCTTTTCAAAAAATTGACAATTTACGTCCTTTGCAAGCTGCTCCTTGACTCATAGCACAGACCAAATCAACTTGTCATATCATTTTTGTCCAATCATTTGTAAATTTAGAGCAAAAATACTTAAATAGTAATCATGATGAGGTTGCCTAGTCATATAACAAGATAGAGGAATGAGGGTTCATAGGTGTTTTGGGAAGTTGATAAAAAGTTGACTTTTTAACTTTTTTAGCTTATTTTGTCTTTTTTGTGAGAAAGTTTTGTGAGATGGTGATGTGACTATTTTGTGTTTTTTTGTGGGTAAGTTTTGTGAGAGGTGATGTGACTCAAAATTGGTAAAAAGCTGGAAGCTGACTTTTTACAGCTTCCCAAAATGGCCCACAAACTGTTGTGTGTTGCACCCTGTTTGGCGACAACTTCTAGCAAGTTATAAACTGATAATCATAAAACAGAAATTACCTTCTTTTTCTTTACTTCGTAATAATAAACTATTTTCAAATTATTTCAGTTAACTGTGTCTCAATTTCCCTTCTTAAAAAAATGATAAAAAAAAAATAAAGAAAGAAGATGATGATGATTTTGTACAACTCCATGAGCTGCAAAAAAAAACAACTCAACCCAACTTTAAAATAATCAATTTATTTAAATTATTTTACAGCATAAGCAGTATGTAAAAACAACAGCAAACTTATGTGACACACAATCTCTACAATAAATAAATAAAACTTAAGGCAACCCATTTAAATTGCAGCAAGCATCAGATATGAGGAGTATCAAGAGATTCATAATGCCCTCATGAATCAGCACAGGCGTGAAGCATATCCAATCTCCAACCAAGCAGTTGTTGTAATATACCAACAAGACAACAGTTTTGTCCATTCACAACAAATGCATACATCCTATTTTGTTATTACAAGAATCCATGGCTGTCGACAGCACAGCTTTTTCAGTCGCTGCACATATTATACAAAAATAATGGTATGAATCTACGTAACAAAGAAATCGAGCAACAACAAACCACACAACCCGAGTACAAAAATAAAATTACATATTACACGACAAGCGAAAGGAAAGGGGTATATAACCTGTTCTGGAATAACTTCCATCCTCATGCTAGACACCACAAGGGCTTAAAACTTGTTTTTTAAAAGTATAGAACCGCATCCCCGCAACAGAAAACCCCCCCTAATATACAATCCTGCATGCCGGGATTATACTCGTCGTTTACCCCCCGAAACGAACAACAACACACGAGATATCATCTTTACTCTCTCTATGCAATGCTTCGACTACTAGTTGCTTTGCCGCCTTCTGTGGGTCCCTGATCTTCTTCGCAATGTCAACCGCTTCTTGATTAGCCATGACCTGGATTAATTGCAAGCAAAATAAGAAAAAGAAACGGCAGTATCTATAAGATAAGGGTTAATCTCTCTTTTATCTTGTAAACTATCACCATTTTTTCTATTTCATCTTTAAACTATTAATTGTCTATTTAGCACTAAACTATCTAATTACAGCTAATGTAATCCAATTAGAGACAGTTGTCTGAATCATTAACGGTTAAAACTAGTTGAGAGAGAAGAATTTCACCTTCCATAAACCATCGCTTGCAAGGATGAGAAGATCAGTATCGCCATCAATATCAGCATTTGTTACATCAGGATCAGACCGCAGATGTGATTTCAGGTTCTTGTCCCCAAAAGCACGAGAAACAGCCAGTTGGCCATTTACTCTTGCAACATCTCCTGAAATTATGCAACAGAAGTGTTTATGACTATTTATAACATACCAAAAAATGTTACATGAATTATTCCATTTCAAGATCTGATGTATAAATGTAGATGAAAGGTGAAAAAAACCAAGGACCCCAATTTGCAATTAGCTTTCGAAATGAACAAATTCAATGGATTTCGTAACTTTTGTTCTATTTCTCCGAGAGATGCAAAACTTAGTAGTAGAGAACAGGAAGCATAGAAGTAAGGTCTTGAGTGTGCAGCATTTGTCAAAAACAATTACTCAAAAGTAAAAAGAACACAAACCAGAGATCAGCTTAAATTTGCATTAGGGTCTTTGTCTAAAGCGAAATACTGAAGTAGGATAACGAAATCTTTTTTGCAATTTAGACAAATAAGGATATCTATATCTTCACCAAAGGAAAAGATTTTAAAACCGAGTTCAAAAGCATAAAACTCAATACCAAATATCAACTTCTATCATTGATTGTGTTCAAATGCACAGCCCAAAAAGTAGTAATTGGTAGGTGACAACTATGATTCGTCAAACCTAAGCCATGATTACTTCAAAATGTACAGACTACAAATTTATGTTTAAAAATGTCTCGTTGACAGGGCACAGTCCTACGAAATCATACTATTAATATTTATACATGAGAAAATACCGATTCATTTGATAACTTATTGAGCAATATATCAATTTCGGAATATATTCATTTTTTGAGAATTACTTTTTATTAGAGTGCTACTTCTAGCACCAACCTTGGTTCTTTGGTCCCCCCACCTTTTCTGGACCCCCTTCTCAAAAATTCAAAATTTAAAAAAATTCTTTTGACACCTCACTTAATACCAAAATTATCCCCATTCCTCTAAAACCATAACCCTACCTCCACCCCCTCACCACCCACTGCCATTTCCGGTGGCCATCCCAGCGCCCCTGCCACCCCCTTGCTAGATATCTTTACTACTCAGCGTAGCTTTCTTACATATCTTTAATATAGTCCCATTATTTTATTATTGACATTTGATACCAGCATTGGACACTAAATGATATAGATCAGATTTTTAATAGTTATTATACAATATGTTCCAGCCATATATAGTTTCAAAAAAACTCCTTGAAGATCCAAAACTTCATGATTTGCTATGATTGTGGTACCACCTTTACCCCTTTTTTCCCTCGGGATAAGTAAGACACCAAACCCTGTATCCCACCCATAGTACTTAGACCATGCACCTTCCCATTGGGGGTGGGTGACAGTGACAAGAGATACAACTCAATCTAACAGCTGGTGGCTTATGGTAACACCTTTATTAACCTACTCCTTTCAACTGCATTCATTCATTTTTTTCAACATCATTTTTTAACTACCCAACATCATATAGCAATGGAATATTCCCCTGTAATTTCAAATAAAACATTTTGCATGTATACTGTCCTTATCATAGATAACGAAAACATAAAAATAAGTAGTACTTTTGCAGATTGTTGCTGATAATTTTAATTATTCCTCCAATCTCACTTTTAGTTTGTACATTCTTGGCTGAGAACACAAAAATAACATTTTATAATTAAAACATGAAAATAGCTCTTCATAATTTATGTTTAAGCCTTTACTGAAAACCATTTTTATACTCTATGTAAACTCTTGTTGCTTGACTGAAGGTATATCATCAAAGGATAATCAACCATGAAAACACAATTCCCTACTGCAAGGTGTTGGTAGTCCAGAGACAAGGAACAGAAGGAGTTACCTGAAGTTAAGAATAATCACCATTATTCTTATCTATTGGAGTCAAAGTGCTTCCCCATTTGTCGGGCATTGTTCCATTTCCAAGATGTTAAATAGAGGCAAGTCAAACAAATTACAACATTAGTGTTTTCTAATCTAAAAAGAATAGTCTACATAAGGGTTGGCTTAGTGGTCAGTCACCAAACCCCTCTTCTTCGTATCACACACTTCAATCCTTAGTAGCAGGAATCGTTACAGTAGGTAACGATTTTCCGGAAGAAACGCGATTTTGCGTTCCCAAATCAAAATCGTGTAAGAAACGCGATTCTTTAGGGAGAAAATCGCGATTCTTTTGGGAGAGAAACGTGATTCTATCCAAGAAGGGATCAATGATGAAAATCGAACAACTCCCAAAGCAACAAAAAAAAAAATCCGAAGCAGATTTGGAGATATGGATCTGATCGAAGGAAAAAAATAAATAAAAAGATGATTTTTTTCAAAATCAGATGTGAGCTAGAAGAAGAAGAAGAAGAAGAAGGACGATAGCATACCTTTCGGAAAAAAAGATGACGCGAAGCAAACCGAGAGAGAATTCGAAGGAACAAATCAGCACAGTATTTGAAGACAGAGAAGACGACACAGCTGAGCTGTGCCCCACTTGCTCTATTTATCTTTCTTTTTTTTAATATATCTTATTTTGACCTAGCATATGGTCATGGGCTGCAGTTAAAATGTTCAATGGGCTTCATTGGGCCTACAACTTACAGATTCAACAAGTAGTGGATACTAATTATAATACATTCACAGCCCATTAAAAAGCATACATATTATATTATATAAATAAATAAATAAATAAATAAACAGGCATATTTCTGTTCTCTCTTTCTCTCTCTCAAAAGATATTTAATTAATATATATGTCATATATCAATAAAAATAACTATTTATAAATCATATTTATTTATAATATATATGTCAATTAAAAATTAAAAATATATATAAATAAATTTAAAATATTATCAATAAAAATAATATATAAGATAAAAAATAATAAATATATTTAAATAAAACATAAATGTTGTTTTATTAAATAAAATATAATAAATTTTATTCCAAGATAATGACTAGTGTTCTAAAAAATACCACTCCACTATTTTTATTTGTTATTTATTTTTAAAAAATATTTTTTATGTTGTATTTAAGTAATTAAACATTACATAAAAATAAAAAATTTATAACATATATATGTTAATTAAATTTTTTTTTTAAATTTTAATATAGATAAATTAAAAATATTTCGATAAAAATAATATACAAGCGCTCCCAAACTACGACTCCTTTACATGGCCACGCTTCCCCGCTCCCGCTCCCGCCCCCGCCCCCGCTCCCGCCCCCGCTTCGTGCAACTAAGCTTCAATCTCACAAAACCTATCCCTTATTTGTAGAAACCTACACACCAATCATCTCAAGCTACACTTTAGTCTTCCCAAAAAATAGTTCATTGCCCCTTCCCAAATGGGCTTCAACCAGTTGCTTCACTGACCAGCTCCACTAAACGACAAACACCCCAACTGCTTTTCTGTTTCGTTTTTGGATCAACAACCAGGGGCAGAACCAGGAATTTAACTTGAGGGGGGCCAAATTAGGAGAAAGATATTTTCACCAACTACTAGAACTCTAATATTTCTAACAAAATATGAACATATTTTATAAGTGAATTAATATATATATATTAAGATTATAGACTAAGTTTCTTCAAAAAAAATGAAAGTTATGCATGTTGTTTCCAAATCCTACATCATTAAAACTCATAACATAAATCCAAAACCTGAGGGGATGCAATTATGATCCTGCTTAAGAATTGATGACTAGATTCAAGCACACAGAGATTGCCTAATTTTAGAAGCCTTATACTAGTATATAAGATTAGCTTCTGATATGACACAAGTGAGAATAGGCCATAGACTGAACCTGGCATGTTTGAGACAAATCCCCCTCTGTCTTCGATGCTACCCCGCTCCGTATTGGGCTCATGATCAATTGTCAGCTGAATCGCTTGCCCTCCCCTTGAAAGAACTGCTCGTGAATCACCAACATTGGCCACCCAAAGCTTTCGACCATTTATAATAATTGCAGTGACAGCAGTAGATCCACCTCTACCCAAGTCAGGACTATGTGATAGGATTGCTTGATCCGTTCTTTCATAAGCTTTAGAAATGGACCTATTCGGGTCACTCCAAAACTCCTCCTGAAATGATTTGAAAACATGGTTAAATAGTATATCTTGTCCGAAATAATGTCTATAATACCATAATAGAAATCCTCATTACATATTAAGGCCCTGATTGAGTAGATCTAAATAAGCAGTTTTTTTGCTAAAAAAATAAAAAGCAAATAAGCCTGTTTAGAGTCACTTCTCCATAAAAAAGCAAATTTTTTATCAAATTTGTGAAAAGATGATTTTACCTCAATACTTTCAAAAATTCCACAATATCCTTGCAGAGGCTCCACAATACTATAAGGTCATATTTGTTTGGGCGGAAACGTGCTTGGGATTGGACTAATAGTCCAATAAAATTATTAGGCCAAGTTTGGGAAGTTTAGAATAAGTGCACTTTTTGACTTTTCTTGTATTATGTGTAGAAAAAGTAGAGAGGAGATGTTGATTGATGTGACCCAAAAAAGATAAAAAGATGAAATAAGTGCACTTATATTGGGTACCCAAACAAGGCCTTAATCCGATGTTTGGTTAAAAAATTGAAATGCGGACTAACAATCCATTCCGATATAATATCCCATATATGATAGACTATTTAGGGCTAGTTTGGCATGTACTAAATAAGCCAAAAAGTCAAAAAGTCACATCATCTTATTTAAGTCACATCATCTTATTTAAATCAGATCACCTCTCCAACACATCACATCAAACCCAACCCAAACCCAACCCAAACCCACCAATAAGTCAAAAAGTGCACTTTTTTAGGACATCCCAAACCAACCCTTAATCTCACATAGGGGGTGGGATATAAATTAAGGGACTAAATCAAAGTCTGGACTAACTTGTCAAATGACCATAATAGAGGTATTACGGTCAATATATTGGATGTCTCATGTCCTGTCATGTCTCATCCATTCCAATCCCCTTAAACAAACATCGAATTAGATAATATTTTGTTAATTCCTCCTTATAATCCTAACTCAATCCAAACATAAGATAGGATACACAATCTAAAGGGATTCGTAGTCTAAGACTATTAGTTACTAATCTAACCTAATCCAGTCCGCCCAAACAAACATGGCCTAAGGGTGATATGATAATTTCTCACCAAAAAGCAAGTTTGAAAAGACCCAACAGAACAACTTTTTAGCAATTACCAACCGCATAAAGCTACTAAAAAAGCAATGGCCAAACCCAAAGTGATTTCAAACCAACAACCCACCTCCTTTAGAATGTTGGGAAACAAATGCTTTTGCAGATAGGAAGGCACACTATCTCCCAAATGCCCATCATAAATAGCGAATAGTCCAAGCTCACGTCCGTGGTATTGAACAAATTTAGCAACATGATAATCCTCCATGGGATGATTTGCTTTCCCTTTTACCAGATTGAACCCATACTTGATAGGCCCTTGATGGCTTCTTCCTTTGCCAGAGCCACCTGACGATCGTCCCCCTGAGAACTGAAGTGATAGAAAACATTCAGCTTTAAAACATACCTTGCATAACAGAAATACAACATCCTGTCCCACTAACTGTTTGTTCAAACATCTTCAAGTGAAAAAAAAAATGAGAGTAACAATTTGTAAATCCATATGATCAAACCACAAATATCCTATGTTACAAGGACTTAGGTAAAAGTGTTGGGTATGGGTATAGAGATTTGTTATGCGCACACATATATTACATATTATATAATATTCTTCGATGAGATGTTCTAAATTATATAGAAATGTACTCGAAATTATTTAACTTTTCTTCATAATAATAATAATAAATAATAAATAAAAAAGTGGAACTTTTATCTTTCATCTATGTTATAGATTATAAATGTTTCTTTTCTAGCAAATGCAAGTTTCTTATTCTTCAAACTTTGTGAAAATTTGAAGGATCCAAGTGTCTAAATTGGGTACGGTGGGAGTCAAACACATGGATACTTTGGAGGAAATAGAAGAGTTCATACAAGACAGAAAATATCCTCATGGCCACAAGTTACCTCATCAATCAACATACTGGAAAAACAGTACTAGCAATCCCTTAGTCTATGTTTGGATGAGGGATTTTCGGAGGGAAAGGAAAAGAAAAAAGAAAAGGGAAAAGATCAAGAGAAAATTAAATTAAATTTATTACCTTCCTTTCCCTAAATAAATCCAAGATCCAAACATAGCACTAGGGATAAGAACAGACAACTCACCCTCACTCAATAGTTCCAATCTCAAAATCCAGCAAAGATCAGAAACCCCTTTCAAGAAAATTGATTTCTTTCACAAATCAGAAGAGCTTCCCAGAGAAGACATCACAAGATCTCCTTATGAGAAGGATAATCCATACAATTTAAACTTACAAACCAATATAATTTAGACTTTCCCCATTTTTCAACTGAAACCCTAATTAAAATTTCCATAAACAGACAATCCCCCAAAATTATAATCTCCAAAACACAAAACCCACCTTCAAATCTAACGGATCATCAACTTCAAGAGAGAGATTCAACAACCATACCATAAAATTCACCAAAAAAGTATGCAGGAAATAAAAAAGATAGTACAAACTCATAAATTGTTTTAGTATCCCCACCTGAGAACCGAAGCAACATAAATTATCCATAAAAAAAAGTCAGACCCAGTTCACCTTCTACCTCTCCAACTCAACATCTACTAGCTCTTCTTCCAAACAAAACCCTGAATTTCACAAGCTGTATCAGTCAACTCAAATCATTCAGATCATCGAAACAAACATACCCAGAATAATTTTTTTTTTTAAAATAAAGAAAATTAACAGATGGGTACCTGAGAATTCAGAAGCCGATCCACCAATCCCCTAATCTAACAAGAAAACACAAGAAAAAGGAAAGGGAGATATGGGTTTTTCTATGCTGCTGACTGAGTCCTCGTACAGAATATAGATATGTATTCAAGTAAAGATTTTTTTTTTTTTTTTTTTTTTTTTTACAAATAGACAATATGCAGTGTGATTAGGAAGGAATTGAAGGGTTCGGGTTTTTAAAAGCAATTTGGGTTTTGTTTGGAAAGGGGGGTAGTAGTCTTGGATTCGCTGTGAAACCAAAGCTGTGTGTGGCCTCCCTCCCTTATTGACTTTGATGTCTTTATTGTTTCTTTAATTTCACAGCGCTAGTCAGAGGACTGTTTGTTTGATTTTTATGTTACAGCTGTTTTTTTTAGTTTTCTTTATTTCTGACAAAAGCAAAGAGTACTGATTTGGTCACCTGTGCGTGGGACCCCATTTTTGGTCAGCTCCCTTGACTTTTTCAACTCGGCATTGCCTTTTGCACCTACTTTTGCTGTTTAATTTTACTTCCATTTCTTATGTACGGATAAATAATTTAATTTTAATATTTTAAACTAAATGAAATTTAATTAAATCATTTCTAAATTAAATAAATAAAATCTTTTTAAACCCATCTTCTAAGATTATTGTTTAAAATTAATTTTTCAATTTAAAAAAATAATAAATATTTATGTGTCTCACATAATTTTTAAATTAAACAACAAATAAATAAATAAAATATTTTCAAACCCATTTCTTAATGTCATTGTCTAAAATTCATCTTTTTTCTAAAATCAAATACATAATCATAGCTCGTTTAACTTTCAATTTAAAGAAATGAATTAAATATTTATTTGTTCATCTACCTAAAATCCTTCCTTCCCTTAAATAAATATATATCAAAAAAAAAAAAGACCAATTCAAATATGTTCATATAATTTTTGAATTAAAAAATAAATAAATATTTTTTTTTTAAATTAAACAAACAAATAAATAAAATCTCTTCAAACACATCTTCTAAGATAATTGTCTAAATTCATCCTTTCCTAAAATCAAATACAGAAATACAGTTTGTTGACCTTCCAATTAAAAAAATGAATTAAATAAGAGAAATTTGACTATAAACCTCTCTTACCTTCCTTTTATTGTTAAAAGGACCAAAAAAAAAATTATACTTTCAAAACTCCCTCGTAATTATAAAATCTTGTATAAATGACAAAATTTATTATTTAAATATTTTATCAGACTATTATGCCCTCTCCCTTTCCCAATCCCAGTCGATCTCCCCCATCGTCCGATCGAGAAGCTGTCGCTGATCCTCCACCGAGTACCCCACCTCCGCTACCACAACCACCGCCGGCGATGACTACAAAACCTCTTATCTTCCCAATCTTCTGCATTATTTATCATTGGTTCGTAGTCTCTCACCAACGACGAGATTGAGAAGAGAGTGTGCATCACTGGTTGGATTTTTCCACCAAAGGTTAATTCTCACCATCGGTTCACCACCGTCATCGATGTTGCCTCCACTACACCGTCCTTGAATCTCTCTATCTCTTTTTCTCTTCTCAAATCCACTACACCCAAACCCTCATGTTTTTGCTCTATTCCTCATGTCATCATGTTGGGAAGGAAAATGATGAAAACGAGTTTGAGAAAGTTGAAAGGCGAGAGATTCAGATCTGAGGGCTTTAGATATAAAGGCAGCAATAGCGCACCAACAGAGTCCTTAGATCTGGTTCGTCATCGGTTAGTAGAAGTGTAAAAGGTACAAAATTTAAAATTTCACTTTGAATCATAGTAAACTTTACTTTGATTCAAAGTAAAATTATACTTTCAGAGTAAAATTTTACTCAGGGTACAAAATTTAAAATTTTACTTTGAATCATAGTAAACTTCATTTTGATTCAGAGTAAAATTATACTTTCAGAGTAAAATATTACTCTGTAAAGTTTACTATGATTTAAGGTAAAATTATACTTTCAGAGTAAAATTTTACTTTGAAATACACTGTGAAAATGGCTTAATAAGAGAGCTGATAAATATGAGGGTCGTATAGTAAAAAAAACAAGTTTTAAAATATTAGGGGGTTTTAAAAGTACCTATATAATTCTTATCCTTTTGAAAAACAAATTATATAGTGAGGGATCTATCACCAAATCCCCCATTAAATAATTATTTGTTAATATTCTAAAATCTTTACCTAAAATCCTTCATTCCCTACAATAAATCAAAGAAAGATCAATTCAAATCTGTTCATATAATTTTTGAATTAAAAAAATAATAAATAAAATTTATTCAAAATCTTCTAACATCTTTACCTAAAATAATATATATATATATATATATATAAGAAGATCAATTCAAATTGATCATTGCCTAAAATCAAATTTTCAATTTAAAAAATTATTATTATTCTTGTGTCTTACATAATATCCGAATAAAACGAATAAATAAATAAATTCTCGTCAAACTAATTTTTGAGTGCTCTAATCTCTCAAACTAATTTTTCTAATTTTTTGATTTAAAAAATTGAAAAAAAAAATCCAATTGGTTACCTGTGAAGAAATAAATTTTAAAATTCAAAATTATGAAAACTATCTCATAATTTTTGGGTTTTAAAATGAGAGAATCATTCAAATATAGAATAGGAAGACATAAAATTATGCCTTTCCGTTCATTTTTATTTTTTTAAGTAAATATTTTTAAAATTTGAAATTATATAAGACTAAAGTTATATTTGGAATTTCCTTTAAATGTTTTTAACTTTCAAATTAGATGGCTAAATTTTATTTTTGACATTTTATTTTCAGATTTTTAATTTTCAAAATTATAGATATTTAGATGGACTAATATTTCTATGCCATGTGTATTTACTAAAATTTAAAATTAAAAATTTAGATAAATTTTTTTGAGCTAATAAAGCATTTTAAATGAAAAATCATTATAGTTTCTTATCCCACAATAATGCAATGTTGTAAGAATCAGTTCAAATCAGTAGTAGTATGGGAATATACACAAAGCAAAACAAAGTCAACAATAAAAAAATATTAATTTAAATTTAATTTCTAATTCAAACAGATTAAATAGAAGAAAAACATACATAGATCACTACAACAAAAAACACTATTGGCGACTAAAATGGGAATTTTCGTCGCTGAAAGTAGTAGAATTGGCGACTAAAATGGAATTAGTCGCCAAAATTGGTCACTTTTGCTGACTAAAAGAGTTTAGTCGCCGAATGCAATGGTTTTAGCGACTAAAAGTCAGTTTAGTCGCCAAATATATGGGTTTCAGCGACAAAAGAAATTTTAGTAGCCAAAGGTTAGGGTTTTTGGCGACTAAAACCATTTAGTAGCCAAACGTTAAGGTTTTGGCGACTAAAAACCACTTTGGTCGCTGATTGTACCTTTTTTGGCGACTAAAAACAGTTTGGTCGCTGAAGGTCAAGCTTTTTGGCTACTAAAAAAAATTAGTAGCTAAAAACAAGTTTATGGCGACTAAAATTCACTTTAGTAGCCAAAAGGGGACGTTTTTGGCGACTAAAAACTGGTTTAGTCGCCAAAAGGATAGGTTTTTAGGCGGAACAGTTTTCTTTAGCGACGGAAAATTAATTAGTAGCCCAAAATAATAGAATTGGCGACTAAATAATTTTTTTAGTCGCCAAAAGTGATCTAATTTTTTTTTAATAAATAATTTATTTTTTACATAAATTATATTGAATATATATAATTATATTTATATATATAGTTTTGTATTAATACTGGTGAAAGTAATATATAAATAATATAAGTTGCAATTACTTTCATGTGATGGTTCAGTGGCATAGTGGGGTGGAGTGTGTGGTTAAGGTTTGGAACCTAGCGGTCTCAGGTTCGAAGCATGGGAGGTCTGAGGCACAAAGGGTAATTTTTTTTTTTTTCAAAAATGTTTTTGGCGACTAAACACTATGGTCGCCAAAAGATTGACCATTGCCGACGAAAAAAATAGTCGCCAAATGTATAAATAATAAAACAAATAATTCACTATTGGCGACTAAGAGTTTAGTCGCCAAAGGTATAATTTCCAAAAATGGAATTGACTATTGGCGACTAAAACTTTAGTCGCTGAAGACCTGTGTATTGCCGACTAAAAGTTTTTTAGTCACCAAAGGTATTGGCGACCGTCTGTTCGCGACAAACCCGGCGACTAAAAGATTTTGTCGGGGAAAGTGGAAATTTGACATTTGGCGACTAAAAAGGGACTTTTGGCGACTAAAAATTTAGTCGCCAAAGGTGTCTTTTCTTGTAGTGGATTTACTGCTTGCATGATTCACTGGTAGCCTTACAATCTTGAGAGTCTTGCAATCTCCAATTTACTTGTTTGGTGCATGGGTTTCGATAAAAAATAAAAATAAAAAATTAAGAATAAACAAAGAAATAATCAAAATGGATGTAGCATAGGAAGAAGGAAAGAATGAGAGAATACTTATGACTTGGTGAATGAGTACCCGAAAAAATAATTGGATTAACCAATAAGAACACATATCAATCACCTTTGCATACAAACTCCTAAGCTAGTTATTCGTAATGAGTGCTCTTCATTATAGTCCTCAACTTTGTTGTGTTGTGTGCTCACAATGACTCAAGAACCTATGGAAACTTGGAAAGGGGAATTGAAGAAGAGGAAAGGAAAGGTAAAAGATGTTAGAAAAATAATACCAAACTATATGGAAAATATAATTTAAAAATATGTAAACGGTTTTTAGGCAAAACCAAAACTAAAATAAAACTTACAGTACATAAATAGATAAAACCTGATTGAGTCGAGTGTGTGACACTCTTTTCTTAAGACAGATTCATCCTTCCATCGGTGCTTAGGATTCAATGGACGTCTATCTCCCATGATACAACGATCAATATCTTGCACTAGCAGCACTAATATTGCAAGCCTAGCAAACTTCGCTGTACATGCACTCTCTTTATAGGAAAAATTAGACTCAAGAAAAATATGAAGAACAAATGCGAAGATGAAGAAGAAATAACGAATTCTCCATCCAAATTGAAGTGAAGGAGATGGAATTTATAGATTCCTCTGTAACTCTTCAAAAAGGTTGTGACCCTTTAAAAGGACACATCCTTCTAGCTCACAAGACAACTGTAGACACCCCATTTTTGACTGACCTTAAGACTCAGACGTCACCAACTGAGCGCTCGGTGATGTTGCATATTGTGCTCATTCTGAGGTTGCGGAGTCTCGGCTGCGAGCCTTGCCTCCGGACTTCAGGGCTCTTTTGTGCTTTGCCTCGGTTTGCGAATCGGGTCCCGTTTTCTCTGTTTTCTCATCCCGAAGGGAGAGAGAGGTCTCGCAGACCATCTCTCAGTGGCCATAGGCTACGTTTCGTGGTCGTAGGCCATTTTTTCCGTTTGGGGATCGGTTTCCGGTTTTCGGAGCCGTCGGCCGTGTACCTCGGTTCGAGATCGCCTAACTACCTCTGTTTGCTCCGGTTTTTGGCACACACCTTGTTTCCTCTCCTTAGAGGGACACTATGGTCCGGGAGACCACCTTCGTGGTCATACGCCACCTCCGGTGCCTAACAGCCTGTTTTCGGGGCCCCGGACTGCACGTTTTGGCCCCCGAACCCTCGTTTTGCATCGGTTAGGGTTCATTTTTGGTATGGACACTATTTTCATTGCTAGGAAGGTGGTAGGATGGTGGGAGACCAGCAATTCTTTCAAAAACCATTTTCTCTCTCCTCCAGCCGGTTTTTCTGACAGAAAACTGGTTTTTCTCACTTTTGAGCCACAATTTCTGGTTTTTCATACCACCATTGTGTTGTGCTCATCTGGGAGGCCACCAATATGGGTAGGCCGACCAGTATTTCTTCTTGACCCTTTTGAACCTTGCTAAAAAGCTGGTTTTCCTCTCTCCTTAGTCACATTTTCTGATTTCCCACTATACAGCTGTGTTGCACTCATCTGGGAGGCCACCTTTATGGGTAGGCCGACCACCTTTTCTCATTGAACCTTTTGACCCCTGGTCGGCCGACCAGGGGGAGTGGCTGGCCGACCACCTTACCTGGTCGGCCAGCCTTCTGCTTTTTGCTCTCTCTGAATGCTTTACAACTGTGACAGCTGGGGGCCATTTGGTGCATCCTCCATACACGTATGGTGGATATTTGAGGCTTCTTGGAGAAGCTTTAGAGCCTCTCCTCTATAAAGAAGAGGCTGAGCTTCATTTGCAAGGGTTTAACAATTTTGGAAGGCTTATACACCTCTCTCTCTCTCTCTCTCTCTCTCTCTCTCTCTCTCTCTCTCTCTATATCTTCACACTTGAGCTCCAAAATCCTAATATTCTTGCACTATTTGCACACCAACCCTTAGCACAACACCTCCACCATCCATCCAAGCATCTTGGAACTGATTTGCAGACGTTGAAGGCTCTCCATCTTGGTCCAGAAGCTGCTGGAGTCATTGTCTACAAGGGTAAGTCCTCATTTCCCCCTTTTTTGCATTATTTTGCTTCATAACTTAGCCTTATTTGCAAGCATTTCTGGGTTTTGTCGTAAACTGAAAAGTGTCTTATTTTGAGCTCCTCTTGAAGTTTCATTAAGGATACTTTTCTGTTTGAGGTCATATACCTCCTTGTATGCCCTATCCCTCTTTGTAGGCTTATTTTGCTTCATATCTTAGCCCTACTTGTGAGCATTTTCGAGATTTTTCATAAACTGAAAAGAGTCTTATTTTGAGCCCCTCTTGATGTTTGATTAAGGGCATTTTTCTGTTTGAGGTCATTTACTTCCTTGAATGCTTGTTTGCCTCTTGTTTTGAGCCTTACATCTAGGCCTTTGTTGCATACTTTGTTTGGCCTTCTAGCCACTGAAATCCAGTAGATTTTCAATGGCTAACACACTATTTTGAGAGCCAAAATCAGAGGGGGGTGACCCCCTCTCTTCTTGTCTTGTTTGTTGGCCCTTTTGGCCTTCCAAAGGGGCTCCATCTTGCATGCCTTGAAGTCACATTTTAGGCCCTAGTTTGTGAGTTTTTAGGTCTGCCTTAACTCTGTCCAGAGCCCCTTTGGCCATATTTTATGTCCCTCATGCATGTGTAGAGCAATCCTCCTCAAGGCCCTTCAAAGGGACCTTCCATTGCATGCTTCCTTGACTAATTTCAGGGCCTGTTTGGTAGGTTTTAGGGCTGTCATAAGTCATTTCCAGAGCTGGTTTTGCCATGTTAATTGTCCTTGTTGCATGTGTAGAGTAACCTCTCTTGTAGCTTATCAAAGGAGCCCATCATTTTCGCATGCATTGGATACATTTCAGTGGTTATTTGGGCATATTTTGGCATACCATGTTCCTATTTGTGGCTGGTTTGGTGACCTCTCTTGTGCTTCATATACATGCCATGTAAACCATGCTTACTAGCCTATGTTGCATATTGTTTTAGCCCTTCATGTTAGCACCTTTTGGCCATGCTTAGAACTGATTTGGTGCATGTTTAGGACTGCCTTGGCTCTATTTTCATGCTTCATGGTCAAATAATGCTTGCTTTGCATACTTGTGGTTCAATGCATTTGCCTAGTTTTGAGTTTCGGGGTTTATTTCATGCATTGGGTGACATGTTTCCATGATTCGGGACCATTTTGTATCATGTTTCAGAGCTGGAATTTGTGTGTTTGTGTGCCATATTGCATCCTCTGCTACGCTTAGTTAGAGTTGCATGTTATGCCTTAGGTTCGATCTTTTGCATTCGTGCATGTTTGCATGTATTTCGGTTGTCTTATTTCCATCAGATAGCCACTGATGTGGGTGTGACTGAGGTCCACTCATATTGGTGTAAGTCCATCTTGCATCGAGTATGCCATTTAGTTCATGTTGTCGCATGTTTGGCCTTTGCATTGTATATGCTAGGTTGTTAGTCGCATTGAGTATGCCATAGTTTGTGAGCATTATACATGCCATGTAGTGTTGTAGTGTTAGCATCGTATATGCTAGGTGCATGTTTGCATTTTCATCCCTTGCATGTTTGCGTCATTCAGCAGCATTGCATCTAAGATTGCATGTTAGAATTGCATTCATGCATATCATGCATATTGCATTGTGTTTGGGATAGGAGTTAGCCCAAGCACAGGAAACGAGGGACATTTCGTACTCCAAGTGACGGAATGTGTCTCAATTCCTGGTCGCCGACACTCCGGATTATCCATGATGGAGTCTAGGCCTTATTGTGTTTTCATGTGCATTCATATCACATCGAGTTGTGCAATTCAACTCCTCGGCCATCATGCATCGAGATGCGTGATTGGTGGCACGAGGATCGAGACGTGCATACATATGTGAAAATACTTTGCCATGCCTCTTTCTTGCTCTCTGTTGCAGCAAATCAGAAATCAGCAGCCTTCTAGAGCTTTGCACAGCATTCCGGCATTAATTGCAAACAGAGGCGAATCGAGGCATCGCAATGGATTTCCGCGCCAAGCAACTCAAGCATGCATCATTCATCATTCGGAACAGAGCTGAGGCGGTCCATAGCTTGCATGCTAATTCACTTGCTTTCCTAGTTAATTTGTTAATTAATTAGGGTTTTGTATTTATTCGGACTGTATTATTTATTCGGACTGTATTATTCTTTCAGACCCTCCGAGCGAGGGCACAATTGTAATAAGTGTGCGTGTGTGTGATGTATGTCTTCCAACCCCACGTCTTTCTCCCTTTTATTTACCAGCTTATGATGGTTAGTTCTAGGTCATGTTTCAATTAACATACTTATCCTTGCATGTTTGCATCATTCATCTGTATTGTATGCACCGGGCTCGGCGCATCATACTAACTGCATTGTATTTCAATTCCGAGTTGAATACTTGTTAGTTGTAACATTTCACATGCCATCTTTGGAATAGCCGAGCCTATTGTAGTTGCATTCCTGCATGTGTTGCATTAGGCATTTCAGCATAGTTAAGATCATGCATGGATTTCTAACATAGCTTCTGTTTTGGCTTGGAGTATTCGGTAAGTGTTTATGCTTTAGCATCCTTGCATGCGTGTGAGTGATTGCCATGATAGCATGCTTACCATGAGGCTATGTGCTTATGTGATATACCTGCCTGAATGCCTGTGGGTGGAGGTTGGATTATCTGAATTGGAATAATGCATTGACTGTGAGTTTTAAGCCCACTTGAGAGTGGCAAATCATCTCGTTTTCTAAGCCCACCTGAGGGTGTCAAATCCACATTTTAGCCTACTTGCAAGTAGCAAACTATTTTCAAAACAAACATGAAATGTGTTGTTCCAATTCAGGCGATCTGGTCTATACTTGTATGCTATGCACATCACGTAGTAAATCTAGGCTAATAACCGGAATAAGAGCATATAATGTTTTCAAAACCCGATATCATGGTTAGTAGAGGCCGATCTTTGATCGGGCGAACGGAGGTGCTCACGAAGTGACCTTCCCCAATCGTACCCAAGTTCCCGAGCCGAGGCAACTTTGGTGATGACGGACACGTGGCCTTAGGCAACGAGCCAGGGTTTCCTAAATTTCCCAAAATAAAATATTTAGATGGCGACTCTGTATCTGGCAAAGCAGTCCATGTTTGGCACTTCTTTCAAAAAAATCTGTTTTCAAAAACGATTTGCCAGATTTGGACTCTTTGATGATTCATCGATCTTGCATTGCACTCTGCGAGATTAGATACAGGACCATGACATTGAGTCCTGAACTGTAGTGAGCCCAAATGAACAAACGAGGGATTTCCCTCCCGGGACGTTCGAGGACGTCTACAACAACCATTGGAGTAAATTTTAATTCATATTTTCTAACAATCCCTCACATGAATGAAATTTACAGAAATGACATGTAACAATATGCAGACAAAAAGAGTACATTAAGGAAATACCCTGCATCAGGATAGGTAGCTTGCGGCTTTAAACCTTTCCTAGGAAAAGCCTATCGGACTTATTAACTAATCAGTGGATGTGATACCTTGAATTATTCAACTGTTTATGTATGCCAAGACAATAGAATTCACATGGAATATCTCCAAACATAGCTTAGTTCTAACAGTTGTGCTCGTTTTGGCCTTAGGAATGTTAGGTGTTTCATGAGTGCTTTAGAAAATGTTAGGTGTTTCGAGTCTCTCAAATACTCATCTTGAAAGATACCCCTCTAGGGTTTTTCAACATATAAATGATCATTAAAAGCATAGCTTACCCTAAGTCCCCTACATACAATATATGTTACAGATATCACTCTCATCATAGAAATGGATAGGAGATAGACTCTTTTAGTGATTTTTGGTGAGCGACACATAACTTAGTTGTCCCTTTGAACTTAGCTCTTAGGATCTCCAGTCATCTAAGTAGGGTTATCATTATGACGACTCTGATGTAATAGGCTTTAATCACATTTCCCTCGATGAACTTTTCCCTCATTTGCTCTCTGGTCAAACTTTTTGTTTAGCGATCGCTATTTTCCATTTGACCTTCTCAGTTATATATCATTAAGTAGTTAGTGGCTCCATTATATTATCCTTAGAAAATATTCACAACTGAAAGCAAATGTCCTACGATGTTAAGCCTTTGATTACATCGAGACATATCGTTACTCTATGTCACTCCCATTTTCAAATGTAAATAATAATAAACATAGAGTTGTTCTTTAAGGGTTAATGAAATCATTTTTGCTTCTACTCCAACTTTGTCCTTTAGAAAGAATTGAGATTCTTTATGGACCTATTATCGGAACCGTTACTTTGGTAAAATCTTCCAAGCATCCCCATATTTTAAGCATTCTAAAGAAACTTAATTTCTCTTGCTGATGTATAATTACACAAAAATATTAATACACCCCCATAATTATAAGGTAAATTAGAATATATCATTAATTGGCGTACTTGAACTAAATAACAAGATGTAAATTGCTTTGTGAATATAATCACAGCACTAATTTATCTAAAATACAATTAGACTTTTGTGATACCCCTGTTCCGTAGTATGTTAATTGGTCCTTAATTTGCGTATGATTATGTGTTTAGCATGATTTTATGTGCCATTTTGTGAATATATGTGATTTTGAAGTTCTATCTGTTCACCATAGGAATATCTATTTGAATAATCTGCTTTGGAAATTAAATTGGAAGCCTTATCGGCCACAGAATCCAAAATTGATTACGCCATTGTGATTAGCGTAATTTTTAGAGCCTACGGTGAAATTTAATTGAAAAATTGATTCGGACCAGATTAAGTTGATTAAATTAATGAATTAGTGCCCAATTACTCTATATTATTATATTATGACTTAGTGGGGCACTATACACTCAAATACCCTCCTTGCTATTCTTCTTAGCTGAAATAAACTCAAGAAATAGAGAAGGGAGTCGGCTAGAGAGAGGGAAAAGAGGAGAGTTGGGTGTTTGGCTCAAATTTGTGAAGAATTGGAGGATTAAACTCAAGAAATTGCTATAGTTTGGAAGATTAAGCCTCTAGGTAAGCATTTGGTCTTGAATTCATAAGTTTGAAATTGTGATCTTGTAAGTTCAAGGGTTGTTTGTGATCAAGAGTATGTAATGAGTTGATTTTTGTTGAGTTTGAAGTCTTAGAACTCATGCATGTAAGAAATTACCTTGAATTTGCATGTTTAAGCTTGAAATACCTGATTCAAGTAGAGTTTTGATTGAAACTCATGTTTTGATCACCATTTGTATTGTCTAAGTTGAGAATGTGGCTGATTCATCACATGCATGTACAATTTATGAAGATATAAGCTTGAATGTATGAATTTGTTATGTTAGGATGAGTTTGATGGGAGATTGGGGCATGCATGTGAATTAATTGAGAAATTGAGCTCCATTGTAATGTGTTTTGGTGTTCATACCATGTTAGAACAAGTATATGAGCCTTATAATGCATGAAATATTGGCTGGAAAATCGAATTGGAGCTCAAGAACTTAATCTGGAAAACCCAGATTTTTTATGTCCGCTCAAGAGGGGAAGTGTCGCTCAAGCGGGAAAATCGTGCTCCCAGCACTTTTTGCAGAGTTGGACCTTCGCTCGAGCGGGATGTTTCACGCTCGAGCGAGGAGCTTTTGTAGACAGGCCTTCCGCTCGAGCGCCCTAACTCACGCTCGAGCGTAATTTTGAGGTAACTAGTACTTTTGCAGGCCTCTTGGGTCCACTCGAGCGGGGAAGTCCACGCTCGAGTGGGGACCCTGTTTTCTGAAATTTTGTTCATGCGTTCTGTGTTTCGTTTTCCGTTCTCTTTCACTTGTAATCACTCTTAGGCATATGTTAAGCATCGTAAATGAGTTAATGAGATAAGAATAAAGCCTAAAGAGGAATATGTGAATTAACGAACGGATTGAATTGTTAATGACCCTTTTGTGTTCATGGAATGTGTAGGGTCAAGCTCCAGGGCGAATCCACAGGCCGATCACTGTGAGTAATATCGACATTTGAAAGCTTGTCAATGTCCAATTGGTTATTCCCTTATAAGCTTTATGAGTTGCTAATTGGGATTGTGGTTTAAAGTCTGACATGAACGAATGAATGGACCTAAGGTCGTTTTGATAGAAATAAATGGACCTAAGGTCGTTTTGATACAAATGAATAGACCGAAGGTCGTTTTGACAGAAATGAATGGACCGAAGGTCGTTTTGATAGAAATGAGTGGATCAAAGATCGTTTTGACATATATAAATGGACCTAAGGTCGTTTTGACATGAATGAGTGGGCCGAAGGCCATTTGACACGAATGAGTGGGCCGAAGGCTGTTTGACACGAATGTATGGGCCGAAGGCCGTTTTGGCGTAAATGAATGGGCCGAAGACCATTTTGACAGAAACGAATGGGCCAAAGGCCGTTTTGACATAAATGATTGGGCCGAAGGCCGTTATGACATGAAGGGAAACCTGAATAGGCCAAAGGCCAGAATGTTTGGAACTACAGTTACTTGGTTTGAATTTCGTATAGTTATATATATATTTGTTAAATAGAAGTATGAATTGGGCCCAAGGCCATTTGGAGCATGTTGTTCTACATATTGTTACGTAACCTCTGTATTTGATATTATTCACTGGGCTATCACTCACGCTCATTCATGTGTTTTGTAGGTGAGCCAAGAGAAGTCCAAACCCAGCCCCAGTGAAGTCTGCCAGGAACAACATGAGTTTTGGAGAGTCAGCCTTGTGTCTCACGCACGAGACCCATCCTTGCCATTTTGTTATGTATTTACATTTTGTCTTGTTGGCAAGGACTTTATGTATATCTGTATATATTTTTGATAAGGGTTGACTCAGTTTGGATGATCCTGTCTGTAAAGGATTTCATGGTACTGTATTTTGTTGTGGGTTATTAATGTATATGTGCATGGTTTGTTTTCAAGTGCATATAAGCACGACTCTATGGACAAAGTTTTTAATTATTGCTTCCGGTTGGCCCCTTTGCTCTGTTGAGTTACGTCTGTTTTGGTTTGAGGCCGTAGGTAATCTCAAGATTACTGGCCGGTTATGTCCTTAACCCATAGGGGCAGGTTCGGGTCATGACAACTTTAGTACAAAGAAAAAATGGCTAATACTGGTTGTGGCCACAACACTTTGTCAAATAACATTTCTTTAGCCATGCATTTTTTTTTTTTTTTTGTTTACTGCAACCCTTAATTCCAATCTCAACATGGAATATAAATATCACTGTATAAATACATTTATATCTTATTTGTCTTATCCAGTATTGGTGACTACATCGACAATTACCAAAGCGTCTTCCACCCATGAAATATTTTAATTCATATAATATTTCATTATGGAGTTATCGGTTACCACACCAATTTCAGTCATTATTCCAACGAATAGTTAGAATTCCTCTTATGTCAGAACACATAAGTTCACATTTTTATCAACACTTTGATAAATAATTAACATCCATTTATAATACTCCACATACCAAATCGATATATCAAATATAACAATTAATGACATCATATTACAAAGAATTATAAACATTAATTATCAACCCTATAACATATGTAGGCATGGACACAAATAAATAAAATTTCCAGAATTGAAAATCAGTCAAAACTGTAAACAATAGTTTCTAAAAACAATTCCAGAACTAAAAATCAGAAAACAAATTTAAACAAAAAATTTCAGAACTGGAAATATAGAAAAACAGTTTAAATTTCAAAACTGGAAAAGCCAGAAAAATAAACTGTTCAAAACTAGTTTAACAATTTCCAAAATAAGAAAATAAAAATAAAAACAGTTTTAAAAACAACTCTTTCCAGCACCGTTTTTTTTTTTAAAAAAAAAAAAAAACACACACACACACACACACACAATTTTAAATAAATTGTTCCAGCACAGTTTATATAAACAAGACAATTTTTTAAATAAAATAGAAAACTATTTTCAGATTGTTCTGATTTAACCAAAAAACCAACTTTCTAATAAATAAACTAAATTAAAAAATAAAAACTTTTATATATAAAAATTTTCCTATATAAACCATCATTGCCATCATGGCAAATACCAAAGTAGTCCAAGAAATAAAATTCTTCTCAGGCATCATCTCAAAAGTTCTCTGAGCCTCACATTTTTGCTAAAATTTCATCAAACACTAGATATAAACCTTTGTGATCTCCCAAATCAGTGTAACCTCTCATCAATAAGGACCCAACAAACACACACGAATTTAGTGTTGAACAGAGTGCAAGGCCATGGAGTTAAGGGATCAAAAGGGTAAATCCCATGTTTGTAAGTGTGCTAATGATTATCGAAAATGTGAAATCATTGGGTTTCAATCCATCTTTTCCCATACGTAGGAAACAATGGTAGATTCTTTGTGGGTTTTTGATCTAGAGCAAACCAGATAACATGAGAAACAACGTCTCTTAGAAGCATTTGATTGAACATGTGTTGAGCGTGTTGGATTTGGTTGTGTTTTAAGTATCCGAAAAACATTGAATTCCAAGAGACATCTCTCGAAAAAGGGTTTTCATCAAACAGTTTGCGAGTAACGTTTATATTTCCCTCACAAATGTAACCATTCCATCTCCAAATAAACAATGCACAAAAATAATTGATTTGAACAAATCATTTTTTAATACCATATATTCAAATGATGACTAACATCACATAAACAAATATTTATCATGGTAAGTTCTATTCAAGCTGCAAGTTTCCAGTTATACAACAATAATAATTGCATATAAACTATTAACAACCATCAAACAATAAATTTGAATATTGAAGAGAGAAAAAACAAATATGATGGTCCAACATATTGTAGTGCCACTGGCCCATGCAATTCACCATATACAAATAATAAATCAATTATATTTTCTCAAAAACCATAAACATGAACGAGTCTATCTTGAGATTGTTAGAAAAATAATACCAAACTATATGTAAAATATAATTTAAAAATATGTAAACGGTTTTTGAGCAAAACCAAAACTAAAATAAAACTTACAGTATATAAATAGATAAAACCTGATCGAGTCAAGTGTGTGACACGTTTTTCTTAAGACAGATTCGTCCTCCCATTGGTGTTTAAGATTCAATGGGCGTCTATCTCTCATGATACAACGATCAATATAGCGATCCTGGTTTTGACCCGACCATTGTTACATTCCGGACTCAGGTTTCGTGGTTCAATATTGTGTCCATGTCTTGTTTTCCTCGTTTAACTCCTTGAATTTGAGTTTTGGAGCATGTTGGGCGTGTTTGGAACAGATTGGTTGTTAGTTGGTATAGATTGTTATTGCCCAGATTTTGGCTTCTTTGCTCGAGCGAGGCTTCTTACGCTTGAGCGAGCCTTGTGAAATTTGTTTCTTTGCTCGAGCGAGGTTTCTTGCGCCACGCTCGAGCAAGATTTGAGAGTCCTCGGGTTTCTTTCCCAAATACGGAATTTTTGGAAAGGTTGAGGTCTTCGCTCGAGCGAGGCTTCTTGCGCTCGAACGAGCGTGTGCATTTGTAAAACTTCTGAAGCTTTGCATTCTGTGCTGGAGCGACGTTTTTTGCGCTCAAGCGAGGTCACTTGTTGTGTCTGGTCACTCGAGAGACAACTCCTTCGCTCGAGTGAAAGTCGCGTATATCAATTCACAACAAGGTGATTTTACATCACTTTTTTTGATTCCCATTCTCCTAAAAACCCTAATCCAACACCCTCTCTCTCTAAAACTCTCTCTCTCTACAAATACTCCATGATCTAAAGATCTCTCTATCTTACTCCCTTTGATAAAGAGTTAGAGCATCTTGTGGGCTTCCTCTTGATCCGAGCAAAATCGAGTTTGGACACTTTTGAGTTTCTTCTTCATCTCCTTTGAGTCTCTACACTTGAGGTAGGGACATTCTACACCTTGATATGGTTTTTAACCTAGGTATTTGTCATTTTATATAAATTGTGGGATTTAGAAGGAATTGGGTGAAGTTAGGGTTTGGGTCCAAAATTTAAAAGAGGGATTTTATATTGGGTTCTATGAATATATATATATATGGGGTATTGAATATGAGGTTATGTGGGTTAAAACGATGAAATCTGAACTTGGGATTGATTTTGGAAAAAAGGGGAAAATTGTCCTAATTTGTGTTGAATAATTGTTTTGTATAAATAATGAAATTAATATGAAAAATATGAAATTGGGGAAGTGTATGAATGAACGGTGTAATTGGATTTCATAAATCATTCACCTATGAAAATTTGATAAATTATCTGTTTGATGGATTGTATATCTGTTTAGAAATATCTGTTTGGGCTATCGGTGGATGATAGCTATGATTGTTGTAGAAATTGCATGAGGATTAGGTAAATTGAAACTAATCATTTGAATTATGTCATTGAATATGACGGTTTGATTAAACCATTGAATATGTGATTTGGATAGTCATTGTATATGACAACGTCTTCAAATTCATTGTATATGTATCTTTGTTTGAGATGAGATAGGGGATGTACTCCATTGTTTGGAAGGAGATAGGGGATGGACTCCATTTTAAATTAAGTTGGCCGGAGTATCCAAGGTGAAAGTCCCAAAACCTTATATATGTGTATTTGGGTGCCGATTCCTTCAGACAAGAATCCGTAAAATGGCAAGAAGATTGAAGTGTTTGAATAAGGAATGTGTATTGAATTGTGAATGAATGAGTTATAGTCTCATTTGGGATTGTGTAGATGATAAGGAACTACACTTATGCATTGATTTGAAATGAATAAATGAAAATGGATTGAGATGTGATTATCAATATTGAATGATAATGGGGAGAATATAAGTTGGCCTTGAGTATTGGACTTCTATTTAACATTTATATCTTAGTTAAATCTCATATATTGTGTTAGTTTATCTCTATTAGGCATTGGCTCATCCTACTTGGGAAATCATTTTCAGGTACTAGTGATATACCTCCTCCAATGGCGTAGCTTGGGAGGATTTAGGAGTTGAAGGCTTTGTTTTGTTACTTTTGTGTTTAAATGTTAATTCAAGCCAAGGGCTTTACGTGTATAGAGCTTAGGACTCGTTTGTTATAACCAAGTGATATCTTGGAAAGATGTAAGTCCGTAGGGCGTTTATTTTGTTGTAATCAATTAGTGTTACATGTTGTAGTTTCAGAATGAACATTTATGAAAGTATAATGCATGTAATATCTCTTGTAATATAAACTCTAATGAATGAAAGTATAACATTTTCTATTATGTTCATGAATCTCATGGGTTGGATTATCCTCTTTATTTCGAGGGCGTTACAATCAATATCTTGCACTAGCAGCACTACTATTGCAAGCCTTGCGAATTTTGTTGTGCATGCACTCTCTTTATAGGAAAAATTAGACTCGGGAAAAATATGAAGAATAAATTCAAAGATGAAAAAAAAATGACGAATTCTCCATCCAAATTGAAGTGAGGGAGATAGAATTTATGGATTCCTCCGTGACTCTTTAGAAAGGTTGAAACCTTTTAAAAGGACACACATTTTCATCTCAAGAGACACAACCATTAGGCACAACCATCACATAATTTCTAAATTAAACAACAAATAAATAAATAAAATCTTTTCAAACCCATCTCTTAATATCATTGTCTAAAATTCATCTTTTTCTAAAATCAAATACATAATCATAGCTCGTTGAACTTTCAATTTAAAGAAATGAATTAAATATTTATTTGTTCATCTACCCAAAATCCTTCCTTCCCTTAAATAAATATATTTAAAAAAAAAAGAAAGAGCAATTCAAATATGTTCATATAATTTTTGAATTAAAAAATAAATAAATAATTTTTTTTAAAAAATTAAACAAACAATTAAATAAAATCTCTTCAAACACATATTCTAAGATAATTGGCTAAATTCATCATTTCCTAAAATCAAATACATAAATACAGTTTGTTGACCTTCCAATTAAAAAAAATGAATTAAATAAGAGAAATTTGGCTATGAACCCCTCTTACCTTCTTTTGCATCATTATCATCATTGGTTTGTGATCTCTCACCAACGACGAGGTTGAGGAGAGAGTGTGCATCCCTAGTTGGATTTTTCCACCAAAGGTTAGTTCTCACCATCGGTTCACCACCGTTCCCGATGTCACCTCCACTACACCGTCCTCAAATCTCTCTATCTCTTTCTCTCTTCTTAGATCCACTGCAACCAAACCCTCATGTTTTTGCTCTATTCCTCGTGTCAACATGTTGGGAACGAAAACGATGAAAACGAGTTTGAGAAAGTTAAAAGGCGAGAGATTCAGATCTGAGGGCTTTAGATATAAAAGCAACAACGGCGCACCAACAAAGTCCTTAGATCTAGTTTGTCATCGGTTGGTGGAAGTGGAGTGGGTACAAAATTTAAAATTTTACTTTGAATTATAGTAAACTTTACTTTAATTCAGAGTAAAATTGTACTGTCAGAGTAAAATTTTACTTTGTAAAATTTACTATGACTTAGAGTAAAATTTTACTCAGGGTACAAAATTTAAAATTTTATTTTGAATCATAATAAACTTTACTTTGATTTAGAGTAAAATTGTACTTTCAGAGTAAAATTATATTTCGGAGTAAAATTTTACTCTGAAATACACTGTAAGGATGGCTTAATAGAAAAGCTGATAGATATGAGGTAGTATAGTAAAACAAACAAATTTTAAAATATTATGGGGTTTTGAAAGTACCTATATACTTCTTGTTCTTTTGAAAAACAAATTATACAGTGAGAGGTCTATCACCAAATCCCCCATTAAATAATTATGGGTAAATTACATTGACACCCCTGAGGTTTATGTTTATTACAGTTCTCCCCTCACCTTTTGGAAATTACATCTCCCTCCCTGAAATTTAAAGTTTTATTACAAATTGCTCCCTCAGTTAGTTAACTGTTAAGTCAACTAACAGATTTTGCTGATGTCAACAATTTATTTTTTTTAAATACCAATTTTTCCCTCACTTGGTAAATTACATTGGCACCTCTCACATTTTAGAAATTACAATCCCCTCTCCAAGGTTTAAAGTAGCATTACCAATTGCCCCCTTGGTTAGTATTAGTTGAAAAAAAAATTCATTGAAAAAAAAATTAATTGGAAAAAAAATTATTTGAAAAAAAAAATTAGTTGAAAAAAAAATTAATTGAAAAAAAAAATTGTTAGTCAAAATTTTAAATTTTTGTTTAAAAACCAACGTAAACTTATTTTTTGAATTTAAGTTTTTTCCTCAAATTTATAAACTGAGACAACCATTTATAAACCAAAAAAATTATCAAACAAGTTTTTATGACAGTTTTTTAAATCTTTGTAAATATAAATTTGGTTAAGAAATAAAAAATAAAAAATAATTATCATTTTTATATAATTTTTATCTTTCTAGTGGTTAGAAATAATTTTTTACAAATTTAGGGGTTGTTTGGGATGACCTAAATAAGTGTACTTTTTGTCTTTTTACGAAAAGATGTGCAAAAAAGTTGAGAGATGATGTGATGAAAAAAAGATAAAAAGATAAAAAGATGAATTATTTTGTGTATGCCAAACTTGACCTAAATATATTTCTTCATATTTATTTTTTTAAAATTAGTTTTTTTTTTTTTAAATGTCAGGAGGGATCCGTATTAAATTAAAATTTCAGGGGGTGTCAATATAATTTACCCTTTAAAGTATATGTAAAGGTTAAGGGTAAATATGTCATTTTAACTTAAAAGTTAACACCGTCAAATAATTACACTGACAAGGGGGGTCAGTGTAATTTCCCAAATGTGAGGGGGATAATTATAATAAACATAAATCTCAAGGGGTGTCAGTGTAATTTACCCAATAATTATTTGTTCATATTCTAAAATCTTTACCTAAAATCCTTCATTCCTTACAATAAATCAAAGAAAGATCAATTCAAATCTGTTCATATAATTTTTGAATTAAAAAAATAATAAATAAAATTTCTTCAAAATCTTCTAACATCTTTACCTAAAATATAAATATATATATATATATATATAAAGAAGATCAATTCAAATTGATCATTGCCTAAAATCAAATTTTCAATTTAAAAAAATAATTATTATTCTTGTGTCTTAAATTAAAATCCAAATTAAACGAATAAATAAATAAAATCTCCTCAAACTAATTTTTGAGTGCTCTAATCTCTCAAACTAATTTTTCTAATTTTTTTCTTTAAAAAATTGAAAAAAAAAATCTAATTGGTTAGCCTGTGAAGAAATAAATTTTAAAATTCAAAATTATGAAAACTATCCCATAATTTTTGGGTTTTAAAATGAGAGAATCACTCAAATATAGAATAGGAAGACATAAAATTATGCCTTTCCATTCTTTTTTTATTTTTTTAAGTAAATAACATAAAATTATGCCTTTCCATTCTTTTTTATTTTTTTAAGTAAATGTTTTTTAAATTTTAAATTATATAAGACTAAAGTTATATTTGGAATTTCCTTTAAATGTTTTAACTTTCAAATTAGATGGCTAAATTTTATTTTTGACATTTTATTTTCAGATTTTTAATTTTCAAAATTATAGATATTTAGATGGACTAATATTTCTATGCCATGTGTATTTAGTAAAATTTAAAAATTAAAAATTTAGATAAATTTTTTAGAGCTAATAGAACATTTTAAATGAAAAATCATTATAGCTTCCTATCCCACGACAATGCAATGTTGTAAGTATCAATTCAAATCAATAGTAGTATGTGAATATACACAAAGCAAAACAAAGTCAACAATAAAAAAATATTAATTTAAATTTAATTTCTAATTCAAACAGATTAAATAGAAGAAAAACATACATAGATTTACTGCTTGCATGATTCACTGGTAGCCTTACAATCTTGATAATCTTGCAATCTCGAGTTTACTTTCTTTGGTGCATGGGTTTCAATAAAAAATAAAAATAAAGAATAAACAAAGAAATAATCAAAATGGGTGTAGCATAGGAAGAAGGAAAGAATGAGAGAATACTTACAACTTGGTGAATGAGTACCCGAAAGAATAATTGGATTAACCAACAAGAACACATATCAATCACTTCTGTACACAAACTCCTAAGCCATTTATTCGTAATGAGTGCTCTTCATTATAGTCCTCGACTTTGTTGTGTTGTGTGTTCACAATGACTCAAGAACCTATGGAAAGTTTGAAAGGGGAATTGAAGAAGAGGAAAGGAAAGGTAAAAAGAAACATAAATGAGACGGGGGAGGAAAGAAGGGTTATTTGAGAGAGTTTAAGGAGATTGTGCCTTTGTTTGGATTTCTTTTAAAATTTGAAAAGTCAAAACAAATAAGGATAGAGTGGGAGGAGTATGCCACGTAAGAAATAGAGTGAATTTATAATTATAAAAATTCAGAAAAATTAGTTTGAGACTTTAGAGGTATTAGAATCGTTCATATTATATATTCCTTTTTACTTATATAACATATAGATAGATTATTACTATTGTTTTTTTTTTAATTATCAATTTGATCTATTTAGGTTATAAAATTTGAAGTCTAATTTAATGAGAAAATGTTATTTGCTAATTTTAAAAGCTTAAATCATGCAAAAGAATACTAATTTTTCTTACTATTTTGAACAAATTATACCACAACTAATTTATATCCACACAATTTTTTCCCTACAAATATTCTTAAATGACGTGACAAGATTAGTTGAAAAATTTTGAGAGAAGTGAGGAATATAAGAGTGTAATTAATTTTGAGAGAAGTCATTAATTTATCTTTTTCTTATCACGTCATTCGAGAGAGTTTATAGGGAAAAATTGTATAGAATTTTTTCAAATTTAATATTGACTGTAGGGTTTAAATTGTTTATATTATAATTCTACCATTTTGCTCATCAATTCGTTTGGCAACTTTCAGTATTAGTAAAAAAGTTACTATAAGTTGTTACATCATTCTCTTAACTTTTTTTTTATATTTTTTCATAAAAAATCAAAAAAAATTACTAAAATATCATATTTTTAAACAAGGCATCATCTCCAATTGAGCCAACTGAACAAAAATAAAAAATAAAAACTTTAAGAATTATATAGATGAAATTGATAGTACATGGATGAAATATAAAAAATTGTGATAATTTAGAAAATAAAAGTTAGATTAAACTTTTTTCTTTTTATACCCCAACCTTTTCGTACTTTTCTCCTCAGTTTTTTTCTTTTTTCTCTTTTGTTGGGGGATTTTATTTAATAATTCAAATAAAATAATAAAAAAACCAGTAAATAATGAATTGGAAAAATTACGAGTGGATATTTCTTTTACAAATTTAACAAACGCGTTCCTTGATATCTTTCATGTAGGATCCATCCAGACTTCATTGTTCTTAGTTTTGAATACTTTGTATGATAATGAGTTGTACATACATTGATTACGAAAGGCTTGGTATCGTCCGAAATAGTGCTTTTATGCTTTCGCATATTATATTAAGATTTTAAATAAATTATAAGTATATTTCTTTAGATTTATTTAAAATATAATTTTTTTATCTAATTTGAAAAATTATAAATATATTACTGTCTGCATTTGTCTTTCTTTTTTTTTTTCTTTTTTTTTCAATTCAACAAAATAGATATGTAGATAGGTTATTCCAATATATCTATCAAAGAGTATTGGCCCTTAGCACTTACAGCATATCTGCAGGGAACCCCGCCACCCCTGTGTCGCCCCGTATTGTCCTTCAGCACCTATAACATATCTCTACACCTACGTCACCTCTTAGCACCTACAGCATATCTGTAGAGAACCCCACCACACCATACCTACGTCGAGGCCGAAGCTTAGGTATCTGCGTGCTCCAAACGCTAAAAAGTATTGTTTGACTCCAACAAAGGGTTATGGAGACTTGAACCCAAGCCTTGAGCGAAGAATTTGAAAGTCTTATCCACTGAACCAACCCCTTGTTGGTGCATTTGACTTTTAATAGTATTAACATTAGAAAAATTTTACTATACACATTCTTATCATATGTTTCTTTAAATTATGTTATTTTATTCTTTAATTATGATTATTTTTTTTTCCTTAGTTATACATTATACTTCATGTATTGTTTAGTGATGAGCCTTTTTCTTTTCTTTTTTTCTTTTTTTTCTCTCTTTAATTATAATTCGAAAAATATAAAATTATAATATTTTCTTCTTCAATTATAAAATGCATATGTACCATAATCTTTCCCTCAACATTAACAATAAAATTACTTGATTATATCCTTCAATGACTAAAGAAAATGACTCTACTACCCTCATCTTCTTCATCATTACTCTCTTCTTCTTCTTTTTATTTTCTTTTTTTTTTTTCAATATTTTTTTCTATTCTTCCTCACTGAAACCAATACAGTGGCTACCCCTCCCCCACCCTTGCACATGACTACCATCACATCCACTGAGTCCCCCACCCCTCCACCGCTGCCTCATTACCTATCCCTTTCTTCCCCTATCCACGGCTACCTCATCACCTCCCCCATTTCATTTTTTTTGTTTTCTTTTCTTTTTTGTGCGTGCGTGTAAAAAAGAGCGTTGAGAGTTAAATAAGTATTTTAATAAATAAAATTACTGATAGTAGCAAAATCAATTAGTCAACCTAAACAATTGATCAATTAGTCATGACTAACAATAAGGCTATTTATCATGCGATTTGAAACTTTAATACTGTCTTTGGTTGGGAGATTTGAGGAGGGATTTAGAAAGAGAAATAAAAAAAGTAGGTGAAATGTGAATAAAACATGCTTATATTTCACATAGTTTCACACAAATTTTCCCTTTCCCTTTCTAAATCCCTCTTCAAATTCCCAACCAAACACAGCGTAAGAGAGGAGCGCATTTTTCAAAGCGTAAGAGGAAATTTTATATTTTAAAGGATGTATTTATGTATATATATTTTTAATTTCTCCATAATAATAATCAATTAACATTCCTGTGTGAAGTCGTTTGATAATTAGACTAAAAGGTATAGTTTGAAGTTTTGAGAGTCCATTTTGCCTCTATTTCAATGATCTAAACCTTTCAAAGTTTAGTACCTTATAAATAGATAAGGATCTTACTAACAAGTGTCTCTAGAGCATAACTAAAGACAAAAATCAAACGAATCATATATTAATAACCACATATTTATCTTTAAAAACAGAATAAATGGTCATATTTGTCCTAAGCTGCAACCACCAATCCAAAATAATAGACTTGAAGCAAGCTTCATTCCATTAAAAATGGGGAGGGGGTGGAGGCTAGGGATAAGTCTAATTTTAAAATTTTTTGAGCAATAATTCAAAGTTTTATTTTTTTATATCAAAATGATAAAAAAAATTTGATAGATCGTATTATTATTACTTATTTGTCTATCTGTGTATATGTTATCTATCTATTTATCTATGTGTCACTTATCTATTCATCTAATTTATCAATTTGTTTGTAATCACTACCACCACTTGTCGCCGTTGGCTATCTCTGACAATTTTTACCTGTGTCAAAAACTTTTTTGGTTGTCAACTATAGTCCAATGGTGATCGGGGTGACAGTTTAGTAAAAATAAAAAAATAAAAAAAACTAATTCAAAACAATAACTTGCCAATATTACTAAACAATTTCATTAATCATGAATTATATGATCAATTTTCTGTTTTTTAAGATTTTTTTTTTTAAGCTAGAAAAAGGCATGCTGGAAAATATATTAAAAGTTAATTTTTTTAATTTTTTTTAAATGTATAATAAAAACAGTTGTGATTTGTGACACGAATTTTTTGAACACTAATGGCACTAATTTCTATATCAGGTAAAAAAAAAAAAACAAAACAAAACAAAATTACCAAAACAGTAAATTAGTGCCATTAGTGCCAGCAGTTTTAGAGCCACAAATCATTTTTCTAATAAAAAAAAGATAACGAGGTGAAGTCGGCCGTTATACTTGGTGGAGAGCAGCGAGAGTGGTGAAGAGCAGCGAATAACTTCTCAGGCAACTTGTTGATGATATTTTTCAGTTGGAGAAAAGGGTGGGAAGGGGGGCTGATTTCTGTTGCGGAATTAATGAATGCATGCCACGAGGTGAAGTCGGCCGTTATACGGTGGCACGCTCCCTTCCCTCCACGTGTCCCCACCACCTCAACTAGTTTTTTTTTTTTTTGGTGTGTTTTTGTTTTCTCTCTCTCTCTAAACTGTTTCACTTTCTCACTCCTCTTCTTGTTAGGCTAAATTGGTATATTTTTATTAATCATCAGAGTTTGAGAGCATTTTGATTGTTTTGTTTGATCTCAGAAATCATCAAATCAATGGCGGCGTCGATGCTGAGGACGAAGAGCTTTGTGGTGATGAGAGAGAGAGACGGAGGAGGAAGGCTAGGTCTATCGAACTGGTGGAACGAAATCGAGAACTCTGAACAATGGCAACAAGGCATCTTCTATACACTCTGTGCCTCTTATGCATTCGTCTCCTTGATTGCCCTAGTATGTTCCTTCTCTTTTTATTTATTTATTTATTTCGTTCTTTATATTGCTAAGAAAATGTTGTTATATTTAGTAGATTTTTAATCTGATTTTGTTGGACTAAGTTTTTTTTTATATATTATATGTTAGGCATTTGTGTTTTAAAAATGTTTTGATAGAAAAATATGTAATATATTAATACAAATATACATAACATTATCACATAATTTCATTTTTAAATGATAAATTATTGCGTTAAAATGGGTTTTCATATAAGACATGGGCTCCACTTACAATATTTGTTTCACAGTTAAATAATATAATTTTTTTAAATTTATGTTTCTACAAGGATCTTAAAAATTAAATTAAAAACAAGAAAAAAGTTTTAAAAATATATTTTTTATTTTTGTTTTTTTAAATAATTTTTTTACGTCCAGTCTAAAGATCTATAAGTGAATTTTTTTTAAAAGTTTATAAAATATATAAATAAATAAATAAATATTAAAAAAATAATAATTATCAAACTCAACCTTATTAATGTGGGCTCTATTGGCTATATATTGTAAATTTGGACTACTGAGATGTTTCTAATTGCCATGATCTGGCCCCTTATATTTGCCATCAGGCTTCTTTTGGGAATATGGTAATAATCTGATTTTCTCACAAAAAAGCTGCTTATAAGCAGCTTTTTTACCAAAAAACTGATTATTACCAACTTCCCAAAATAGGCACGGAAACGAAATGACGGAACCAACTACGTAAAACATGTGGCACAATCTTAATGAAATAGTAATTTTTATTATGGATATGGTCAAGAATATTTTATATAGTTAATTCCCGTAATATTGTCCATTTGTCATTGATCATATGGTATTCACAATTTGGTAACCATATCATCGCATTATGTTCATACCATGCGAGAAGGAATTGAAAGGGATAACCAATGGAAAGTTGACATGATATGTGACATTGTGAATTTAATATTTGATAATGTTTAGTGGTAAACACCATTATGATTTTTTGATTTTTTAAACAAAGAAAATGATATATATATATATATTTTGGATTTGTTTTGGGAAAAAGTAAAAGGTTGTGTAGTCATTGGAACCTTTTTTTTTTTTTTTTTGTTAAATTACAATGATGGGATTCATCCCCAGATTAGTTAGGTCCTTTTAACCAAATATTAGTTATCAAAAAATGAAGGTAAAATACAATTACACCCTCTAAGATTTTCTTAAAATACGAATTGTCCCTTGTAATTTTAAAAATTATATCTCATCCATTCAAGTTTCTAATCGCATAACAAATAATCTCTTTTATTATTAAATCATAACTCAATTAACAGTTTTTAATGATATAAAAAATGTACTTCAATTAAAGATTCAAATAATTTTATTATTGTATAGGAAGGTAATTAGAAATTTCATTTTTTTTCATTAATCATGTTAAATAAAAAATTATGACAAGAGGTATTTGTAATTTTTAAAATCACAGAAAGCAATTCGTATTTTAAGAAAATTCCAGAATGTGTGTTTGTAATTTACGCCCCCAAAAAATACCCAACCTATTTACAAACTTAAACTATGACCATGTTAGAGAGAGAACTTAATTATTTTTATCCTTGACACCCCTCACTTGTGGCCATATCATACCATGTTAAATTCTTAATTATCAAAAAGTTAGATATCTTGAACATTGGCTATAATTGAGTTTAACCCTAATCAAAATTTTAGCAAAAAGTCTTATATGAAAATCTCCTATTATTATTCAAATCTAAGTAAGTTATATGTGATTTTGAAACAGACTTAAATGTATTAATCAACCCCAATATTTCAATATAATTTTAAAATACGACAATTCCGATTCACTTTTCTTTGCTTTGAGTTGCAAAAAGCATATATAGTACAAGAAGGGAATAAAATTTGACTCCCCTTTCTAATGGAATCAACACCCATGGATTGGGATGTACCTAAGAAGCCAGGATATAGATACAAATACAGACACGTACAAAATATATAATTATATGTATTTATTATATGTAATATACAAGGATAATTTTTTATTATATGTCATATATATGAATATTAAAGTCAAAAAAAAAAAAAAAAAAAAAAGCCAAAGGTAATAATTTTTAAAGTTTAAAGGAAGAGAGTAGGTATAAATTTATGTTGTTTTGTTTTATAGTTGGATTTCAAGTTATTTTATTCAAATGTGTAACGTCTTTCATTTTTGTTTTAGGTGTTAAGAAGTGTTTGTCCAATACAGTATTTGACACGACATGTTATTTTTTTAGAAGTGTCCATTTTTTGTACGGCAGTACAAATTTGAAATAAACACTATGCATATATATAGCCTATAGGGGACCACTACACCCTAGAATTGTTGTCATCCAATTTAATGAATGACAGGACCTGGTCTATCTCTTCAGTAGTATAATTGAGACAATAGAGCCAATTTATTTGAGAGCTACAGCACACCCATATTTCTTTCTTTTAGTGGCAGATTGGTAAGGAAGAGAAGTTATAGAAGTTATTAATTTTCTTCTTTCCTTCAGTCTCTATTGATTAAGATTTGAGGGAAACATTTGACCAAGTTTGGATCTTGAATTTGTGGATGGATCTATGGAGGGAATAGGATAGGAAAGGGAAAAGAGGAAAAAAATAGCTTCTACTTCCTTTCTTGTTTCCTTTTTCTTTTTTGTTTTCCTTCACAGATCCATTTCACACATCCAAGATCCAAACATAATCTTATAGAAAATGGAGTACAAGTGTGTGTCACATTTCTCACTTGGACCGGGCACATCTTATTTGCTGTCTATTGTTTTGCAATTACTTCCCTGTTTTTATTTTTTCCGGTATTCCCCCAACACATAATGGATTATTGATTTTAACGAAAGTAAAAATTGCAACAACTTTTGGTGGCATGGGTTACTAAATGAAGATGTGGTAATAAATGACAAGTTAGAGTTGGGATAATTAAAACTATAGAAATATGATTGCGAATGAACAGTTTATAGTAGGAGGATTAGGTACTGAACACCAGGAGATACCTAACATAATTCATTTTGGTTATGTTGATTAACATAAGCAGGAAAACATTGAAGAGGATGCTTTTAGTAGAATAAGAGGAAAATGGATGGAATGGAAGAGTGCATTAGTTGAGACAATAAAAATACAGAAATATTTTTGTGAATCAACAAGCTGGTTATAGTATGAGGATTAGGTACCAAACACTATGAGATACCTGAAATAATTCATTTTGGTTATATTTATTGAGTTGCTATGCAAGAGAAGAGAAGAAAGCCAATGCATTCACTTTGGAGAAGATTGAGGCAGCACTACTCAAGATAGACAAGAACCCAGTTACAATGATTTCATTATGTGAAACAAGTTCAAACAACTATCTTGGGATGTATTACGTAAAGTTGAAAGCATTACATAAACAAGAGATGGGAAATAAGGAAAATAAACAAGAAGAGAATGGGGACTCGAAATGCAAGAAAGATATTGTCACTACTAAATTATGTGAAACATGGATTTAGATCGAGAGTGGTCAAGATTGGTTGTCCCCAACTAATTAGAGGCCTTCGTCAAGTTGAATTTGTTTGGTGACATGTGCATATAAGACATCAAACATGTGTATCAGTGTCCTAAGATACAGTAAAGGGGACGGACAAATGTGTCAGTCGCATGTGATTGTCAGACAATACACTTGGCACTACCCTGTATCTGTGTCCTCATATAGGTTAGGAAATGTCTTGTAATTACTCACACTCATTTTCAGTGTCTTTAGCCTTCCTCCATTTGTTTTACTACCCTCAACGAAGATCATTTCACTTCTCTATAGTTTCCATAGTTTTTTAAATTTTGTGACACGCAAAAGATGTGTATAGTTTTATTTGTTTCTTAAATGGCAACGTTGCTTAATTTCAGGTACAATTTGTCCGCATTCAATTGAGAGTACCAGAGTATGGTTGGACAACACAAAAGGTTTTTCACTTGATGAATTTTGTTGTCAATGGATGTAAGGGTTGCATTTTACATTGCTGTAGTTAACTGTGCAACTATTTTTACATCAAGTATATCATAAGCTAGCTAAAAACAAAATGCATTTTGACAGTAAGAGCTATCCTCTTTGGACTGTACAAGACTGTATTCAGTCTCAAATCACAAGTAAGTTTCTTCAAACTGTATTCTGGTAACACGAGCTCCGATCTTATTTAATATCTAATCAAGAGTATTTGATTTAAAATTATTCAATGATTTATAGAACTTAAAATAAGATAATGGATTTAAAATTACACATCTTATCTGAACTATACGGCTTGACATATTCTGAATGGTAAATCAGGTCGTGTTTTGTTGCCTAAGTCTTCAAATGGTGAGTAAAGTGTTTTTCTGCAAACAATGTGATGCCACTTTTCTTACTTGCGTCAGATACATGGATCCATTTCTGTTTCATTAGTTTCCTTCGAATTTGGATGCAAAACAAAATTCAGAGGTGTCATGAACATTTTATGGGTAATGTTGGGGTTGTGTGGATCATGATAAGTAGTATTTCCGCACCTGTGACAGGGTGCATCTATCTTTGTATCTTATAACTTTTCTGATCATAGTAGAACTGCAACAACCATGGACGTAGCCATATTTCTGGAGTAAACTGCATAATTCTTGTGTTCCTGTGTGCGCATGTGATTTATAATTCTCGTACACTCATTCTTCTCTATCTTTCGTGTCTCACTCTTACCGATCATGGTTTGGTGTTACAAATTCCTAACATGTAAAGCATAACATACGTGAAATTCATGTTCACTTTGAGATAAAGTATCATCCTTTCTTTTTTTTTTGGCCATGTCAAAGATCAGGAGGTGGTGAATTGGGCTAATGTAGCAGTACATGTGTTAGCCAATATATTGCTGCAACTTTTTTCGGTTTCTTTGCTGGCCGTCAATTTGTTTTGCATGAAAAACTATCAGATTGTGTCACCTGTTTTTTGTTAGTTTTGTTACCTAAAAATATCGATGCTTCAGGCGCTTGAAATGATGCTTCTAGATCTTCCTGGACTTCTATTTTTCTCAACATATACATTACTGATCTTGTTCTGGGCCGAGATATATCATCAGGTGCTCTGCTTTTTGTCTTAGGTTTTCTTATATGTTACAAGTTATTTATCTGCAAGTAATATTGATAATTGATTTTACGATTACCTGCAGGCAAGAAGCCTTCCAATTAATAAACTTAGACCTGCTTACTTTATTCTAAATGGAGCTATATATTTCACGCAGGTGGGTAAAAATCGTAAAAGCATCTAATTTCTCATGAGCTATTCAACAAATTACACTGTAGAAAAAAAACGAGAGATAAAAGAGAACACAATGTATCCGTTTTTTTATAGTAACTATCCCAGTTATTAGTGAATTTGTTGATGATAGGTATGCATCTGGATTTACATAAGACTTGGCCAAAGTAGTGCCGCGGTTGAATTTTCTAAAATCTTCTTTTCAGGTAGTATTATAAAAAATAATAATTTACTTTCATGCACTTACTCAATTTATTTGGGGAAAATGCTTCTGTTTGTTTTGTTGTCATGATGATTAAGAAAATGAGAAGAAAGGACCATTTGTTTCTTTTTGCAGTTATTTGTTTCTGCACTGCTTTGGGATTCTTGATATATGGTGGGAGGTACAGCCCAGATCACCCCAAACAAAAAAAATTCCATCATCGTTCGGTGTTACGAAGATGTGTTTATTTTTTGTGCTACATTAAATTCTGTGTCCTGTAGGTTGTTCTTCATGCTGAGGCGGTTCCCTATTGAATCTACAGGTCGTCGGAAAAAGCTTCATGAGGTCTGTGCAAATGGGAGTATAGCAACTGTGTTTGGCTTTAAATACCCTTTTTCTTGTTCAAATTTGATTAATACTCCAACTTAGTTATCCTTCTTGTTGATGTCCCTTTTTTACCGATCAAAAATTTAAAATAAAAATGAGCCCACTAAACATGTGTTTAATGTTTAGATAAAAAGTAAAATATGATTTTTTTTAAGTAATTTAGTTGTTTTCATGGCTTTTGTCAAATCAAATGCTTAGTCTATCTGTTTGGCAGGTCGGCTTTGTAACAGGAATTTGTTGCACCTGTTTCTTGATAAGATGCTTTGTGGTGAGTTTCTTTTGATTCTATATTGAGCACTTGTGAAATCCAAAATTTAATTTGACTAGATCACCTTGATTGGTATGAGATGTATGTAGGTAGCTCTCTCTGCATTCGATGAGGATGCTGATGTCGATGTCCTGAATCACCCTATTCTAAACTTTGTATATTACATGGTAAGGAAGCCGAAGTTGTTTCTTTTCCCCTCGACCCAAAGTTCAGTTCTTTATTCACGGTACAGTGTTCTCAGGCTACTTTCTTCAAATGACTAATATCATGAACATCTTCTGAACAAACTATTGGGTGGCCAGATTTATTGGCACCAAAAGAAATTTCTTGAGCTAACCTTCTTTCTTTTTCTTTTTTTTTGGGGGGGGAATTTTTTAGAAAACATATAAATTTTGTTTACAAAATGCTTTTAAAACTATTTTTAAGAATTTTCTTTAAAAGGAACCAACGTTTAGAAAACACCAACATATTTGTTTTCGAAAAAATTTCAAAAAATTTCGCACAAAAATGTAAATGATGAGTGTTTTCAAACTCTTTGTTCTTTTTGTTTCTGAAAACAAAAAACAAAAAAAACACGATCAATGAAATGCAGATGTTGATCCCTCACTACTAATGTTCATATGCATCTTCTGTCTTGTGCCTCTCTTATTGACAAGAAATGAGTGAACTAATTGAAAATGCAGTTATTAAATCTGCTAATGTTCACATTGATTTTTACTTTTTATGCTTTGTTTTCTTCAGACGGTAGAGATTTTTCCATCTGCTCTGGTGCTCTTCATCCTTCGGAAGCTGCCACCAAGACGCATATCAGATCAGTATCATCCTATTCAGTGAAAGTGACTGTTTTACTTGCAATCTTTTTTGAAGTAGATGCTATGATGAAGATGTAATGTATTTTGTTCAAGTTTTTGATTTTGAACTTGTGTGTGTGTGTATCGATTCATTGATTCGTGTATATATTCTGCTATCCTCTTCTCATTCAAAAATGGCCACCCTAGGAAGTCAGAGGAAACCTGTTACTGACTTTTATGTCATACAGCAACTGTTTTTCATTTTTTTTTTTTTTGCTATCATAATGATGTCAAGATACAAATATAGGACTTCTCAAATTCTTTGATTTTCCACATTATAATGGCACACTTTCTCTTACCATGCATTTCTGTCATCCTCTAAGAAGTACGAATACGGGTCACAAGTTGGGATACGACAAAAAAAATTAATTATTTATGTCCAAAATCTAAGACACATATGATAGGCATTGATACATATGTGTTTTTTTCTCTCTATTTATTCGTATTTTATTTCATTTTGATCCCTAATCAATTTTAGAAAAGTATAGCAAAAAATTCTACAAATTTGTCCTGAAGTGTTACTATGTTAGACACGTGTGTTCCTTACGTGTCAAACACAGCCACGACACTCATATTGGCGTGTCCATACTAGTTATTGTTATTTGTCAGTGTCTAGTTCTTCAATAGTGAAAATGTATGTTGACTTTTTCTTTTCTTTTATTTTCTTTTCCCAGGAAAGAAAAGCCCCAGCTTTTTCTTTCTTCTCAGGAAAGACACCACCAAAGAGAGAGAGAAAACAACATCCAGGAAGGAGGTCTTAATTTTGGGTCACCATAGTTAATAATTTGGATACAAGCTCAGCAACTGTGAACCTACTATTTCAAGTTGGGAAAAAGAGAGTTGAAAAAGAAGAAGAATGTGTAAATCATTTTGTCAAACAGGGTGCTCAGCATTTACTCTGCCGCTGTTGTTTTAACACTGCTAGTTCCAAGTTCAAATGAAGAGAAGGGTTGTGGTTGTACAATTTTTTTTTGAATTCCTCGTATAAACATGAATTATAACATAAACAAAGCGAAGAATAAAAATGAAAAAGTAAGAAACTTTTTATACTTGTGAAGAGAAACCATTTGGGAAGATTGGTAAAAAATCAGCTTTTTGACTTTTTAGCTTTTTTATCCAAAACAATCCAATTTTTTCCCAAAAAGTCACAAAAAAAGTCAAAAAGTTAAAAAATTAACTTTTTACCAACTTTCCAAAACACCACCAAAGAGATGTAAGACAAGTTATTTGATGTTTGTGAAACATTGACTTGTTTTGGCAACGTTGTTTGCAGCCGCGTTTGGGCGTTTGATGAAAAAGTCAAATGTGGATTTTTTGTTCTTAAAACCCATTTGGGAAGTTGGATAAACGCAGAATTGCAATTTACAAGAATGCCATGCACAAGTCATTTTATTCGGTTAAGGAGCATTGCAAAGAGTAGGTGAAATTCTATAAATTGCAAAAAAGAAGGGGGGTATTTTGGTCATTTTACATTATGCCATGATGATATGACAACATTAAAAATTACTAATTAAAAAAGTTAAAAAGTCACTTTTTACCTGTCACGACCCGCTCCTGTACCTAAGGGTTAAGTATCGTGATGGACAGTAACTGAAGTTACTTCCGGCCAATTCTTAAACAAATTAATAAACGCAAACGGGAGTAATATTTAAATAAGGGTACCAAAATAATTATTGGAGCTTCTATTTTTATTACAGAATTTATTGATCAAAAAAGGCCGATATTTACATATAAAAATATCATAAAAGTGTTATGTGTGTCTATTTCGCAGCCTCGCATCTAAGGCTTTCCAAAAGTTATTTCTGAATTACACTGTTTCCTGAAAATTGCTATAAGCACATGGCAGAGTGAGACATATTATACCAAGAGTATAAGGAACACGAAATAACCATGGATAGTTAGTTAGACCAAAACATTTAAGATAACTTAGTCGGAACAAATAATTATTTAAGTAGCAAAACTGAGATTATGTAAACAAATAACCATAACCACGATACAGAACAGAACAGAACAGAATAGAGGTCACAGAAGTGACAGTCAGAACAGAGGTACGAATTCAAGAGGTGGCTCGTACGGATTCTAGAGGTGGCTCCCACAATAGTGTAGTACTTTGCTCCGCACAGAACAGAGGTACGGATTCAAGAGGTGGCTTGTACGGATTCTAAAGGTAGCTCCCACAATAGTGTAGCACTTAGCTCCGCACAGAACAGAGGTCAATGGATCCATGACAGACAAAGGACCACAAAGTGGTCAAATAGAGACCAATGGTTATTTAAGACTCCTAAGGCGCGTGAGACTCCCGTGGTGGTACTTACAAAACATAATTGTATATAAGGTCTTAGTCAAATATTCTTTAAAAGTAAAACAAACATATCCATGGGTTTCCTTTTAAGCAAATAGGGTTCAGAAAATAATTCACATAACTGAAATAATAATATAACTTAATATAATTTATAAAATATAACTTATATAAAATAAGTATGGTTGGTCAAAACATAAGTAAAATACATTTTGGTGACTCAAGGTATAATATAACTCACCTTAACTTTAATACCCTACTCTTTTTTTTCACTATCAAATACCCTTTCAATTTTCATTATTTTTTCTTCCTTTCTTTCCTTCCTTTCACTCTTCTTTTTTTCTCTCATTTCTTTCTTTCTTTCTTTTTCCTTTCTTTTCCTTTTCTTTCTTTCTTCTCGCCCAAGTGAACCTGCTTCTTCTTAAATAGGGAGGAGAAACCATTCTCTCGTCAACACATGGCCAAGCCCAAATCAATGTGCAGATTTGTTCATTAATTCATAGGTTTATACTTATCTTTTAATAAATATTTAAGATATTTACATTTTGACCCAATTTTTTAATATAATTATATAAATTAATTAATTCTTAATTAAATTACACTTTATTATATACCAACAGTAAATTAATTATTTATTTATATTTTGACTCTTAAACTTTTAATAATTATATTATTTTACAAAATTACACATAAAAATATATAATGAATTATATATTTTCATAACTGTGATTGAATAATATTAGTATAAATCTTAGAGAATAATTAAAAATCTAAATTGTTACAATCTTCCCTCCTTTCAAAATTTCGTCCTCGAAATTTGTCATAGGTGTAAACTATCCGCCGCGCACTCTGATAAATATATATTAGATGATTAATCTGATAGAAAATATTACCTTGAAAAAAAACTTTACCAAAAATAACTCACTGTCTAATTGTCAAAAATTGGTTTGGGCCAAAATGAGAAATAATAGGTGACTTTAAAAACTTTTCACTCGTTTTGTTTACGATAAAAAATAAATATAAATAAATAAAATGAGAATACAATGACAGAATCATATGCAAGAGTTGAAAAAAATTGAGATGAACTTTTCATTGATGGGAAATAGTTTCAAAAATAGTATCTTTATAATTTGAATCCACTTTTAAAAAACATCAAAACAATTTTTTTTTTTTTTTGAATACTGAACTGAAAATTATATGTATTTAATTATATTATAATTTTGGTGGGTGCTTGAGTCTGACATCCTTCTTTTCTTGTCCTTCTTTTACTATAACAAATATAAATTATATCTAATATCCGTCACAAATTAGGCACACTAAAAAAAAATTATTATATATATAATTATATAAAATTATAATATAATTAAATCGACGAACAAAATATAATAATTCGGTACTAATTACCCGCTATCCTACTTCTTAAATGTGCATGTGTCCTATGCTCCAATGATAATTTATTTATTTTTAATAAACCATTACTTTGATACCACTTGTTATGACCCGCTCCCCGTACCCAAGGGTTAAGTATCGTGATGGCCAGTAACTGAAATTACTTCCGGCCAATTCTTAAACAAATTAATAAACGCGAGCGGAAGTAATATTTAAATAAGGGTACCAAAATAATCATTGGAGTTTCTATTTTTATTACAGAATTTATTGATAAAAAAAGGACGATATTTACATATAAAAATATCATAAAAATATTGTGTGTGTGTCTATTACGCAGCCTCGCATCTAAGAATTTCCAAAAGTTATTTCTGAATTGCACTGTTTCCTGAAAATTGGTAAACAACTATAAACACATGGCAGAGTGAGACATATTATACCAAGAGTATAAGGAACACGAAATAACCATGGATAGTTAGTTAAGCCAAAACATTTAAGATAACTTAGTCGGAACAAATAATTATTTAAGTAGCAAAACTGAGATTATATAAACAAATAACCATAACCACGGTACAGAACAGAACAGAACAGAACAGAGGTCACAGAAGTGACAGTCAGAACAGAGGTACGAATTCAAGAGGTGGCTCGTACGGATTCTAGAGGTGGCTCTCACAATAGTGTAGTACTTTGCTCCGCACAGAACAGAGGTACGGATTCAAGAGGTGGCTCGTATGGATTCTAGAGGTGGCTCCCACAATAGTGTAGCACTTAGCTCCGCACAATACTTTGCTCCGTACAGAACAGAGGTCAATAGATTCATGACAGACAGAGGACCACAAAAGTGGTCAAATAAAGGCTAATGGTTATTTAAGTCTCCCACGGCGTGAGACTCCCGTGGTGGTACTTACAAAACATAATTGTTTATAAGCTCATAGTCAAATATTCTTTAAAATATAAACAAACATATTCATGGGTTTCATTTTAGCAAATAGAGTTCAGAAAATAATCCACGTAACTGAAATATTTATATAGTTTATAATAATTTATAAAATATAATTTGTATAAAATAAATAATGATGAGTCAAAATATACATAAAATATATTATGGTGACTCAAGGTATAATATAATTTACCTTAACTTTAATACCTTACTTTTTTTTTTTTACTATCAAAGACCCTTTCAACTTTCATTATTTTTTCTTCCTTTTTTTCGTTCCTTTCACTCTTCTTTCTTTCTCTCCTTTCTTTCTTTCTTTCTTTCTTTCTTTGTTTAGCTTTTCTTTCTTTCTTCTCACCCAGGTGAACCCGCTTCTCCTTAAATAGGAAGGAGAAACCATTCCCTCGCCAACACGTGGCCGGCCCAAATCAATCCACAGATTCGTTCATTAATTCATGGATTTATACTTATCTTTTAATAAATATTTAAGATAATTAGATTTTGACCCAATTTTTTAAGATAATTATATTAATTAATTAATTCTTAATTAAATTACACTTTATTATATACCAACAGTAAATTAATTATTTATTTATATTTTGACCCTTAAACTTTTAATAATTATATTATTTTATTTTACAAAATTAGACATAAAAATATATAATGAATTATATATTTTCGTAACTGTGATTAAATAATATTAGTATAAATCTTACAGAATAATTAAAAATCTGGATTGTTACATTACCACCTTCCCAAATGACTTTTTGAAAAAGCAAAAAAACTTGGTTAAAAGTCAAAGAGTCACTTTTTACCAACTTCTGAAAATAAGCCATTGTCACATTTCCTTTTTCGTCCCTCCAAATGTCCCATCTTTTGGCAAGCAAAAAAAAAGCTAGTTTTTAATTTTTTACTTATTTTGGATCACATCACCTCTCACATTTTTTACTTACAAAAAGACAAATATAGATTAAAAAAGTCGAAAAGTTAACTTTTTACCAACTTACCAAAACACTATTAAATTTCACCATTCTACCACCTTTTAGAATCCTAATCGCCTCCCTGCCGCCTTGAAAACTTAGATTTGATCAAGAAAGAGGTGGGTGTAACAAGAAGAAGGGAGTGTTAATGTCACGCCCTAATTTTTAATTACTCAGAAACATTACCAAAGCCTGTAATTTAGGTCCATCATTTTTTTTTTTATTTATTTATTTTTTTAAAACATCCATTACCCTTGAGTAATAGAAATACAATGATACATGTTCTCTCTCTCTCAAGGAATATTACAATGACAACAATACATGTCAATCTCCTATTGTGAAGTTACAAATAAATAAAATACAAATACAAGATCCATTTCTTTTACATCTACTATGAAGTTATACAAAGAGACTCTAGGACTCCATAACTCCTCTATCAAAGAATCCACACTTTCTACCTGAAAAAAAAAAAAAAACAATAAAGGGGTGAGCATTAATACCCAGTAGGAATCTCATAATTCTAAATCAATAACTAACACACAGATAGAAATGATCATGCATGCAGGGTGATACCATATAGTAGGGTAACATTTTATAATTTCAAAATATTATAAGTAAAGTACATTTTTCTCAAAAACTATTTAAACACTTTTAGGAAAAACCTTTAGTTATTAAAATCATCCCTTAACTTTAGAAAACCATAGATCCTTATAAAACAAACATATTTAAGAAACAACATCGTTTACAAATTATTAACCAATTCCCAAAATACTTCTAATTTAATTTCCATTTTTAACATTCCTCTTTTTCTTTCATTCTTCTTTCCCATTCATTATTTTTATTTAGAACCCCATGACCTTATGTTCAAGTTCCCTTTTTAAGTCACTAACAATTCTCCTATATCCAATTTACTTCGTTATTTACACTCTCAAATTTTACTTCAAGATAACGCAAGATTAATACACCCTTTCCAATTTAGCCTTTCATTTATTCACAGAACAACACTCATAATTTACTTTTATTGTCATAACTAATTCATTAAGTTTACCATCATCAATCTATAATCCCCTTACCCATTTTTGGGTTCCATTCTTTACAAATAATGTTTATGTACATTTCCTCTTTAAACCAAATTACACATCAATTTACAATTTCACCGATTCATCACAAGTCATAAATAACATCATCAACTCAACATACTTGTCAACACATATCTCAACATAATCCACTTTTTGCCGACTTACTACGACGGGATAACGGGCACCCAATTCATAACACTTTTCACCTTTTGCCGGCTACAATACGGCGGGAAGTGAACTCTCAAAAGCCATTTTCTTCCGAAAAATCATATTTTTCCAAAAACCGTTTTTCAACTTTTTAAAACAATCCCCCACATTTGCCGGCTACTATATGGCAAGACGTGGGCACCCAAAATATTTTCGAAAACCATCCGTTTTTCCACTTTTGCCAGCTACAACACGGCAAGACAGTGTGAACACCCAAAAATCATTTTTCCACTTTTGCCGGCTATTATACGGCAGGACTGTGTAGACACCCAAAAACATTTTCTAACATTCGTCCAGCGATAAACTTAGACAGGGCAATTGGGCATCTTTAATTCAAAACCACCCCCACATTTGTCAGCTACTATACGGCGGGACGTGGGTCTCCAAAAACCTTTTTCTTCAATTTTTAAAACCATCCCTTACATTTACCGGCTATTATATGGACGGTCGTGGGCACCGAAAAACCATTTTTCGAGTCCCCGCGCGGGTACCAACACAACACCACCCAACACAACTCAACCCAAACTCAACACAACCCAACACAACGCCACTCAACACAACATGATTCAAACACAATTCATCATAGTTCAACACAATTCAATTCAACACTATTCAACACACCTTAATTCAACATAAGTCAACACAACTTAATTCAACAACACTATTTGTAATTCAACATAATTCAAGATAAATTCTTGAATCCCACTTCAACATTCCGTAACCAAGTTTATATCATCCACATCATCAACAAATCTTTTCCCCTAATTTTCATTTCATATTATAGCATGATTTACAATATTCATAATAAAGGTTCAATCGCTAATTTTTAACATAATTTTCAAACACTTCCAAATTTCAATTAAACTTGTATATATATAATTCAATACCTCAATTTCATGATTCTACTTTCAATTTGGGCAAAATCATTAATTATCATTATGAATCAACCTAGGGTTTTCAAGAAAATCAAGAAAATTAAAACTTCTCACACCACTACTTTTAATTCAAATTTCCCCTTGATTATACACACAAGGTTCATAATCCACCATATTAACCCAACAATTGAACCCCAACACTTCAAACCCTAAACCCCCAAATTTCATGATATAACACTATGGCCATGTTTGTTTGGGTGGACGTGAGCTTGGGATTGGACTAATAGTCCAATAAAATTATTAATCCAATATTTGGTTAAACAATTGAAGTACGGACTAATTATTTTAAACTTGACTATTAGTTAAAATAGGATACATAATCCAACAAATTCGTAGTCCTAGGACTATTAGTCAGGGGAATGCTAATCCAGTCTGCCCAAACAAACATGGCCTATATGCTCAAAAATGTAAACTTTGCATTTACACAATCAAAATACCACAAATCTATCTATTAATGTAAGTATTTGTGACAACCCCCACTACTATTTACTGATAACGCCATTGATTAGTGCTAATCTATGATTAAGCATGTTAAATGACTGATTGACTGAAATCCTGAACTAATTGATTGAGTGTATTAGTTTAAATGCATGTCTATCTGTTCGACTGTTAAATTATCTGTTTATGTATTATGTTTAAATTGCAAATTGAAAGACTTATCGGCGGCCGAATCTGAAATTGATTAATGATTTATGCTAGTTAGAATTTATGTGATTTTCTGGTATATTTAACTGAAATTTGATTTGGAACGATTAAATTAGATTAAATTAAATTACAATAGTTGGCCTTATTCACCATTATACCACTTAGGCCTTGTTTGGCAAGTGGTTTTTTTAGTCAAAAAGTTAAAAAGTCACTGAAAAAACAAAAAAGCCAACAATCCATACCAAAAAGTCAAAAATTCTCTTTTCTCTCTACTTCTTGCATATCTTTTCGTTAAAAGCCAAAAAGCCATCTCAAACATACTAATTTTTTTTTACATCACATTTCAGCTAAAAAGCCAAAAGTTACTAAAAAAATTTGTTCCCAAACGAGGCCTTAGTGGCCCACTTCATAAAACACATTGAGTTTATTTCAAGCACTCTTCTTCAGCCATTTTGAGAGCAAAACCAAATGAGAGAGAGAGAGGTAGAGAAACTTGGCTTCATCTAGAGAATTCCTTAGAGAATTGAAAGATTTGAAGGATAAGTGCATAATTGAGCTTCCATACTTGTAATTGAGGACCTAAGGTAGGAGAAACCTCTTCTTAATTGTGAATTCAAATTGGTTCTTGCATAGTTCTTGGTAATTTAGAGTTTGAAAGCAGGAATTAGTTTAATATGTTGAATTGAGTAGGAAATCATGCATGCATGTGCATATTATGAAGTTTGAGGTTGTTTTCCATGAGATTCTTGCATGCAAGTCCACATTGTGGTTATAGTCCATGAATTCACCATGATTTTGAGCTTAAACTTGCATTTGAGCTTGTAATTGAAGCTTTGCTTTCAATTAAACACTTGCATGTTATATTTAAATCATGTTCTTAAATTGTGTTTAATTGACTCACCTTTGGGCCTTGATTTTACAAATTGAGCTTTGAATCATGTTATACTATAAATTTACAAGTTTTTTCCAAAAAATTGGCCCAAAAGGATCGAATTTGATGCCTTGAAAGTTGGTTTTGAGCTTGAGGTTCAAATCTGGAAATTCCAGATTTTGGACTCACACTCGAGCGGAGAACTCCACGCTTGAGCGTACACACTAAGTTCATGCAGTCCGCTCGAGCGGGTAAAGTGACGCTCAAGCGGGAAATGTGTGTATAGTATTTTGTATGTATTTACAGTCCGCTCGAGTGGAGGGAATGCACGCTCGAGCGAGGACTTGTGTCCCACGCTGGAGCGGGTATCGAGCGCCTATCGAGCGTGAGTTTCGTGCATCGAGTACTTTTACTGTAGTTTACAGTCCGCTCGAGCGGATGAATACACGCTCGAGCGAAGACCTTTTGTCTGCATGTCCGCTCGAGCGGAGAAAGACACGCTCGAGCGGGACCCCTGTTTCAGCAAAATTTTGAAAAGTATTTAAAAGTGCATCTTTGTATCCTCATTTCATCCTAGGCATTCCTAGGCCTAGTTTAAGGCATCTTAATGAGGATATTGAGGTAGAACCACACTGAGGCAAATTAGTGTAATGACCCTCACCACTGTTTACCGAATAACCACTGATTACCGTTGAACTGAACTGATTATGACTGATAATTGAGCTGGATAAAATACTGAATTGACTGGCTGAAAATCGGAACTGAATTGATTGAATATATATATGTTAATTTGCATTTTATCTGTTTGATTGTTTAATTATCTGTTTATGTGTTTCCATTTAAATTGCAAATTGAAGGCCTTATCGGCGGCCGAACCCGAAATTGATTAGAGATTTACGATCCTCATAATTAATGTGATTTTATGGTGTAATTATCTGAACTGTGATTTGGTATGATTAAACTAGATTAGTTTAAGCCAAATTAATAGAGTTGCCTTATTTACGGAATTGTCATTGAGTGGGCCTTTGTTTATTCATATTTGAAGCCTTGTATGTGCTTAATCAAAACATTTCCCTCAGCCACAATTGAGAGCCATAACCGACCAAGACTAGAGAGGGTGAGAATTAAGGGAGAATTGAACTCAACTTGGGGATTTAGCTTGAATCTTGTAGAATTGGAGTGTAAGTTGGCAAATTGAACTTCAAGGCTAGTAACCGAAGTCTTAGGTATGAATTCCATCCTTTGATTTATGTCTTTAAGTTCCATCTTGCATGATTCAAGTTAAAATTAAAGAGCTAAGGCATGTTTTAGTCTTATCATGTTGAATTAGAACTCAATTGTTGCATGCATGTGCATATTGACAAGTTTCGAGGTTGTAATTCACCATTCCTCACATGCATGTGCATAATGTTGTTATAATTCATGTTGTCACCATGTTATTGAAGAAAATGAGCTCAATTGAGCAAGCTTTGAAGCCTTAATTTGATTTAAAATTCATGCATGTCATGGTTGGTGCATGTTCTTGAAAAATGGTTTGAAATTGGGTTTGGATTAAACACCCTTAGGCTTTGATTTCTTAAATTGAGCTTTGAATCATGTTGTCCTATGTGTTTACAAGTGTTTTCCAGAATTTGGGCCCAAGAGGTCGAGTTTTGAGCTTAGGAATGCTTGGTTTGAGCTTGGGAGGCAAATCTGGAAATTCCAGAATTTGGCTCCTACGCTCGAGCGAAGGATTCTACGCTCGAGCGACCATCGTTTCTTTCGAGCTCCGCTCGAGCGAGGAAATGGTGGCTCGAGCGTAAATTTCAAGCTCTCAGCATCTTGGTGCGCGCAGGCGTACGCTCGAGCGAGGAGACTTACGCTCGAGCGAAGAGCTGTGTCTTACGCTCGAGCGGACATCGAGCGAGCATCGGGCGTAAAATCTGAGCATCCAGCATTTTTACTGTAGCACGCAGTCCGCTCGAGCGAAGGAATACACGCTCGAGCGGAGCTCCTTTGTCTGCATGTCCGCTCGAGCGAAGAGAGCCACGCTCAAGCGAGACCCCTGTTTTCTGAAAATTTTGTTAAGTGTTCAAAAGTGCATCTTTGCATCCTCTTTCCATCCTAGGCATATTTAAGGCATATTTAAGAGGATATAGATGTAGAACACACCAAGGAAAATTTAGGGATTAAGTGTTATCTTTCCCAACTATGAAACTTAGTGTGTGTTCAATCTGTTAACTGTATAGGGTTGGCATTCCAAGAGGACGCTCTAGCCTACAGTAGCCCAGAACTCTGTGAGTAACAATTGTGTAAAGATATGTTCAAATGATTATCTTCTGAACTGTTTACTGAACTGATATTGTTTATTGAATGAATGCATGCCCTATATTCTGAACTGTATTGTGGCATCCTTAGCAACTACTGTTTACTGTACTGCTACCGTTGAGAAATCTCTGCCATCGACGGTCTGTGAACGGATGGCCCCACCGACGGTCTATGAACGGGTGGATTTGTCTAATCGATTTGGTTCCCATGTTGGAACCACTACGGTTTACTGATTGATGGCCATCATTACTGTTCGGTCTTTAAGACCTACTGTTTACTGTACTGTCATGCTAATGGATGTACTACATACGACCGTTTACTGTACTGAGCAACTAATATACTGATTGAAATGAACTGTTTTCATACTGTAAGGACATTCATTCTAAACCCCTTTACGCATTATGTTATTCACTGGGCTTTAGCTCACTGCTCATATATATATGTAGGTGTTCAGGCACCAGACCGCAGCTAGGAGCGTCGGGGTAAACTCTAGTTTTGTCAAGCCAACCACCGTGCCTCACTGTGAGGTTCCGAGCCTACCAAGCTAAGGCTTAGGGGTGTTTTATGTTCCCTGTCTGTCTTGGGCTATTTTTGTAATATTGTATAGTCTGTTATTGTACTGTTTAATAGGGATTTGATCCCTGTCCTGAATGGTTGTAAATGTTTTGTATACTGATCTGCATAATGTATGGAAAATCTTTTTGGCATACAGACTGTCACAGCTCATTGGACATAGCTTATTTACTGTATTGGTTTCCGCCATGCCCCTGTACTCTGTTTTACTGTAGTACTGTTCAGTAGGCCTTCGGTAATCTCGGATTACTGGCCGGTTACGGTGCTAAACCCATAGGGGCGGGTTTGGGTCGTGACAATTAGGGATTAAGTTATTATTTTCCCAACTGTGTAGCTTAGAGTGTGTTCGTTCTGTAACTGTGTAGGGTTGGCATCCGAGGACGCTCTATCTGCTTATAGCCCAGTGCTCTGTGAGTAACAATGTTGTAAAGATATGTTCAATTGAGATTATTTTCTGAACAAATGACTGTACTGCTTTATGAAATGACACTGTTTACTGAATGAATGTTTGTCCTATTTGTGAACTGTATTCGTGGCATCCATAGCAATTTACTGTTACTGCTACTGTTACAGAGATCTCTGTCGGTTCCCATGTCTGGAACCACTACTGTTTACTGATATGATGGCTATCAACTGACTGTTTGGTCTGTTAAGACCTGCTGTACTGTTTGCTATTGGATGTACCACTTATGACTGCTATGATCGAATAACTGTTATACTGATAAAGGACTGTTTTCAATACTGAAATGACATTCATTCTTAACCTCTTTACGCATATGTTACTCACTGGGTTTTAGCTCACTGCTCATATATATATGTAGGTGTTCAGGCACCGGACCGTTGCTAGAAACGTCAAGCTAAGCTCCCGTTTTGTCAAAGCCAACCACTGTGCCTCACTGAGAGGTTCCAAGTCCTTCAAGCTAGGGTTTTTTGGGGTGTTTTTGATTTTTCCCTTTTTGTATTTGTTTTTGTAATACTGTATAAACTGTACCTACACTGTACTGTTATGTTAGGGATGTAGCCCCTGACCTGAATATCTGTATATGATGTATGTACATACTGTTTTGTTTATGTGAATATGTTATAAAAAGTCTCTTTGCATACAGACTGTCATAGCTCATTGGACATCTTTTAATTACTGTTTTGGCTTCTGCCAGCCCCTGTACTCTGTATTACTGTTTTACTGTTAAGCAGACCTTCGGTGATTTCGGATTATTGGCCGGTTACGGTACTAAACCCATAGGGCGGGTTTGGGTCGTGACAGTATTGAAGAAGAATGAGGACCCCTACCTCAAGAATCAAGCAAGGAACAAAGCTTCAAGAAGAATCCTTCGCAAATCCGAATTCCAATCGTTAGAAAAATGAGATCTTCAAGCCTTCTTCACTTCTTGGTGAGAGATCTTGGCCAAAACTTAGAGGAATTGAGAGTATTTGGGGTCAAAAACCTAGGGTTTTCGGACCTAGGGTGAGAGGAAGGAAGAGGGAAAAAGAAAGTACAAAGAATGATCTAGAAATTCACTTTTTAAGTCGTTGAATTTGCGCAGTCTGCTCAAGCGTACATGCTTCCAACATAGATTCCAAAACTTCAAACAGGTATAACTCTCTCATTCGGACTCCGTTTTAGGTCGTTCTTGTGTCCAAATTGAAGCCCCAGAAATAAGCTTTCCAATGGATTTAGCCTCACATCCAAATTCAAAGTGTGGAAAAAGAAAAGGGCAAAAGAGTGACGACTGATCGTAGGCAAATTATTCGAATTAAAGTTTTTAGTCAAATCTTACTTTACCATCATATTACCACCTCAATCAATATCCCAAAATAAAATAAGGAGGTTCCAAATACACTAATAAAAAAATGTCAAGGGCAATCTCACTTTCCACGCTCGAGCGCGTAGACCATCAAAGCCGTCCGCTCGAGCGACCACTCCTATGCTCGAGCGAGAATTCACAACTCTCAGAATTTCAAACAAACTGCAAAAATGCTGGGAGCCCCTCAAGTCCACTTGGGCGTTAACTCCCCCGCTCGAGCGGAGGGAAAAATTCTGGATTATTACAATTAAAAGATGGGATCAAGTTAAAATATTGAAGAGTGTATGAGGATTTTATATACAGAGTTTGACTATTATAATAAAATAAATAAAAGAAAAGAGTTTTTTAGGGGGTGTATATATAAAATAAATAACGAAATAAATTAAATAGTTTTAAATTTTGTTAATCTAAATTTTAATATTTTGATTTTTTTTTTTCAATTTTAACTATTTATTTATTTTCATTAAGTAAAATTGATAAAAGAAAAGAGAATAATATTGTAAATATTAAACTCAATATAAATGTACATAAAATATCTAAAATATTATTTTTTACTAAATTTAATTATCAAAATATTTTTTTTGTGATCAATTTTACTTAATAAAAATAGGTAAATGAAATTTTAGGTAATTGAGTTTTATGTTTAAGATACTCTACTTTTTTTTTGTTGATTTATTTAACAAAAATAGATAAATAATTTAAAGAAAAAAGAAAATCAAAAAATTTAAATTTAAATTTAAATTAATAAGTCGAAATTCAAAATTTATTTTTGTTAAAGAATTTTTTATTTTTCACTTGTAATTTACACAAATCTTAAAAAGAAGCTCCCATTCCCATAAATACAAAACCAGATGGAGGAGGAGTCAAGAGACACCTGTGTAGAAAAAAACAAAAGAGGAAAAAAAAATGATCAATAGCGTGAAGTTTTTTTCCTCTTAACTAAACACATCAATACAGGGAAGAGAAACCTAGCTAATTCTCTCTCTCTCTCTCTCTCTCTCTCTCTAGAAATACAGTTTGGGGAGACCCTGATGTAGGAAACTATCTATTGGAATTTGAAGCTTTGATGAAGCTGAAGAAGTAGAAGAGGTGGAGAGGGAGAGAGAAAGAGGGTAAAAATAGAGAAATTTTGGAATTTGGTCGATGGTCTCATGGGTGCTTCGGGTTCGAAGCTCGAGAAAGCTCTCGGAGACCAATTTCCCGAAGGCGAGCGCTACTTTGGCCTCGAGAATTTTGGCAACACCTGTTACTGCAACAGCGTCTTGCAGGTTCGATTCAAGTATTTATTTATTTTTATTTTTTTTTGGGATTTAATTTGTGATTTTCTGCTAATTTTGGATGTTTCAAGGTTCTTTGTTTCGAATTTCATGCTTCTGAATAGTGGGTTTGTTAGCTTTTGATGAATTGATGATTAGAACTCTATATATAATTGTTACTGGTGCTTTGATTTCATTTTTGTCCATTTTTATATCTGCTTCAAACAGGTAATTGCTTGTATACACTCACTCAAATTATTGAGTTGGATCGATTTGAAACACAATTTAGTTTGGTTTGATTTGATAAAGAAAAGAGAAAAAAAAAAAGAAAAAAGAAAAACCAATTATCAATATTTCAGTACTGTTACAAATTTACATTATCATACATATTACTATAATAAAATCATCCTACCATTGAAATCTATAGAACTCTTAAATAATAAGAAATGAAGATTAAATAATAAAAAATGCCAACAAAATACACAATATAAAAAGGAAATGATTTTTTAAATTTATTTGGGAAGCAAATAAGGAGTCAGCCTATATCCCTATTTAGTCAATGATGTGTCGTGTGTTTTGGAAGACGAGTGGAAAAAAATTTAGGGGGTATATATATAATTTTTGAAGGGAAAAATTGAAAAAAATTTCAAAATCTTAAGACTACAATTTTGAAAAGTTGAGGGGCACGTGACCCTCCTTGGCCTATAGTGGTTCTGCCACTGCATACACAGATGCACAAGTATATTTTTTGTGTTCACTATTTGATGAGGTGTCAACTGCCACAGCCAAGCTCTCTCACATTCATTACTTCCATTGAGAAAAGAAGTCTTGCCTTGCATTATTAAATACCTACTAGGAAATGCGTCTTAAAATTTTCCAATCTCTTAGATAATGAGATTAATGCCAGTCGAAAAGAACTTATTATGTGGATTGGCTTGCTCCTGTATGGAAGGGAAGCCTGAGGTAGGAATTAGGAATATATGTCCTTTCTGTTCTTGTTTGTAGGCTTTCCAACTATTGCTGACATACATAATAATGTAAAAAATATGTCTTTTCCAGTAATTTTTTGTTCTTAACAGTAATTCAGAACAGTTAATTTGGTTGCCACCTTCCTTTAGTTTGAGAGCTGGTAATTTGTTGATGATTTTGGAAAATGAAGGTTTTCTAGGTGGGGATTTATTTAGTAAGAATTTTTGGATGCTTATAATTCAATCTCATACATTGAGTTTTTGGTGTATTTAGTGGAGGAGATTTTATCCGCTGTTTTCTTTATTGCCTTTCCTTATAATAAAACTAACCATTTGGAGCGAGTGAGAAACTCACATTAAAATTGCCTGATATGATATCTATTTTAAGTGTGAACTTATTTTGTGTAGGTTTACATAGTTTTGTTGGTCTTGAGTTGCATAAATTGATCTCTCAGGTTTAGATGTTAGGGCTACAATATTAGGAATGCAGAAGAGCTCTAGTGAGGACATAGGTTTGTTATCAAGCAGGATTTCCCCTTTAGAATATTGCCTAATATGTTCTCCATTTTATTTTGCAGGCACTTTACTTCTGTGTTCCATTCCGTGAACAGTTACTAGAGTATTATGCAAATAATAAAAATCCAGGGGATGCAGAGGAGAATCTTCTTACTTGTTTGGCAGACTTATTTACACAGGTATCAAATCCAGTAGAAAATGTGGTCCTTTGTTCATTTGAAACAGTGATGCACCATTACCTGATTCATGATTCATCTTTTTAAGTTTTACAATATAAATGGTTTTATTTAGTTTGCTGTTTCCAAATTACTTGCTGTAAATGGTTTTATTTTTGATGTATGTCACTATTTTACTCAAGATAATTATGCTGCCCAATTACATGAAAACTCCTAGTAATTTGTTTTCCCTCTTGTTTTAGCTAATTCTCAAGGAATGCTTTAAGTTATATTGTCTAGTGTCTACTCTTTCTGCATTGAAGGGTTCATGTGGATAATATTGTTCTTGCTTATAAGTTATACTCTGGAATTTACTTTTCTTTCAGATGGCAAAACTATTTTTGCTATTTTATTCCTACCGAAATTGTTATGCCCTGACTAAAGTTTGCTTGGCATCATGCTGTTATTGTGGAAAGAAGTTGAGGATAGTCTTTGAAACCTAAATATTGGAGGAACAGAAGAGATGGGTTGTGCCAAGATGCAGATTATGGTAGTAAAAGAAGCAAAAACTTATTGTCATGCATGTATCTTTATTATGAAGAATCACATTGGGGATTTCCATAGATTGGATCAATTGTAACCTGCTTCTTTTATTTTTTCTTGACAATTTTCGTTTACTGTATGAGCAAGACTGCGCATAAGTCTCTTACATTATTGCAATAAAGACCTGCTTCTAAACTGTAGCAACCAGGATTTTGGATTGACTTCATACAGTGTAATCTTCTATGGCCAAACTCACGTGTAAACTTAGGTGTTGAATCTTTTAATGGAATCTGGCATGGCATGGCATGGCATCACATATCATGCAAGATGCAGAACTTAACTTCTTGAAAGACAAAATGATTATTTTCAGCTGTTTGGATTTGATTGGACCCTGGAGTATTGATGGGAAAGCAGATTGTTCTAAGGGGTTAAAAAGGAAATCCATGGGACGTACTTGAGTAAAATGTTCTGAAAAAATAAAAATGATATTCTTTGTTATTGCTTGTTGTTCACTTACTGTAACAGCTGGATCAATTATCTTTTGTGCAGATAAGTTCACAGAAGAAGAAAACAGGTGTAATTGCTCCAAAACGCTTTGTGCAGAGATTGAAGAAACAAAATGAGCTTTTTCGTGGCTACATGCATCAGGTATGATTTTAACATTGGTTAGTGTATCTGTTAGCTTTGAGAAATCACGAGATAAAACCCTTGAACATTATAAACTGAGGTTTCCTCTTTAATATAATCTTTATGCTAGCAAAGGATTATCTCTGGCCTATATGTCGTATAAACTTGTCCTTTCCAATTTTGGTTTTTAACCCATAAACTTTTGCATGTTAGTTTGTACAACATTTGTGATCAAACTTTCTTTAATAAATATTGTATTTTAGAGGTTGAAGTAAGTATTTTTATACAATTTTAAGGGAGTCTTAGACCAGTTTCCAAAATTGAATAATAATCAAAATCGCGGACAGGGTGAGCTACAAATATCATGCAATGGGATATATTTCTTAATAAAAGTCTAAAACCATACATTTTATTTGTAAGGATGCATTATTTTGCTGCAGTAGTTAATTTACCATCTTAAAAATATCAGGATTTTCCCTTTAATCCTCTAAATTGATCAATTAAAATTATCATGTCTCTCATGCTCAAAAACTGAATTGGTATTACAATTGCAATATTAACTGTTCAAATTTCTAACGGTAGGTAGCACTTTGGGTTCCCACTGCTCTGAATTCATCTTTTCTTAGCATCAACCTTTCCATGATTCAGTACTCAAACCAAGGCTTCTCAATGGAGTAATTGATGACTTCACTTTGTTTTGAATGTCTCTCGTTTGATGGACCAATATATGACATAGCTAGGTGAATGGAATGGAAAAAATTAGGGGAGAGATTTTCAGTAATGATTATTAGTAAACTTTCTTTGTGGTGCTGAAATCCTGCTTTACACCAATTTTGGTCTATCAAATGGATGGTCTATGGTTCAGTTTCCACAGCTATATGTATGCTTCCCATGGCTTGTGTGTGTATGATACCTATGGCTTGTAGATTTATCCTGTGAAGATATGTACTGTTTAGGTATATTTGAGCAATGTGTAATAAGAAGGTCACTTCAATAGGGAAGATACACTCCCATTTCCATATGTTTCCGTTCCTCATGTCTCTATATTTTACATGGCTCTCCATAGAAGATATTGCTTATTTAAATTACTGAAGGAATGAGGATATACATATTTCTTACATTCTTCAATCCCATTTATATTATCCTGACAATTAACGGTTTTTCTGTTTTTTCTTTTTCTTTTTTTGTTTGTTTGTGTGAATGTAGGATGCCCATGAATTTTTGAACTTCTTGTTAAATGAGCTTGTTGACATATTGGAGAAGGAGTCCCATGCAGCAAAAAGTATTCCTGAAACTTCTCCACCTGAAAAGATTGCAAATGGACCAAACAATCCTCAGGCGAATGGTGTTAAGAAAGCGCCATTAGTTACTTGGGTTCACAAAAATTTCCAGGTGAGCTTATTGTGGTTTTGACATTTACATTTATTTGAATAAAACATCTTGTTTGTTTTTCCTTTGATATGAGTAACATTTTGTTATATTTGTGTTTTGCACTAGAGCTTCTACTATTTGTTATCTAGTTGCCCTTCTTGATTGTGGATTTTGGAGCATACCTCCTAGTATATCTAAGAAGCATGGAACATGGCGATGACATTAATATGGAACGATTTTCAAAGAAGTAGAATGCAGACACGACTATAATTAAATATTTAGTGAATTTAAAAAAGTTTAGGGTGAAATGTAAATTACGCCGACTTTCATTTGGATTGCACTTTGGTCCCTAACCTTCTAAATATAACAATTATTAGACTTCAACTTGTGTTCTTGGATGAGTTCTTAGCTGCTGATGCCTACAAATGCAGGGTATTCTTACCAATGAAACAAGGTGCTTACGGTGTGAGACGGTGACAGCAAGGGATGAGACATTCTTAGATTTGAGCCTTGATATTGAACAGAATAGTTCAGTAACGAGCTGCCTTAAAAATTTCAGTTCCACTGAAACTCTGAATGCTGAGGACAAATTCTTCTGCGATAAGTGCTGCAGGTAGAATATGCTCATTCCTTGCTTTTTAGTGGGGTAAAGGCTTAATTATACAAAATTAAAAAAAAAACATGAAGAATTAATTGTTTGTTCCTCAAATGCAGTTTACAAGAAGCCCAGAAGAGGATGAAAATAAAGAAACCACCTCAGGTCCTGGTTATTCATCTGAAGCGTTTCAAGTACGTGGAACAGCTTGGTCGGAACAAGAAGTTGTCTTACCGTGTTGTGTTCCCTCTGGAGCTGAAACTGAGCAACACCATGGAAGATGCCGACTCTGAATACTCCTTATTTGCTGTTGTCGTTCATATTGGGACTGGGCCAAACCATGGGCACTATGTTAGCCTTGTGAAAAGCCATGACCACTGGTTGTTCTTTGATGACGAGAATGTAGAGATGATTGATGAGTCTGCTGTTCAAACTTTCTTCGGCTCTGCTCAGGAGTATTCGAGTAACACAGATCACGGGTACATCCTCTTTTACGAGAGCATTGCTGCTAATGACAGTAGTTAAAAATACATTTAAGGGTTTTTGTCCTATTCTCTCCTTGTTTCTTTTTCTCTTTTGTGACATTCGAGTATCTCGGAAATTATGAAGGGTTTTCCATGTACAGTTTCCTTTGTTTCAACAATAAAGAGAGTGCAAACTGGGACGATAAAGGGTTTCACAGAAAGTGTATTTTCAATTTTATGAAGATCAGTATACTTGTTATAGAAATGCAATGCAATTGTACTAGACTTGATCTGAAGTCTTATATGTTGATTACTATTATTTTTTATTTATTTATTTTTTTCTGTAGTGATGGATGAGCAGTTGTTTTGCTTTCACCTAAATCAATCTCTTTTTCATTTATCAGACACTGGATCAGTGTAATTTACCCTTTAATTTTAAAACATTTATTGAAAAAAAAAATACAAATTTTTTTTTTAATTTATTTCTTGAAAAGTGTTTTCTAGAATTCAAAATCAAATAGTATTCAGCTTGTTTGGTTCTGATTTTTAAAAAATAATTTTTAAAAAATTTTATTTTTTATTTTTTGTATTTTAATGTTTTCAATGAATTTTTTTAATATTTTAAGATTTAAATTTTTTTTTTAAACACACTTAACATAAATATATTTAAAAAGTATAATATTTATGAAAAAAAATCTTTAAAAAATACATTAAATACCAAAAAATATATTAAGATTCAATATATTTTTTATAATTTTGTGTATTTATTAATTTTTTAAAATATTTTTTTATAAATATTTTATTATTTAGATACATTTAAGTAAGGTATATCTAAAAAAATAAAAAAATTACTTAAAGTTTTAAAAATAGTCATTAAAAACAAAACAATACAAAAATTTAATTTTAAAAAACTAAATTCAAAAAATCAACACCAAACACTAATTGGTTTTGGCCCACGTGTAATGTAAATAAAGAGCCATGCTATGAGAAAACGTACTTCAGCAGCCGTGCCGTGCACTGCACTACACCGTTGCATTTCCTGCCAACTTGGAGAAAAAGTAAGGGATGATTATATGTAATTTAAAGGGCTAAAACAGTCATTTCACGATGGCGGTCAGATCAAGCCAACCGTGACACTTCATCTCCATCTACAATCCATGCACACAAAAAATTGTTTCCTCTACTTCACAACCCACCGTATTAACCAACCTTCGCATCATCTCCACCGTCAAAAAGGCATCATTAGAGATTGTAAACTGAACTAATAATAAGTTGCAAGTTGTTTAACAAGCATTGATTCGAAAATTTTAACAAATTTTAATTAAAATATATTTAAAGTTATTTATTTTTTGCTTTTTGAGTGATTCTTAAATAACTTTTAATAAATTCAAGTTCAAATGACTTATTTTTTATAATGCATATGAGTTTATTAAGTCAAGTAACAACTGAGCATGTATGTTTGATATATTTTTTTAAGAAAAATTAAGAAGTTAGTAATCAGAATGTAAAAATTAATAACCTCTCTCCTCCAGGTCAACTTTTTAACTTATTTAACTTACATCATAAACTATAATTAAAAATTATACAAAATATTCCAACTCATTTTCAAAAGCAAAAATTAATTATACCAAGTATGATATGACTTTGATATAACAACTTAACGAATTTTAAAATGTACTTAAATTTTAATTTATTTGCATAATGAATCAATTTTGACAAATTTTTAATGAGTCCACTAAGTTGAAAGGATTAATTCATTTTATAATCCTATTGACACGCTAGATAACTTGATTAAGATTCATGTATCTCATTAAGACATCAATGATTCGAATTTTCTCCGTGTTGGTTTGAGAATGTAGTTATTTTAGTTAATTTTTAAAATTTTTTAGATATTTTAAGCTAGCTAAAAGAGTAATATTTTGAAAGATAGTTGCTTTTTTAGTAATTGATTTAATGGCTGTAAGAAAAAAAAATGAAATGACATTTTGTTTATTTTAGCTTATTTTGTCTGTATTGATTATTTTAGCTAAAAAATCCACTAAACTCACTTTCCAAACACCACCTCACTTATATTTAATTTATTTTTATTTTTATTTTGGTATGGGATTTCTCTCTCATTTTAAAATTATTATTCATGATCATAATTTGTTGGATTAAGTTGTAATATTATATATGAGAAATTGAATATTACCATATATTATATTTATATGAAACGTAACGTGACGCCAATATAAATCAGTAACATTTTCACATTCAATTTAAAGAAATAAAAACTCATTAAGTTTGTGAAATGTAACGTGACACGTTACGTTACGTTTATGTAGGTGTCACATTACGTTACGTTTATGTAGGTATCATGTTACGTTACGTTTATGTAGGTGCCGCGTTACGTTTATGTAAGTATCACGTCACGTTACGCTTATGTAGGATCTTGTAGAATACATTCTTATCTAAATAGGACTTGAGTTTCGATAAGAAATTACACAGAATTTACATTACCATAAGCGCCTGAAAAAGGATTTATAAATAAGTTTCCCAAATAATAATCATATGAAAAAAGGCCAATGCTTAGAAAATGCTAGAAGTAATTTTAGAACAAGAACCAAAGAGGTAGCGATACACCGAATCATACTCACCCAGTCACCCCTGTCTCTCGAGTCCGGATCCTCGGCCGCCCTATCCGGCGGCCCTTTCCAGCAGCGCCCCAAAACGACGTCGTTTTGGGGCCAATTTTCCCCAAAAAAAAAAAAAAAAAAAAAAAGCCAATGGAACACGCGTGGACTCTCCCCTTCTTCGTTGTCCTTTCTTTCTTCTCCATCTTTGAGAAGTGGAGGATCACAAAGAACCTCAAAACCCAACCCCTTTCATTCACTATCTCAGAAATAGACCATTATATATATATAGATCTGAGAATTTTGAAATTTTTTTTTTCTTTTTAGATTGAAATCTTGATCTATCAGCAACTTTGAATCAAAGAGGGGAGTGAGAACCCAGATTTTGAGAAAATCCAATTTAACATCTATATATATATAATGGTCTATTTCTCAGATCCAAATGACTATATATATAATGAACATCCAAATGATAAATCAAAATTGAACATTTATATATATATACAAAAATTCATATTTCTCAGATTCTCAGATTTTTGTATATATATATGTATATATATATACATATATATCAGATTTGTAAAACGACTCAGATATATATCTCACATATATATATATATATATATCTCAGAAATAAACCATTATATATATATATAGATCTGAGAAATCTGAAAAAAAAAAAAAAATCTTTTTAAATTGAAATCTTGATCTATCAGCAACTTTGAATCAAAGAGGGGAGTGAGAACACTTCTACAACAAGTAAGCAAGCTCTAATGGCGGATCATGGTTATTCACCATCACCGAAGGAGAATTACAGAAAACCAATTTCATCACCGACACTGAATCTGAACTCAGCAGCCCAACTTCAATCCTTGATAGCAAACCCTTCTCTGCTTTGAGAAACCCATTTCGTTCGGATTCACACACCACAAAAACCCCCAAACCCATTTTGTTGATGCTCTCAGCGATGAAAAATCAGACCCAAATCAGACCCAAACTTCAAGCGAAGAAGAAAAGAAAAAAAAAACAAAAACAAAAACCCCCCAAAACGACGTCGTTTTGGGGGGGCTGCCGGGAAGGGCTGTCAGGTAGGGCTGCCGGGGATCCGGACTCCTGTCTCTCTGTCTGCCTGTCTTCTCTCTTCTCGTTTCATAACTGCTTTTCACAGAGCTCGTTTCACTCGACTCGAAACCGCCGATACAAACACTCAACTCGAAGATGAATCAGTTGGTGGCGCGGGTTGTGTTGCGACGGATGATCGGCGGCGGCCGGAGCTGTAACCGGTACTTGTCGACGCCGCCGTCAGCGGCGGCGGTTGTTGTGACACCGCTTGATGAGGCGGTGGTTCTGTGGCGGAGCCAGTGCTGGGGATTCAATGGCGGCGGTGCACAGTGGAGGAGGAATATGAGCACGGATGCGGAGACGACGACGGCGGTGGCGGAGAAGGATCGGAAGGAGAGTGCGGTGGCGGAGGAGAAGAAAGGGGACGATGAAGTTATGGTTTCGAGCTATTGGGGCATTTCGAGGCCCAAGATTACCAGAGAGGATGGGACCGAGTGGCCTTGGAACTGTTTTATGGTAATTTGAATCTGATTCTTTTGTTTTGTTGAAAATTGTGTGGTTCTGTTTCAATTTTGATCGTTTGATACGAGTTTTGTGTGATTGAATGTAGAGTGTAGTATAGTAGGACTAATGCAATTCGCTATTTCTTTTGTGATCTATGCATAAGTTTTAATACATTCGTACATGCTTGCATATAATATATATACATATATTTTGTCATTTTCCATGATTGTTCAAGATGTGGTTATTCGGAAATGAATCTTAAATCTTTGATGTTATTCTTGCTTGATTTCATTATGTGAAGTCCTTGACATGATTTTAAAGTTGATAAGTTGGTGCACTCAGATTAACTTGAATTGACTTTTTCTGCATCCACATTGATTTTATTTTTCATATTTTAATTAGTTGACTGGAGTTCTCTGAAGTTCTTCAAATTACTTGTCAAAGTGTGGAGAATATAAGACACTACTTATGTTTTCCTTTTTATCTAAATTTATTTTCTGATCAAATTCAGGTTCTGTTTTAGCCATATGACCCAGTGAGGAAGTGTGTAGAAATTGAAGGTGTTTGGTTGTAGGCATGTTGAGATGTGAATGTGAGAAATTGGCTCGAACACACTATAGTTGGTCAATTTGAGGCAATAATAGTCAAGAATGGATTGGAAGTTGACAAATCATGAACAGATGAGGACATATTTGGGATATGATGGTCTGTGCAGTAGCCATGAGATCTATATATCAATTATTCTCCCTCTTTTTTTATATGAATGTCATTTTGTCTTGAGAATAGTTCTGATTTTTCATGCTAGTGGTTTGGAGCAAAAATCCTACGTGTTTTATTTTTCTTATGAACGGTTCTGATTTTGTACCCTCTGTTTTGTAAGATTTATGCTTATACATACATATGTTTGGCTTGATACTGTTTCTGTGTTTGTGTTTTTTGTTTTGTAACATACGTATTTTGCCTTTCTATTCTATCATGCTAATTCAATTCAAATTGGTAACTTCAACTACACTTGTGTTTTAATTCAGCCCACATCAACTCCGTTGAGTCTTTATTTTAACTTAAGGTGACACTCAAACCCTCTTACTTCAGTAGACTGATGCCTAAATGCAAAGTTATGACACTTTTACTTCATGTTAGTGCATAGTACTGTTCAAACCTGATAGATTTGTTCCTTAAAGTTGTATGTCAAGTAGTTTCATAAATTATTTTTTATAATGATTTACAGGATATCAACAAGATGGAGAAATCTTGATAAAATGTGGTGTTTTTTTGGGTACCCTTTTTTTATTTCTTTTTAATTGTGTGTGCTTGGCTTATTTCTACAGGAAAATAAAAATCTTGTATTTTGTGTTGTGTTGTCATTCGCACTGTTGCTTGTTGATGAGACCAATATGCTTCTTGTTCATGCTTTTTAATTTATTTAAGTACTACTTGATACTTAAAATTTTTCTTCTAGATACTGTTTTCCCTTGCTTTGGGTTTGCAATAATAAATCAATTTTGCATTACTACTGTTTCTAATATAACTTGGAAGTTTGAAGAGTGACCTCCAATATTCTCCCTTTGCCTCAAGATGCCTGTAAAGGTGAGCTGCTTTTTAGCTTCAGTTGGGTTGTTCACAATCTATGAAATGGCCAAACAAGTGAGCAAATTATGTTAGTGATAGGTGCTAAATACTTAACATGGACATCTTTGCACAAAATCTTCACCTGGAAATATTATTAGATGGGTTTTCACTTGTCCTTGTTTTATGTTGTGTTACTTTGCAAAGCTTAAAATATGCATCTTCAGTTTTCTCATTTATGCTCAATTTTTTTTTTTTTTCTTTTCTTTTTGTAGCCATGGGAGACTTACCGAGCAAACTTGTCAATAGATCTCGGTAAGCACCATGTACCAAAAACATTTCTGGATAAAGTTGCTTTCAGGACTGTGAAGATCCTCAGAATTCCAACAGATATATTTTTTCAGGTGGGTTATCTTCTTTATCTCCTTTTATTCTTCTTCATGTCAATGAACTTCTATGTTAACAAATGATAATACATCATTTGGAAAAGGGGTGGGTAATTTCCTTGCTTAAAGTTTTGTTTGGGAAGTAAGAAGCCCTTTTGACATCTCCTCTTTTGCAGATAATTCTTGATGTTTCTCTTGAGGTCATCTATATGCTACCATATAATTCAAATGACAAGTGGCATTGTAGCCGGAGACCTACATGATTTATTGGATTTTACTTTCTCATTTACAATGCATCAGCTAGAATAGATAGGACCTGTTAGAAAATGTAAAAATCAGTATCATTTACCTGGAATATAGATTTTAATGAGGGGTTAGAACTTAGAACTATGGGATGAAGCCAGCCAATGAAGTAAGCCTGATATGCAGATTTATTCACAATGTCAGGCAGTATGAAGCAAAATTGAGATGAGTTGCTAATAGGTGGAACCAGGAAACGGATCATTATAATTCATGTTCAATTTTTCTTTGAAAGGCGGTTTTGTTTATGATGAGGAAACATTTCATCTACTAGGAAAAAAATAGAAAATACTGCATAAGATTGAAGTATTTGAATGGGTAGGATATCACAAGGCTATCTGGATGTTGCTGCATGTTAAGGGCCAGATTTTCCTATGATGATTGCTTTTTATCACCATTTTTAACTTTGTAGGAACACAACCTGACAGCTAGGCTATATTTCGATCATGGATTTGTGTAAGGATTTAAAAAGGAAAGAAGGAAAAAAAAAAAAAAAAAAAAAAAAACTTATATTTCATTTACATTTCCCTCATATTTTCCTTTTCTTTTCCCTTTCCAAATGCCTATCCAAATCTATGATCCAAACACAGTCTTAATGTGGCAATAGTATGTGGGTGGGAAGTGTTAATATTTGATTAGGTGATATTTGATGCATGTGGATTTTCTTTGTCTGATGAAGACGAAGTGATACAAAGACAAAGATGATTTGTCTCCTTGGATGCTCAACACAAATTTTTAGCAATTGTATTGAATCCATAGTGATCAAGAGGTTACACGACGAGCATCTCAGTAGATTATTCTAGCTACCAGTTATTTTTTGGTATAAAAAATTGCTAGCATGAGTAATTTTGTCTGCTATTGTACCCGATTAAAATGCTTGTAATTGTCTTGCAGAGAAGGTATGGATGTCGTGCAATGATGCTGGAAACTGTGGCAGCTGTTCCTGGTATGGTGGGAGGAATGCTGCTACACCTTAGGTCTCTGCGTAAATTCGAGCAGAGTGGTGGTTGGATTAAAGCTTTGCTCGAAGAAGCAGAAAATGAGAGGATGCACCTGATGACCATGGTGGAGCTTGTGAAGCCCAAATGGTACGAGAGGCTATTGGTTCTCACTGTGCAGGGGGTCTTTTTCAATGCATTCTTTGTGCTTTATATGCTCTCTCCCAAATTGGCACATAGAATTGTTGGATATCTGGAGGAGGAGGCTATACACTCATATACAGAGTACCTGAAGGATATTGACGATGGCAAAATTGAAAATGTACCAGCTCCTGTTATTGCGATTGACTATTGGAGACTTCCAAAGGATGCAACCCTGAAGGATGTTATAACTGTCATCCGTGCTGATGAAGCTCACCATCGAGATGTCAACCATTTCGCTTCTGTGAGTACCATTATCTTTCATCATTTCCATTTCATTGCTTTCTGTTGGCTTCATCACATCATGCTTTTTCTACCAATTCATTGTGTTTTATTTTGTGAAAAAATAATTTTGACTAAATCTGTCATTTTATATCCAATCTTCTGAAAAAATAATTTTGGCTAAAATGTAGTGCAATACTATTTTATAATTTCATTGACAATATCCAGTTATAATATCAGAAATAACTCGCGAATGCATCAAAGTTACCCTTCATATAAACAATTGGTTCCAATGGGAAAATGATTAGAAGACTATGATATATTTTCCCTAAACATGAAAAGGCTGAATCCTTTGTGTGCTTATTTGACATTCCTTTACTTCTGTCATTTCGATGTGTGATTTCTTACTACAAATTTCCTGCTTGAATGATACTAATTTTCCAATTGTGGAGTAGGACTAGCACACCTAATTAGCATAGGTCTTTTGTTTATTGTTAAGAATTGTTATTGAGATGTATTGCATTGAATATTTTGAAATAGGCATGTGACTCCTACTTTGATAAATTGTATTTTGCTAAATTTGCTGTAATTTGTCTTTACATTTTTGTTGTATTATATGATGATTGTTGTGAGAACAAATACTGTGTGTTTTATGATGAGCCTTTTCGATTAGATAGATATATTTGCATTATGATGGTGCTATTGCATTGCAGGATATTCATTACGAGGGGAAGAAGTTGAGGGAGGCTCCAGCTCCTCTTGGTTATCATTAACGCGTTGCTACCATGTCCACGTACAGCAGTTTCATGGAGATACATGTTTTAAACTTTTAACTGTTTTGTGTCTTTTATGGTAAATACTGAGGACTATGTTTGATAGAAGTAATGAGTTCGCGATAAGAATTCAAATCCTAACTCGGTTCTTGTGTCATATGAGTTCACGATAAGAATAAGAATTCTCCCACTTTGTAAAAACTTGATAGCGGTTTTTTTTTTTTCAAATTTATTTGCACTATCAATGCCTTCACTGTTAGAAGATAGATCCCCGAACCAGGAGAATTAATTTTGGTGTTCCTCGTGGTTGTCAGTCCTAGTTTACATGACAATCCGAGTTACATTTTTCTTCCTTAGTTAGACCTCCATCCCCAACCCTGTGTTCAGATACTTAACGAATTACAAAATGAGTTTAACACAAGTTGAGCTCGGATAAATTCATTTTACATCCCTAATTTTGGTTATATCCTATGGAGTTCCATTTTGCAAATTAAATTTCTTTTCTGCCTGTGTTATAGGATGCATTCTGGGTAACATAAATCATTTGAAATGGGAGCTTTGGAGTGTAATTTATTGACTTTGTATCAAGAATTTAATTTTTACTTTATACACTCTTCTCTTCTTTTTGTTTCCATAAATCTTTCATAAATTAAAAATCTAAACACAACTTAATGTACAATATCTTAATTTATAATGATGAGCACAAAATTCTTATGCACCCATTCACATGTTAGTTCTATGAATGGTTTCTCGATAATTCCATCGTAAATGATTTTTTTATTCTGAAATAATGTAGACCAATAAGAAAATTCCATCCAATCAATATAGAAACAAACAAAGAAAATATTAAAATCTTTCCAAGGATCTTGAAAGATTAATCTAATATTTGAATTTTTTTTTTTTAAACATATGAAAATACTTCCGCATAGGATTTTATCCAAAAGAACTAATTTATTGGGTTTAGAGTTTTTAAAAATAATTTTTGAGTATTTTTGTTTTTCATATTTTGTTTATTTTAGTGAAATTTTTTATATTGTGGTCAATATTTTTTTAAAATTTTTAGATATATCTAATCCATCCACAATTAAAAAATAAATGTATAATTTACAAAATAATAATTCAATTAATACAAATATATATATATATATATAAAATCTAACATACACCTCCTTTGAAAAGGTATACTATGGCCTTGTTTGGGTACTCTCAAATAATCCAAAAAGTTAAAAAGTTAACACTATTCACCAAAAGTCAATAATTACGGTTGCACAACTCCCAATTCAAATTTTCCTCTAAAAACCAAATTTCACAATTTTTTATTACACATTTTTCCATAAAAAGTCAAAAAGTTAACCCAAACATCTATATTTTCAACCTCAATTTTTTAGTCAAAAAAGACAAAAAGTGCACTTAAACCATCTCCAACGGAGAACCAAATCCAACATCAAATTTGAAATTTGATGAAAAACTCACTTTTTGAGGCTCCAACGGTGGCACCAAATCAATATCAAATCGAGAATTCAGCAAATCTTTCACCAAACTGAGTACAGGCGAAGCATTTCACCAAATTTCACCAAATCACTGTTCCTGACCGTTGAGATGAGACGAACCGGTCGACCATCTGGTTGACCAACCGGTCGCCCCGGAAAAAGTTCAGACCGTTCACTGAAAAGGTTCAAACCAGTCAAAAAAAAAAAAAAAATTTTTTTTTTGCCTAGGTGGTCGACCACCCGGTCGACCGGCCGGTTGACCACCCGGTCGACCACCAAAGAGTTCAAAAAGTTCAAAAAAAAGGGTTCAAACCGGTAAAAAAAAAAAAAAAAAAAATTAACCTGTTGCCCGGCGCAAATTTGATGAAAAAATTTGATGCTGAACCGTTGGAGCGTGAAGTATCAAATGAAGGAAATTGCTACTTTTTTACTTAAATCTGATGAAACATTTGGTTCTCCATTGAAAATACTCTTATTTAGTCTTCCCAAACTTGACCATATGTACTTTTAATTATGTCTTATTTTAATTATGATTCATAAATTTTATAATTATGATTTTTTTAGTACGATTTAAAAAATTAAAATTATGCTTGTGTTTTTTTTTCACTTATAAAGTATATAGGATGCACAATACTTTCTATAAATGTATGGAATTTTTGTAATTATTTAAAAAAATATATTTTTTGGGTACGGGGGATTTTAGGCCTTGTTTGGGATGTAGAGAATAATCCAAAAAGTCAAAAAGTTACTTAAAAAGTTAAAAAGTTAACACTATTCACCAAAAGTCAACAATTACGGCTGCACAACTCCCAATTCAAATTTTCCTCTAAAAACTAATTTTTACAATTTTTTATTACACATTTTTCCATAAAAAGTCAAAAAGTTAACCCAAACATCCATATTTTCAACCTCACTTTTTTAGTCAAAAAAGACAAAAAGTGCACTTATTTAGTCTTCCCAAACAAGGCCTTGTCTTCCCAAACAAGGCCTTAGAAAGACAGGGAGAGAGAGGGAGGGGGAGGGAGAGAGAATATGTGTGTGTGTGTGTGTGTGTGTGTGTGGGTGAGCACGGATAGGGGAGGGAGAGAGGGTGAGAGAGAGTTGATGTTGTGAATTGAAGCTCTGTTCCAATGGAGTCAACTTTATATGCAACAACAAGAACAACGCTATTCATTTGTCGTCTACACCGTCCGATTCATCGCCAATCCGTGTCTCTTCAACTCACACGACCTTTCAACGGCGAGTCTCAGAGATCAAAAGCATTGAGTTCGATCTCTCATTCCCCAAATTCGCTTACGACTTTGTGTTCTCTTCGCTCTCGCTTGCACTGCGCTGCTTCGCTCCCTTCCGCAGCCGCCGGCGGCGGCGGCGATGCTGGAGCTCTGTCGCCTGATGCGATAATTATTAATGTCGAAGTAATCGCTCTCTCTCTCTCTCTCTCTCTCTCTGTGTCGCTCTCTTCTTATTTTTTGTTTCTGAAATGAAATGAAATGTAATTCTTAATGTGTTTGGTTATTGTAAATTTGTAATGAATTCTTCAATATCTAATCTCTATGTGTCTCTCTCATCTCAGGGTATGATGTGTGGAGGATGTGTAGCGAGCGTGAAGAGAATTTTGGAAAGCCAAGTCAGTAGGATATATATATATATAGTCATCCTTCTTGTTCTTTATATTTTCTAATTTCTCTATTTGGTTGCCTGCAAAATATTCCCTATATTTATAAAAGGGGAAATTAGTGTTCAGTGTAAATTTAGAAGAAAAAAAAAAAAACATATTAATGGTAAATTTTACATCCTTTGGGGTTGAATTAGTTGAAGATTTACGCTCTGTTTGATTGGGAGATTTGGGGAAGGATTTGAAAAGGGAATGGGAAAAGGAAAAAGAAAAGGTGTGTGAAACATGTAGGCATATTTTATTTACATTTCACCTATATTTTCTATTTTCCTTTCTAAATCTCTCTTCAAATCCCCAAACCAAAGACAGCATTAGGGTTTTTAAGCTTTTGAAACCAAATAGATGGTGCCTGCTTTCTTCAGTTTAATTTACTTGCCTTCCATATCATATGAAATTTTTTTTTTTTTGATGTGATGATGATGTTTTGACACCTATTTGAATTTCTTCTGTATTGACAAGTATATTAATCTATTCAGATATGGATAAACTCTTTGTAGTTAACTGTAGATTGTATCTTTTGAATATTTGGTTGTGATTTATGGAAGAACCTTTTTTCCCTTTTAGATAAAATCTGGAGGTCACTAGTGTATTATATTTTTTTGACAGCCACAAGTGTTGTCTGCCAGTGTTAATCTTGAAACAGAAACAGCAACTATATGGCCTGTTTCTGAGGCCAAGATTATGCCGAACTGGCAAAAGCATGTAGGAGAGATCCTTGCGAAGCATTTGACCAGTTGTGGATTTAAGTCTAATCTTCGAGGTGAGTATTTTCTTGGTGGATTTGCATGCACATTTGAATGGATGCATATTGTGTTAAATTTATCTCATTTTGGGATTTACAATTTGGATGGATCTTGAATTCTTCTTTTCTCTGATTCATACAAGTACATTTATCTATAGATTGTCATAAATTATAGCTTAATCAGTACTGCAATATAAGATCATAGATCATGTCAAGCTTGAACCTGCATCTCTTGCCATAGAGGCATTAGGCAAGTGTCTTACCTCTTATACACCATGCAATAATCGTTCCAAACAAGCTCTTCATTGATCTATGTCTAAACTTTTCATATTTACTAGATATTTAATATCTAATAATTTATAAACTTTAACCAAATCTCTACAATTAACAATTTGGAAAAATGTGATTTCGATCCACGATTCAATATCAAAGCTTGAGTTTTCATATAACTTATGTGAAGTTTGGTGGGTAATTGCCAGGTCAGGGAGCTATTGACGGAGACATTCCATCATAGAAAATCCAAAGGATTTCTTGCAAGTGCAACCAGTCCGTTGATGGTATGTCCTTATAAAATTGGGTTTTCTATTTCAGAGACTTGTCCTTTCATCAATAGGTGAGAGTCTCTCCGACTACTAGTAGTGGATTTGTTGGAGTGAGGCATTTCTATATCCCGTTGAGCCCATCTATTTTTGGATAATTTCCGTTCATTGGTCAATTGGGGATGTCCGTTCTTTGGAAAGTTTAATGTGTCAGATCTCACGTGTAATGACTGTATCAGCTGAACAATACTCGTGTTGTTTTTGTTTTTGTTTTTTTTTTTTTTTGGCTTTTCTCCCCCTTGGTTATGACTTTTCCCAATTTGCTCTCTTCTTTTGAAGATTTGTACTTGCCCTAGTTCAGCAAAGCCATGTTGGTTATTGTGATGACTTGTATAACTGTATCTATATGTCCAAATTTTGAATTTTGATGTAATCCTCCAAGTTTGGCAAGATTGTTATCTGCCTGTGTGCACTTCACATATGATTTTGCTTTTATTCGAAAAATAGTAGATGCCTTTAAGTTTATTATTTACAATTTTAGTTAATAATTTGATCTATTATTTTGGATTACTGGTTTGTTGAAAGGTTTTTCTGGCTCAAGATTTTGCTGTACAAAGAAGTTAACAGTTTGGCAGTCATAAAGAAGTATCTGTTAACAGCATAGGAATCTGAGTGTATCTTGCAAGAGACGTGTTGAGCAGTCTTTAGACGTGTGTTGGAACATGGTATAACTACATACTGCACTGGACTGGGTGAAATAGTAAAAAAGGATTCATGCAGACAATCAATCATGCTTGATTAGAATTCGTTTGATTTGGTATTCCCAGTCTGGATTCGAATGCGAGGAAATCAGGTGGGAATCGTGATTTTCAGTACTCAAAACAATAGATGTTAGATATGATGGAATTCATAAAATTAAAGATAGTTGTTTAAGTGAAGAAGTATTTATGACATTACGTAATCAACAAATACCAATCATATTGAAGAGAAAATTTTATAAAGCTCTTATAGGATTAATGATAATTGAATATTGGGCAAACTGGAAATAATATATGCATAAAAGGAGTATAAGATGAAGATGATAAGATAAATGTGTGATAAGATCGAGGAAGATAGAATTATAAATAAATATATTTATAAAATGATAGGAGTGGCACTAATTTACAAAAAAAATAAAATAAAAAAAAATTGAAGATTAATAGACGTAACGATATAAAAAAGTGAGGTAATCACAGTAAATGTTAATATTAGGGGTGTGAAAAAGCCTCAAACTAACATGGAACACGATAGTAAAAATTTGATATGCATTTATTTAATTGACTGATTAAAACATGGCAAAAAAATATAAAAAAATGACAGAAAAATAATTCATATAGGATGACTACATGAATTATTTTGGTTTGTTTTGATTTACTCAGCGAGTCCAGCCTTTTCACGGGAGTAAAAAATTTGGAACTATAATAGTTACAATGTGAAGAATCGCATTAACATCAACATGGTAAGTAAATACATAAATTGAATGTGCAAACCCTTCAAAACTGTAAGAATCATTACATGGTAAGCAACCAAGTTGATCAACTACAAAACTTTCCAACCAATAAGATTAGTATATATCTTCATTTGCAACCATTTTTTTGCTAAAAAATCATGTATTTAACCTGCATCAACCGAAGGACATGCCAATCACCCATGACCTTCCTCGAACTCAAACACTTCCGTCAAATAAATGAAATTTTCCTTATTTTGCTTGCAAATTCAAACTTCAAACCATGTAAGTCATGCCCACTTGTATCAGATGTGAATGTGGCACGCTCAAATTCGCAATCCCTCTCCGGCAATTCTTTCTCAAGAAAGCATAGAAGTAATTTATGACTAGCTTCTTAAGGAACCATGAATCCTTTCTTGCTCTAATGTCGCCGTGACCAACAAGGTAAACCACCCCTGATTCCTTGGCTGTTCGTATGAAAGACAGCTCTTTCTCAAAACTCTGCTCTGCGTCAGAACCCATTGGATCTGTGGGTGGCTCTGGCTTCACCTCCCCTGAAGTGCTTGCTTCTAAGATGGGTTTGTTTGTGTCGTCATAGTCAAACAGGAGGGGAACACCAAGTGAGTACACACTACCATTGGGAGCTATGAGAACTCTAGTAGTGTTCTCATCTTCAGAATTTGAATCATCATCTCCATCACTCTCTAGTGACCGTTCTTGGGCTTCCCTGCGAATGAATTTTTCGAGGCTTTCCATCAACAGCTGCTGAAATGTCTGGTGATTCTCTTTGCGAACGTCCTTGTAGCCATACCTGTTAATAGTAATTCAAGGTCAAGTGTCTGGCTATAAATGTATACACATACAAGCATATTTGTACTCGCACAAAGACTAATTTATGATGCACCCAGTTCGCATCATGTCCACGTACATGAACTCCCATCAACAACAAAGTCATGAGAAAGACCAAAGAAGAAGACAAAAAAGAAAAGAAATAGATACATATATACATAAATAAGCATGCATGTGCATACACACGCTCATCAGTTAGATTTCAAGGCCATGCCCTAGTGTATCATGGGTTTAGTCCAGTAAAATTACATTACATGGTATATGAGGGACTGGGGGAAACCCTGGACTCCCTCGTGAGCCAAAAAATAAAAAATAAAGAGTGTATCATGGGTTTGGTGCTCGTAGGTCTAGGACAAAGGGAATTCACAAATTCTAATGAAGACAAATTTTAAGACTCATAGAACATGATAATGCTCACCTGGCAATGCATCGAAATATGTGGTAGCTTTTTGGGCAGACACGCCGGAATAGGAACCTCTCACCTTGAGGCACTACAGGAACAGGAATATATTTTATGGACACGAAAATAATCATCGAATGGACAGCTGGAAGAGTGGTCAGGAAATGTCCAAATATTGCTGGTACACCCTTTACTAGCTCATTATAAAGCAAACCAATGCCGGGAGCTCTAATTGTTCCAAGATTACAACCCAGTTCCCGCATCAAATCCATTGACAACTTTTGCTTGACTTCAGTTTCATACTTGAGCTTGCTTCCATAATTCCAGATGTACATTATAAGAAACATTACTATGGAAAAAACCAATATGATCCAACTTCCATCCACCACACTCCATAAGACTGATGAGAAGAATGTCAATTCCATCCCCAAGAAAATAACGGCAAAACACAGCACAGTAAAGATGTTTATCTTCCATATAAGAAGCATAACAAGGGTTACTAAGATAGTAGTCATCATCATGACTCCAAGCTCAGCAATGGCTGTAAAACAAAATCAACATCAGGTAAGACAATAGCTTGCATAAATGTTCATGTGTTCATACAAAGAGGTGACACATATAGATAAAAATAGAAACTTATAATCAACTCCCAACTTAAAACATCGATGTCACATATGATGGTTTAACTGCTAGTTAAAAGAAAGGAAAAATGAACAATGAAACTAAAAAAGACTCGCCCCTTCACCAGCAAGAAGGATATTTCATCTAAGGAATCATCTTCGGACTTCAAGAATCGGTATCACGTGGATTCCATAAAATTAGTTTGTGTTGGCACTCCATTTTTTTATCTCCTAATGACTACACTCTGGACAATGTGTTCTAGATATCAATTGATGCAAGAAAAGTATAGAAGGATTACAAAACAACCCCTTAAAATTACATTAAGAAAGAGGAGTAAAAACAAACAAAAGATGGAAAGAATTCCTTACAAGAGGGAAGAAGATTCCAAATCAGACAAAACATGCCCAAAGCATTTCTCCAGATCCCAAAGAATTTTCAATTCTTTTCAAATAAAAGTATAATTCTCCTTGGAGAATATAGGAGGATAAAATGGAGCTATTAAATTGTTGTGAAGAGAAAAATGAACACAAGGCCACAATAAAACATGTATATGAAGCTCAAAAAAGAGAGAGAATAATATTACCATATGCATTTCCCATCTCATTAATGCTAGAGATAGAGCAGACGAACACTATGGCGCATACCAGCAGAAACCAGTTTATCACGGGTATATAAATATGACCCATGAATTTCCGAGATGTATGAATGATTTTCAGGCGAGGAAAACAACCAAGTGCTGTTGATTGTTTAATACAAGAAAAAGTTGCCGTTGTCATTGCCCGACTAGCAATTAATGCGGCAACATTAGCAATGAGGAAGACTGGCCAGAAAGCAACACCTGCATACAGAATGTGTAATGCCAGCTATTATATAATATAAGCCTTCAAATACAGTGGCCTAACTGAATGCAAAAGCAACTTCCCAAATTATAAAAGACAGTTGGAAAAATATGCTGTCCAAAGAAAAAGACATAACCGTATGCAAAATGAATCTAGGAATTAAGGAATTATAATCGCAAGTCTTCCAAATAGACAATAGAGGCCGAAGTGGAAAAAAAGTGCATGGACCTTTCAGATTAAAAGAGACAAAGGATGAAGCTTACTTGGAATAGAAGAAAAGAAAAGTTGTTCAGTATCACTATAGTTATCCATAAGGTATGCAGCTTGACCCAGGTATCCCAACATAAGGCAAGGAAGTACAAGTAACAGAAAGGTAAGCTGCAAACAACAAATATGTATGCTAAGTATATGTAGCCAATCCAAACACCACAGAACAGTAATGGAGAAGAAAACCAGCAGGTTTCCATAATTGTATTCCATAGGTCCAGAGAAACATATAGCAAAGACGATCCAGTAACTTTTCTACATTACTGCATTACCTGAACTGATCTCACTGAAAAGTAGCAAAGATCTGCGAACATTGCCTCAGAACCTGAATTAGAATCATCCATCAGCAGAGCAAAAGGACAAAATGTAAAAAACACCATTTACAATTACAATGCTGTGAGTCAAATTTCCAGTTAGCTAAATTAAGATGAAGTCACAAGGAGTTTATACATGTTAGGGACACAAAGACGATGCACACTTGATGCATGTACACAGGTTTATAATCAAGTATAGTCATTTGAAAAAAAAAAAAAAAAAAAGAATAGAAGAAACATGACAAAGATCAAAAAAGAAAACCTTGAGTTTGATTGGAATTAGAATCAATATAGTGGATAAAAAACAAAATTCTTCTTCCATGTGTGTCAAAACAAAAACTTTGATATCAATCACAATACCATCTTGCCCTCTAGCTCAATGGGAACGTTCTGATAAAGACATCTTCATTTTCAATCTGCTTCTCTATTTTCTATCTTTTTTTTTATTTTTTGTACAAATTGATGAAAACAGTGTCTTGGTGTTGACAGGTAGTCGTCATTGATTAAGAATTTGTTTTTTTTTATAATCTTTGGTTAATCTCTTAATGGGAGTAGTTCATGATAAAGGGTATAAATTTAAGAGCACAAAAGGTATTGTGGAAGTAGTTATGATAGCAGAGAAAATTGAAGAGGACCAAACTATCATGAAATCAAATCAACTTTCATCCTCTCTCTCTCTCTCTCTCTCTCTCTCAAAGCAAGACCCACTAACCACCTCTTCCACAAGGTAACACCCAATAAAGTTTAATTTATTTTAAAAAGAATGTAAATTTCTGTTATGTCCTTTGGTGGAAATATAAATGTAGAGTATCTTTCTTAGAAATTGCACGGTGCTTCCGAGGGAAAAACAAAGGTTGATACCACTTGTAAAGAAGAGGTATTATACCTCTACAATTATATCCAAAGCGCCAGTCAAGATATGATACTATTTCAACGTAGTAACTGAATATTTTTTTTCCAAAAACAATAGAGGGACGCAAGAAAGAGAGAGAATATCATGAATATGCAATCCCAATATTGTAGGGTCTTGTCTCAAAAGGAGGAGACAAGAATTCCAAACACCCCTTAGAAGAAAACAAATAATTGAAGCAAGTAAAACAATACCAGTGAACCTACCAATTATTAACACGATATCAGTGTGTTTGGTTTTAATTTTTTGGATTCAATTTTCTAAAAATTGAGTTTTTTGTATTTTTTTGTTATTAGTGAATATTTTTAAAATTTTAAGCAATTTTTTTTACTTTTTTAGATGCACCTTACTTAGATGTATCTAAAAAGTAAAATATTTGTAAAATTTTTTTTTAAAAAACTAATAAATACATAAGAGTATGGAAAATGTCCTGAATTCTCGTTGTTTTTTTTTTTTTTTGTATTTTTGGTATTTAGTGAATTTTTTAAAGATTTTTTTTCACAAATATTATATTTTTTAAGTGTATTTATGTTACGTGTATCTTAAAATTAAAAAAATTACTTAGAATATTAAAAAAATTCAGTGAAAATGAAAAAATACAAAAAATAAAAAATTTCAATTTTCTAAAAAGTGAATCCTGAAAATCCAAACCAAACAAGCTGGTTTTTATTTAATTTATCGTAAACAAGAAAAGATGATAGATTTAGAAAAGAAAACATCATATCATTGAAAAGCAAGCTCTGAAAGAGAACAATGAGAAGAAAAATAAAACAAAATAAAATAAAATAGTTGGTATTCTTATTTATAAAAAAATAATAATAATAAATAAAAATTAAAAAGAAGAAGTTAGGTATCATCGTTTGGCCATGTATAATAAAAATGACTTCACCAAAAAGAAGTGGTATCATGAGGTTAAAAGGCGCTCCACGGACAGGTTAAAAGGCTCAAACAACAAGAGTTAAGGGCACAGAAAAAAGATAGTAAAGAATATTTTAATGCATTTTTACATAAACCCAAATGACTAGAGACTAGAGTTAGGCCTTGTAAAGATGAGTTGAGTTTAAGTTTCTATTCTACTCCTTGAATAATCACATCAAGAATAAGTCAATTTTGGAGGGATGAAAGGGAATAAATCACATATAGAACAATAGCAAATCACATATAGAACAATAGCAAATCCCAAGGTTGCTCCTTTTTTCCATCTATGTATCAAAGATGTATATTTAAGTTCTTTAACATCTGAATTTTTTGAATCTTACCTGTTGCACACAACAGACAGCCTCCAAGGGCATACCAAGCCTTAGTTGAGTTGTTCTTGAAAAAGTAATAGATGTGAACAGGATTAAATGCCCTCAAGACACTGCTGTCATGTTTTATAAGGTTGTAGATTCCAACACCCCCAATAGAACAAAACCAGATGAATAAAGCAGGGCCAACTGCAATCCCTACTTTGCTTGTCCCATACTTCTGTACACTGAACAAAATTACAAGAAACGCTACTGAAATCATCACCACTTCATCTGCAATAAAATTACAATTATGTCAAGAACACTGATTAATATGAGTAAGTTGACATTATAAAGTATCATAGGTACCATAAAAAGATATAGTATTACAGGCAAAAGGTGTATTGGGCTATTAGCATCTCAAACATATATCAGAAAATGGACACAGAAAGCACCCTCTGTTGTAAACCTGCTTCAACCAAAACCAAAGCATGAATGATCCTAAGCTTCTAATTGTGACTAGTAAATTGCAATTACTCTAAAACTTGCCTGCTCACAAGGCTCAAAGTCTAAAATCACATGTCCAATCAGGTTGAGGTTGGATAATGCATTAGTTCTTTGAAATTGCACAAAGACTCCTTAAACAAATTAATGTTGCATTATTCATGTGGAAACCTAATTGCAAATCTAAACACTTCTTCCTTGTCCTGCGCATCAGAAGCTCGTGATTGTATCAGCTGAAATAATGACTTGAGGGGTAGTCCTAGTATATCATTTAATGCAAATTTAAATCTATTTTCACACAAAAGATACATCACAATTATGAAGGACCAAGTTGCAATGCTTGTCATACACACATGTTAGTCACTAGGAGATTTCCATTCAACAATACAAATTACAAAGCACCCAAATGTTCCAAATGGCTCTTCTAGAAGCAACCCAATCATTATCAATATCTGGTCCTCAAAAGTTCAAAGGTCAAGCTAGAATGTTTAAGACAAGGTTTAAAATCAATTCAGCCATTATTGAGTGGAATATTTCAGTTGCATTCATTGTTCAAGTAATTCATTCTGTTAACATGGTTGAGGTTGGATCTCTCCTTTTCATTTTCCTATGTTGTTACCATTGTACTTTTCATACGAGGCAGTTTAATGGAGAGTTTAAAGCTAGTCATCAATATATTAACCTATCAACTTAAAAGTTGACCCCTTGCTAAGTCATGCTAGCAAAAGTAGGGGTTTCAGTGTTCTCTTCATTCTGTAGTTTGGGCAGAATCACTTTTCCAGTTTCTACAAGGGTCGCCCATCCATGAAGCCATTTAGGCCAGAATTGAATTTGACAGATCTACATAACAAGGTCCAAAAACTTCTGAGAGGCTCTAGTTATGGATTCATCCAATTATCGAATTCAATCTCTATCACGTAAAAGATCAGTTTGGAATAATCCCATGTTGTGAAAATCAGTATCCAGACTACGTTCAAAAACTCAACATTGTACAATGATCACCAAAATTGAAACTATTTACTGTTTTTCACCATAGAGCCAATTTGCAATGGCCTTTCGGATGTCTGCACTGCATAAAGTTTTTCCTCTCCTTGGTGTATCGATCACCAAAACTACTTCATGCCTTGTTTGTTCTCCGGTATTTCTAAAAATCAAGTAAACATTAGGCCAACAATCTTCCACTAAAGTTTGCATAAAAATTGCTAAATTGTGATCTTATCATAGGAATATTTTTAAGATTAAAAGGATTGCTAAAAGTGTGATACCAAACTGGTTGGAGAATCAAAAGGCCTTCCTTAATCGGGGGAAGAATTGAGCAGCCAGTCCCTTCAAAGGCTTTGGTATCACACTTTTAGCAGTGAACTTAATTACCACTATGGCCTCGCATGAAAAATTCAGCAAATAACCACCCTTCCCTTATTTCTCACAAGAATGACATTTCACCAGGTTAACCAGGAACGTGAAAATGATCATGAGATTACTGACAAAATCGAGACTTAGAACATGCCAAACATCAAATAAGACTAGTCTCACGTAGACAGCTATATATTAAGCAATTGTACATTAAATAATTAAAGAAAATAAAATTAATGATTATTGTAGGTTGACATATTCAATCAATGAGTTGTGTTACCTTGCTTAATCTCAGATACAACTTTTAAACCACCAACAGCAGACGTCACTGCATCAAGAAAAAACAGGAATAAATAAAAAATCAACAATACCACCTTCAAAATGATGGTGAAAACACAATTTTTTGTATTAAAACAAATGACCTAACATCTTTTTTCTTTATTGTTTTTATCATTTATTGCTAGATCCTCCAAGAGAACACAACAAAACCATATAAAACAGTTCATAAAACGACCTGACATCGCTGGTGTGACAACTCCATCTGCTATCACCATAGAAGTACCAGCAAGCACTAACATCAGGAGCAGCTTTTTCAGTGTCAGAGAAGTTTCAAGTCGTTCCTTAATTTTCAATGACCGCTCAAGTTCTGGTGATGGCACCTTTAGTCTGAAACTTGATATACGTGCATCAGATGGCAGTTGATTTGGGAGAAGACTGGCCTTGGCATGCCTACAAATCAATGAGTACAAAGCAAATGTACCACCTGCAGTAATTAGACAAGAAGAAACTGGTACCATAAAGAGAAATACCTGTACAAGATAATTAAGGACATGAATTTATGCAAACTTTTTCTTTTTTTTTTTTTTTTTTTTGGGTAAATGCAAGTTTTGACTTCCCCCATTCATCATACCTTCACCATCATCATTGGCCCACAGAACGATAAGGACATACTTGATCAATGGGATCAAAATTAAGGTATACAAAACCAGCGACAGTGCTCCAAGAATGTCTTCATTTCCATTGACAGGAGCCTTGCTAAACATCACATCAAAGGTATAAAGTGGACTTGTTCCAACATCACCAAAAACAACTCCAAGTGTCTGAAAAGCCAGTACAATTCTCCTTCCCACACTGATATCCTGCAATCAGAATTTAAAATTTAGACACACATTCTACTTGTTACTTTAAGCCCTAAATTAGATTTACTAAAATTTTACCTCCAATAATCATTCCTCCTACACAATTTCTCTCATTCAACAAAAATGTACAAAGAGAAACTCCTCAGATAATAAGGGCGGGCGGCAAAAAAGAAGCAATAGTTAAAATGAACATCAAAAAAGAACTATAGAGTCAAGGCTCGTGACTTTTCTAGGACATCCATGGTGTTCATGTTTTCAGATGAAGCATTCCAATACCAGGTCAACACGGAGTTTCACTTCCAGTTATCACTGCTTTGTGATATTACTCTCAATAAAGTCAATTATATTATATTTGCATATATATATGCATACATTTTTACTTCCCCTTTGATCAAGGGTGCCAATCTTCTTGGAGCTCATGGAAGCACATTGGATATTTAACTATCTTGTAATAGCATATAGTGTTGGCTATTTTTGTGCCACTTTTTACCATCCTAGTCTCAGTAGTTAAGCGATTGGAGAAGTTGCAAGGATTCCTTCTCCAATCATATTCAATTAGTGGTGGAGAATGGGAAATGGGTGAGATGAAGAGCCATAGTAGTGCAGCGATGATAAGCTGGAAGTTTTTAAGTAATGGTGGTGGCCGCCATAACGATAATGGTGGTGCTGACATTGTTGCTGGATGTAATGGCCATATTTTAACGATGGCGGCAATCAAAGCTGTGGATTTTTCTATTTCTTAGCACAAAGTTGGCAAAGCTTACTGATAGACATTTTTTTTTCCCTTTCAAAAATCACTTTCACTGGGGGTTCAAACTGGTTTTTGGTGGATTTTCTTTAGTTTTTTAACATGACTCCATCTATATACTACTTTTTACACTAGTCTTGAGTCATAGGAGATTTTTCTTTTTTTCTTTCTTTTTTTGTATTTAATTTTTTTTACTTATGGCACTGCCCCCTTCTTGTGAAGGGAAAAAAAAATGAAGACTGTTTAATAATAAAAAATGTTCGTCTCATAAACATAAGTTTATTATACCAAAAGCCAACATACTAATACAGAAGTACATAACATGATATCTAAGTTTTGTGTAACAAATTTTTAATTTCCTTAAAGACTTATATTGTATAAATTGGTAAAATGTTTTTACTTTAATTGTATTAAGACTCCTATATAAACCCACCACAATTGATAAATATACAATGTTTATAAGCCATAAATCCGCAATGGTACAGCAAAAGGTGGTGGTACACTCAGGATAACTATGGATACAGCTACTACTTCACCTAGGTGATATTTTTTTTTTATGGAAAGTTAGGTTTTGTTTTTAATTACCATCACAACGTATATCTAAAAATTGATACTACATTTCCATTCGTTCCATATGTTCTCCAAGCAATCATACAGTAAAAACAAACACATAAAGTGCAATTATCAAAACCCACAATCTTACAACTCTGATCTAAAAACTCTAAATTCATGTAATATAGAGCTAACACATTCTATATAAACCAAATTAGGTCCAGAAAATCACCTCAAAGTCGTTCCGTTGTGCTCCGGGGACCTCAAGTGCTTCGACATCGAAGGAATCAATCCGAGGACCTGTCCGAATGAGTCTCTGTTCGGCATTATCATCGTCCGAATCCATGCCTGTTAGCGGTGGCAAATCTTCGCCGTCCTCGTCGTCCTCGATCTCCGACTCATCCTCGTCCTGAAACACCCATCGAGATTCAACCGAATCCATCGAAGAAAGCCTCCCGTTCTCTCTCTCCGATCCCTCCTCCGCCATGCTTTCTCTCTCTAGATTCCAAACCGAGGCTGTGATCGATTAAACCTCGTGTCGAATCTGCGAAAAGTGATGCTCCATTTTTGTCTGTACAAGTATGAGTGTGGAGATTGGAACCCTAGAAAGTGGTGCAGAGATTGGAGATTGGAGATTGAGAGAGAGGAGAAAGGGTGTGAGGGGTTGATCGGTTGATTCGAAGTGCTGTGCTGTGAACGTTTTTGTTAGTTAACGGTCTGTTTGGTAAGCTCTGTTTGCTCACCTTAGCCTGAAGAAATAAATTAGGGGATTATGAAATATCTTAGGGAAAATCTATATATCTATGTGAAATAAAATCATCTTAATTTTTAACGTTTGGGTGTATGAGAAAGTATGATAAAAATAGTCTTTTTATCGATGGTAAATTATAGAAAAAATTAGTCTAAAATCCCTTTCCTATTTTTGGTAATGGAAAAGATCCACAATCCTTTTTTATGATGTTTAAGGTCCCTTTCCATATATCACAAAGAAATTTAATCAAACTCATTCATCTCTCTACCTTCTCTATTTCGATCGAGATCTAGAAATGAAAGGAGATGAAGTGAGCTCTTATCAGCTATGGAAGATCAAACGAGTTCTCCGAAAGGGAAAGCTCACTCTCCTCTGTCTCGTCCTCACAGTGGTTGTGATTCGAAGCAATCTCAGCGCCGGAAAGTTCAGAACTCCACAAGAGGACTTCAACGAGATCTGAGACCACTTCTACTATAGCCGGTGCACCAAGCCACACTGCGTTCTTGAAGAAGCCTCTCATCCTCCCTACTCCTCCATCAACCACTCCTCCACCGTCTCTTCCCCCAATCTCAAGGTCCAAATCTCAAGACATTCAAGAAGAAGAAGAAGAACAATCCGATCAGAACAACCTAGTTCAAGAAATCATCAAGAACGATCAAGTGAACTCTGTTTCTATGAATTCAAGAACCCAAGAAATCGAATTTCAAGTCGAGAAAGATGATGATGAAGAAGTTGAATTGCCACCAGAGGATTGTGATCTCTTCAAAGGAAATCGGGTTTTAGATAATGTGACTCATCCAATATACAGAGAAGATGAATGTGAGTTCCTCATAGCTCAAGTCACTTGCTTGAGAAAATGGAAGAAAAGACTCACTCTATCAGATTTAGAAGTGGCAACGCAGATATTGTTCTCTGCCCAAGTACCAATTTTCTTACTTTAATTCCTTTTTTTTTTTTTTGGTGATAGGTTTATGTTGTTATTGATGATTGGGTGTGTTTGGTTGAAGGTTTAAAGCAAGATTATTGCTAGAAAAATTGAGAGGAAAGAGACTAATGTTTGTTCAAGACTTGTTGAATCGGAACCAGTGGGAATCCATGGTTTGTTTGGTTCAATCTGCTGTTCCACGAGGAAGGAAAAGTTTGTCCAAGAATGGCTCTCTCTCTCTGTTTTCAAAATCCAGGTCGCTCTCTCTCTCTCTCTCAAAAAAAATTACAGCAATTATGTTTTCTTAAATGTCACAGTAGAAATTAGCTCTGATAATTAGTCCAGAAAATTTTGTAAGAGGTTTAAAGGTTTTTGATGTTAGTTAAGAGATCTAGAGAAATTTGAATGTTAGTTCAGAGAAATTTGTGAAAGCTTCAAAGGTTTTTAATATTAGTTCAGAGATCCAGAGAAATTTGATTAAAATGAACCCAGAAAAATTTGAATTTTTTCTAGTTTATAAATGAATTCAGAGAAATTCCCAGGCTTTGGTGCTTCAGAGTTTTGGGAATGATGGGTCTTTCTCTGGAGAGGAGAAATTTCTCGGGTTTTTGTGAATTTTTGTGAATTTCTTTGGGTTGGAAGAGAATTTTCTCTGAGTTTTTGTGAATTTATCTAGGTTTGGAAGGGAATTTTCTCTGGATTTTTGTAAATTTCTCTAGGTTGGAAGGGAATTTTCTCTGAGTTTTTGTGAATTTATCTAGGTTTGGAAGGGAATTTTCTCTGGATTTTTGTAAATTTCTCTAGGTTGGAAGGGAATTTTCTCTGAGTTTTTGTGAATTTCTCTAGACTGAGAGAATTTCTTTGGATTGAAGTAAGTCCAGAGAAATTCTGGCAAGATTTTCTCTATGAAGTCGAATTTTCTCTAGATCAATTTGAGGGACCTTAGACATTATTAAAATATGGAATGTCCTTTATGCTATAAAGTCTTATATCAAGGACCTTAAAAAAAAAACTCCTAAATTGTACATTTGAATCATTAATTTAGATATGTATTTCTAAAATAATATTTAAAAAAAAGGATGAAATGGCATTATTTGACATAATCTACAAAAGTATATTTTTTTTTATTATTTTATCTTTTTTAAGTCATATCACTCTTTTATTTTTTTAATATATTTTTTCGTAAAAAATTAAAATATATATATATTTGTTTGGATCATTAAAAGGAGCATGAGTATCCAAGATTTATGAGAATTTTTATTTTTATTTTTTATTTTTACATGTCAATTTTTTTCTTTGTGTATATCTCCTATTAAAAGTACATATTTAAGGTTTGTTTGACATATCAATAATTGACTAAAAAAACAAACATTAAAGAATACATATTTAAGGTTTGTTTGACATATCAATAATTGACTAAAAAAACAAACATTAAAGAATAAGAAAAGTTATACAAAAAATCAATGATTCAGTCTCATTTTTTGTACTTTTTTAAAAAAAAAAAAAAAAACAATTTCTAAACACTTTATGTACATTCACCTCGTATTTTAATCAATAAAAACAACCATTAAAAAATTATTTCTCAAATGAACTCTTGATGAATTTAAAATCATATTTTACTTAATAAACAATCTATCATACCAAAATTACCCTCATATTTTTTATTACTCAATTCCTATCCCTTGCTAGCCATTTTTGTTGCTAGTGTTGGCTAGACAACCACCTCTTCCCTACCAAGTTGCCATTTCCCTAACCCTTTTCAATTCTAGTCGTCTCTTCTAAATGCCATTTACAACTCATAAATTCCCCATTCCCAACCTACATGTGCCAACTCTATCTATTTCCAGCCTTGATTCCCACTTCTAACTCTTTTCTAGCCTTACTTCTACTCGCTATTGTAACAAGCCCGCGAGGGACCTCGCTACAGTTCGGACTCGATTTTGTTGCGGTTCTAAATCTGAACCAAAGAGTCCAACTCTGGCAAATCGTTTTGAAGAAAAACAGATTTTTTTTGAAAGAAGTGCCAAATATGGACTGCTTTGCCAGATAACAGAGTCGCCACCTAAATATTTTTAAAATGGGAAATTTAGGAAACCCTGACTCGGTGCCAAAGGCCACGTGTCCGTCATCACCAAAGTTGCCTCGGCTCGGGAACTTGGGTACGATTGGGGAAGGTCACATCGTGAGCACCCCCGCTCGCCCGGTCAAAGACCGGCCTCTACTAACCATGATATCTGTTTTTGAAAACATTGTGAGTTCTTATTCCAGTTATTAGCCTAGATTACTATGTGATGCTCGCAGCAAACAAGTATAGACTGGGCCGTCTGAATTGGAACAAAACATTTCATGTTTGTTTGTTTGAAAATGGTGTGAAGGTGCTACCCGCAGGTAGGCTAAAATGCGGATTTGCCACTCTTGGGTGGGCTTAGAAAACAGTGATGTTGCCACTATCTAGTGGGCTTAAAACAAACAGTTGATGCATTGTCCCAATCCAAATAACTCAACCTCCACCCACAGGCATTCAAGGCAGTTATATCACATAAGCAATTAGCCTCATGGCAAGCATGCTATTCATGGCAGTCACTCACACGCATGCAAGGATGCTAAAGCATAAAACTTACCGAGTACTCCAAGCCAAAACAGAAACTACATTAGAAATCATGCATGATCCTAAGTATGCTGAAATGCCTAATGCAACACATGCAAAGATGCAACTATAGCAGGCTCGGCTATTCTAAATGTGGAATGCTACAGCTAACATGTATTCAACTTGGAATTGAAATACGATGCAGTTTGTATGATGCGCCGAGCCCGGTGCATGCAAAACAGATGAATGATGCAAACATGCTGTCATACTGTATGCTAATTGAAATATGCCCTATATCTAACCATTGTAAGCGGGTAAATAAAAGGGAGAAAGAAATGGGGGTTGGAAGACATACATCACACTCACACACCCTTATTACAGTTGTGCCATCGCGCAGAGGGTCCGAATAAATATACAGTCCGAATGTCCGAATAAAAGAATAATACAGTCCGAAATAATACAGATTCCTAATTAATTAACAAATTAACTAAGAAAAACTGTAAAATGGCGTGCAAGCCAGGGACTGCCTCGCTGCTGATGAATGATGCATGTTGGGCTGCCTTGCGCGGAAATCCACTGGGATGCCCCGATTAGCCTCTGTTCGCAATGTTTCTCGAAATGTGTGCCAGACTCCGAAAAGTTGCTGATCCTTGATTTTGCTGCAACAGAGAGCAGGAAAGGGGCATAGCAATGTATTTCACAAATATATGCATGCCTCGATCCTCGTGCCACCAATCACGCACATCGATGCATGATGGCCGAGGAGCCGAATTGCACAACTCAATATCGGATGAATGCAAATGAATGCTACAATGAAAGCCTAACTCCATCATGGGTTATCCGGAGTGTCGGTGACTTGGGAATTGAGACCCGTTCTGTTACTCGGAGTACAAAACGCGCCTCGTTTCCCGTGCAATATGCATGATATGCATGAAATGCAACTAAGATACAGTCTAGTATGCACAATGCTAATGAAAAGATGGGATGTCTCGAAATGCGTGCCCGCATGCACGCAAACCGAGAAAATTCATGAATGCAATCTAAGATACAACCTGGTATGCACTATACTGGGAAAATGAGATGAAAATGAGATGCCTCGAAAAGCGTGCACGCGGGCACGCAAACCGAGGCCATGATGTGAGATGCAAATCGGATAAAACCAAAGTGCCTCGAAATGCGTGCACACGGGCATGCAAACCGAGGCGATGATGTGAAATGCAAATCGGATAAAACCGAAGTGCCTCGAAATACGTGCACACGGGCACGCAAACCGAGGCGATGATATGAAATAGAAATCGGATAAAATTGAAGTGCCTCGAAATGTGTGCACACGGGCACGCAAACCGAGGCGATGATGAAATGGAAATCGGATAAAACCGAAGTGCCTCGAAATGCGTGCACACGGGCACGCAAACCGAGGCGGAGATGCTAAAATGCAAATCGGATAAAACTGAAGTGTCTCGAAATGCGTGCACACGGGCACGCATACCGAGGCGATGCTAAAATGAAATGAAATGGCATACGGAATGCAAATTGGGCTTACGCCAACATGAGAGGACCTCAGCCGCACTCACATAAGCTGCCGTCGGGTAAAAACAAAGTTGCCTCGAAATGCGTGCCCGCGGGCACGCAAACCGAGGAATGCATAAAATGGCATACGGAATGCAGTGATGGGCTTACACCAACATGGGAGAGCCTCAACTCACTCACATAGGCTGCCGATGAATGAAAACGGAGTGCCTCGAAGTGCGTACCCACGGGCACGCAAACCGAGGCAATGGCATACAAGCATGAAAATGCAAATTGGGCTTACGTCAACATGAGAGGGCCTCAACCACACTCACATAGGCTGCCTTCGGATAAAACGAGGCTGCCTCGGAATGCGCGCACACGGGCACGCAAACCGAGGCGAGGCTCTAAAGCACCAAAATGACATGCGAATGAGATGTGGCGAATGGCATAAGGAAGATGCAAAATTCAGCAACTAAAATAATGCAAAAACAGCCCCCAAATTATGATAAAATTGCAACCGATGCCCAAAATGCGATGAAATGCACCCGAAATGGCCTACAGCCCTATTAAACATACAGAATATGGACATGGAATGCAAAACAGTGGCAAGGCAGCCCCTAAACTAGCATTTTATCAGCACAAAGCAAGGCCGAATAATGCTCACAAGTATGGAAACAAAAGCTTGCAAAAATACGGTAAAAGAGGGGAATTACAAAGCAAGTGATATGTACAATGCTCAAACCCAAAAAATCAGTTCTACAACATTTGAGAGGGACTAAAAATATGCATTTTTACAGAAGATGAGATCCCCAAATTCAGTGCGTAGATATACTATACATAGCATGCAAAATAAGGGCCAAAAGAGGGTTATAAAGAGAGGTACCAAATGGATGCACCAAACCAGAAAAGACCCTTAATAAAACTTGAAGAATAGCCCAAAACAAGACATTTTCTAAGCCTGATGAAGGCTGAAATAAGAGGCTAAGATGGCCTAAACAAGCATGCAATTTTACGGTAAATAAGATGAATTTCAAAGTAAGTGCCAAAAATATCCACCAAATGGCTTAAGGCCCTTAACAAAGCAAGACAAGGAGACAAAAATAAGGCTCTTTCTAAGCCTGATGAAGGCTGAAATCCGGAGCCAAATAAGTCTAACAAATCATGCAAAACATGACCAAAGAGAGATACAAAGAGAGGCCATTCATGGAGACACCAAACAAGATTGGTCCCTTCTACAATGTTGTAGAGGGACACAAAATAGGCTCAAAATAAGTTTATAGCATGCTCAAAAAAAAAATGCATATAAGCTAAAAAAAGCATGCAAGTTTACGGTAATTTGGAGGATTTACAAAGGAGATGCATGATAGACTCACCAAACATGGTTGAGCCCTTCTTCAATGTTGAAGAGGGGCTCAAAATAGGCCCAAAATCAGTTTATTTCAGGCTCGAACACAGATCACACATAGGCCAAATATTCAATGCAAAATATTGACATATAAGATGATATTGAAACAAGTACCAAATGGGGCTCTCAAATGGGGTTGAGCCCTTAATCAAACATGTAGAATAGCTCAAAATAAGGCCCCTTTCAGTTAGGGCCGGAGCTCAAAACAGTGAGCAAGTGGGCTAAGAAATTGGTGCAAGAATGAGCTAGAAAAGAGGGAAAGTGAACTTACCCTTGAAGACCAATACTTTGACTACTTCTTGGACCAACTTTGATGACTTCAAGCTTCTGGAATCCCTCCCTTGCTGCTGGAAATGGAGTGGTGATGATAGAGCTTGAAGATGATGAAGAAAATGGGAGCAAACTTGGATGTTTGAAGCTTGGAAATGGAGAGGGAGAGGAGCCGTGTGTATGGAGCTCCCAAAGGGTTTCTCTAACCCTCTCCCCCAGCTGGAAGCTGCTGGTTTTATGGCCAAAAAGGTGGAAATATCTTTCCCCAAATATCTAGATATTTTGAGGGCGAAATATCTAGATATTTTGAGGGCAAAAGAAAAAGATTTTGTTCGGCCACGAAGTGGGCATCTGAGACTGCAGTGTTCCTCGGAATGATGAAACAGAGGTACCTGCCAAAATTGAACAAAAACTAATGCAGAATGAAAGCTCGGGGACCAAAACCGCGCGGGGTCCCGAAAATGGGCTGTAGGCACCGGAAGTGGTGTTCGGCTGCGAAGTGGGTCTCAGAGACCCCAGTGTCCCTCGGAAGGACCAAACAGAGGTGTCTGCCAAAAATGAACAGACATCGATGCAAAATGAATGCTCGGGGCCTAAACCGCGAAGTTCGGGGTCCCGAAAATGGGCTGCCGGGCACCGGAAGTGGTGTTCAGCTGCGAAGTGGGTATCAGAGACCCCAGTGTCCCTCGGAAGGACCAAACAGAGGTGTCTGCCAAAAATGAACAGACATCGATGCAAAATGAATGCTCGGGGCCTAAACCGCGAAGTTCGGGGTCCCGAAAATGGGCTGCCGGGCACCGGAAGTGGTGTTCAGCTGCGAAGTGGGTATCAGAGACCCCAGTGTCCCTCGTTATGCTAAAACAGAGGCACTTACCAAAAATCGGAGAAATCGGAGATGGTTGGGCGGTCCCGAACCGAGGCACACGGCCTGACGGTCCCGAAAACCGGGAACCGGGCTCCGAAATGGGCAAAATGGCCTACGGCCACAAAACGTAGCCTACGGCCACTGAGAGATAGTCTACGGGACCACTCCCTCCCCTCAGGAAAGAAAACAGAGAAAACCGAGCCTGGTTCGCAAACCGAGACAAGGCACAGAAGAGAGTTCGGAAGTCCGGAGGCAGGGCGCACGGCCGCGACTCTGAGACTTCTGAACGAGCACAGTAGGCAATATCACCGAGCGCTCAATCGGTGACATCTGAGTCTTAAGGTCGGTCAAAAATGGGGTGTCTACAGCTATCGACTTCCACTTATTTCCTTCGAGTTCTCTCTCTATTTCTCACTTTCACTTTCACTTTCACTTTCACATGCTCGCACGAGCAGCACAATCATAACAGTAAAGGCTGTGTGGTAAAGAGGTCTGTTGAAGAGGGCTAGGGGGTTATCAAACATGAGATGGATTTGGTGTGTGACAACAATAAGAGATAATAAGAAATGGATGGAATAGTTGAGAAAGAAAGTCTAATGGGTCCTCGAAGGTTGGGACATATTTAGGGTTGGTTTGGGGTGTCCTAAAAAAGTGTACTTTTTGTCTTTTTATGAAAAGATGTGCAGAAAAGTAGAGAGGTGATGTGATGGAAAAAAGATAAAAAGATAGATTATATAGGTTATGCCAAACCTAGTGGTCAAAAGGATAAAACCATTGCCGCCGACAAACAGTGGTTAGTTAAGATTAATTTTTTTTTAAAAAATGATTTGAAAATTAGGTTTTTGGTAAGAAAGACAGAAGTATTTTTATAGTAAGATTTAAATATAATAATGAAAAAGTCATTAAATAAAATTAATATATGAAAATATAAACTTTTTAAATTTATCCAACAAATTTCTTTTGAGCACTTTAAATAATAGTAATCTTACGTACCTTTAATCTTATTATCACAACCTACCATCTCTTTATTTCTGGCAGTTATAATCGCCATTTCCAATCACTATTGATGGGTCGTTGAACACACCAAAATTAAATACTAAACTATATCAAATTCAATCAGAATAATGGCAAGTTCAGGTATCGATCCACAGGGACTATTGTGAAATTAAACTAATTTAATTGTTAAATTCCTAAATTAATTTTGATAAAAAGATTGAAGGATCATAACCTAATTTAATAACGAATAAATTAAACTAAGGAATTAAATTATTAATAATAAATGAAATTGGTTTATTGAATTGGGGGAAAAACTAGGGCAAAGAATCCACCACTAGCCACGTAACTGGGGTTTCCAATTGAAATCAATTATCCTAGGGTTTGAACAGATTAATGCTTTGCAACTACAAGTTCAAAGTATTTAACAAGAAAATCATCACATTCAATGTACGGGCACGAACCATCTCAAGTAGTACGAACCGTTCACTCTAAACTAGGGTAGTGACACGACTCGTCCCTCGTAGTATGGTTCATCTCATACCTTGAATGTGAAAGAATAGAAAACTCATGTATGGATAACATTTAACAATCACAGAAAGTCAAATATTTGAAAAGATAATGAAAATTATATATAAAGAATTTCTAAAACACCATACAATGGTTCAAACCTTTACATAATTGAGAATCAAAAGGAAAACAAAATAGTTACATGGCTAGGGTTTCATCAAAACCCTAGAAAAGACAACTAGCCACTCATGGAGTGAAAGGAGGAAGATGGAGAAGAAACCACCATTGGAGACATCCTTGAAGCTTTTAGTTCCTTCCTCTTCTTTCAAACCCTAGCCTCTCTCTTTAGGTCAAAATAGTTTCAGAACCCTAGAAAAGCCTTTTTCTTTTCTATTTATACTTCTACTCACTTCCAAACAGGTTTAAAACATCAGTTGACTTTTCCAAAAAAAGTCAGCTCTCTCCAAATTTTGTCTTTTTGCCCATTTTACACTCCGACGATGTACAACCTGATTGACATTTAGCACACATAAAATATACGGTTTGACCAGCAAGTAAAGTTAAAAGATTCTAATTAACGGCCTCAATGATGTACATTTCGGCCTTAATCACATCCCCCAACTTACTACTTGCTAGTCCTCAAGCAAGTAAAATAAAATAAAATAAAATAAAATAAAATCTATCTATTTCCTCTTTCGTGGGAAAACGGTTGCATTTAGCATATGCAACAAGCCTTTAAACCACAAGGTTACCCCAAGTGGACGAGTAAAGTCTCGTGAGGGTTTCCAGAAATGATACCCACAAACATTAACATATTCATATATACTCAACAACAAATGACTACACTACTCCATTTAACAATCAACTTATGTGCCACTACAGTGTGATATTGAGACATCATGGGTCATTAAAGGCACAGTGGACAAGCATGAAGGAACCTATTAAGTCAAAACCACAATTCAGTTAATACAAAAGTAAAGTCCCCTGTACTTGTGCATGCTAGTAAACAAGTCATGAGTACCCTCGGTGTAAAGTGCAATCTCCATATTAGTTAACTGTCCACTATAATAGCCCAGTGTAACTCATAATAACACCCAACATATACAGAAAAACTAACCTGTTGCAGCCAAGATTCTCAAAAGTAGTTTTTTTTTTTTTTAAATAACTGTGCAATGTCCTGATCCATTAAACTTTCTAATCAACCCATATAACAAGCATTGGGCCAATGACTCCCAAACCAGACGGTTTTAGGGCACTAGGTGTAAAGACACCTCTACGGGCTTAATAACTCGAGTTGAAAAGGCTACGAATCCGAACAAGTCATTCTTCTTATTTTTCCTTAATTGTGCAATGTCCAAGTCCCTTAAGCTTTCTAATCAACCTATGTAGCAAGTTTTGGGCCAATGACTCCCAAACCAGACGGTTTTAGGGCATTAGGTGTAAAGACACCCCTACGGGCTTAATAACTCGAGTTAAAAAGGCTACGAACCCAACAAGTCAAGTGTTTTTTTTTTTTTTTTTAAGAATCTTGGCTCCCCATTTATTTTTTTTTGCAACTCTAGCTATTATCAATGATGTACACCAGGGATTATAATAAAAAGATCACCACTATGATAGTGTGTTCATGTGAATTAAGACATACTCATGACAAGTGTACTAAAATCACAAACACAGACAACTCTCCTCGTGCAAACATCACATGCAAGTATCTACCCAATAAACCCTTTTCATACAAGTCTACTATGATCTCCAAATAACATATGCAAATATCATCACCCTACTAGCAAAAAGTCACATCAAGTGAAGTAATGCAATCAAGTGAAACAGGTATAAGCATGAATTATGAGCAAAATAGAAATGCACAAAAGAAAAGATAACGCTCATCCCCCAACTTGATTATGACATTGTCCTCAATGGAAAAGTAAAGAGAAATGAGAGAATATTACCTGAATTGTAGGTGCACATCCAGGTAGGCAGAGAGTAACATCTATACACGTCGCAAAGGCGTCATCATGAATCCGTTGCTGGTGGGCGAGCAGCTGGTCGAAGATCGCTCGGGAATAGTCGCAATGCGCCTGAAAATCCGTGCGCAACTCCATAAGACTCTGGTGATGATCACGAAGAGTACTGTGGACCTGATCCACAGAGTGCTGAAGCTGTAAGTACTCCTCGCGAGTCATGTAGAGCGGGTCCCCTTGGGGAGGCACGGGAGGAACAGGATGTGGTGGGTGGTCATGTACAGGCTCATGGGCCTCATCAACTGGGGCACCAACCGGCTGCGGGATACGAGATATGCTATGTTGCCATTCCCGGTGGCCAAAAGTCGGATACCCTCTATCAATTGCCTCATCCTCAGCAATGTGGCGGTGGTTCAGCTGAAACACAAGTGTCAGCAGATTGGCAAATGGTAGTGGCCAAGTCAGGTTTTGCATAGGATCAAGCCGAACTGCCTCTCGTAGAAATTTCTGCAAGTGCATGAAGATGACATGCGCAAGCGGGACCTAATAGCCATACTGATACCCGTATAGAACCCGAACAAACTCCAATCGTCGCTCAGCTCGATGCCTAAGTGGAAGGACATTCTTATGGACCACGGAATCCAGGAATAACAAGCGTCTAAGCAGCTTGCTCCGCCATAAGCATGTGAAACTGAGATCACCATGGGCCCCCGGGAAGTATTGCTGGATGAGGCTATGGATGGGCTGTCGATCCTCAACTTCCGGGAATGGCTGATATTCCGGCTTGGCGAAAAACCCCAACACTGTGGCAATCATGGATGAGGTGATGTGGACAGCCTGACCATCAATGTTAGAGAGCAGTCCATCCTCGGTGGGTGACTCATATAGGTTCTGGTAGAAGAGTCGTACCAGACGAGGATAAGTTGGTGCTGTGACAGAACAAATGCCCAACTGTTGCCGGAGTCGGAGCTGCTCAACGGCCCAAGTAGTGTCTGCCTCACCTTGAAAAAATTGCAGGTTGAACTGCGTAAGCTTGTGAAGAAGGCGTGAAGCCCACTCCGGCTGGGGCAAGTCACCTGGTGGGGGTGGCGAGGATGGTGGTGACGGTGACGGTGGCGGTGGTGGCGCTGAAGAGGTGGAACCTCTGGCCTTCTTGGAGGCCCGAGCAATACGTCGACTCATATCCTGCACACACCAAAAACAAATAGACACAAACCCGTGGAACCAATCATGAGAATAAAATAAAATATGAAAGCACAAGTTTGGCCACTAATGTACCACATGCAATTCCCACCCTTTTTTTTTTTTTTGTAAAAACAAAAATAATTAATAAATGAATAAAAATGACATTAAATTAAATTAACTAAACTAGAAAATAAATTACACTAAACTAAACTAAACTCTAAAATAACTAAACTACAAAAAAGACTAAAGTATAAAATAAAATAACCTAAACTAAACACATTTTATTTTTATTTTTATTTTTTTATTTGAGGAAAAGAAAAGAAAAGAATATGAAATAAAAATTCCGGAAAAGGAAAAGAAAAAAAATAAAAATAAAAATAAAAATAAATAAATAAAAACTAAACTACTTAATAATTAAATGAACAATGACATCATAGAATAAATAATTAAAATGAAATCACTAACTACACAAACAAAATTAAAAATAAAACAAGCCACAAACAAATTAAACTAACCCGAATCAGTAACGAACAATTTAAACTAAACAAATAGAGGAAATAAAAATAAACTAAATTAGGATTAGTATTAGTATTAGTACCATGATTTTTGAGGTTTTTTTTTTTTTTTTTTTTTTTTTTTTTTTTTTTTTTAAGATAAACAAATAAGCTAAATATGGCTAAGTTAGTGTACTACTACATGGCTAAATAAAATAAAATAAAATAAAATAAAATAAAATAAAGAAGAGACAACAAACATGGCTAAGTATTTTTTTTTTTTGTTTTGGTAGGATGAACATAAGATCAAATAAAAATAAAAACAAAAATCCAAAACTCTACAAATTAACTCCTACATCTACAAATCTACACATAAAAGGAAAAAATTACCTTGAAAAAGTGAAGAAAGAGAGAAAAAGAATGGAGGTTCGCCGGAAAAAATGGTGGTCGCCGGAGTTTTGTCGGACGGAGAAGGAAGTGATGCCGGCGGTGAGATGATGGTGGTGAGGAAGAAGAAAGAAGAAGAAAACAAAAAAGAAGAAGAAGAAGAAGGAAGAAGAAAGTGATGGAAAATAGTGGGTTTGTGTAGGGTTGAGAAAGAGAGAGATAAGGTAGGGAGAGAGAGAGTGAAATCTCAGAGTGAGAGGGATTGGGAGAGAGAGAGAGAGACTTAGACAAGGTTGTTTTTTTTTTTTTTTTTGGGTACAAAAATAGAAAATAAGAAATAAAAATAAATAAATAAAAAAAATAAATAAAACGAAATTTTTTTAATATATATAAAAAAATTATAAATAAAATAAATGTATATTTATGTATTTTTAAAATTTATTTATGTATTTATTTAAAATTTATTTACTTAAATACATTAAAAATGAAATAAAAATAATAATAATAAAAATAAAACAAAACCAAACGAAACCATTTTTTTTTTTTTTTTTTAAATTTTTGAAAAACGCCGCACTTGGCCCGCACTTGGCCCGCACCTGCTTTTTAAGCAGAGTGCAGCCTCTCAAATTGCCATTTTTCCGCACCTGCGGGGATCAGCCACACGTGCGGCGATTTGCCCCTCCCTCGCGCATTTTTTTTTTTTGAAGATCGGCGTCCCGCACGTGCGGGAGTCAAGCCGCACGTGCGGCTGGTCAACGCACGCCCTCCCCGCACTTGCTTATTTAGCAGTGCTCTCCATGCTTGATTCTCACATTTGCCGCACGTGCGTGAACAGTGCTGCACGTGCGGCGATTTCATGCCCTCTTTTTCTTTTTCTTTTTTTTTTTAAATGAACAAGTATAACCCTCCTTTTTATTTTATTTTATTTTATTTTAAAATCAAAACTAAGCGTTTCTACCTTCAATTGACATCCGAAATAAATATAGCACATAAGAAAATAACGGAATGCCTACTAAAGGTATAATCTTCACGCGAAAACCACGGGTACTACTTTTCTCCCTAACTGTGTTTGTAACTTTCCCTATTCTCCAACAGGGTGACAGACTAGGTTGATTCGGTATCCAGAATCGAGGCGCATAAAGCTACCTCAACCTATGGGGCTGCCATACAGAGTTCAAGCCGAGGTAGTTTTGAAGCAATTTCCACACCCCTGGGTATTTAAACCAGACTCTAGTCTCGGAAATCCCAAACCTTTGTGTTCTAGGCTTTGCCATTCGAACTCTAGTTTCCACCGTCTCAGTTGGTCTCCTAGGAACTCACTACAAACACGGTTAGGTGGCTATACCAGACCGTCAGATGCCGTTCGGGCACGGCAAACACCAAAGGAATTACACCTTTAGAGGATTTAAAGTCTTCTAGACGCAAGTACAGTATGACGAGAGCAAAGAAAAACAAAATAGCATAGAAGGGAAAGAAAAAGGAATAAGAAATTAATCCATCAATCGTAGTAAAATGGGTCTATCAATGCAATGAACTCAATCATATCCCCATTCCCAATCCCTTCTATATATGGTTTCAATCTTTGGCCATTCACTTTGAAAGTATGGCCAGTCTTTGGATCTCGCACCTCAACGGCACAATGAATGAATGACTCAACAACTACAAAAGGGCCATCCCATCTTGATCTTAGCTTACCCGGAAAGAGTCTCAATTTTGAATTAAAAAGCCACACTTTTTGGTCGGGTTCAAAGGATTTCCTATTAATGTGCTTGTCATGAAATTCTTTAGTCTGAGCTTTAAAAACTCTCGAACTCTCATATGCATCATTCCGGATTTCCTCCAACTCATTGAGTTGCAATTTCCGGTTGAGCCCAGCTGCAGCCATATCGAAGTTAAACTTCTTTATGGCCCACAATGCTCGGTGCTCAAGTTCAACCGGGAGATGGCAAGCTTTGCCGAACACCGCTTTATATGGTGACATCCCAATGGATGTCTTATAAGCAGTGCGGTAAGCCCATAATGCATCAATTAACCGTTGTGACCAATCTTTCCTATCCGGTCTCACCGTTTTCTCAATTATGTGCTTTACCTCCCTATTTGAGACTTCCACTTGGCCACTAGTTTGAGGGTGATATGGAGTGCCAACTTTATGAGTGATAGAGTATTTCTTAACTACCGACTCAAAGAACCGGTTACAAAAGTGTGTACCCTGATCACTTATTATGGCTCTAGGAAACCCAAAACGACTAAAGATGTTTTCATGTAAAAACTTGATTACCACTCTATGATCGTTTGTTTGGGTAGCTATTGCCTCCACCCACTTAGACACGTAATCTACTACCAAAAGAATGTACTCAAACCCGAATGACGACGAGAAAGGGCCTATAAAATCAATCCCCCACACATCAAATATTTGTACCACAAGAATAGGGGACATTGGCATCATGTCACGCCGAGACATCGAACCCATTTGCTGACAACGCAAACAAGTTCTACAAAATTGATGGGTATCTTGAAAAATTGTGGGCCAATAAAACCCACTCTGTAAAATCTTGGCGGCCGTTTTATGCCCACTAAAATGACCGCCACATGCAGAAAAATGACAAAATGTAAGAATGCTATGCACCTCACTCTCCGGCACACACCGTCGGATCACTTGGTCGGAGCAATATTTAAACAACTCCGGATCCTCCCAAAAGTAATACCTGACTTGCGAAAAGAATCGATCTTTGTCTTGCTTAGACCAATTCTGTGGAATTTGCCCAATGGCCAAGTAATTCACAATATGTGCAAACCACGGGGGGCTTGCTTGTGACAGCTCAAAGAGTTGTTCGTCCGGAAACGAATCATGCAAAATAAGAGAGTCATTATTATACTCAACAAGGATTCGGGAGAGATGATCCGCCACCACATTCTCAGATCCTTTCTTATCTCGGATCTCTAGGTCAAATTCCTGGAGCAACAAAATCCATCTAATTAACCTAGGTTTGGTCTCTTTCTTTGATAGTAAATACCGCAAAGCGGCATGATCAGTGAAGACTATGACCTTGGAACCTAGGAGATAAGACTGGAATTTGTCTAAGGCAAAGACCACAGCTAGCAACTCTTTCTCGGTAGTAGTGTAGTTCAATTGAGCATCCGAGAGAGTGCGACTAGCATAATATATAGCAAATGGTGCCTTATTGACCCTTTGGCCCAACACAGCCCCGACAGCAAAATCGGAGGCATCACACATGATTTCAAAGGGAAGTGACCAATCTGGTGATTTCATGATTGGGGCAGTGGTCAAGGCCATTCTCAGTGTTTCAAATGCCTTTAAGCATGTCTCATCAAAGACAAAAGGCGCGTCCTTAACTAGTAAACTAAACAAAGGACATGATATCTTACTGAAGTCTTTAATGAACCTACGGTAAAAACCTGCATGCCCTAAGAACGACCTGATTTGACGCACGGAATTGGGTAGATGAAGGCCTGCAATGAGGTCAACCTTAGCTTTGTCAACCTCTATACCTCGAGGGGACACAATGTGTCCCAACACTATACCCTCATGAACCATAAAATGGCTCTTTTCCCAACTCAAGGTTAGGTTTGCCTCAATACATCGTTCTAACACTCTAGTCAAGTTCCTAAGGCATTCCTCAAAAGACGGTCCAAACATCGAAAAGTCATCCATAAAAACCTCTAAGAATTTCTCCACCATGTCGGAGAAAATGGCCATCATACACCGTTGAAAGGTTGCCGGTGCATTACATAGCCCGAAGGGCATGCACCTGTAAGCAAAAGTGCCAAAAGGGCATGTGAATGTGGTCTTTTCCTGGTCAACGGGGTATACCGGGACTTGATTATACCCCGAGTAGCCATCAAGAAAACAATAGAACCCTTGCCCCGCTAACCGCTCTAGGATTTGGTCAATGAAAGGTAAGGGAAAATGGTCCTTCCTAGTCGAGGAATTTAGTCTCCTATAATCAATGCACACTCGCCACCCAGTAGTGGTTCGTGTGGGGACTAACTCTCCTCCCTCATTCTCAACAACAGTGATGCCCGATTTCTTGGGCACCACTTGTGTGGGACTCACCCACTTGCTATCTGAGATGGGGTATATGATACCCGCATCCAACAATTTCAAAACCTCCTTCTTCACCACCTCTTTCATGTTAGGATTCAGTCTCCGTTGCATTTCGCGAGAAGGTTTTGTGTCCTCCTCTAGATGTATATAATGCATGCACACGGAGGGATCTATCCCTTTCAAATCAGCCACTGACCACCCTATAGCACTCCGATGTGCCACAAGAACACTCATTAACTGACTTTCCTGCTCAGCAGTCAAGTCAGATGCAATGATAACTGGTAAAGTCTCCTGGGGCCCTAAAAATGCATACTTGACTGTGGCTGGAAGTGGCTTCAACTCAAGTGTAGGTGGTGTGACCAAAGATGGTGTGGCAAGCTCTCTCGACAGAGGAGGAAGTGACTCAAACCGGGCTTTCCATGGAGGAAAATCCGGTGTAGAAGAAGAATTAAGCAAGACATTCACCTCCTCAATTGACCCATCTATATCAAAATTTTCAAACCCAAAATGAGCTAGACAAGCCTCTAAAGGGTCCTCTACAAGAATGGAGGGCAAAGCCTCCTCAACAATCTCATCCACAACATCCACTAATAAGCACTCCTCTCTCTCATGAGGTTGTTGTGATGCTTGGAAAACATTAAGTTTCACTTGCATGTTACCAAATGAAACTTCCATAACCTCGGTCCGACAATTAATGCATGCATTGGCCGTAGCCAAGAAAGGTCGACCCAAAATCACTGAGATTTGTTTCCTCGAACTGGCTACTGGTTCCATATCTAAAACCAAAAAGTCAACAGGGAAGTAGAACCTATTAACCTTAACTAGCACATCCTCAATCATGCCTCGTGGCACTTTGAGGGACCGGTCAGCCAACTGAAGAGTAACAGTAGTGGGCTTCAACTCGCCAAGCCCAAATTCCTCATACACAGAGTACGGCAACAAATTAACACTAGCCCCTAAATCCAATAAGGCCCTATCAATGAAGTGGTCCCCTATAATGCATGCAATGGTTGGGGCACCTGGGTCCTTAAGCTTAGGAGGTGTGTCATTCAACAAGATGGAGCTTACTTGCTCCGTGAGTAGGACCTTTTGGGACATATGTGTCCTAGATTTACGCTTTTGCGTACAAAGGTCCTTCAAAAATTTGGCATATGATGGTACTTGCTTAATTGCCTCCAACAGGGGGAGGTTGATTTTTACCTGTTTAAAGACCTCCATCATTGCCTCCATAGATGCCGCATTCTTATTAAAAGGGGACGGTGTATCAAAACACTGGGGAAAGGGTGCCTTAGGCACATATGGTGCCTTGAGCTCAAGTGAAGTACTAGAGACTAAGTCATCCCTCTTAAGTGTTTCCCCCTCACCCTTGCTCTCACTAGGTGAACCACCGTGGTCACCCTTCCTAACTCTAGTTGCATCAGACGCAACTGACTGAGGCTCTAACTTCCTACCACTTCTCAAAGCAACCACCGCCTGCACTTGCTCATGTTGCTTACCATTCCCACCCGAACTCTCTGCCCCGTATTGTCCCTTAGGGTTGGCCACAGTTTGACTTGGTAATTTTCCCTCCTCTCTCCGATTCATGTTGTTAGCCATTTGACCCAATTAGGTCTCTATCTTGGCAACAGAGTGAGTGTGGGAGTGAACTATCGGTGCTAACCCCTTAAGTTCTGAAAGAACTTCCAACACCTGAGTCTCAAAGGCAGAGTTGCCCTGAGGAACAGGCGGGGGTTGTGGTTGTGGTTGTCGGTAAGGTTGTGGGGGTCTATAAGGTTGCGGTGGTCGGGAAGATGATTGGTTGGCAAAATTATTGAAATTCTGCCTTGGTGGTGGAGGATTGTAAGAAGTGCCTTGTGAAGGGGGTCTCCATGAGAAATTAGGGTGATTTCTCCATCCCAGATTGTATGTGTTGGAGTATGGATCATTACCTGGGTTGGAGAATCCTTGAGCCGCATTCACATGCTCTTGGACTAACTCCGGAAATTGTGATGCCGAAGGGCACTCACTCAAGTCATGAGCAGGGCTCGCACAAATAACACATGCCTCATGAAATTGAGGCTGATCTCGCTGGGTAGGGGCATGTCCCATAGCTAATAATTGGTCCATCTTGCGGGACAATGCCTCTACTTGTTGGGCTAACTCTAGGTTTTGCCCGACCTCATAAATGCCCCCTCTTTTCAGGGCTCCAACTACGGGTTGCCGGACTTGCCGGGCTGCGGAGGCATGGTGAAGGGAATTATCACTTAAGTTCTCAAACAATTGCCATGCCTCGGCATCATTTTTAGACATAAATGTGCCACCACAGAACGAATCCACCATTTGGCGGTGTGGCTCAGTTAAGCCATAATAGAATGTTTGAACAAGTTGCCAATCAGGCACTTGGTGGTGGGGACACTGTTGGAGAAGGTCTCTAAGTCTTTCCCACGTCTCATAGAATTGCTCGCCATCCATTTGAGCAAAGTTTGTGATGGCTTGCCTAAGTTGGTTGGTTTTACCTATGGGAAAGTACTTCTCTAAGAACTGTTGCTGTAATTGGTCCCAAGTTGTGATTGAAATAGCAGGTAAAGAATTTAGCCAGTGTTTGGCTTTATCCTTTAACGAGAATGGAAACAATCGCAACATTAAGGCCTCATTTGTGAAATTCTGGATCCTCACTGTCGAGCAAATTTCCAGAAATTCATTCAAATGCTTATAAGGGTCATCATGAGTTAGTCCATGGAATGATGGGAGCATTTGTATGGTGCTGGACTTAATCTCATAATGAGCAGCAGTGGTGTTGGGCAATTGGATACATGATGGTGATGTATATGCGGTGGGTGTAAAGTAATCCTTAAGTGTCCGGTTGGGCATATTCGGGACATTAGGATCTGCCATCTCTAATGGCTCAATGTATGAATATTCAAGCCTAGGAATACGGGCAGAGGTCCTAAGTCTCCTAAGGGTCCTTTCTAGTTCAAGGTCCAAACTCCACAATTCAGGGCGACAAGAACGACGCTCGTGCATACACTACCCAATCACACACAACAAGTTCCGACTCTGTGCACTAAGTATGAAAACAAAATACCAAAGGAAGAAATACTCACAGCGGTTTAACGAAAACGCTTTACTCGTCTTGCGGATGCTTGACGTGTAGACGTTGTTTCCAACCTCTGTTTGAGCTCTGACTTTCGTTTTAGCACTTTGGTGCTTTGCTTGTGAGTGTTTGCTTCTGTTCACTCACTTTAGTGCTGCGGTTTTTATTTAAGCTCGGCTGCGCCCCGCTTGCACTTCAATGATAGCTCCAATTTCAAATGCTCTGCACACTTAGCAACACCAAAAGCATAAAATCCTAAACTAAAAATTAAAGTAAGAATGTAACTTTAAATTAACTAATTTCGCCAGAAGTCCCCGGCAACGGCACCAAAATTTGATGGGTTGTTGAACACACCAAAATTAAATGCTAAACTATACCAAATTCAATCAGAATAATGGCAAGTCTAGGTATCGATCCACAGGGACTATTGTGAAATTAAACTAATTTAGTTGTTAAATTCCTAAATTAATTTTGATAAAAAGATTGAATGATCATAACCTAATTTAATAACGAATAAATTAAACTAAGGGATTAAATTATTAATAATAAATGAAATTGGTTTACTGAATTGGGGGAAAAACTAGGGCAAAGAATCCACCATTAGCCACGTAACTAGGGTTTCCAATTGAAATCAATTATCCTAGGGTTTGAATAGATTAATGCTTTGCAACTACAAGTTCAAAGTATTTAACAAGAAAATCATCACATTCAATGTACGGGCACGAACCATCTCAAGTAGTACGAACCGTTTACTCTAAACTAGGGTAGTGACACGACTCGTCCCTCGTAGTATGGTTCGTCTCATACCTTGAATGTGAAAGAATAGAAAACTCATATATGGATAACATTTAACAATCACAGAAAGTCAAATATTTGAAAAGATAATGAAAATTATATATAAAGAATTTCTAAAACACCATACAATGGTTCAAACCTTTACATAATTGAGAATCAAAAGGAAAACAAAATAGTTACATGGCTAGGGTTTCATCAAAACCCTAGAAAAGACGACTAGCCACTCATGGAGGAGTGAAAGGAGGAAGATGGAGAAGAAACCACCATTGGAGACATCCTTGAAGCTTTTAGTTCCTTCCTCTTCTTTCAAACCCTAGCCTCTCTCTTTAGGTCAAAATAGTTTCAGAACCCTAGAAAAGCCTTTTCCTTTTCTATTTATACTTCTACTCACTTCCAAACAGGTTTAAAACATCAGTTTGACTTTTTCAGAAAAAGTCAACTCTCTCCAAATTTTGTCTTTTTGCCCATTTTACACTCCGACGATGTACAACCTGATTGACATTTAACACACATAAAATATACGGTTTGACCAGCAAGTAAAGTTAAAAGATTCTAATTAACGGCCTCAATGATGTACATTTCGGTCTTAATCAACTATCCAATTACTCCTCTCCATTCTCTGCTGCCACCTACCCATTCCATTCCATTATTCCCCATCCTTAATTAGGTCTATGCAAAATATCGTCAAATTCATTAAAATTGTATTGATTCGCATTAATCCGCACAAATTTATAATCCGCTTTCTAAACCATTTCACTCCGTTATAATCAATACATATATAATGAAATATCAAAACAAAAATGAGTGTGAAATTGATTTAATATATGAAATTTGTGGGAGCCGAGTTTTATTAGATCCATAGGGACAGATGAGTGTGTCCGGTCCGAAACGTAACCTCTATTCGGCATGTACCCCAACCAATCAAGGAGCCGAATAAAATAATCAGTATTCTAGCCAGTAGAACAGACGCCGAGTAGAGGTACATGTGACGGAACAAGGATGGGCCCAGCCCAAAGGCCCAAAGAAAATACTATAAATATGGGATCACCCATCAGAGAAAGATATGTGAAAACTATTGTACTTAATTGAGAATATAAGCAAACTTGAGTGTAGAGACTGATTTGCCCGTCGGAGTGCTAATTCCGGCACCCCCGACCGGAGTGTTTATTTTTTTTCAGGTGACTAGAAGAGGATCATTAGCATCCCCCAAGATCAGAAGAGTATTTCCAAACCATTTCTCCACAATTGGCGCCGTCTGTGGGAATACTCAAACACATCCACAGCGGGCGTAACGGAAGACCCTCCGATAGTCATTGATGAAACTACGCAGAGAGACGACCTCACTCCGTCAAACATGCTTGGACCAGAGACCATCCCCGTGAGACGCGCTCTGAACTTCACCTCACCCTAGACTTCAGAGCATGAAACAATGCAAGCAATCATGCAACAAGCAAAGCAAAACGAATAAAGGTTGGAAAATATGATCGCAGAGAACGAACGTCTCCATCAGGATTTGGCCTTGGAGCTGGCGAAATCCAAACAAGCTGCACACCAAGGCCCGGAACGACCTGTGAGGGCAGGTGGTCGACGACCTCGAGCCCGACAAAACGACACTGATACCGACTCCGACTCGTTATCCCCAGAGCCCAGGAAGAAGGGGCGACCTGAAACTACCAGTTCTTCCGAAGAAAGTCCCCGTATAAGGCACAAACGAAGAAGGAACAGTTCGGACGAAGATCAACATGATCCCTTCATACGACGGATTGCAAAGGCAGTGCTACCCAAGAAATTCAAAGCACCGTCATTCACCTTGTACGACGGAAAATTAGACCCCACCAACCACATCCGCCACTACAACCAAGCCATGACATTGTATGCAGACGACGAGGCCCTCATGTACCGAATATTTCCCAGTAGTTTGGGACCATTGGCTGTCAGGTGGTATTATAAACTGGAGCCGACTTCGATCAAAACCTTCTACCAATTACAGAAATTCTTCAGGGCCAGATTCATAACCAACGAGGTCCAGCCGAAACAAGCCGACTCTCTCTGGGCAATGCAAATCCTGCCAGGAGAAACACTAAGAGTATATTCGGCGTGATATTGGGAATGCTTTAATCTTGTCGATGACGCTTGCAACGACTCCAAGGCCATCATCGCCTTCAAAATGGGATTATATCCAGGTAGTGCCCTCCGCAGTTCCTTGACTAGAAGACCCCCCAAAATAGTCTGGGGGTTGATGAAGAAAGTAGAGGAATACTGTAAAGTGGAAGATGACGCCTTGTGAGTTAAAGCCGGACACATGGCCAACAAAACGGCCCCTCCTGAAATTGCTCAGCCAATAAGTTCCATGCCACCTCATAGCCCTGAACCACGACAACGGGCTAAACGAGACAAGAGACGGGATTCTCGCCGATCAAGCGATCAATGCTCATACTGAGCAAATGAGCAACTGCAAGTTGATAGTAGGTGCACAAAGCGCGCCGACAAGAAATATACGAAGCTGTCAGAGCCAATCAGCTCGGTTATGTCCAAAATCCAACACCTTCCCGTCTTCAAATGGCCGTCCAAAATGGTGGGACCTCTTGACACGAGAAGGCGGGACAGGCGGTGTGAATATCACAAAGATCACGGTCATGATACGGACAGTTGCTATGCTTTAAAAGACCACCTTAAGGAATTGGTGCAAGATGGTCGGCTCCAGTAACATGTCCGAAAGAGCGCAACCAAAACAGTTGCCCTTTAGCAGGATTCATCTCCGCTCGGCGTCATTCATATGATATACAACATTCCAACACCTCTTACCATACACGCAATTCAGTCAGCCCCCCAGAAGCAACGTACACCAACGAAACGGCCCCACGAAGCTCCGAGTATTATCTTCGACGATTCCGATCTTATCGGCATAACACTCCCCCACATTAATCCATTGGTCATTGAACTACACGTAAACCGATTTACCGTTGAACACGTCCTCATAGACCTGGGGAGCACTTCGGAGGTTATGTATTACGAGACCTTCATCAAACTCGGCTTCAACGAATCAGACCTGTCTCCGGCTCCTTATCCATTATTCGGCTTCATCGCAAATCCAGAGTACCCGTTGGAGAAAATCACACTACTCGTTCGAGCGGGCTCCCAAACAGTGGATGTGGAATTCTTGGTCGTCAAGCTCCCTTCACCGTATAATCTCATCATGGGGTTAACTTGGTTGTATACTATTCAGGCCGTGCCAAGCACCTATCATCAGCTGCTACGCTTCCCGACCGAACACGGCATTGAGCAAATCCGTGGTTTCCAGCAATCTGCACAAGCATGTTATCTCCTTTCCAGAAGTGCCGAATCGAAATAGGCTCGACGATGTCGGATGGCTCCGTAGCGAAATGCTACGGAGGCCCTAGACGATACCAGCAGCAGCTTGCCAAGTCGTATAATCAACGTGTTCAGCTGCGCCGCTACACACCGGGAGAGTTGATCCTGAAGGTACTTCCGGATGATAAGAAGCCGGTTGATGGAAAATTGGGTCCTAATTGAGACGGCCATTATCGGATAGATCCCATATCGGCTCAGAAATATGTCAGGAAGGAGTCTGCCACGGCCCTGGAACTCGACGCACTTGCGAAAATTCTATCATTAAACCCGACTTGTGGGGAATGATCCTAGTTCTAAATGATTCGCCATGTACACATTCCACTTTTGTAATGCAAGGGTTCTTGTTGAAAAGTTGTAGTCCCACCCACTGCGAAATCTAGTTAAAAAGTGCTCCAATGAAAAAAGTCTCCGGATTCGAAGCCCTATTGGCGCATGATGTCTTTGGGCCAAAAAAGCCTCCAGATTCGGAGCCCCATTGGTGCATGACATATTTGGGCCGAAAAGCCTCCGGATTCGGAGCGCCTTTCGTGGATATCATGATTGGCCAAAAAGCCTCAGGATTCGGAGCCCCATCGGCACATGACGTCTTTGGGCCGAAAAAGCGTCCGGATTTGGAGCGCCCTTCGTGGATATCACGATTGGCCAAAAAGCCTCCGGATTCGGAACCCCATCGGCGCATGACGTCTTTGGGCCAAAAGAGCCTCCGGATTTGGAGCGCCCTTCGTGGATATCATGATTGGCCAAAAAGCCTCTAGATTCGGAGCCCCATCGGCGCATGCCGTCTTTGGGCCGAAAAAGCCTCCGGATTCAGAGCGTCCTTCGGGGATATCACGATTGGCCAAAAAGCCTCCAGATTTAGAGCCCCATTGGCTCATGCCGTCTTTGGGCCGAAAAAGCCTCCAGATTCGGAGCGCCCTTCATGGATATCACGATTGGCCAAAAAGCCTCCGGATTCGGAGCCCCATCGGCGCATGACGTCTTTGGGCTGAAAAAGCCTCCGGATTCGGAGCGCCCTTCGTGGATATCACGATTGGCTAAAAAGCCTCCGGATTCGGAGCCCCATCGGCGTATGCCGTCTTTGGGCCGAAAAAGCCTCTGGATTCGGAGCCCCTTTGCGGATATCACGATTGGCCAGTCTCTGGATTCGGAGCCCCCTCGGTGCGTGACACCTTTGGGCCGAAAAAGCCTCCATATTCGGAGCCTCATCGGCGCATGACGTCTTTGGGCCGAAAAAGCCTCCGGATTCGGAGCACCCTTCGTTGATATCACGATTGGCTAAATAGACTCCGGATTCGGAGCCCCATCGGCACATGACGTCTTTGGCCGATAAAGCCTCCAAATTCGGCTGACCAAATAGTGTCCCACCGGGCGACGCTCAAGGGCCGAGTAATATTCCGAATTCGGAGCGCCCTCCAGAATGAAGAAACATTTACACATCAAAGCAGGGATATGTAAGTTGAGCCAGCACAACCTCATGAACAAAACAAAGCATGCCAACATTCGAAATAAGATGCTTAATTAAGCATATAAAAATTCAGAATGAGATAAACTTTTAAAATAAAACATTTTATTCGATTAAACAGTAATTACAAAAACGCAATCCGCGTTCGAACATTACAATATCTATTTTCATACGGCGTCACCTTCGTCTTCACCCTTCTCAACTTCGAAGGCGAAAAAGGGGAAGTGGTCGCGTTGGTACAGCGGCAGCGCCGAATCAACGCCCACTGCTCGAAGAGCATCCGCGGCTTGAAATGCTTTGATCTGATCGCTCTTGAATCCACGATGTTCACACCGGCGAGACAATCACCCTCGAGGTGGAGAGCTTTGACACCATAGACAACGTCAAGGCCAAGATCCAGGACAAGAAAGGAATTCCCTACGAAAACAGTAAAACTCAACGGTTGCGGCGCTACGTCGGCCTCATTTCTCGGTCGCGGTTGTGGAGAACTTCCCTGTTGCTGTTTCTCCCTTCGGGGTGATCGGCTACGACGACTTGGAGGCTGACGTTTTTTCCATTCTTTGAACGCCCTACCTCTCACACGGGAGGGTTCTCTGCTGCGATTTATTGCAATATCAAGCTCAGCCAGAGTTCGAGCTTCTCCTCTGCTATTGAAGAAAACTCCATTTGACGTTCACACTTATCTAACCCCACGCAACAAAATTGTTTTAAATAGAGTCTGAACACAGTAAGTGAAGTTACTGGCGCGAAGAGTCCGAGGCGATTTATTTCTAATCCTTGCAGTGACCCCGAGGCGATTTCATTAACACTAAACTCCAAAAGACGGACGCCAATCAATATTGGCCACAGCCACTCCATGTACTAATTTTCGGCTTTTTGGAGTTAAAATGGCCTAATTATCTAAACGGAAATTATAGATGGGCTGACAGTCTCCGGATTCGGAGCCCCTGGTGCATGACACCTTTGGGCCGATTAAGCCTCCGAATTCGGAGCCTCATCGGCGCATGACGCCTTTTGGCCTATAAAAGCCTCTGAATTTGGAGCCTCATCGGCGCATTGACTGTGCGTGACACGTATACCAAATATATATTTAATGAATAATGCTCATGATAGGCCGGCATATAACCATTCGGAATTAAATTCCTAGTTGACTCGGGCAGGTCAACGTTTATACAATGAAACACATGCAAACACGTGTGTGCCGAATGCAAATTACAATGAAACATTTAAAATAAGACGTTTTATTCAATCAAGCATTATACGACATCGCCCCCATCCTCACTTTTTTCGACTTCAAAGGCAGAAAACAGAAAATGATTACGTTGGTAGAATGGCAATGCCGAATCAATGCCCGATGCTCGGAGAGCTTCTGCGGCTTGAGATGCCTTGATCCAACCGTGCTTAAAGCCATGATTTTCGCATCGGCAAACTTCTTCGGCGAGTTTCTCTTTGGTCTTCTGAATTCCGACCAGTCGGCCGTCATGGAAGCCTTTTTCATAGGCCGCAGCTCTCGCAGTCTCAATCGCGAACATGCCAGCCGTATTACGATCGGCGATCGCATCACTAATCAGCCTTTGAGTAACCCTCTCTTCGACAACCGGGTTGGGGTGGCTGGTTGATTAGGGCCCGGCAGACTTGATTTTCCTTAGCTTACGCTCAGCCTTCTCAGCACGAGCTTCTAACTTCCGAATGCGTTCATATCTCTGTTCTATGTTGCAGCGAGTGGTGCGGAGACGCATGCCGATCTTATAAGCCGTGTACAATCCCCTCACTACCCCGTGAATGCCTTCACGAAACACTTCAAAGTCCGGCCGACCTACCATCGACTGCTGAACTTCGGGTAGAAAAATCTGTCGAACAAACTCGACTGTCACATTTAGATCTTGAATGATCGAATCCGCCTCTGTCATTGGTCTATTACCCACGAAGGCCGCGAAACTCAATGGGCGAGGAGTCGCGTCGGATTCCCTTCCAAGACGGGGTTGAGGAGACTTACGTTGTGGTTGTTTGTCCTTCCTGGGCGACCTACTTCGACGACGAGAAGATTGGTGTCTCTCCCGATCCCTCGAAGTCCTACTGCCCGTGCGTGAAGGTTCACCGCTTCGATTCATGGCACCTCCCAGCTCAGTTAGCGTCTTTGCTTCACCTCTGCTGTTAAAGAAAAGGTTATTTGACATTCGTACTTGTTTAATCTTCCTCAAAGAGCTGGACTGAGTTGCTGACTGAGCACCTCGTTCACGAAGTACACGCCCATTTATTCCCTATGAAGGCAGCACCTCCGAGGTAATCTCATTAATATTGAAGCGTCAATAACCCGGCGCCGACTGAGTCATATGCCCCAATCGCCCCATCAACCACTGATATTCGGCGTTCTACGATCATGAACCAGCTGGGGCAAGGGCAGATTCATCAATCTAGACGGCTTGAGTGCCCCAGCCGTTCCACGAATCGATTCTTCAGTACAAGATTCATAAGTAACGTGTTATTCGGCGTTCTACGTTCATGAACCAGCAGGGCAAGGGCAGATTCATCAAACTAGATGGCTTGAACGCCCCAGCTGTTCCACGAATTGATTTTTCAGTACAAGATTCATAAGTAACGTGTTATTCGACGTTCTACGTTCATGAACCAGCTGGGGTAAGGGCAGATTCATCAATCTAGACGGCTTGAGTGCCCCAGACGTTCCATGAATCGATTTTTCAGTACAAGATTCATAAGCAACGTGTTATTCGGCGTTCTACGTTCATGAACCAGCTGGGGCAAGGGCAGATTCATCAATCTAGACGGCTTGAGTGCCCCAGCCGTTCCATGAATCGATTTATCTGTACAGTAGTCATGAATTCATTTGGTTTATGATTAAAATTTCTGAGCCGATATGGAATCGGCCGATTTTAAATCAGATCACTAATTTTAATCGGCTGTTAAGTCTGCCGTCTCACGTAATCTTGACATTTTGTTGTAACTGCTGATTCTTCTAACTATATACTCATACAGCAAACAATATGAGAAATAATTTGAGAGCATATAAAATTTTCATTCATAAATTGGGTGCTAGTAGCGGACATTTTACATATGAAAATCCAAAAAAGATGAAAGTCAACTAACAAAAAACATACATTGAAATTGAGTAAAGCCTAACAAAACTAGAATATCACCCAAATTAAGTCTCAGGAGCAGACTCAAGCGGCTCAACGTCCACTTGCTTGTATGGAATTGGCATGGCCAATGTAACTTCAGCGGTAGTAAGGGCTTTGAGCCAGCCATGTCTGAATCCCCGATTCTCAAATTTGGGGACTTCTTCTATGTAGTCATTAAAAGCGGCACTCTTCCCAGCCTCGAACGTCGCGGAAGCCTCAGATTCAGCTTTTTCCTTGGCTTGCTTCAACCCTTCCAACTCGGCCTCCAGTTTCACAAGCGCCTCCTTGGCTAACTTGAGCGATTCCTCGCTCGCGTTTGCCCTCTCCTCGGCGTCAGACCTGAGTTGATCAGCAGTCCTAGCCCTTTCCTTCTCAGCCTCTGCCCGTGCACTTTCCATTGCGGCTCTTATTGCCTCAAACTCCGCCTTGCTCCTTTGGCCATCGACTTCCGATTGTAAACGGCCAATCCTTTCGACAGTGTCATGATGGTGTCGGCCTAATTCGGCGATCCTTCCAACTGTCTGCAAAACAAAGGATCGTCACATTCCAAGAAACATCGAATGTAAACCAAAAGATCGTCACATTCCAAGACCAGAAGGGCCGACTGAGCAGCTAATGCTACCATTGCCGAGTTCGGCTCGGCACAAAAGGTCGCCTTGTTAGTCGGTAAGGAGATCGCGGTGGCCAAGCTCAATGCCACAGCTGGATCTTTCAAAGACGACGTTTCAGAGGAGATCAGCATGTTTTTTTATCTTTGGTTCAATGATGAAAGGAGCAACCACAGCCGACTCCTCTAAGCGTGGCCGCTTATCCACAAGGCCCTCTTCGGAGCCGTCCTTGTCCTCGGTGCTTCTTTTTTCGCCTCGTTCCTCCGAAATCAGTCGCTCTTCTGTAACCGGGCGCTCGACATCCTTTTCCATCTCAACGACGACAACCTGAGCCAATTCCTCCACAACAGTATGTTGCAGAACAGTAGGTTGAACAGATTCAGTCGGGACAAGTCCGGAACGGATGGCCTCGGCCTTTTTTCGGGCGACTATGCGTTCGGCGTTCCTCTTCTGTGCCATCTGCGTAAGATTTTCCCCAGCCATATCTTTAGAGTAATCGCTGGGAAGGTCTCCCAAGTTCGAAAAAATATCTTCGAAGGCGTCCCCTCTGCCTGATATAGAAGGAGGGTCAGAAGAGTTCAATCCGGCTTCCTCAAAGGCTGAATTAATCGCTTTGTCAACTTCCGTGGCCAACTGGTCCGAATCCTCGGCAATTGGTTCGGCCACGTGTTCTTCCGTGTGTTCAGAATCAGATGACTCTAAACCAAGAATGTTGTGTAAGTCGGCTCGTACCGCAGGAGAATGTGGGCTGCCCTCCCTTGTTTTTGAAGGTTTGGACGGCCGACGAACAGTAGTGCGGTTTTGATTTCTACGAGCACGACGTCGTCGTCTGAAACCAACACTCTCTTGAAATCGCTGCCTGCACAAACAAAACGATAAGATGAACATAGTGCCGAATACATATACATGCAAATATGAAAAGCAAAGTGATCTAATCGGCCACCTGGTTTGCCTTTTTTCCTCGGCACCGGGTCTAGGCGATCTTCGCCTTCGCCGAACTCCCAGTTGCCGCGGACAACGGCCATCACGTCATCGACACGCTTGCCAGAGCTGACGAGCATAGTCACTAAGTGATGATCAGTATCCTTAGCTCTAAGAAAGTAGCGCCCTAGCCGGCCAGTAGATTTGGCTAGGGCATAATAGTGCCGAATGGCAGGAATACCTAAATTGGTCCTAAGACGACGATTTAGTTCTACGATCCCCATTATGATGCGAAAGAAATTGACGTTGGGTTGGGAAGGGATTAGACCCCAGTATCTAAGAACGGCCCTCAAAAGCGGGTGAAGAGGAAAGCGGACTCCGCCCTCAGCAATTGATAGGAGAGGAAAGACGATTGTGCTCTCATCTTCCCTCTGCATATCGGTGATGCTGTCTGCCAAAAGTGACAGATGAACGTCATCAGGGATGGAGAAATGGCGTCGAAAGCCGGAGATTCGATCCACCGAAAGGAGCTCTTTCAAATGTTTTGCCATTCTTTTTAAGCCAAACCCAAGGATTACGGAAAGTTAAAAGCAAATAAGAAAGCGGGATCAAAAATGAAGAAGAAGAAGACTTACAGGAGATTAAGGGAGAAGCGAGAAACAAGGAGTTGTAGAAGCCGCGAAGAGATAGAGTTGCACTAGAGGGCGAGCAAGATATCTTTTGAACATTCAGGACATACACTCGAAGAGACAATTTCAAATCACATTAAATAGAAGCAGTGTACGAAGGGGCAGGAAAGCGTTACAATGACTAAGAAGCGTGTGTGCATTCTGACACGCATTGGGATGAGGGTTAACCGTCGAATTTTCGATTTCCCAGGCTAAAAGCCAAACACGCCGACTAACTGATGCTAGTAGGGTGTTTGGGGGGCAATTATGGGAGCCGAGTTTTATTAGATCCATAGGGACGGATGAGCGTGTCCGGTCCGAAACGTAACCTCTATTCGGTATATACCCCAGCCAATCAAGGAGCTGAATAAAATAATCAGTATCTCAGCCAGTAGAACAGACGCCGAGTAGAGGTACATGTAACGGAACAAGGATGGGCCCAGCCCAAAGGCCCAAAGAAAATACTATAAATACGGAATCACCCATTACAGAAAGGTAAGTGAAAATTGTTGTACTTAATTGAGAATATAAGCAAACTTGAGTGTAAAGACTGACTTGCCCGTCGGAGTGCTAATTCCGGCACCCCCGACCAGAGTGTTTATTTCTTTTCAGGTGACTAGAAGAGGATCATTAGCGTCCCCCAAGATCAGAAGAGTATTTCCAAACCACTTCTCTACAAAATTTATTACAAATTAGTAGTCATATATATGAAAAATTAGTTTATATTATATATATGAAAAATATTATGCAAATTAGTATTATATATTATGCAAATACATGATGATTGGTTAAAATATTATTTAATCCGTAAATCCGCCAAAAATCGCTAAAATCATAATTTGCCAATCCACCAATCCATTAATCGATTTATAATTTTACTTTCAAACCGCCTAAATCGCACTACGCACCCCTTACCCCCAACATACACAGATCTTCCAAACAAACCAAATTTAAATCAAGTTGTTCGGTTTGGATTTTTAGAATTCACTTTTCAAAAAATTAAAATTTTTTATTTTTCGTTTTTTTTTGTTTTTACTGAATTTTTTTTAATATTCTAACCAATTTTTAAAATTTTTAGATACACCTAACATAAATACACTTAAAAAGTATAATATTTGTGAAAAAAATCTTTACAAAATTCACTAAATACAAGAAAAATATTAAAAAAATATGAGAATTCAATATATATTTTTTATATTATTGTGTATTTATTGATTTTTTAAAACATATTTATTGTATAAATATTTTATATATATCTCAGTACGGTACATAAAGTAAAAAAAAAATTGTTTAAAATTTAAAAAATATTCACTAAAAAAAATTAATATTCAAGAAATTGAATCCAACCCAATCCGACCCGTTTACTGACAAAGTGGGCATAATAAAGCAACATGGGTTTGAATCCAACTGCTTAATTGCTGTCATGACCCAAACCCGCCCCTATGGGTTTAGCACCGTAACCGGCCAGTAATCCGAGATTACCGAAGGCCTACTGAACAGTAAGACAGTAAAACAGAGTACAGGGGCATGGCGGAAGCCAATACAGTAAATAAACAATATCCAATGAGCTGTGACAGTCTGTATGCCAAAAAGATTTTTCATACATTTATACGGAACAGTACCAAACAGTATGCACAATATTTACAATATACAGTACAGGGACTTAATCCCTATTAAGCAGTACGGTAACAGTCTATACAGTATTACAAAAACAGTGCAAGACAGACGGGGAAATAAAAACACCCCTAAGCCATAGCTTGCAGGCTCGGAACCTCGCAGTGAGGCACAGTGGTTGGCTTGACAAAACTGGAGTTACCCCGACGCTCCTAGCTGCGGTCTGGTGCCTGTACACCTACATATATATATGAGCAGTGAGCTAAAACCCAGTGAATAACATAATGCGTAAAGAGGTTTAGAATGAATGTCCTTACGGTAATGAAAACAGTTCATTAAATCAGTATTCCAGTTTTTCAGTCAATCAGTCATATGTGGTACATCCGTTAGCATAACAGTACAGTATGCAGTAGGTCTTAAAGACCAAACAGTAATGATGACCATCAATCAGTAAACAGTAGTGGTTCCACAAGGGAACCGACAGAGATCTCTGTAACAGTAACAGTAGACAGTAGGTGCTAAGGATGCCACAGTACAGTTCAGAATATAGAACATGCATTCATCCAGTAAACAGTAAACAATTTAGTAAACAGTTCAGTTCAGTATTCAGAAGATAATCATTTTGAACATATCTTTACACAATTGTTACTCACAGAGTTCTGGGCTACAGCAGGCTAGAGCGTCTCCTCGGAATGCCAACCCTATACAGTTAACAGATTGAACACACTCTAAGTTTCACAGTTGGGAAAGATAATTATTAACTCCCTATTATACCTCGGTGTGTTCTACATCTATATCCTCATTAAGATGTCTAAAACTAGGCCTAAGAATGCCTAGGATGGAATGAGGATGCAAAGATGTACACAGAAAACATTTTCAGAACTTTCAGTGAAACAGGGTCCCGCTCGAGCGCAGGTTTCCCCGCTCGAGCGGACATGCAACAAAGGTACCCGCTCGAGCGACAACTATCCCACTCGAGCGTACTGTAAAAGTACTGGATGGGTGAATTCTCCGCTCGACTCCCGCTCGAGCGTGAGACACAAGGCCCCGCTCGAGCGCCAACTTCCCCGCTCGAGCGGACTGTAAACAAGGCCAAAGTGCTGGGAGCTTGATTTCCCCGCTCGAGCGGCACTTCCCCCGCTCGAGCGACCGACCAAAATCTGGAAACCCAGATTCGAACTCCAAGTTCAAAACCAAGTTTTCAAACACCAAAATCGATCCTCTTGGGCCCATTTTCTGGAAAACTCTTGTAAACACATAGAATAACATGTTTCAAAACTCAATTTAAGAAATCAAGACCCAAGGGTGTTTAATTCAACTCCAATTCAAAACCATTTTTCAAGAGCAATGCTCAAATAGAACATGCATGGGTTAAAACCATTTCAAAGCTTCAATTCTTGCTCTAATGAGCTTCTTCCTTTCAAAACAAGTTGAAAACATGGACTCAAGCTTAATTATGAACATGCATGTGACAATTTGCCACGAAATCAACTCAAAATTCATCAATACACATATGCATGCATGGAATGAGTCCTAATCCAACATGCTAGAACTAATTCATGGCTCAACTCCCAAATTTGGCATGAATCATACAAGAACAATCTTAAATACAACAATGAGAGGTTCAATTACCTTACCTAGGTCTTGGATTAAAGGTAAGTAAGCTCAATTGATCAAGAACTCTTCCAATCCTCTCAAATTCCAAGCATGCAAGATGAATTCACTCTAGTCTCCTACTCTCTCTCTCTAATTCGGTGGAAACAAGGAGCTTGGCTGATGAAACATTTGTTTGAATATGTGATAAGGCTCAAAATGGTTTAAGATAGTGGGCCACTACATGGCTTCTTGGTAAATAAGTCCAACTTGGCCAATTAGCTTATTTTAATCTAATTTAATCATGCTAAATCACATTTTAGATAAATATACCATAAATTTACATAAATCATGATGATCACAAAACACTAATTGATTTCAGATTCGGCCGCCGATAAGGCCTTCAAGTAACAGTTTAAATATAAGAACTGAACAGATAATTACACAGTCAAACAGATAAACATGAAATTAAACAGATGCAGTCAATCGATTCAGTTTCAGATTTAGCCAGTCAGTTCAGTAATTTAGTCAGTTTAATCATCAGTCATAGTCAGTCTTAGTTTAACAGTAATCGGTACTCAATCAGTGACTTATCGGTAATCAGTGTGAGGGTTATTACAGTCTCCCCTCCTTAAAAGAGTTTAGTCCTCTAAACTCGAGTTACTTTCAGTCTGGAAGAAAACAGGGTTCAGTGGAAACAAATCAGGATATCTCTTAGCCATGTCATCTTCCCTTTCCCAAGTGGCATACACGCCACAATGATTTTGCCAGTCAACTTTCACTAACGGGATCTCTTTGTTCCTCAATTTCTTGATCCATCTGTTTACAATCTGTATGGGCCGTTCCTCGTAAGTGTAGTCATCACTCAACACTATCCGAGTAGGCTCTATCACATGGAAAGGATCCCGGAGATAATCTCTCAACATCGAAATGTGGAAGACGTTGTGCATATGCTCAATTTCAGGAGGAAGCGCAACTTGATACGCCACCGGATTGATTTTCTCAATAATCTCATACGGTCCAACCTATCTTGGCGCTAACTTGCCTTTGACTCCAAAACTAGTCTGGCCTTTCATCGGTGTCACTTTCACAAACTCGTGATCACCCACTTCATATTCTCTGTCTCGCCTTCTGATATCTGCATAACTTTTCTGTCTGCTCTGCGCAGTTTTCAGTCTCTGTTGTATCAGTTTTACTTTCTCAGTCGTCTCATATACAATCTCGGGCCCAAGCAAAGGCCCATCTCCAACTTCTGCCCAGCAAATCGGAGATCTACATTTTCTGCCATACAATGCCTCGAAAGGCGCCATACCAATACTTGAATGATAACTGTTGTTGTAGGCGAATTCAGCTAATGGCAAATGGCTTTCCCAGTTTCCCTGAAAATCAAGGACACACATTCTCAATAAATCCTCCAGAGTTTGGATGGTCCTTTCTGACTGACCATCTGTCTGAGGATGATAGGCACTACTCAGTCTCAGTTTAGTTCCCAATGTAGTCTGTAGGCTTTGCCAAAACCTCGATGTAAACTTCGAATCCTTGTCAGAAACAATGGACACAGGCACTCCATGCAGTCTAACAATTTCATCAATATAGAGTATAGCCAATTTGTCCGCATTATAAATTGTCTTAACAGGTAAGAAGTGAGCAGATTTAGTCAGTCTATCAACAATAACCCAAATCGAGTCCATACCTTTGCTGGAGCGAGGCAATCCAACGATAAAGTCCATGGTAATATGTTCCCATTTCCACTCCGGTATGGGTAAGGGTTGCAGTAAGCCTGCGGGTCGTTGATGTTCCGCTTTGACTTGTTGGCAATGAAGACATTTCGATACAAAATCAGCAATTTCTTTCTTCATTCCCGGCCACCAGAAATTCAATTTCAAGTCTTGGTACATTTTTGTATTCCCTGGGTGGATAGAAAATTTTGAGTTGTGGCCTTCTTGCAGAACTTTTCTTTTCAATTCAGTATCATTCGGTATACACAGTCTTTCTTGGAATTTCAGTACATTATTTTCAAATTTGAATCCCGGTCTCGGTTTAGATTCTCTTTCTTCGATGATCTTCTTCAAGAAGTCATCCAGTTGCTGTTTCTCTTTAATTTCCTCAATCAAAGCCGGTTGAGCAGAAATAGCAGCTAAGGTTCCACCTTGTTCTCGCAAAACAATTTCAATTTCAGATTTTTCAAGGTCACAAAGTAACTCTCTCTGCCCGGTAAGCAAACAGGCTAAGTTCCCAATCGATTTCCAACTCAAGGCATCGGCAACGATGTTGGCTTTTCCCGGATGATACAATATCTGTAAGTCATAATCTTTAATCAGTTCTAGCCATCTCTGCTGTCTCATGTTCAATTCTTTCTGGGTGAAAAAATATTTCAGATTTTTGTGATCAGTGTATACTTCACATGTTGCCCCATACAGATAGTAACGCCAGATTTTCAGTGCAAATACTATTGCAGCAAGTTCCAGGTCATGGGTAGGGTAGTTCTTTTCGTGCGGTCTCAGTTGTCTGGAAGCATAGGCAATAACTCTCCCATTCCGCATTAAAACACATCCCAAACCCTTATGAGAAGCATCACTAAATACAGTATAACCATCCGTACCTGAAGGTAAGTTGAGAACCGGTGCAGTCACAAGTCGAGTTTTTAACTCTTGGAATGCTGATTCCCTTTGGTCAGTCCAGTCAAATGATGTCCCCTTCTGAGTTAATTGAGTCAATGGTAAGGCAATTTTGGAGAAATCTTTGACAAATCTTCTGTAATAGCCAGCCAATCCCAAAAAGCTTCGGACTTCGGATCAATCTTAGAAAACACTTGAGCACCCTGTAACTGATCAAATAAGTCATCAATATGAGGCAATGGGTATTTATTCTTCACGGTTACCTTGTTCAGTTCACGGTAATCAATACACAGTCTCAGTGAGCCGTCTTTCTTTTTCACAAACAAAACCGGTGTGCCCCACGGTGAAGTACTAGGCCTGATGAACTTCTTGTCTAACAGTTCCTGTAGTTGCACTTTCAATTCTTTCAGTTCAGTTGGAGCCATTCTGTAAGGAGCTTTAGATACCGGCTGTGTTCCCGGAGTCACATCAACGGTGAATTCAATCTCCCTGTCAATCAAATCCCTTGGCAGATTATCTGGAAAAACATCTGGAAACTCTTTGACTATGGGAATACTGTTCACATTAGCATTATCATCAGTAGATACAGTCAATACAGAACACAGACACCCTTTACACCCCTTTCTAATCAATTTAACAGCTTTTACGGATGAAATCAAATATGGAGGAGGTACCACTCCACTCCCACTAAACACAAATTCGGGCAAACCCGGTGGACGGAAAACTACTTGTTTCGTTACATAGTCTATGGTGGCATGATATTTCGTTAACCAGTCCATCTCCAATATTACATCAAAATGATCAATGTTCAATGGCAGTAAATCAATAAACAGACGCATATCCCCAACAATAATCTCACAAGCAGGATACATATATGCACATGTCATGGATCCCCCAATAGGTGATGATACAGCTAGCAGATAATTCATGGGTTCTAAGGGTCTATTCAATTTTCGCGAGAAAGCATGCGATACATAAGAATGTGTCGACCTCGAATCAATCAGTACATATGCATTCTGAGCACAAATAAAAAGAATACCTGACACTACGGTCTCGCTATTTTGCACATCTCCCGGTACTAGGGCGAACACACGGCCCTGCCTCATAGGCTCTTTCCCGGTAGCTTTGGGGTTCGGTTTTGGTGCCACGATTGATGCTGCGGCGCTGCCTGCAGCTTTACTATTGCTCGGAGCAGTGGAAGGGCAATCTTTCACCATGTGGCCCACCTTGCCACACCTGTAACAAGCACCAGAGATTTTATAACAAACTCCCTTATGATTCTTACCACATTCAGAATAGGGTGGTATGAAACCACTCCCTTGGCTGGGGCTAGTCGTTGACCCTGTATTCTATTTCTTGCTCAATGGGTTATGCTTGCCTTTCTTGAATTTAAAATTCTGCCTTTTACCATGCCATTCAGACGCTGGTGTTTCAGTTTTCAGTGCCTCGATGTTTGCTTCAGCCATCAAGGCTCGGTCAAGGACATTCACATAAGTCGGTAATTTCAGAACATTTATTCTATCCAGTATCGCAACATTCAGGCCGCCTTCGAACCTCCTGGCCTTCTTATACTCGGTGTCCACCATGTGTGGTGCATATCTAGCAAGCCCGGTGAACTTCGTTTCATATTCAGCAACAGACATTGTGCCCTGTCTTAACTGTTCGAATTCAGTGACCTTTCTGTCCCTGACACACTGAGGGAAGTACTTTTCAAAGAAGGCTACTTTGAATTGAGCCCAAGTCATAGCAGTGTTGTCATCACGAGTAAACATCCACCACCTTCTAGCCTCTTCTTGCAGCGTGAAAGTGGCCAACATTACTTTATGTGCCTCCGAGCACGGAAACACCTCAAACAATTTTTCGGTCTCCAAAACCCATGCTTCAGCCTTTAACGGTTCAAGGCCTCCCTGAAAGGATGGCGGTTTCAGTTTGCTGAACTTCTGGGTAAGAGCAATTATGTCCCCATCATTATCATTCACATTCTGGTCCGGCTGTACCGGAGGAGGAGGTAGGGGCTGTTGATTCTGTTGTTGCTCAAGTCTAGCAGTTATCAGTTCCATCATTCTTTCCATTCTTGCCATTCTTGCCTCAGTGGATGAGGATTCAGATTCATTTGCATTATCCATTTCACTATAGGCAGTTATAACAGTTGTAACAGTTATCAACATAGACAGTCATTTCTTTAAGCAGGTTAACACATTAGCATATAATCAGTCATGTCATAACCACACACTTTTCATGCTCATGAAATGCCCTATTGCTTTTCTAGGACACCCTATAGCTCATCTGGACACGTGTGTGTGGTATAACTCGTGGTTAAGTATCGCTCTGATACCACTCTGTCACGACCCAAACCCGCCCCTATGGGTTTAGCACCGTAACCGGCCAGTAATCCGAGATTACCGAAGGCCTACTAAACAGTAAGACAGTAAAACAGAGTACAGGGGCATGGCGAAAGCCAATACAGTAAATAAACAATGTCTAATGAGCTGTGACAGTCTGTATGCCAAAAAGATTTTTCATACATTTATACGGAACAGTACCAAACAGTATGCACAATATTTACAATATACAGTACAGGGACTTAATCCCTATTAAGCAGTACGGTAACAGTCTATACAGTATTACAAAAACAGTGCAAGACAGACGGGGAAATAAAAACACCCCTAAGCCATAGCTTGGCAGGCTCGGAACCTCGCAGTGAGGCACAGTGGTTGACTTGACAAAACTGGAGTTACCCCGATGCTCCTAGCTGCGATCTGGTGCCTGTACACCTACATATATATATGAGCAGTGAGCTAAAGCCCAGTGAATAACATAATGCGTAAAGAGGTTTAGAATGAATGTCCTTACGGTAATGAAAACAGTTCATTAAATCAGTATTCCAGTCTTTCAGTCAATCAGTCATATGTGGTACATCCGTTAGCATAACAGTATAGTAAGCAGTAGATCTTAAAGACCGAACAGTAATGATGGCCATCAATCAGTAAACAGTAGTGGTTCCACAAGGGAACCGACAGAGATCTCTGTAACAGTAACAATAGACAGTAGGTGCTAAGGATGCTACAGTACAGTTCAGAATATAGGACATGCATTCATCCAGTAAACAGTAAACAGTTTAGTAAACAGTTCAGTTCAGTATTCAGAAGATAATCATTTTGAACATATCTTTACACAATTGTTACTCACAGAGTTCTGGGCTACAGCAGGCTAGAGCGTCTCCTCGGAATGCCAACCCTATACAGTTAACAGATTGAACACACTCTAAGTTTCACAGTTGGGAAAGATAATTATTAACTCCCTATTATACCTCGGTGTGTTCTACATCTATATCCTCATTAAGATGTCTAAAACTAGGCCTAAGAATGCCTAGGATGGAATGAGGATGCAAAGATGTACACAGAAAACATTTTCAGAACTTTCAGTGAAACAGGGTCCCGCTCGAGCGCAGGTTTCCCCGCTCGAGCGGACATGCAACAAAGGTACCCGCTCGAGCGACAACTATCCCACTCGAGCGTACTGTAAAAGTACTGGATGGGTGAATTCTCCGCTCGACTCCCGCTCGAGCGTGAGACACAAGGCCCCGCTCGAGCGCCAACTTCCCCGCTCGAGCGGACTGTAAACAAGGCCAAAGTGCTGGGAGCTTGATTTCCCCGCTCGAGCGGCACTTTCCCCGCTCGAGCGGACAACCAAAATCTGGAAAACCCAAATTCGAACTCCAAGTTCAAAACCAAGTTTTCAAACACCAAAATCGATCCTCTTGGGCCCATTTTCTGGAAAACTCTTGTAAACACATAGAATAACATGTTTCAAAACTCAATTTAAGAAATCAAGACCCAAGGGTGTTTAATTCAACTCCAATTCAAAACCATTTTTCAAGAGCAATGCTCAAATAGAACATGCATGGGTTAAAACCATTTCAAAGCTTCAATTCTTGCTCTAATGAGCTTCTTCCTTTCAAAACAAGTTGAAAACATGGACTCAAGCTTAATTATGAACATGCATGTGACAATTTGCCACGAAATCAACTCAAAATTCATCAATACACATATGCATGCATGGAATGAGTCCTAATCCAACATGCTAGAACTAATTCATGGCTCAACTCCCAAATTTGGCATGAATCATGCAAGAACAATCTTAAATACAACAATGAGAGGTTCAATTACCTTACCTAGGTCTTGGATTAAAGGTAAGTAAGCTCAATTGATCAAGAACTCTTCCAATCCTCTCAAATTCCAAGCATGCAAGATGAATTCACTCTAGTCTCCTACTCTCTCTCTCTAATTCGGTGGAAACAAGGAGCTTGGCTGATGAAACATTTGTTTGAATATGTGATAAGGCTCAAAATGGTTTAAGATAGTGGGCCACTACATGGCTTCTTGGTAAATAAGTCCAACTTGGCCAATTAGCTTATTTTAATCTAATTTAATCATGCTAAATCACATTTTAGATAAATATACCATAAATTTACATAAATCATGATGATCACAAAACACTAATTGATTTCAGATTCGGCCGCCGATAAGGCCTTCAAGTAACAGTTTAAATATAAGAACTGAACAGATAATTACACAGTCAAACAGATAAACATGAAATTAAACAGATGCAGTCAATCGATTCAGTTTCAGATTTAGCCAGTCAGTTCAGTAATTTAGTCAGTTTAATCATCAGTCATAGTCAGTCTTAGTTTAACAGTAATCGGTACTCAATCAGTGACTTATCGGTAATCAGTGTGAGGGTTATTACAATTGCTTGAGATTCGTATTTATTTTTTCAACTTTGCGCTTTTATTTTGAATAATTTACTAATAGTGGCCTATATAATGAGTAGGGGTGCAACTCGAATAGGCTCAACCCGAGTAATTCGTGCCCAGTCCGAGTTTTTTTAGGGCTTGGGCAACAATATATTGTAATCTAGGCGGGCATGGGCAAATTTTTGACATCTGAATTGCAATATGGGCTGGGCTTGGGCAAAGGTTGTGTGTAACCCGAGCAACCCGAACTCGAGTTGCATTTTATATATTATAAAAATTATATAATATATGTATAAATAGGTGGCCCTTGGATTTTATTTTTTTTGTTGGGTTTTAGCCTTTATATATAGAATCTTGTATTTGGACCATTAGATTAAAAGTAAAGACTAAACCCTACCTATTCTTTTCTTCCCTTTCTGTGTCTCAGACTCTTATTTATTCCTCAAAGAGTTGAAGAATGGCGGAGAGAGGAACAAGGACCACCAAGTTTAATTAGGGAAGGATTTCATCTATGTAGATGTTCCTGCTCTTAAGAATTCCAAGTAAGCAATCCAATTATACTCTTGTATCTTGATTAATATTTTACTAGTCCAGCGTGTATACTGATAGCAAAATGTTTATCTTAGCCTTCATCCATGAATTTCAATAGTTTAATCATAAAGATGCTGATCATTTTGGGCTATGGTTTAGATCTACTGAAATGCACCATTGCCAGTCCTCTATTTCAGATTTGGATTCTGCTGCTACATTTGCGGAAGTTCGAATAATGATGAAATTAACTGCTTATTGGATTGTGGTGGTCAATGCTTAATTAGGGTATGCATCTATACAGATCATGCGTTTTTTCCTAGTTTCTCCTATCAATATGAAAGGATAAAAAAGGGTTTCTTGTTGTAATATTATCATATTTCTTGTGTTTTCGAGCTAACCCAAGTTCAGATTATGAAGCTTGGTCCGGGCTTGGATAGTCAAGCTCGGGTTGATGGTCTCATTTGATGATTTGCTGCAATGCCTTTCTAGACCTCCCTTTCTTTGTAGGGACTGGTTCTGCTGCAATGGTTGCCATGAGAGAGAGGTTTAGTTCTAAAAAAATGCACATGAAATGATAATTGCACAAAGTAAAAATTTGACTAATATAATACAAATAAATATAATTTGACTAATATATTACAAATAAATATATATTCAAAAAAATTGTATAAAGTAACGTAACTGCATTGTGGGCCTAGTACTTGAAAATAAATAATTTACCAAAATAATTGTTAATGATTATAACGTTACTACCGTATCATTCTGGTAAAAATTTGTATAAAATTAATGTAATTTTTTTTCTTTATATAATTAACAAGATTCACAAATCTTTAATAAATAAAAAAAAAAAAAATCACATATCACAAACCAAAGTTCAAAACCATTATAATCAACTAAAACTCATTAAATAATAATTAACATTCTAAAAACAGACATAAATGAAAACACACTATATGAACACACAATAATATAAAGTTTTTTTTTTTTTTTAGGTCTTTCAAACACATGAAATACTGATAGAAGTGGTGGCGATGAACCACTCAGAGGCTGACTTTTTTTATCACCGCTGCCGCCGCCACCGACTTAAACTCCGGTGAAATCTCACCGCCGTTGCCATTCTCCGACACTTCTGGAATGGTCGAAAGCGGGCCCGACCCATCAAAAACAGCGAAAAATGGGTCTTGCGATCCTGCTTTGGCTTGTTTTGGGCCGAAAATGGATCGAAGAAGTTTGTGAAACGAGCAAGAAAATTTTGAGGATTTTTGGAGATGGGGTTGTGGTGGTTGTTGCGGCAGCGGAAGTGGTGGTGGGTGGTGGTGAAGTTGGCGTTCGAAGGATTTGAGTTCGAAACAGTCGTAGAATGAATTTCCACAATCCCATACAAGAGAGTTGTTGGGTTTGTGATTGTTTTGAGTTTTTGATTGAAGAACTTTCCGATCCATTATTTGTTTGTTTCTTGGGAAAAAAGACAGAAATATAGGGATGTAGAGATGGGAAAAGTTTCTTAGCTTTTATTGCCGTCGTTATCAAATACAAAATGCATGTTTGACAAAAAAAGTCATTTTTTCAAATACAAAAGGCATGTTAGACAAAAGTGTCATTTTTTCCATATAATTTTTTTCTTTGATTATTATTTGTTAATATATTTAGGAATATATGACAAAAAAGTCATTTTTTCCATATAATTTTTTCCTTTGATTATTATTTGTTAATATATTTAAGAATATATGCCATATCATATATATATCAAATACAAAAGGCATGTTTGGCAAAAAAAAAATCATTTTTTCCATATAATTTTTTCCTTTGATTATTATTATATTTAACTGCCATATATATATATATATATCAATACTTAATATACCTAATATATTTGGAAATATATGCCATATATTAATATTATTATTATTACTACTACTGCTTTTAGAATTTTTTATTCTAGAATGTAAATAAAAAAATGTCACTAAAGTTGTAAAACAAAAAAACTAATCCCCACCTAACTTTTCTCAATAATAAATTTTTTTGTCTAAGAGCATCTCCAACGGTTTAGCAAAATTTTCACCAAATCTAAGTAAAAAAAAGTTGATTTTCTTGATCTGATACGCGTAGCTCCAATGGTTATGGTTACTGTAGTGTGCATCAAAAAAGGAAAGGGACATCCGGTGGGTTGACCGGTCAGTCGACCAACCGGTCGACCGGTTCAAATTTTTTTTGAATCGTTTGAACCAGTAATTTGAACCATTTGAACCAGTTCGCAGGCCAATTTTTGCATGAGCCAGTCGACTGGTTGATCAACCAAGTGGTCGACCAGGGGGTCGACCAGGGGGTCAACCGGGTGGTCGACCCCGTAGTGTAAAATTTTCACAAATTTCTGCTTTAACGGCTATGCACAGTGAATTGGTGAAAAGCCGTCCTCAGTTTGGTGAAACGTTTGATATTTTCTCAATTTGATACTGTTTTGGTGCAACCATTTGAGCACAAAAAGTAACTTTTTTTCATCAAATTTGAATTTGATGTTGGATTTGGTGAACGGTTGGAGATGGCCTAAGGCATCAATTTCTTTAACAACAAGATCTTTATATTAAAAATAAAAAATATTTTGGTAGAGCGGTAGAAGTCCGTTTTTTTATTTTTTTGAATCATATATTACCTCTTTATTTTTTTTCATATTTAAAAAAAAAAAAGATCAAAAAAATTAGCTTTTAACCTCCTTTTCAAAATATGCATAAAAATTTGGAAAAATTACTAGTAAATTCCAAATTATGGAATGTTTTTTCTTATGCACCATTTGGTCCTATTTTGTTAGTAAAGAATATTTTAAATTGGTAGGGTGTGAATGGAGTTTACTTTTTTACCCATTGTGGCAGATTTTGAGAGATTCTGTTAATTAACGTTTGGGTATCAATGGTGAATTTGGATCCTCTCCTTGAGCTTGGTCCTTGAGCTCGGTCCTTGAGGGCCTTCGGGTCCACTTTGAAGCCCGATTTTGATAATCTGAACCGTTCATATTTTAATATTTACTCAGTATAACATACCTGTAAAAAATCAAGTTGATCGGATATCAGAAAGTATGTGTTCGAAAAACTATTTATTAAAAAATAGTTTGTAGTCCCAGTTTTTCGAACACATACTTTCTGATATCCGATCAACTTGATTTTTTACAGGTATGTTATACTGAGTAAATATTAAAATATGAACGGTTCAGATTATCAAAATCGGGCCTCAAAGTGAACCCGAAGGCCCTCAAGGACCGAGCTCAAGGACCAAGCTCAAGGAGAGGATCCAGATTCATCAATGGTAAGTTTTTACATTTTCATTTGACCTGTTCTATCATATCAACTACTCTCTCAATAAAAACATATATATAAATATTAAGTTCAACACCTGCAATTTGGTTTCCTAACTAAAAGATGCTATTTTCTACTAAAATGAACAATGGTAATTTTACTTAGACATACAACTCCTTATTTTACTAAGAACCATTATATTAGCTATAGCACTCGGCCCCAAAAATAATTCTGAGCACCATACAAGTACGACCAAGCCAAATTTCTAAATCGATATGCCAAGACTCATTAGTAAAAAATTAACAATTTAAGTTCCAATAAAGTTTGGACCCCTAGAAAAAGAAAAAAAAAACAGATATCAACCCAAATTCAACCCAACATCACAGCCTACCCCCACCAACATCGCGCTGCAATCATACATTTTCCCCTCCAAAATATATGCACACATACATGTTTACCAATACAAACAACATCAGCACACATATCATTTACCCCCAAAACACACAAAAATTAAAAAAACCCACAAGACAAACACATTGTGAAACAATTTTGCCTTGTAAATCAAACCAACCCCATTCCTGATGCCATTACAATTTTGCATTCTCTTTCCCCCTTGTTTCAAGCTCCTCCTCCTTCATCTTCAAAGTCTCCTCTCGTGCCTTCAATAGCTTCTCAGTTTGCTCCTTCTCGATCCCCAACTGTCGAAGCTTTTCTTGCATTTCTTGCAACTCCTTCTCAAAAGATTGATTTTGTTGTTGTTGTTTTGCTTTATTCCCTGCTTTCTTAGTTTTCTTGGCGAATTGAGGCTATGAGAGGCTCTCATGGTTTTCTTTCCCAGCAGAGTCCTCCAATGGCGGCGCAATCAGAGTCGGAGAGGGTTGAGAGCTCACTGAGGCCAAAATGTTGGCCTCATTTGATGATGGGTTTTGTTTGCTTCAATGCCTTTCTGGACCTCCCTTTCTTTGTCGGGACTGGTTCTGCTGCAATGGTTGCCATGAGAGAGAGAGAGAGAGAGAGAGAGAGAGAGAGAGGTTTAGTTCTGAAATGTGGTTTGTTAAAGGGAGAGGGAGATTTTATATGCAGGGAGATGGGAGGGTAACGGTTATATTTCTCAAATTCAAATAAATTGTTGAGATTTTGAGAAGCGTTTTGAGTTTTTCTATGTTTTTTTTGACAGTTGGTGGGGATGAAAGTGGACATAGTCACTTGCCTCAGTCAATATGTTACCAAAACCAAAATATTATACGAAGTAATAAAATTAAATATTTATTTTTTTACTAATTGGGGTGTAATGCAATAAAAAAAATTTTGAATTTAAAACAAGATATCACATAAATGAGTAAAAATATATTTTTTTGTGAGATTTGTTAATTTATGTAGCATAACTCTTATCAAAATGAATATTGTCACAGATTTTTATTTTTATTTTTTATATTTATAATAAAAAAAAAAACTATAAAATTAGGAGAGAAAAACAATTTAGAGAGATATAGAGTAACTATTTATAATTCAGTGGTTAAATTTCGAAATTACAAAACATACGACAAAAATTATAAAAAAATTGAATCTCAAATAAAGGGACAAAAATGATTGTCTCACCATCCCCACCACTTTTCTACCCTCCTCCTCCGCCACCCACTTCCTCCATCCCCAGCCCCTCCTTGCCCTTCCCACGCCTAGGTAGGTTGTTATCACTCGTAAAATAAATAAATAAAAATCAGTCAATTTTGCCAATTTGTAGACTAGTTGATGCTGAAGGTGTAATATAGATCTGGCTTAAAAATCAATAAATGAATGTTAAATTACCTGTTAAACATGTTTTTTTATCTTTCAAATGAAAACAAAACAATGACAGCATACAATCTGCTATAATCTTCTCAACCATTCACAACCATCTGCATAAGCAAATCATTCCATGAATCTATGGGCCCCGGCAAACACCAATGCAGACAGTCATAAAAAATCTTTGTTGTGTTGTCCATGGCCTCGGGATGGAAGTATCTGTACAGACCCGGGTGTCCGTCAGGTCTCAGCAATGAAAGCTGCATTACATCAAGAAGTTTAAGGCTAATCCCTCTTTCAGATGCTTTCGCAGCCGCCTTCTCAAATTCGTCTAACTCAACAAGGCGAAGAATTCTATTCAATTCATTCATCTTGAACTCGCCTTCCTTGCCTGGTTCTGTTCTCAGGCAATTCCCTCCATCATACCATTCACCATTCTCAAAGTGATCTGGCGTGGAGGTCCTATAAATCATCATGCCAGTATGATTAGATGAGACGATAAAGTTGAACACCTTTTGAAGGACTTTGCGGTAAGCCAAATCGAACCCAAGCTCAGTTTGGTTTTCTTTAGGACAGTTGTGACAGCCCAATATTGTGCCATTTTCGTAGTAGAATGCGGTTTTGACAAACCATTTACCGCTAGAAAATATCATGTAGTCTGTGTCACGAAAGTTGTCAGTCCATGTTGTATCGAGTTTGTCAAGATGTAACTCAATGGGAGATGTTGAAATCCCATTATAGTTTTCAAAAATGGCGGCTTTGGCTAGGAAAGGGGACCAAAACACCGAGATGGTGAAGTTGTATGTGGGGAAGTGCCATCCTTTGGATCTGTATTCCTCATCGTGGTAAACTTGTATGGCTTGTTCCACCTGAAACACAAACAGATTATATGACAGTCGTGCCATCATATCTTCAATTTTCAATACATATTGAGATGGATGAACCAACAGATGAAAGTGCAACATTACAGATATCTTATTGAATGTTGAAATGTCCAAGGACAGAATGACAAAACTGCAGCATCAAATGATAAACAAAAGATACAGAGAAATCGATATTGAAAAATCATGTATTTCCATTAAACACTAACTTAACACCGTCGGTAATAACCTTACTACAACTTTTTCTAATACATGAGATCTATACAAGATGCAAAGTTGAATCCTGGGAATGAAACAAGAGACGTAATGAACCCAAAATGGAAACATTTTTATGATTCCTCAATTAATTTAACCAACTTGAGCAGTCGCTCAAACTCAAAAGATTCACAAGGGAGCATGAGCCAATATGATAAATAACAAAGAGCAAAGGTGTTTTGGCACTCCAAGATGAGTGGCACGACGCTACATTTCAAATTAGTAATATAAATATAAACTAAAACTCATCAAAACTTTTAGCTGGTTCATTCAAAATCCAGGCTGAGATACAAATCAGCAACCTTATGAAGGATTAGATGATAGGCCTCCTCTCTAGGAAAAGAAATAAAAGTTTGGTGACGAAAAAAAAAAAAGAAAGGAATAACACAACTAGATAAGGGACCATGTGCCTAGTAGGAGCAGAATTGAAACTACTCTTTCACATTTCAAAAAGTTTTCTAACATAGAAATAAATTTTTTTTGATATTGAACATCTTATAAGTTTCCTTCAATTTTTCTCATGTAAGGACACTCATGTCGGAACAAGAGAAGTGCAGCTAAGATATCTTCAATTTTTATCATATGTGACATCTGTTGACTCACCTACCCACCTCACCTGCTGAAACAGAGCTAATTAGTTGAGTTTGGAAAGGTTCCTTTGCATGGATTCAACTTCGAAAGGAGAAGAAAGACTTACTCAAGCTTAAATTAATGATATTCTCTATACTTTTTACTGCATTTTCACCTACTCATTGAAGATAGGTCTGGCGGCAATGCTTGATTCGACTTCTTCAGCTCTCTTGGTTGATGTGCAAAGCCTCTAGCATGTGAGCAAGATATATATAAATATATGTGTGTGTGTGTATGCTGTAAGAAAGTAGTGAGAGCAATGTATATTCATTTTGCTTTGTGGGATTGATGTGCAGAGTTTTTCTTCTCTACTGTTTTGTTTTGTTAGTCACCTAACTTGTATATTGTATTATTATCTTGATATAATGGATTGTTTTGCTGGCGAGTGCCTATGGTTTTTCTTCCCCTCTTTGAGGATTTCCATGTAAAAACTCCTTGTGTCTTTGTGGATGTTGATTGGCTTACAAAACTCATTAGTTGGAAGCTGGCCAGAACACTATTGCAGAAACCTAAATTCTTATGCTAGAGTAAGTAGTGGTGAGGTAAGTTAGAAATTGACAGAGTAATAAACACAGTAAATGATGAGTTCTTAAATAAGAGTAGGGTTAGCCATTATAGGGGCAATTGTCTCTTAGGATATCTCACAGACATCGTATAAAGTTCCATGAAGGATCAAATCAATGAAAATCTTGAACCACATATCACCAAGCCATAAAGGAGATAAACAAGGAAAAAAAGCTTACTTCAAAATTCAAATCCTCTGCAAATAGCCCAAGACAACAATCAATTATGCTAAAATATCAGTAACAATTACCTTTGAGAGAATGCAAAGCACTGACTGGACGTGGTTTCGAGTTATTGAATCACCAATCAGTGCCCATGTTTTATTCCTCATCAAGCTAAGAAATAGTTCTGCGTTGAATGCCGGCAGCTCACAATTTCGCGGATTCCACCTCCAATTGAGATACCCAGTATCGGGCCGCCCATTCTTCATACAATTTTGATGATCTTCAATCAAGCTGCAACTCTCATTGGTGTAAAGTGGACCTCCCGAGGTTGGGATCCAATCACCGGAGAAAATATCACATTTCTCTGAATTAAGTTTGTTGTAACAAAACGATCAGTACCAAAATATAATGCCAAATCAAGAAGAGTAATGCTAGAGACCCCAAAAGTTTTATTAAAATTTTTATCAAATGTCTCACATGACACCCATGTGGGTCCCACACCCATATGAGACATTTGATAAAAATTTTGGAAGAACTTTTGCGATCTCTACCATTTTTGAATCAAGAATACCCATAAACATTGGCAGAAATACATAAATTTGCACTAAATTATATGCATGGATATATTTTATATATATATACGAATCTTTTTACCAAACACAAGTTATTTTGAAACAGATTTCTCAAATGCAAGTTGTTTTGTGTTTTCAAAACACTAATTTAGGCTTCGAGTTATGTTTTGAAAACACGACTTCAAAATAATTAAGTTGAAAACAACTTGTATTTTGGAAATTCATCTCAAAATGACATGGGTTTTGTAAATAACTCTGTTATATGCATATATTACAGTAAGGATATTACGGAAAGTATAAATGGGCAACCCAATTAAGGAAGACAGCAGTTAGATCAATAAATGTGCAGTGTGAGCAACCAAAACAATGTCCACTCTGAGCATTTTGATTTAGCAGAGCAAATTAGAACAAAACCCAGCAAAATTTTCAGTGTTTTAATCAGAAAATAATTCAAAATTAAATACGCACCAAGTTATATGCATGTATACACATATGTTAATGTAAGGATATTAAGGAAAGAAAAAATATCAATCCAATTAAGGAAGGCAACAACAGTAGATCAATAGATGTGCAGTGTGAGCTACCAATTAGAACAAAACCCATCAAACTTTTCAGTGTTTTAATCAGAAAAAAATTATAAAAAAAATAAAAAAATAAAAAAATAAAAACAATCAACCCAATTAAGGAAGACAACAGTTAGACCAATAGATGTGCAGTGTGAGCCACCAAAAAAATGCCTACTCTGAGAATTTCGATTTAGCAGAGCAAATTAGAACAAATCCATAAAACTTTTCAGTGTTTTAATCAGAAAAAGATCAAAAAAATGCAAAATTTACAGTACCTTTTTCAGGAACTTGATCTCTATTTTCTGGAAAATCGCCAGAAACTGGTTGCTCTGGGTTCACAGAAACTTGAGTACCATTTTCAATCTGATCTCTATTTTCCTGCAAATCGATAGAAACTGGTTGTTTCGAATTCACCAAAACCTGAGTCCCATTTCCCGAAATTTGAATACCATTTTCAGGAATCTGATCTCTAGTCTCCTCCAAATCAACCAGTTCTGGATTCACCAAAACCAGAGTACCATTTTCAGGAATTTGGGTGTTTGGCAAATCGGCAGAAACTTCTTGTTTTGGGTTGACTGAAACTGGAGTGTCATTTCCAGGAAAGTGGTCTTGATTTTCCGAGAAATCAATAGAAACTGCCGGTTTCGGATTCACTGATTGCTTGATAAAGGATGTATCAGCAACATTAGAAAACCCAGTTGCTTGAGAGAAGATAAACCTGAAAGCAAGACCAAATAGGAGGATTGAAAGTGCCAATTTCACAAACAAGTGGGTGTGCTTGTCAACAGAGCTCCACCACCTCTTCCAATTCGACTTCATTTCCTTCCCTAGTAACACTCTCTCTGTCTCTGTGAGAAATGTGTGTGTGAAAAGAACACTTGACCACTTCTTAAACAGGAAGTTCTGCATTGCAGACTTTTGGCTGCTTTTCAATTGCGTTAATGTGACCCCTTGCATTTTTTTATAATTTTACTATAGTACTTTCACCATCAATTGCGACAAATTGTAATAGTTTGAAAAGTTATTTTTTATTTCTTTTATTAAAATGTGTGTAAAAAAATAAAAAAAGTAATATAATAATTTATAATAATTTTTGTTTTTTGTTAAAATCTTAAATCTCCAAACGATGCTTCTTTTGTCAATGAATTCAGCTAAAATCACATACTTTTATTATAACATTTTTTAATAATCTATTCATAATTAGAGTGGACCCATATTATCTCATGCTATAGGAATTACTTCCACTATGTGTGAGTGATAAGAAATATTATAATAACAAAAAATATGTAGGTGTAATTTTACTCTCCGCCGTACCATTAATAAGATTAGCGAAATTTGTTGTATGAGTTAAATGTGACATGATTTATTTTTTAACCTGTAATAGATTTTTTATAGATGCGTTGTAGGTGTTGAGGAGTAATACTTCCTAACGGAAATATAGAATCTACTTATATTTTCATCAAAATCTTATTTTAATTCATGAACTTTTGTTAAAATATTATTTGACATTTTCGCTTTTAATTTTTATCAACCTCTCAACGGTAAATGAATAAAAGAATAAAATTTAAATTTAAATAAAATGTAAGTGATTGATTAGTATTAGAATTGAAAAATAAAAGAAATACCAAAATGAAATTACAGTAAAAACATAAAGATCCTAAGGGGTGGTTTGAGATGTTCTAAATAAGTACACCTTTTGACTTTTTATGAAATATGGGTTGGATATAGGTTAGATTTGAAGTAATGTGATAAAAAAGTGATGTAACTTAAATAAGATAGTGACTTTTTAATTTTTTTAATATATGCTAAACATATAATTAACTCTTTTTCTCAATCATATCCCCATGATTGAAAAATAAATAAATATTTTTTTCCTTCTGGATCTGCTAAACCAATCAATGTGTTTGATTTGAGTTTTCTGGATTAAGTTTTTTGAAAACTGAGTTTTTTGGTTTTCGTATTCTTTTGTTTTTAGTGAATATTTTTTAAATTTTAAACATTTTTTTTATTTTTTTAGATGCACCTTAGTTAGATGTATCTAAAAAATAAAAAATTTGTAAAAAAATATTTTAAAAAATTAATAAATACATAAAAATATAAAAAATGTATTGAATTCTTGTATTTTTTTTTATATTTTTAGTATTTAGTGAATTTTTTTAAAAAAAAATTTACAATTTTTTTACTTTTTAGGTGTATTTATGTTAGGTGTGTCTAAAAAGTAAAAAAATTACTTAAAATATTAAAAAAATTTAGTAAAAATAAAAAAACACAAAAATAAGAAAGTAAAATTTTTTAAAAAATATTTTTTGTAAAATAAAAACAAGCAAGCTGAAATTAATTTACTTAGCCTCCGTTTGGGAAGTGGGCTGGCTCTTTGGCTTTTTGGCTTTTTTGGCTATATGAGCCTGGGCTCAAAAGCTTGGTTTGGGAAGGGCTCTTGGCTTTTTGGCTTTTTTGACTTTTTTTGTGAGAGAAGAGTGTAATGATTATGGGGTTGGATGTGATGTTTTGTCTGTTGTGGCTCATAAGCCTATTTTGTCTTTTGTAGCTCATGAGCCCAATGAGCCCTTGCCAAACGGACGCTTAGCCGACATTGCAGTTGTCATTTTACTGTTACTTAGCCGACATTGAAGTTGTCATTTACTGTGTAACTAACTCAATAGTTAAGCAAAAGAATATAATTTTGTAAAGTTTAATGCATGAATTAGACAAAAAGAAGGGGCATTATTTAATTTCCAACAATTGTTGCCGTGATTTCAGCACTATATGGTGGGTCCACACAAATCTCTTTTTTAAGTTTATTTTAAAAAAGGAAATGCCTAGTTGCTTCGAATCATATTTCCGAATGTACGGAGCTTCTAAACTACTCCATAGTTCAATCAAAAAATATGTACTTGATATCACTTTAATTCCCTTTTTGATTATTGAATAAAATTTAGGGTACTGTTATGGTGTGCAACTTACGCCTTACATTTACGCCTTTCTGTGTTCAGTTTTACTTTTTGTTTTCACCTTCCACTAACACTTTTTGTGTAAGTGGCACATGATGTGCAACCTTAATGATTGCACACTTAAGAAAAGTCCTAAAATTTATAATGATTTAATAATTATGATAACTACTCCATAGTTCAATCAAAAAATATGTACTTGATATCACTTTAATTCCCTTTTTGATTATTGAATAAATTATTTATAAGAAAATTTATAATGATTTAATAATTATGATTATATGTTTAATCATACTTATTTTTTTTAATAAATAATTTTTTTTTTAAATTTATATTTATTATCTATTTTTTCTAATACAAATATAATAAAAATTTAACGAATGTTGATTTTTTGGTTAAGTAATCTACATATTAAAACTTTATAGATTAACGATTAAATCATCAAATTAGGATTCATAACGGGTCACAGGCCCAGACTAGACCAATCAATCTGGACTCTTTTTGCAAATGCAAGAAAGCATTTTGAATTTATTTTTTAAAAGGATAAATAACATTAAAATTTTTAAAAATATAATAAATCTTATATTTTGACATAATTAAATTTTTTTTTTCAGTAAGGTAATAAAGATCAAAACTAATATACATTTTAATGAATGTGATGTGACATTTATTTATTTATTTATATGATTGATGAATGAGATTTTGGGCATTTTCTCCAAATAAGCTAAAATAGTAATATATTTCCCAAACTAGACGTAGTTTGGGCTGAATTCTCAAAATAAACTGAAACGTTATTTGAAACACGCTTTCACAATATTTCTGCCCCGGGCGTGGTAAATTTGTAAAATCATAAAAACGTTGTTGCAAAGCACGCTTTTAATTAAGAAAGCGTGGTTACAAACCACCCTTTTAAGAAAATCTGTGTTGTGAAGAAAGCATGGTTAGAAACCACGCTTTTAAAGAAAACTATTTTGTAAAGAAATCCACGATTTTAAATAAAATTTGATTTTTACAGAAAACGTGGTTCGTAACCACACTTTTAAACTGCAACCAATCCACAACTGTTGATTATTATTATTATTATTCAATTCACATTCTATAATTCACTCAGTCTTCTTGTAGGTCTCTCTATATATAAATTATTCATAAAAATATCGTATTGATAAACAATCTTAGCTACCAAATTTTATTATTTTAATATTTAAAAATAAATTATGTAATTTTGAAATTATGTTTCGCATCCATTATTTTTTTAAAAAATTGATAAAATTATACGTACGATTATCAGATCAATTTGATATTTACATAAATAATTTATACATAAATTTTTTAAAAAATAAACAGCATGCATTGTCTAAAGAGTAGTGAATTGTCTAAAAAATGTAAATTAAATATTTGCTTAATTTACCTGATATTTTTTAAATTGTTATTTAAATATAAATTTTTAAATTAAAATTTTATTTTCTTATATAATTCAAATATAATTTAAAAAAGATCGATGATGGACAAAAATAAAAACAACAAATAAAAAATAAAAAATAAAAAATAAAAAAAGAAGAAGAAAATAATGGCCTCGAGACACGCACCCTCCCTAGAGAACATTTTGCGCAGTTTCAAAGAGATTTTGTCGGGGCTTTTCTCAAACTAAGCCTCTATACTAATTTATTTCCCAAACTAAGCCTAATTTTGTGGAATTTTCGAAACTAAATATTTGTTGTTCCCTTAAATTTTTGTTGTCAAGAAATATTTAAATAAAACTTCACACAGCATATACAAAGTATCTAATTTGCTAATTACTACTACGAACAGGAAAACAAAATAAAGGTATAACTATAACACTTATAACACTTTAGAACGACGTAACTAGTTCAAACATAAGTATCCTACAAAAATAATTTGTGGAAACATTCAACATAACACAATATATAAAATAAAGCGACGAGTACAATACTTAACAGTTACATAGACAAATATTAGACAAACCTTTCACAAACTCATTGTCGAAAGAGTTATTTTAACACACACAACACATAATTATGGATAACCTAATATAATTTAGTAGACAGATAGACGCCTAATCCTCGCTCAAATCGGCAATCTCAGAGTTTAAACAATCAGAGAGCTCAGGGTCAGAGAGAAATACAAGATCGTCCTTGATAACAGCAGCATTTGGTGTTGTTCTATTCTTCTTGGCATCCGACTTAAGTATAGATAGTTTTATATCGCGGGCTGACTTACGGCGCATTTGAGAAATCTCACGTTGAAGTCTTTCACATAGTCGATCAACATTATCTGGATCTTCCTTTTGGATCTGAACTGAACGTGCTTTCGGCACCTTCAGTCGATTTTCCTGACATAATCTTTCCATTTGCACTCGCTCTATAAATAATGTGGGTCACTTCAGAAGTCTAGCGTCTGCTAAACGATATCCTGTTTGATTATCAGATGGATCCTCCACGAAACCACATGGATCTCGATAGTACTTGGGCATGACAAAATGTCGCTTCCCAAACCTATCATGATAAGCACAAGAGGCATCTAACAAAGTAAATGGTGTTTCATCTTCAGTATCGCCACTTCCCCTTCCCGTTCCTCTTCCTCGGCATGAACTCTCACCTCTGCGATTTCTACCCCCTGTCGTGAATCTATACTCCATTTGATTTTTTCTCAATAGATGAACGATAGTTTCCTAGGGCAAACTGAGTGGAAAGGTTGTGTGTTTACCATCACTCCTTCAGTCCTCTATATAGTTGTTTGTCAATACTATTGTCACGTGGGTGTATTAATGTGACTTAGATGAATTCTGAAATGTAAGGAAAAAATAAAGCATCTAAGTCGCGCAGCACAAAGTCACATGCATCACTGCATGTGAGGAAAAAAGTCACAAAGTATATAATTTACAAAGTCAGAAAGTCACATATATCACTGCATCACTGCATAAAGTCACATGCATCACTACATTACAGCACAAAGTCACATGCATCATTGCATCACTGCATAAAGTCACATGTATCACTGCATCACTGCACAAAGTCACATGCATCACTGCATCGCTGTACAAAGTCACATAGCATCTGAGGAAAAAACAAAGCATACAATTTATTACGTCTGTTAAAGTCACTGCATCACTGAGAAATGTTGGATGTATCACTGCGCCGACTTTGACGAGACTACTCACTGTATGAAAAAAAGCAAGAGGTCGTACCATAGCTACTGTGCCCATGTGAATTTCTGTAATTCCTAATGGGGATGAGGGGGTGTCAAAACAAATAGACCATTTGTGTTTAAAAAGCCACCCTATGCAGCTCTAAATAGATTCATAAACCTTGAAGAGAAAATATTATAGAGTTAGAATGTATTGAAGATTAATTTGTAGTAGAGTTAGAATGAACGGGTTTTTCGATGTATAGAACTTGAAAATATTATAGATAAAAGCTAGCCTAGTATGCAGACAAGAACAACACCAACTTAAATCAACACATAGTTAACTTGAAATTAAATTGGTTAAATTTCTCCAATTAAATTAAATTAAATATGTAAGGTGAAAAGTGAAATTAAATATATTGTCAAGGCAAAATAAATTGAATTATATTTGTAAGCGGAAAAGTGAAATTAGATTTCTAAGCAGATTTGAACTTTGCTTAAAACCTTCAGATTTGCACTGAGTAGTAAATAAAAATTGAACTGACAACTCCTATAAAGTTGATGCATAGTTGTTCAGGTCATAAAAGTTAACGTGACAACTCTGATGCATAGTTGTTTACAATAATTTCAAACATACAACTACCATGTGAACTTCTTGAAGTATCAGTACTTCATTGTCGGCATGTGAGTTTAGAGTTTACAAAACATGCATACTTGCGTCCATCTCCATTTTGAATTTGTGCATGTTACAACAACTGTGTATATATGGTATAAATATCGCATCATACCACAACAAAAGTTTTATAGCTATTTCGAGCGATATCATCATGAGATATACGGTGGTTGATCTATATTCAGCAATGGGTTGCCATTGGGTTGCAGATGGAGATGAATTTGAATACCCATTAAATCCAAATTTGCGTTACTCACATGCCGCCATCAATACCATGAGAGCTGAGTGGGAATTTCGCATAACTCGAGCAAACGTTCTCGTTGAGCTATGTCGTGAAGTTAATATTAAATTTCCTCGCCGGTTAGCCATGCGTATGCCAACTGACACTCCATAGTTGTTGCAAAGGGCATTGCATCATATCCGCGATGAAGTTAATCGCATGACCCAACGCTTGCAAAGGTCCGAACTAATGAAGACCGCAAATGAGCGTGCCGAAGATGGGTTAATGGATGATGCACACCAGTACTTCACCTGGAGCATGGATGCTATGTATGAATCTGATATTGAGATGTCAGATGATGATGATAATGAATGAAATGATGAATGACCAAGCCATTTATCTTGTAATGGATTTGTAATACTTATCCACGACTTATCAATGAAGGAAGAAATTTCAATAGTTCTTGAATAGTTCTTGTAATTCTACAAATAACAAATACCTTTGCTTTCTCTCCGTTATTGTTATTTTGAAGAACGCTAATTGAACTAGTCTTTCATGATTTCATGCATTATTAAAGTGGAATATAATGATGATACTAAATGAACTTGGTTGCATTTATGACCAAATGTTTTCATTTATTGTAATGGCTTTGCAATGCTTATACATGAGTTATCAATAGGAAGAGAAATTCGTAACGAATTTTGACATGTGTACTTATAAATGTAGTGATTTCATAAACTTCCGGTTCATATAACAAATAATTGAAATACATCCGTAAGCTAGATGAACAACAACATTGTCTTACACTCCAATAACGAAGATACGACACAACATACAAACATATATGAAAGATAAAGGTGTTTGATTTCTCATTCCTCATCTAACATGTAGTAGTCAGAGAGATATTTTTCATTGTTTAAGACATTATTTCGCTCAATCACTATCAATTCTCTATTGCTTGCTTCTGCCATTTCGGTGGCTAGCTGAAGCATGAAATGTCGACATCTTCGCATCAACATTCTGTTGTTCTCCTTCTTAATTCTGCTAACTCCTTTTTCATAGTCACTCACATATCGTCTATCTATGGTCAATGAACGGCGATGAGGTACCGGTACCCCAAAGTTACGTAGATCATTAAACAATCCTTCTTGCTCCGTTACCCTGAACGCTCATTCTGCTCGGATACCAGCATAATAATCCTTCGGACTCGAGTACTTTTTATAGTCATAAATAAATGGAGGTAGTAGGCACACTTTCAGATTTCTTTAACGGCGTGAACTTCCTGCACTTCTTGAAGACATTGTTCATAAAATAAAAAAATTAATAATAATAGTAATTGTAGATATATTACTATTGTTATGACTTGAACAGACATCATACTGGGGGTAGCGCTATTTATAGACATGCAAAAGAGATGACCTGGTGATGATAATTGAGATGTTGGGGCATTGTGGAAGAAGTGATACCTGTGATATTATTTTATCTTATTCATTTCATGCAATCCTGAGTACCCATGACTTTATGTACCTGTGATGAAGTCACGGACGTGGTTGTTAGATAAAATAATAATTGTGGGTGTTTTTTTCACAATGCAATCCCTTCATATTGTAACATGCTCGAGGGGATACCCGCACGCGTTAAACAGTTCGGACTCCCGAGATCTCTTTGATTTAGTCTCACGAGTGCAATGTGAAACGTAGACGAGAGTCCAGATTTGACAACTTTTATTGAAAATCCATTTTATTACAATTTTGTCAAAAATGGACTGCGTCATCAGATCTCAGAGTCGCCACCTAATATTTTGGAAAATTAGGAAACCTATGACTCAATGCCAAGGCCACTGTTCGTCGTAACCAAGGATGCTTGGTTCGGAACCTTAGGTATGAGAGGGGAAGGTCAATAATGAGCACCCCCGCTCACCCGATCAAAAAAATCGGCCTCTACTAAACCATGATATGAATTTTATTTTCTTTATATGTTCATGTTCTAATTATTTAGTAAATCCTAAAATTTACTGTGTGAAGCATACAAGTATAGACTAGTTTGCTCAAATTGGAACAATTCAATTTCATGTTTGTTTTTTTGAAAAGGGTTTGAATTTGCCACCTCAAGTGGGCTTAGAGTTTGTGAATTTGCCACCACAAAGTGGGCTTAAGACGTACATTTATTAAATTATTCCAATTCAAGCAACAAGCCTTCATCCACAGGCATTCAATCAGTTTATCATTTAATCAATTAGCCTCATGGTAGGATGCTAAACATAATAAGAAAATCACACACAAATGGGATGCTAAAGCATAAAAACTCACAGATTTACCGACGTCCCTCGAACAGCTACAAAACAAAGTTAGTAAAATATGCATGATTTTATATATAGAATTCCTAATGCAATTCACTCACGAGATGCAGCTAAAGATTCGGCTTCTAAGATATGACATGTGAAACATTGCATGTGATAGTGCTGTTGGCTACATATTTTGTAAAAGCCAATTACAATTCGACACGTGGCGGAATAGGGGTATTATGGGAAGAGGATTCAAGTCTTTGATCCCGGTCGTACACATGGCAATGAATATTGGTTCTTACGTGATCTGAGTAGTACTAGATCAGTAAGGAAATACAAGGTGACGTGGCTTCAACGGTTGCTCATATTCAAATTCAAATACAAGAGGGAAGCTTAACTGCAAGTGATGGCATAGTGGAACTACTTCTAAGGCAGCATGATTGACGATCATGGAGGAGCAGTTCGACGGTTTGAAGTGTAGTTCGAAGGTCATCCTTGACAAGTATAAATAGCAAGGAAGCCCCAGAAAAAAGCCCCGGACTCAGATCATACAAACCAGTCTTTACTTCATATTTATTTTTCCAGTTTTACATTTCCTGCACTTTAAATACCTGTTCTTTAAATACCCGCACTGTACTTCGATTCATAGGAGTAGTTTCAAGTAGATTCAAGTAGACTGTTGCTGTAAACCTCTTCGAGGCGGAGTTTTGGACCATTGTAAGTGTTCATCTTAATAAAATACTTCGATTGTTCTTCACATTAAACTGTTATTTCTCTTAATTTCTCCTAAGTCAAGCCACCAGTAAAAGTCCTCTTCATTGAGGCTGAAAGAACTACAACACAATCGTCTGATAATTGGTTGGCAATTATAATTTCTGTAAGGACTAATTGATCCTTACTGGCACGCTCACATTCACTAAAATACCCTTCGAAAGCCAAAAAGCCAACATATATTTTTGGCACGCCCAGTGGGACTCGTTAAAATGGCTAGACGAAGACGATAAGGAGAAAATGAACGTCTGGAAGAAGGCGTAGAAGGAGAGGTAGAAATACCTAATCCAGAGGATAATGTGGCAACACATCCTGTGGAAACTCCTATGTTATCAGAACCTATGGTCGAACAGACCAGTACTTCTGGACAAGAACCATATGTTCATAATATTGGACGAAACCAAGGAATTGGACCATCCACTGTTCCATCTACTCAGCCAACAAATCCATGGGATGGCTTAGTAGATGCTATGGGACAACAATTAATGAACACAATGGAAAGGTGGGCAACATCCTTTTTGGATCGAATGAATAACCACCAACCAACAAACATAAGACACACAGAGGAAGTTTTAAATGTCCCTCAGCAAAGATTGGCTAGAGATAAACAGCCTATGCAAGTTAATGGACAATCTAATGGTCGAACTAGTACTCAGAACTATGAGAGACCATCGCCTCAGTCTTGGTATGAACCTATTTCGAGGCCTGTAATAGGCCAAAATGCCTCAGTACTCAACAGTGAAGCCACACAAGTTGGTGGATCTGGCCAAGTACAAGAAACTGGCATAAGAATGGTTACTAATCCTATGTTCGAAGCCATACCTGGCACTAGGGGATATAATAATCCCTTGTTCGAATTTATACCCGGGGGGTTGGAAGGTTTTCCTGTAAATGGAAGGGACACAACACCTGTTCCAGCACCTTTCGCAGGTCCTTTCGCAGGACAGGCTCAAAGGGGTTACCCATACCCCCAACAGCAACCTGCACCACAGGGGCAACCAGTCCCAAATGTACCACTTTATGGACCAAGAGGACCACAGGCGCAAGTTTGTCCACCAAACCCTGTGTTTGTCCCTCCCGTAGTGGTTCAACAAGCACAAAATATGGTCCCTAGGGACCAAATTGCTGATATTGTTAGGGAGATGTGTGGACCGATGGCTCGGGGGGTCCAGACTCCTGTATACAGAAAACCATACCCAGAATGGGTAGACAGGGTACATGAATACCCAAGAGGATTCAGAATACCGGATTTTACCTTATTCTATGGAACTGGAAATCAGTCAACAGTAGAGCACATTGCCAGATTCGCTGCTCAGTGTGGTGAATTCACTAATCATGATTACATGAAACTGAGGTTATTTCCAAATTCTCTAACTGGGGGAGCATTTGTATGGTACATCAACCTTACACCTGGCTCCATTCAAAATTGGCAACAAATGGAAGAGGCATTTCATGCCCAATTTTTCCAGTCAGAGCCAGAGGTTTCTATGGCAGACTTGGCAAGATTGAGTCAAAGGCCTGAAGAAAAGGCCACTCAGTTTATTGCCAGATTTAAAAGGGCTCGAAATAAATGTAGGGTCATCCTTCCAGAGCCAGAATTTGTAAGATTGGCTCAAAACGGTTTAGAGTTCAGGCTTCGAAAGAAGTTTGACTCAACTGAATTCAGGGATTTGGTCGAACTGACCTATAAGGTGTCTCGATATGAAGCATTACTAGAGGAAGAACAAGATCGAAATAATGCTTCGTATAAGACGTATTATAGAGATCCCAATTATGAGATCGATGCAGCAGAGATTATGGGTAAAGAACCTGTAATCTGTGAAGCATTAATTCATAAGGATACAACCATCGACCAGCAGTTTAACCAATTATGAGATCGATGCAGCAGAGATTGTGGGTAAAGAACCTGTAATCTGTGAAGCATTAATTCATAAGGATACAACCATCGACCAGCAGTTTAAAAAGAAAGATTTTCACAGAAAGTACTCTTTCGATTTAACAAAAGCAAATGACATTTTTGATCATTTGCTTGCAGCAAATTTCCTTAAGTTACCAAAAGGAGTAAAACTGCCATCTCCAGATGAACTTAAAGGAAAAGTATACTGTAAATGGCATAATTCTTGGTCTCACTCGACTAAAAACTGCATTGTTTTTTGAGACAGGATCCAAGAGCAAATTCGGAAAGGTAGTTTGAAGTTCCCAGCCAAAACAGAGAAGGCCATGGGGATTGACAGCAACCCGTTTCCAGAAGTTGGAGAAAGCGCGGCTAATGTGGTTGTTCCAAACTTTCAGAACTTATCTCTGCAGGAATTGGAAGAAGTTAATGTGCAAATGCATATTGCCAACCAGACAACTGCCAAGAAGGAGACTAGAAACCCACCAGTCATTGGACAAGGTTTCTCACATCAGAAGGAACACTCTGATGAAGAAGTACTGGATGACGATTCTTTGGAAGCAGCAGTAATGCAGAGGATGTGTCCCAGATGTAGGCTAAGCTACAAATGGTTGAAGGGGCTTCCAGTTGACGGTAAGCAATATTATAGGGATGTTCAGAGGCGTCCTAAGTCAACCAACGCTTACAACAAAAGGCCGTATTCGGCTGGTGACAGGCAGCGACTACCAATGGTTGAGCCTGCAATGGACAGAATGCATGCTAAAGGCAAAAGGCCCTTACATGAATCTAAGCCACCCAATTACTACAGAATGGAGCGTTGCCATGCTGAAAGAAGACTGGAGAGGGGCTCATTTCATGAGAATAAAGCCAGGGATTGGCTTCCTAGACCAGCTTCACGAAGGACAGAAAGTGATTACCTTCATCAAAGGTCTGAATCGGGCTCAAAGCATGAGGTCAGAGCTAACCACGTACCTTCACAGCCAGCTTCGAAGACGGCTTCGAAGGTCGAAAAAGGCAGCTCAACATCTAAGTCAGCAAGTTCGTGGGTACCTGGAGTCCCAGACTGGTTTGTAATGCAAAGCAAACCTAAGGAACTGCCTGTTCGAAGAGATGTTGGAATCCAAGGCAGGATGGTCAAGCCTCCTTTGGTGGCTCCGAACAACTGGGTATTGTTGAAACATCCAAAGACAAAGGAACCAAATATGGTTCCAGTTATTTCCAGATCACAGAGGAGGAAGATTCAGCGCAGGTACACCCAGTACCAGCAAGATCTGAAGGAAAGTGGGGAAAGTTCTTCACTGGTCAAGGCAGAAGGAAAGAAAACTTCGAAGTCAGACCATACTCCAAAACCGACCCTACAAAGCAAAGTGGTTTGTAGCAGAGAACAGTTGGCCCAGGTTCATTCTGAACTAAAGGCCAGAGAGAAATCTAGTTTGGCAGGGCTGGAAAAGGCTCTGATGGAAAGTGATAGCGAAACGGAAGAAGAGATTGGCATGAGCCAAAAGAAGGAAACGATAGAAGAGGAAATGTTCGAAGCCTTCATGGCTGAGCAGACATTCCTGACTGGAGAACCAGTTGAGAAGGATCCTTCGAAGGGATCAGTTAACAATGAAATGCCAGAGTGCAGCATGGAGGATGCTGTTGAAGTCACTGGGCAAGGTAGCCAAGGGGAAGAGAAGGTACAGCCAGTCATCCAATTTGGCTCATTTCCGCCAGTGTCAGTCAATATGGTTCACATATTGCCTCATGAGTTCCAGGCTGAAGATGAGAACCAAAGTGACCAAGACATGGATCCAATTCCTGTCTCTAGTGAAGAGTCACAAGTGAGCATGGTACAGGATGTTTCTGGAATGGCTATTCCAATGGAAACTGAGTGTGAAAGCGAAGAAGAGGTGAGCATCAACCTCTCATATCCTTTTGAATATCCCTCGAATTCCATGACCCAACATGTCAAGCCTTTGTACATCAAGGCTTTCTTCGATGGGATTCAGCTGAACAGAGTCCTAATAGACAATGGGGCAGCGGTAAACTTGTTGCCGAAATCTTCTCTGAAGAAACTAGGAAAAAAGAATCCCAGGTTGATCCCTACCAGCACAACCATCGCTGGCTTTGCTGGAGACAAACAGATGGCTCAAGGGATTTTACCCATTAATTTGAGTGTTGGAACCAAGGACTGTATGACAGCATTCTTTGTAATCGACAGTAATGCTAAATACAATGCCTTACTTGGGAGAGACTGGATCCACACTAACAAATGTGTGCCTTCCTCCTTGCATCAGAAAATCATGATGGCTTTGGGCAATGGAGAGACAGAGGAGATCGATGCAGATCCCCAACCCTTCATAGCCTGTGCAGGCTTTGCAGAGGCCAAGTTGTATATTGAGGGAGTAACACCGCTCAGTATACTGAGGAAAGCTGATGGCTCAGCCGAAGTGACGGCTGATGAGGAAGTGACACACCTGAAGCACTTGGTTCAAGAGAGTGCTGACGAAGAGATTGTCGTCAAAGATGACAATGATGCCTGGTTGTAGGCAAAGGAATGAAGAACAAGAAGCCAGGTCTTTGGCTCTGGTTAAATTCTCACCATTGGATGTAAAAGCAATAGTCCAGAAAGTACAGCAGCGAGAAAGAGAAGCCATGATAGTTGGCTGTAAACAAGAGCAGCAACAGGTCAGAATTCTGACCCTTGGGAAATACTGTGCATTGGAAATTGAGACAAAAGTCCAGGAGATACAGGAAGAGGATGCCTTATGGACAGATTTTGTCTATGAGGAGGAGGGTAAAGATGTTGAACTAAAGAACCTAAAACCAGAACAAGGTGAGAAGATTGCTTCGAAGGTAGAAGAAACTGGAGAAGAAGCTTCGATAAGTTCTCAAACGCAAGACCCCTTAGAAGAAGTAAATCTAGGGGAAGGTTCCATACAACAACCCACTTATATAAGTGCTTGCTTGAATGTTCTAGACAGAGACCAGTTGTTGGTTATCCTGAAGAAATACAAGGATTGCTTTGCATGGTCTTACAATGAACTACCAGGATTGGATAGGTCATTAGTGGAACATAGGCTCCCTATGAAGCCTAATTTCAAGCCATACAAGCAAAAACCAAGAAGAATGAGTCCAGAAGTAATTCAGAAAGTCAAGGAAGAGATTCTGAGACTACTCAAGGCGGGCTTTATTAGAACAGCCAGGTATGTTGAATGGTTATCTAATATTGTGCCTGTAGTCAAGAAGAATGGCAAAATGAGGGTTTGCATCGATTTTAGAAACTTAAACTTAGCAACTCCTAAAGATGAGTACCCTATGCCTATAGTGGATCTGCTGGTAGACAGTTCAGCAGGGCATCAAGTTTTATCAATGATGGATGGTCACTCGGGTTACAACCAAATATGCATTGCAGAGGAGGATATCCACAAGACAGCATTCAGATGTCCTGGGAATATTGGCACCTTCGAATGGGTTAAAATGCCATTTGGTCTGAAGAATGCTGGGGCTACATATCAGAGGGCTATGAACACCATCTTTCATGATCTCATTGGAGGGTATCTAGAGTGTTATATTGATGACATTGTAGTGAAATCCCAGTCCATGGAGAAGCATCTGTATCATTTAGAAGCAGCCTTTGAAAGGATGAGAAAGTTCAAATTAAAGCTCAATCCTCTTAAGTGTGCTTTTGGCGTATCATCTGGAAATTTCTTGGGTTATGTAGTGCACAAGAAAGGAATACAGATTGATCAGAATAAAGCCAAGACCATCATTGAAGCCAAGCCTCCATCAAGTAAGAAAGAATTACAAAGGTTCCTTGGGCAGGTTAACTTTCTTCGAAGGTTTATTTCTAATACTGCTGGAAAAACTAAAATATTCTCTTCCTTGTTAAGGCTAAAAGATGAAGAAGAATTTGTGTGGACAGCAGAGCACCAAAGTGCTTTCGAAGGTATCAAAGCCTACTTGGCCAAACCTCCAGTACTGATGCCACCTAAGGGTGATAAGCCCTTGAAGTTGTACATAGCTGCATCAGAAGATTCATTGGGAGCTTTCTTGGCCCAAGACAATGAAGAAGGCAAGGAGCAAGCTGTTTATTACCTTAGTAGGTTTTTAAATTCTTGTGAATGTAAATATTCAGCTGTTGAAAAGCTGTGTCTTGCTTTGTATTTTGCTGCAATAAAATTAAGATATTATCTTTTACCTACAACTGTCTTGGTAATTGCAACCACAGATTTGGTTAAGTACATGTTATCCAGACCTATGTTGAGGGGAAGAATTGGCGAGTGGATATTAGCCTTATCAGAATTCCATTTAGAATATGTCCCTCAAAGAGCAGTAAAAGGGCAAGTTTTGGCTAATTTTCTGGCAGATCATCCATCTGAAATAGAAAGCCAAGAGATAATGGAGCTTGGTATGGTTAATGTGGAGCCATGGCAGATGTGGTTTGATGGATCGAAAGCCAATGGTTTAATTGGAATTGGCGTCGTGATTAGATCTCCACAGGGGGTAGAAACTACACATGGTTTCAGAGTGGACGAAGCCGCTTGTTCCAATAACCAGGCTGAATATGAAGCCTTAATAGTGGGGCTAGAAATCCTCATTGGATTACAGGTACATGCGGTTGACATATTTGGGGACTCCCAATTGGTAGTTAACCAAGTGAAAGGGATTTTCAAGTGTCAAAGCATAACTATTCTACCATATTATGTTATTGCATTACATCTGCTTTCTTAATTTTAAGTAGCTAATGTAACTCATGTTCCAAGATTCTTGAATAATAGAGCTAATGATGTGGCTCAGAAAGCTTCGAACTTCAAGAGAAGGGATAATGTCCAAAGGGACATAAGTCAAACAACATATCAAAAGTTGATACCACCTTTGAGTAAAAGGAATGTGGTCTTGGAAGTCAATCATAATGACTTACAAGAACAAGATTGGAGGCATCCAATAATGCAGTATTTGATTGGTCCATCTTCGAAGGCCAGCAGGAGAATCAAATTACAGTCCATGCAATATATATTATATGGTAATGCTCTCTACAAAAGAGGGGGAGATGGTCTATTGCTGGAGTGTTTAGGCCCAAAAGAAGCATTAACAGCCATGGCTGAGGTTCATGAAGGCATTTGTGGTGCTCATCAACCTGGTGTGAAGATGAGATGGTTGCTTCGAAGGCATTCCTACTATTGGCCAACTATCCTTAAAGACTGCATAGAATATGCAAAGGGTTGCCAAGCATGCCAGAAGCATGGCACAATAAGGCATGTGCCTATAACTGATTTGCATGCAGTAGTGAAGCCTTGGCCATTCAGAGGATGGGCCATGGATATGATGGGAAAAATACACCCACCCTCTTCGAAGCATCACTGTTTCATTCTAGTGGCCACTGACTACTTCACTAAGTGGGTCGAAGCTAAGCCATACAAGGCTGTAGACCAAACAGAGGTTATTGGGTTCATTAAAGATCTGATCCATAGATTTGGTATCCCACAAACCATAACAGTTGATAATGGGACTGTGTTCGATGGGAAAATGGTGAAAGCTTTTGTGGCAGAGTTTGGGATTAGTCTTGTTAATTCCACACCTTATTATGCACAAGCCAATGGTCAAGTTGAATCATCCAATAAGTCCTTGAAAAAAGGAATACAAAAGGTTGTGGATGATAATCCCAGGGATTGGCATAATCTATTGATAGATGTGTTATGGGCTTACAGAACCTCCCCAAGGTCAAGCACAGGAGTTACTCCTTATGCCTTAGTATATGGGCATGATGCAGTTTTACCTGTGGAGATTAATGTTAAATCTTTGAGGGTAAGATGCCAAGATCAATTAGATCCTGAGCAGTACCATCAAAGTATGTGCTTGGAATTAGAAGGCATAGATGAAGCCAGGATTTTGGCATTAAACGGCATTCTTTTCCAAAAGAAGAAAGCAGCCAAGAATTATAATAAGAGGGTCAAACATATTGGCTTTGATGAAGGTGATTTGGTATGGAAAACAATACTCCCAATAGGAATTAAAAGCCATAAGTTTGGCAAATGGTCACCTAACTGGGAAGGACCATATCAAATTCATAGAGTTCTGCCTTTTGGAGCATACCATTTAAGAAATTTGAATGGGTATGTACATCCCAAGAAGATTAATGGCAGATATTTGAAGCCTTATTTTCCAACCATTTGGGAAACACAAGGAATAAAATAAACATGAAATACCAAAAGCATAAGACTATTCAAATGATGGACAAGATTTGTTCTTTTATAAAGAGTTGAGTACATTGTGCCACAAATTGGCCCAGAAATCATTACAATGTCTTAATTGTTTTTGTATAGTGGATTTCCTGCTACTAAGTGATGGAAACAATTGAATAGCTGCAGTCATGTCTTCTTTTCGATCAGCCAGCTCTTGGTTGGTGATGTGCAATTTTGTATTAGTTCTAACCAAGGCTTGGTTTACTGCGGCCAATTCCTCCTCGAGACGAGCTTTCTTCTCCAGCAGTTGGACTCTAAAGTGGGAGGCAAAAGAGTGTTGTTCCTTAAGCGTTGATATCTCAGTATGCACCTGGGAAGCAAAACTCTGGTCCCTAGCTAGCTTCTCATCCGCAGTCTGAGCAGCTTGACAAATGTTGAGATAGAAGTCAATAGTAGCTGCAGCCTGAGATAGATGACTTGAGGCATTCAGGCCGGACTGCTCAGCAATGTTGCAACATTGAAGGAACCCATTCCTGATGATAGGCCTTTGTAGAGCCTCGAAGGGGATCCTCGAAAAGGAAGTCAGCAGTTCCAGGCATGCGTCCATGTCTATCGAAGGAGTAGAAGGCTTGCTGCTGGAGGAAGGAAGGCTCTCGAAAATTTCTAGTAAGGAGTCGGCCAAAGCTAATGGCTCAGCCTCAGCACTAACTGCTGGAGAGGTAGAAGGTATGTCGAAGAGACTAGCTAGCTTTCCTTCGAAGATGTCTACCTCATCCCTGGATATAAAGGGCATGGAAAGTATTGTGGTGAAGGACACAGAGGACTGCATGGGGATGGGAGAGATGGATGGAGCATCTTTTGCAGCTTCTATGGTCTTAGCCACTAACGAGTCAAGAGAGGAGGGGCTGGAAGTAGGCATAGGTGATGAACCATGAATTGGAGAACTACTAGCACCCTCTGAAAAAGAATCAGCTGCCATCAGAGATGGAATAGCACTCGGAATTTCTGTGAAGGAAGGAGGAAGAGCAAGGCTCGAAGAAGAAGAAGACCGAGGCAGATTAAAAGTCAAAAAAGGGAGATATGGCTGTAAGCCAAGGAAAAGAGACGTAGGGATGCTTGGGCTCAAAGAAGGTGTATCGAATATAGACCTAGAGAGTGGGAATGTGATTTGGATGGTCTTCACATGTTGCATTTGGTCAACTTCAACTGATATCGAAGGAGGCCTTGCTGGGAAGATAAATGCAGTAGTTGTTGCTGCAAGAGGAAGAAATACAAAGGATTGTCAAAATCCAGTATTAAAAAATTGATAAAAAGAAAACAGCGGAAGAGTGAAAGAAATTACTCGATCCGGTGGTATTTGTACAAATGGAAGAGCTGCGAAGAGAGTAATGTTGGGCAGCCTATTGCTTTCTTACTATTTCCCTTTGTAACATATCGGCAGCAGCAGCTTCTTCTCTTAAAATTTGTTGCTGACGTCTTTTCTCAGCCCTTTCAAAAACAATTATGGCTTTGGAATGTTCTTGGTCCACAGCCTTGGCAGCTGCCTCATGGATGGGATCTTCGACTAAGGTAGTGGTCGAAGCAGTCACTTTCCTCCTTTTTCCTATTGCTTGGGCGATTGTTTCGGAATCAGAGTCCTCAGCAAAATCGGAGGGAGAGACAGTCATCTTTCTTCTCTTTTTTCTATGGATTGGTATTGTTTGCTCCTTAATTGCTTTCTTAGCTGTTTCAGTCTGAGACTCGGATTCCCTGAAGATAAGCTCCTCCTCTACCTCCTTAGCAGCTGTCTCCTCTTGAACCAAACTAGCCACTCTTGTTTTCCTTATCAAGGGTGACTCGTGCTCTGGATCTTCTTCTTCTTGCACCTCAGTTATTATCTTTTCAGGATCGAGTAGTGTCCTTTTCTTTTGCTGCTGACCACCTTCACAGGAGAAGAATCAAAAATAAGATAAACAAGCATCATAGTGATAGTCTAAGGAAAGAAAACAAAGGCATATACCTTTCTTCGAAGCAGCCCGAGTAGACTTCGAAGGAGTTGATGTAGCAGGAATGGACTGGGTTGTAAAGGCACAGTGGAGGAAGGGACAGTTTCGGCTCCCTTGGGCTTGGCCACACCCAACACCTCCAGTAGACTTTGAGGTGAAATGGCTAAGTAGATTTCCATATTATGCTCCCACCAATTTTGGTATCTCTTCAATGCGGTGCCTTCAGGAAGGAAAGGGGTGTACTCAAAACTAGCCAAGTCATCTAAGAATTTGAAGACTGCCTCCTCCAGCCTTGACTTCCTAACTTTCAGATCTCTCCTGGTAAGGCTCAGATTGGTATTGCTGCAGAGGGGTATTGGGACCCCTTGGGTGAAACCAAATTGTCTAGCAAATTGAGCAGGACAATAAGGCTCTGCTATACATTTATAAGCTCTGGGGTTCGTGGTCCCGATGGACAGTTCTCTAGGAAGCAGAAGGGAGGCCCATATGTCCTTATGAATAGGTGAAGCACAGAGTTTGTCACTTAAGAAGTGATTCAACCAAGGTGGACCTATGTTGGTCTCGAAGGGACGAAAACGGTGAATAGGAAGGGCGGTTGGTAGTTGATGGAAGAAGGAGAAATAAAAAGCAAAAGAGGAAGGATAAAGAGAAGCATTGGCTAGTCTTATGCCATGGGTGAGAGAATGTAACCCAGAAAATTTAAGGCATTTGGATTGTAGTTCAGTGAAATAGGCAAAAATCCAAAGCTGAAGGATCCAGAATGGCCCCCCTTGATTCGCATCTAAAGGCTTCTCACAAAAAAGGGAACAAACTCTATATACATGGCCTAGAATATATGGGGCTAAGGCTACTTTTTTTTGCAAAACAAAGGCCTTGGCAAGTGGAGCAAATTCAGGCATAATTCTTTGTGAAGAGGTGCAGAAGAGGAATTTACAAAGCCAATATAACAAGAAGGAAAAGAGTTCCCTATCAGTTACCGGGCCCTCTTTCTTATTTTCAGCTTTAACAAAATCACTGTAAGATAAGTTAAGTGAGGGTAGGGAGAAAGAGACTGTTGAATCAGGAAAGTCTGGTGTAATAATGGTACCGATGGGGGACACCCCTAGTAGATGGCAAATATCAAGAACAGTAGGAGCCATCATCCCACATCTAAATTGAAAGAAATTAAAGATAGGGTTCCAAAAGCATAAAGCAGCAGGGACTAAGAAAGGGTCTTCCGGGATAGTTACCCTAGATAGTCGGAGAGCATCGAGGAGGCAGAGCTCTTGAAGGTCCAATGTCCTCGCAGGGATAACCCGATCATACCACTCTTGCCACTCCGGTCTCATCGTGGGCCAGCATCGGTGGGGGCGATTGATTCTCCAATTCCTCCAATCAAGACCACCTTCATAAAGGAGACATTGGTTTTCCAGACGAGGGTACAGAGCTGGGAGCTCCATAGGGATCTCTTTAAAGATTGGCCCAAGCATATAGTCTTGTCGCTCATGACGACGAGGGACAAAGACACGCCCATCAATGGCGCTTTTCCCCCCAGCCTTGTATTTCTCACACTCTACATCAATGAGCCTTTTCAAGGCTACGGATGAGCTCACACGTTCTACGATTGGTACTTCTGATGAAGAAGAGGCCATTGATGGTACGTTTTTTTGAAAAGGGAGGGGGAAAGTATAAAGAAGTGAGGGATATGAGGGTTTGTGTGTTGAAAGGCAAGTGATTTCAGAACATAAAAAGGGGGAGGGCTTTGTGTCTGAAAAATATATTGCGTAAGTCGTTAAGTACTAAAAGTACGAATATGAGGAGTCTCTTCCAATATTGATAGTTTTTGGAGGGAAAGAAAATAACCCAGATGCTGAGATTAGCTTCGAAGCAGGGTACTTGGCTTCGAAGCCAAAATTTTGGCGCCAGAAATCAAATAACAACGGCTTCGAAATACAGAGGCCGGCTTCGAAGCATACTATATGTTTAAAGATGTTAGGATGTTCGAATAGTGGTCCACTTCAAAGGGTTTAAAAGCCTGTTCGAGGGTTATTAATCAAAGTAGTAACCTTTGAAGCAACTCCTGGAATCCTTTAAGGATAAGCACTGTTCGAAGCATTAAAACCTATCAATTGGTTGGAATTGCTTTTGAAGCAAAACAGTATGGATTATTCTTCGAAGCAAAACAGTCAGTTTGAAATTGAGTGGCTATATTAACCATGACCATATATTGGTTATAGTTAGTTTTGAGGAGTAATATTGCTAGAGTTCGAAGCATCAATTCCAGGTAATATCAGCCAGAATTGTCAACTATACTCCATAAATTGGAAAAAGACATGTTGGTTCTTTTAGCGTTTCTGCAAACAATTGAGTCCAGATTCGAAGGATGAGATTGTTCAATTCGAAGTCGTGAGTTGGTTTTCAAAACAGAGTCAAACAATGTCGAATACAGAAGGACTTTATTTATATTGAGGCCAAGACAATCACATTAAATGACCCTATCTGGGTACAAATTCGAGCTCATAAAAATAAGGAATAGAATAAATAACAAGATCATGGAATTTCATCCAACAATGATCAATGAATGTTTGTTCTTTCTTTATTATGTCTTCTATTTCCTCCAATGTTGGCTGCATAAGCTGGTGTGCTCTCACTTCATAATAGAGCTCTTCTGCCTTTATTTCGAAAGCCTCCTCCCTCAACTTTTGTTCCGATTCATCTATAACCAAATCATCCCAAAACGCAGACTCTTTATTTTTGAAGTCATCGAAATCTTCGATGAAGTTTTCTACTTCATATTGGGCATGAGTTCGGAGAGATGAAAGTTGATCCAAAGACTGGATGGTAACCTTGGAATTCCGATGCCAGTGGAGGAGCACTGGAAGTTTGTCCAGGAACAGGTAAAGTTCTGCTTGGGCAATGGGGTTAAGGATATGGCTTCTGGTCAGAATGTCACAAGCCCATTGAAAATTCTTGAGAGGGGTGTCATCCTCAAGAACATTGAAGGGCAAGTGAGAGAAGGCCGCAAGCAGAAGTTGAGCTTGTTTCCGCTCAGTTGGAGAAGGGGATGATGGAGGATTGTAAGATGAAAAGACTTTGTCCATTGGAAGGGCAAGCCTTAGTTTCTCTATCCAGGAAAGAGTGGGAGGAGAAGAAGGAGTAGATGGTTCTATTTCAGAAGATGGAGAAGACGAAGAAGAAGATGTGGATGCTTCTGTTATAGGAGATGGCACAGGAGCGGAAGGAACAAAGGCATTAACATAGTCAAGCCAGTCAGAAGAACAAATCTTCGCCTTCTTGGCTAAAAATGAAGGGGTATACCCTTGTGATTCTTCCAGACATCGGGCAGTGTGCATTATCCTTGTAGGCATAGAGGATGTGTACCAAGCCACAAGCAAACTCTCCTCCAAACTGCGTCGAAGGTCAATGGGCACATAAGGATAGACCACCGAGCTTCGAGCGTAAGAAGGAAAATCTAAAGGGTCAGTGAACTCAACAAAATGATGATTAATTCGTTCCCTCAAGTCCCAGGACTCAAGTGTTGACCAGTTCGTCCATCCGGAACCCCCAGAAGATGAAGAAGTTGTAGCTTCATCCCAAGCAGAAGTTTGTGAAGAAGAGCTTCCCAAGTCCATATTTGCAACTTGTTGAAGCAAAGGTTTGAGAGTAGTTCGTTCAAAGTACAAGGGGAGTTTAGAGGAAAAACTTCTTGTATCTGTATATTTGTAAACCAAGGGATTAAGGGCAATGTGTTCGTAGTCCAAAGGTTGATAATCTGCGAAAGCCTCCATGACCTGAATATAGAAGGGCGGGTAAAGGTGGCTAATGAATGCGTGGGGATTCTTTCGAGGGGAAACAACATTACTCAATGGCTCTTTGTATGCTTGATCAATAGAGTGAGAAGTCAATTGAGCCATGATACGTTCGAATGTTAAAGGTATTGGGATGTTCAACAAGTTGAGAGTTAATGCCAATGATCACTAAATAGGTGACGGTTGTGTTTCCTGAAGATGGGTTCCATGCACGTTCCAAAAGCGCGGGAAAAGCTTTTGATCCACTAATATCACCAAGTATTGGGTATATTAGTGCGGGGGGTAATGTTGGCTACATATTTTGTAAAAGCCAATTACAATTCGACACGTGGCGGAATAGGGGTATTATGGGAAGAGGATTCAAGTCTTTGATCCCGGTCGTACACATGGCAATGAATATTGGTTCTTACGTGATCTGAGTAGTACTAGATCAGTAAGGAAATACAAGGTGACGTGGCTTCAACGGTTGCTCATATTCAAATTCAAATACAAGAGGGAAGCTTAACTGCAAGTGATGGCATAGTGGAACTACTTCTAAGGCAGCATGATTGACGATCATGGAGGAGCAGTTCGACGGTTTGAAGTGTAGTTCGAAGGTCATCCTTGACAAGTATAAATAGCAAGGAAGCCCCAGAAAAAAGCCCCGGACTCAGATCATACAAACCAGTCTTTACTTCATATTTATTTTTCCAGTTTTACATTTCTTGCACTTTAAATACCTGTTCTTTAAATACCCGCACTGTACTTCGATTCATAGGAGTAGTTTCAAGTAGATTCAAGTAGACTGTTGCTGTAAACCTCTTCGAGGCTGAGTTTTGGACCATTGTAAGTGTTCATCTTAATAAAATACTTCGATTGTTCTTCACATTAAACTGTTATTTCTCTTAATTTCTCCTAAGTCAAGCCACCAGTAAAAGTCCTCTTCATTGAGGCTGAAAGAACTACAACACAATCGTCTGATAATTGGTTGGCAATTATAATTTCTGTAAGGACTAATTGATCCTTACTGGCACGCTCACATTCACTAAAATACCCTTCGAAAGCCAAAAAGCCAACAAGTGCACATAATCATGTAGGAATTGATTAAATCCACAAATGCAAACTTAACCGAATCAAGATGCATGAAACATGGATGCAAAGCATGGATATGCATGACATGTCAGATATATATATGTACAGTCAGGGAAAGCTATTAAAGAATGTGATAGATAAGAAGCGGGGTGGGGAATTATTACAACACCTGAATTATTACATATCCGAATGAGAGAGAGAGATGAGGGAATAATAAAATAAAATAAAATCTCACAAAACACTCAAAATAAAAATAAACAAAGTAAAATAAAAATAAAATGAAGCAGGGACACACCCTGTATAACTAAGCACCTACTAATAAAAAAACCAACTCAAGCCCTGTACTGATAAAACCCATATTAATCCACAAATTGAACCCACTCACTTAAAGCCCAAGCAAAACCAACTCAAGCTTTGAAACCCATACTGATAGTCCATGCGAAACCAACTCAAGTTTGGCAGTCCATTCCTCTTTCTCACTCCCCACGGTTTGGTCTTCACTCTCTATATAGATATTCTCTCACATCACCATGGATGGAAGGATGGTGTTCTTACATATGTTGGCCTGCATGTAAATGGCGGTAGTCTTCGATAGTTGCACAACCAGCCGGTCACAGTGGCCTTTGGGTTTGGCAGCTGTGGAGCTCCGATTGAAGACGAAGAGCGCTGGGTCGATCCTCAAGAATAAGAGAGCTAGGTTGATCTCGCTAGAGAGAGCTTCCGTTGGTCTCCTTCGTTTGATGTTAGGAGAGTGTAAAAGAAATTGAGAGAGAGAGAGTAGATGTGCCGAGAGAGAGAGCCAGCCTCCCCTCATGCACACCACCGTGCTCGATGTCCCTTGTGTCTGTGTGTTTTTCAGCTCCTGTGTATGTCTTCCATGGAATGGAGAAGAAGATGGTGTGTGTGTCCCGAGTGTATGCGTGTGTGAGAGTTGTGTGTCTCTGGCCTCAGCGACACGATGGAGGTACCCGGTGTAATGGTGGTGGCGCTGCAAGATAGCCAAGGGAGAGAGAGTTTCAGAGATGTGTTGTCTTTTTGTTTTACTCCTCTCTATCCCTCACCTCCAACCCAAGTCACCTCCAACCCGAGTGTGCTGTGTATGCATGTGTATGCATGGTGCCGTGTGTGCATGTGTGGCTGGGTTGAGAGGGCAAGGGAGATGGGTTTGGTCTGTGTTGTCTCTCCGTATGCATGGTGTCTTCTTTCATTTTTTATCCATCGAGAGAGAGAGAGAGAGCTGTCATGTGTGTGTGTGAGTCCCCCGTATCCATGTGTGCTGAGTGTGTGAAAATCTATCAATCTGTATGCGTGTGTGAATGTGTATTGACTGTGCGTGTGTGTGTGGGAGAGAGTGGCAGTGAATGTGGGTGTGCCGTGTGTGTGTTGTGAATTGTGGGTGTGTAGACACCCCATTTTTGACCGTCCTCAAGACTTGGACGTCACCGCTTGAACACTCGGTGATTATCCATGTTTGTGTTCGTTTGGAGTTCCCGGAGGTCTCGGCTACGCGCCTTGCCTCAGGATCTCCGAACTTGACCGTTTTGTGTCTGATTTTGCACCAAACACCTGTGTTTTGCCTTGGAGGGGCAGGGAATGCCTTGTGAGGCATCCCCACACGCCACCGGCAGTGGCTAGAGGCCACCGGCTGGTTTTTGTTGCCACCGGCAATATATTTTGCCGGTCGGCACTCTTTGTTGCCGGTCGGCACTCCATTTTGTCAAAATGACAATTTTGAGCGGCCGACCACTGTTCATCTACTTTATGTAGATATTTCTTGCCAACTGTGATAGCTGGCACCCACCCCATTCCCCTCCATACACGTGTATGGAGGGATTTCCCTCTTGGATGGCTTGTTTTGTAAGCTTTACAAGAGGGAATTGCCTATATAGGAGAGGGTCTTCTCTTGGCATTAGGGTTAGACACTTGTTAGACATTTTAGACAGCTTTAGAAAAGCTTGAGTTCTAGGGTTAGGGTTAGATATATTTTCTATCTCTATAAGTGTGTGTTTTGGGCCATTTTTGCTCACACACACATACTAACACACCATCTCTTGGACTTGAGACCCTTGGAGGCTTGTTTGAGTGTTTTGGAGGTGGATTCAAGCCAAGAAGGGCTGTTGGAGCATCATTTGTGAAGGTGGTCTTCAAGGGTAAGAAACTAGTCCTTTATTCCCCATTTTTGCATCCCATTTCTACCTATCTTAGAGCTATTTTTGTGTTTAATGTATAACATAAAAAAGTTCTGTTTTTAGGCCCTCTTGATTGTTTGTTAAGAGTGTTTTGTGGTTTGGGTGTGTTTGACCACCCTTAGGCCTTGAAAGGCCCCATTTTTGTGCTATTTTGTTGAGCTCCGGGATTTTGGTGTTTGGGTCTCTTCACCACTGAAATCTTGAGGGATTTCAGTGGTGAAGATGATGCCTTGAAGTTCTAAGAAGGAGAGGGCCACCCCCTCTCCTTGTTGTCCTTGCAAAGGGCACCTTTTGGCCTCTCAAAGAAGCCTTTGTTCAAGTGTGTGTTGAGCATGCCTTGGCTGCATTTCTTGCTTATATTGCCATAATATAACGTGGTTTTAAGTTGTTTTTGGTATACCATGCATGCCTTGCATACCTACCTTGTAATGCCTTGTGATTGCCTTAACATGCCTTAGGTTGTTAGCTCTTGTTTGAGCATGTGTTAGGCTTGGATTCATGAAGGTTTTGTGCTTATTTTGCCATGTTTTAGGTCTGTCCATAGGTGTTTGGGTTGATCTTGGCATGCTTAGTATAGCTCCTTTGTATTTGAGCTTGTATGCTTCAAGTATGAGAATGTGTAGCATGTGTTGCTTGCATCATTTTGGTGGTTTGGAACCACCTAACATGTTATTTCAGTCCCTTTAACATGCTCATATGCTTGCCTCGGATGCCTCTTTGTTGCCTTAAAAGCATGTGTTGTATGCCCTATGTTTTGACCATTGTGCATGCCTTTGGATTCAAACCATTTAGATGCCATCTAGTTGGCCTTTTGGGCTTAGTTTTATGTGTTAAAACTCTGTTTTTGGTCGCCTAAGTCTTGCCATGTGTGATTGTACTAAGTGTAGTCCATTACCTCTTTGGCGAGCCTTGAATGCTTGGGGCCATTGTTGCACGTTTAGCTCGCTTTGTTGCTTGGTTTGGCACCATGTTTTACATGATTTTCAGAGTTTATGATGCATGCTAATTGTCCATACTTAGCCTCTTTAAAGTGTGCTTTGGAGTTGATTGTTTAATGCCTAAGTGTTGGTCCAACTTACTTGCATGTGTGCATGTGTGTTTAGCCTTCATTTTTGGGCATTTTGGCTACTGTTTTAGGCCTATTTAGAGCTGCCTAATCTAGTTTAAGTCCATTCCTCCATGTGTTGTAGCATGCTTACTTTGTGCGTTGTCACATACTTGGTCCCATTTGCATGATGTTGCATGCTATACATTGTTCTCAACATGTTGCTCTTTGCATGTTTGATATGTTCACATGCTTAGGATTGCCTCGCATGAACATGCATGCTTAGCCTCTTGAAGTGAGTGTGATAGAGGTTAAGTCCCCTTTATTGGGTCATTTGTATTGCATTTCATTTGACATGAAAGTTGCACACTCGGTTCTTTGGGCCATCATGTATGGAAATGTGTGATTGGTGGTCCGAGAATCGAGACACATGCTCCTTCGAGTCACAAACATGATAGGGGGCATGATTGGTGCATACATTGTTTGAATTGTATTGCCATGCAAGTTTTGCCCTCTGCTGCTGTGAGTTGCAGGTTCTGCAGGCATTTATTGCCGACCGGTAACATGTTGTGCCGGCCGGCAGTCAATCGATGGCCGGTGGATCTATTTTGTGTTGGTTACCACAATTCAGTGCCGGTGGTCATTCTACTTAGCCGGTGGGATCCCCCAGTATCCTGAGAGGCATTCCTGAGACTTTGGCAGTCTTCAGAGGAGAAAAGCAGGGAAAACAGAGGCAGACTATGCATGACAGTGCGATTCCGAGCAAATCCCGAGCATGCGCTGCATCTGACCCGCTTCCCGAGGGCTTTACTGTTTTAATTAGATTAATTAATTTGTTAATTTAATTGATCTGTAATGTTTAATTAGCTTGCATAGTTAATTAATTTGTATATTCTTTTGGTCCCTCTGAGCGAGGGCAAATCTGTAATAAGCGTGTGTGAGTGGTGTGCATGTCTTCCAACCCCCATTTCTTTCTTCCCTTTTATTTACCCACTTACGATGGTAGATTAGGGCACGTTTATTTTAGCATACCTTATGCAATGCATGCGTGCATCCATACATTTGTCTTACATGCACCGGGCTCGGTACATCATACAAACCGCATTGTATCTTCAAATCTAACTTGAATACGTGCACCGAATGATTGCATTTCACATGCCATTTTAGGGTTAGCCGAGCCTATCCTAAACTGCATCTCTGTATGTGTTGCATTAGCCACTTAACATGAACTAGGACATGCATATTTGCTAACTAGTTTCTTGTTTTGGCACGGAGTACAATGTAAGTATTTATGCTTTAGCATATTGCATGCGTGCGAATGTTAACATGACAGTAGGCTTACCATGTGGCTAAATGCTTATATGAGATAAATTGTTTGAATGCCTGTGGGTGGAGGTTGGATTGCTTGAGTTGGAAAAACTCGTTGAAATCCGTGTTTTAGCCTACTTGCGAGTAGCAAATTCCAAAGCACTTCCAAAACAAACGGATATGCAATGCTTATTTCCAAATTAGGCAATCTAGTCTATACTTGTTTGCTGTGCGCATAACATAGTAATTCTAGGCTAATAACCGGAACAAGAACACATAATGTTTTCAAAATCGGATATCATGGTTAGTAGAGGCCGGTCTTCGGACCGGGCGAGAGGGGGTGCTCATAGCTGACCTTCCCCGATCGTACCCAAGCTCCCGAGCCAAGACAACTTTGGTGATGACGGACACGTGGCCTTCGGCACCGAGTCAGGGTTTCCTAAATTTCCCATTTTAAAAATATTTAGGTGGCGACTCTGTATCTGGCAAAGCAGTCCATGTTTGGTACTACTTTTCAAAAAATCTGTTTTTCTTCAAAACGATTTGCCAGAGTTGGACTCTTTGGTTCACATTACGAACCGCAACAAACAAAAAGGGGGAGTCCGAACTGTAACCCGTGAGTTCCCTCGCGGACCTGTTACAGGGTGCTGTGTGTGTGTTGAATGTGGGTGTGCCGTGTGTGTGTTGAATGTGGGTTTGCAGATGAAACTTCCCTCCCTCACAATCTCTCTCCCAAAATATCACTCCTCTCCCCCCTTTTTTTATGAACACCACTCTCCTCCATTTTCAATCTCAGATTATCTCCCCTCCAATAATACACCACTCACTCCCTCTTTTCTGTCCCTCTCTCTTTTTAATATTTTTCAACTTCTCACCTGCTCTCTTCTCTTTTTTGATTCTTTTTCCCCCCACCATACATGCTCCTCCCTCACTTTCTAAAAAATAATTGTTCTCCACCGCCCCACACAACCTCACCAAAAATCTTATCTCCATCCCCCCCCCACTCATTCATCCTCTTTTTTTTATTTTATATATATATTTTTTTATCATTTTCCTTTTTATCAAATATCAAAATTATTTATACCAATTTAGATAAAAACATCAAAAACTATGTACAACACATAAAATTATAAAATATTATGAAATACTAAAAATTAATAATTTGGCCAACATGGGTGAGGTTTGAGATTAAAGCTTCAATATGATTTTTTGGCTGAGAAATTCATAAAATGACATATTCCAATTTTCATCATGGGGTGTTCAAAAGAAAGTGCCCAGGTCTTAGGGCCGGTCAAAATGGGGTGTCTACACATATTCGAGCAGTGAGTTGTCACATCGCCACAGTAAACTGTTTTCTGATGCTTGCTTTTTTAATACAGTAAGTAATCACTTCGAACTAACGATTTCAGTACAAATTAGTGTTTGCAAAAAATTATAAATTAAAACATAAAATGAAACAGAGGCTTTAATTTTCTTTGTTTTAAAGCAATATGTTCATAAACAACTATGAAACAGAGTGCAAGTAAAAACACAACCTTCCCACTCACTTCGACCTACAAAACTATCGTTCATTTTTTCACCAAAACAATGTTCAAAACAAAACAAAACAAAATAAGAAAATGGCCACCTGATATGTAAAGAAGATTGGCACTGTAGCCTATATTTTATCTTATTTTCACTTTACGAAACTTCACAGTCATCCCCTTTTCTCCTCTTTGCATTTTCTGCTTCTTTTTGTATTCAGTAAATTACACTTACCTCCCTTGACATTTTTGACAAACACAGAAATCTCTCCTGTAATTTTAATAATGACAGAAGTCTGCCCTACTTTAACTGACAATATCAAGATTCTCTCATTTTTGTACTGTTGTCCACCCAACTAACTGAAGCTGCTGATGTCATCAAAAATAAATATTGAAATGCCCATAATACCCTCAAATGTCTTGAAATGCCCATGAGCTACGTTACATGAGATAAAACCGAAATTATTTTCTCAATTGCAGATAGCACTGTGAAATACACCCACAGTGAAGTACCTAGATGTAGAACATGTACCTCAGTTAAAAACTTATGTTGCTTGGGGTTCTTCGAATACTAAGGGGAGTAAAGTTAAAATACAATCTCAAACCGGGCATGAGAATGAGTCACTCATAGTCAAGTAAGAAAATGTAGAGCATGTACCTTAGTCAAAAACTTCTGCTGCTTGGGGTTCTTCGAATATTGAGGGGAGTAAAGTTGAAATACAATCTCAAACCAGGCATGAGAATGAGTCACCCACTAATATCTGGAGTTGTAATAAAAATAGCTAGTCCAATGGTGGCAACGAGTGGGCTGTTGACAAAAATCAGATTTTTGGGAACGACACAACGTCAAAGGCAAATGGCTTAGGGTCCAGTAGAGGGAGTTAGGGTTCTTCAAGTGAAAAGGGCCACGGTGATGATAGGAAAGAAGAAATGTGAGGTTGGCAAATTACAGAATTTGGGAGCTGTAGAAACAATCTCATTTGCAAGTTGTTGGTTCAGTTGGGGGATTAATCTATTCTATTATTAAAGGGGAACACCAATTTTGGTGTCATGAATCTGAAGCCCAGCTTACAATTTTTTTTCTATTTTTCCTAAAATGACCATAACTTGTTAAATAATCTATTATTTTAAAACTTATATGAATTTGTAATTATGGGTAAAATCGTAAATTAATAACTCAATAAATAACTTTCACTTTTCCATTTCCCACATTTTAGAAACTGCTGTGCAGTTCCACGTTTCACCATCTTCTCTCTTTTTTTATTTTTTAATTTTATATTTTAAATTTATAACAAACTGCTGTGTAAGTTTCACAGTTCATCATCTTCACTCTATTCAAAAACTAAAATTTGTTTCTTTTTTTTTTTTGGAGAAAGACTATTGAAGTATTCAAGAACTTTTTTCTTGTTTCTTTCTTTTTGTTTTTTTGGGGAAAAAAAGCAGAGTATAAAAAATTTGTGTTTGTTTTCTTAATGTTGTATGTGTGTGTGTGCGCACGTTGTTTAAAAAAATCAATGATCTTAAAATTTCTATTATATTATCTAGTTCTGTACTCTTTTTTTTGGGGGGTAGTTTTATTTAATCTTAAATTTTTGTGTGTGTGTGTGTTTCAAAAAAAAATTGTTCTTAAATTTTCCATTATGTTATCAAATTCTTTGGGAAAAAAAGTACAGAATTAGAAATAAAATTTATTTATTTATTTATTTTGTGTTTTTTGTAAAGAAATAATTCATTGTTCTTAAAAAGAATTTTTTTTTTTTTAAAAAAAAAATTATAAAAAATTATATAGTTTATTATTGTAAAATGAAAATCCATACGGTACCAAATGCAGCACAACTTCAATCTCTTATGTATATAATCATCCTGTTTAAACCCATTGTGACATCATGATTTGAATATTTGAAGTATTTAGGAAAGCCTCAGAATAAGTAAGAATCAAAAATTGTAAAATTTTATTTTGGAATAAATAAATATAGCACATTTACATCCTCTGTACAAGTTTGATTTACAAAAACTATAAGAAAAACTATAAATAAAAAATACTATACACTCCATACCACACCCTCTAATGCCCTAACCTGCCCCCAATCCCATAACCCCGGCCGTGGACCTCTCTCCTCGGTCTCCTGCCGTAGACTCTTTGAATATGTGGCTCCCCCAATCGTAAATGCGGATCCTGTGGCACTCCCTTCCCTGTATGTGGCCCTCCACCAACTGCTTGTGGAGCCTGTGACTGTGACCCTCCCTCTTCTACTTGTGCTGCCCCTGATCCTCTCTCTAGCCCAACATCGGATACTGCTGTGAGCTGTGAAACTCCCTCATCTGGTGCAACTGTATCACGATTTGCAGTTGGACCTCGACTTCTGCCTCTACTTGCACCCCGACCTCGGCCGCGACGTCCGCCACAACCACAACCTCGGCCTCTCCCTCGTGCTCTGCGGGGGCCTCAATATGAACCTCATCCTAAACGTGGGAGATGTCAGTGAGAACTGCATCATGTGTACTCATGGTTGCGGTCGAACTAGTCCCCCATAAAAGTAGGTGTATGTAATGTGGGAGTATGTGATGTACATGTATCAACTCCAACACTACACACACCTAAACTGTGTGGTGGTGGTAATTGGGTGGGTGAGGTAACAACCTCACGCATGTATCGAGGAGGTGTCCAATCAGGGTCAGCTACAAAAGGTATGCCAGTATGCTTGGTAGGATGTACGTGGAGGGAATCTGGAGATATGTATGGGGTAGCATGCGGTGGGGTCACTGATGTCCAAGGACCTGATGTGGCCGGCACTGAAGTGGAAGGCACTGACGTAGATGACACTTATGTGTCTGGAGCAACTGCTACACTGTGTACACTGTAGTGGCCAAAATGCAGATGATCTCCCCGATGGGCATGTTGGATTGCCTCGTACAATAAGTCTCGGATCTCTGCAACGGCCCGCAAGGCATGCTGTCCATTACGTCTGAAAAGGACGTCCTCAGCCAAGTGATATGACCTCCCAGCTTCAACCACCTGAACAAAAATTCAGACGTATTAGGCTACAGTTGACTGAAAGTAAATCAATTATGATATTAATAATTATCTGACACATACTATAATACTCACCAATGCCTTAAGAGAAGGCCCAACTCCCTGATGTCCGGACTCAGACAGGTGGCTCGGATTACTGACTAGTAGACATGTATGTCGCCGATACCACAACATGTAAGGGTCAGACGATGGGAGCACCTCATCGCTCCAGTCAGCCTGTACAATACTATCTCGACGGGCATCCCACTGCTGTATATATCGCATATAAAATAGACTCCAGTCAATGCCAGCTCGGCCACGCCTATCAGTCACATGCAACCGCCACTTGATGTCGAATCGATCTGACATGGACTGGACCCGACCAAACTGTCGGAGGACACGATCGGGGAGATGCCACTCAACCACATCAAAACAAATAAGTGGTACTCTCGCCATCCATAACTCCTGACCTAGTCGACAGTAGTCTGGGAGCGTACTGAGGACCCCAGCATAAGATTGCCATATAAACTACAACAACGACAAGTATATTAAAATTCACTCGTGAACTCAAAACATATACAATGAACAAGACAAGTAAAATTGAGAGCAAAATTTCATACCTCGCCTTCGATCATCTGGTCAAATTGGTCTCTATAAACGACGACGACGTGGGTTGATACGACCTCGTGGCCAAAGTCAACCCTCCACCGGCTACCTCGAGGTCCGGGTGGCAACTGCATGTCTCCCTGGCCCATGGGAAGCTCACCAGGAGCAACCACTTGCCGCCTAGACGGGGCAATGCGAATGAATCTCTCCCACACCCAAATCTACAATAGTTTGAACGCAATTACAATACTGATATATGTCATACAATATGAATTGACATGTAATAAAATTCTTACTAACCTGTAGCAAGACAAGTGGTCCTCCGATCTCCTTCGCACCCACCTGAGCTGCTCGACATAGCATCCTATACAAGCATGCCAAAGCCGTGCCACCGCAGCTATACTCGCCAATCTCGTCAATGTCTCTCAGCAGTGGCAAGTACATAAGCTTGAGCAGGTTTTGTGACTTATCAGGGAGAAGTACCCCCCCTAATAAGCCACAGAATATATGCTCGGCATGCTGCTGTACCAACTCATCTGGAGCCTGCTCTAGAAGAGGACCAAACTGCTCGACCAGCCACCTCACCCTCAGTCTACCTGCCTGTAAGTCTGCAGGTGTAGGTGCTACTCCTAATAGCTCACCACATAGAGCTATCCAATACTCTCTCGTCAATGATGGATCAACACCAGTAACTGCTCGCTTGTCAATCCGTAGACCATATAGGACAGATACGTCTTGCAATGTGACCGTGGCCTCTCCGATCGGGAAATGGAATGTATGAGTCTCTGTGCGCCACCTCTCGGCCAGAGCAGTGATGAGTGAGTGGTCTAGTCTAATATGACCGATATGGTAGACACCATAGAATCTTGCGCGTAGTATATATTGCAAGACTCTGTGGTCCAATAGATGCTCCCACAGGCTAGAATCTGCCTGGCGGCATGTCAACACTGTGCGTGCCTCCTCCTGCATAACAGAATGACTAGTTTAAATAATAGCATTATCACGTAAGATAAAACAAAATGCAGGGTATTTTAATTGTAAGCGTAAAGTCCAACAAACGTTATTGCATATCGGATACTCCCATTTACTGTTGGCCCGATGTGGATGAATGAAAAGTAGGACCTCCTCAGGTAGATGTGCCATGAAGCCTGTACAAGTGAAATACTAGATCATAACAATAAAACTCTCATTTAATCATAACAGAAAAACTGTAATTATTCCATTAATTACGATTTCTAAAAGAAAAATATGCTCAGCAATTTCAAAATTTAAATTTGTGTGATACTATATATGGAAACAATTCACTAAAATGTAATTAATTTTTATTTCAAAAAACTCTATTGGTTAACTGTAATTTAACTATAACAATTAAACTCTAATTATTCTATACATGACGACTTCAAAAAAAAAAAAAAAAACGTGCTTAGTTATTTTAAAATTATAAATTTGTGTGCCACTAATATGGAAACAATTTACTAAAATCTAATTATAATCATAAAAAAAACTCTAATTATTTCATAATTTATGATTTTTAAATATATATATATATTTGTACTTTAAGATTTAAAATTATGTGTCATTAAATATGATAAACAATTCATCAGAACCTACCATTATCTATGCTATAACTAATATAGAAATCTTTTTCAAAATAATTTTAGGGCCTCAGTTACATAAGCTTAATAATGACCATGAACATAGTGCAGTAACATGTGGATAGTTTTCCTACATAAATATTTGCCAAAAAATTGAATGAGAATTTTTTTTTTCAAAAATAGGTTGATGATTACATTTATGGCGTATTTGACAAAATTTAATTATTGATTTTGTAATGCTAAAAGTTTCAATACAGTATAAAATTTTTAAATTACATAAATTTATTCATAAATTGTAAATGTGAAAAATGCTTGGAGCATTTGAAAATATTAAATTTATTCATAAATATTAAATTTTCAAATGGTAGAAGAACTATTTGATTAAGTATAGAATTTTGTAATACACATTTTCAATCAAGTACACAATAAAAAACTTAGGCCTATGTGTTATAGTTAAATGTTTTTGCATACATATTTAGTTTAATTTATTTGCTTAGTATGTTAGTTGTAAATTTTTTTTTAATATAAAACAATTACAATATATAAAGAATTAAAAATTAAAAATGATCTATTTAAAGAGTTAAAAATTAACAATTACAATATAGTTTAACAAGGGGTCATTTGCATTACAAGCTAAAAATTCACATGTGCTGTCCAGTTACAATTTCACAATTAAAAAGCGCAACCATTTTACAATTTCACAATTCACGAAACTCATGTAAGCATTATATAGTCTTCATCGACCAAGCCGCGCCGGACATGTTCGCTTGTCATGACCTGTCTGCTGGCACTCATTGTAACGAGCGATCAAACGCCTATCTGATATATCCATCTCATTCGGAATACGGGACAAAGATTTATGACCCCGTTTTACTTCTTGCAGACGAAGTACATTAGGCATTAAGGTCCACTGCGGATCATCCCAATAATCTTGATGCGGTATTGGATTGAATTTAGTTTCCCAAACCCTCATGTATACAGGAAGCCTATATACTGGATCAAGGTACTCAAATGGATTGTCACCGCATTCAGACATAACAGCGAGCATATGGAAACATGGATAGTGTCTTATCTCGTATTTGCCACAACTGCACTTGGGTTGATTCATGCGCACAATCTGTGTATTGCGACCTCGTCCATGGCGAAAAGATGTTTACACCTCAAATACGCGGCGGGGCCTATCAGACAATATTGATACAAACTAATCAAGTTCATGTTTTTTGGTGTAATTAACTTCACAACATAATAAGAACAATTTAGTTTACATTACAAACTAACCTGTCGTACGATATCAACTGGAAAGTATTTTCCCTTGCGATGCCCTCCTCAATAGTTTTTTGTATCTTTCTCGGGTATTGGAACTCATTCCGTACATCTATTTCTGCTTGGGCTCCCATCTCGTCAAAATATTTTACGAGTCGTCAAAATGTAAACTCAACCGTAATTGAGACAGGTAAGTTCCTTGCACCTTTCAAGACACTGTTGAAGTACTCTGCGTCATTACTGGTCAATACCCCCTACTGATATCCACCGTCATACGCAAGGGCCCACTCCACAAGATTCATCTTGCGGACCCAATCGATGGCATCTTGGTTAATAGCCTATATCTGTTCTAAGTAAGCATTACACTTTCGTCGTTGATGAGCACTCCCTGCTTTCCATAGAAGTTGTTTCAGCTCCTTATTTTTAAACTTTGTGTTAAAGTTACTACAAACATGTCGAAGGCAGTGCCGATGATATCCAACAAATTGGAGCGAGGGATTCAGCCAATGCCGCCTCATAGGAGCTAAAATACTCTCAGCTTGATTAGATATCAAAGTCACTCCCTGTCGGTCCATGACAATATATTCCTTGATATTTGAAAGGAAGAACGACCAAGACTCCAAACTCTCTTTGTCGACAACAGCGAATGCAAGCGGTAATACTTTGCCATTGGCAGTGACGATCGTTGCTACAAGCAATACACCAGTGTATTTGCCGTATAAGAATGTACCATTTATGGTTATAACAGGCCTACAATAACTGAATCCATCGATGATGGGTTTGAAAGACCAGAAAACAAAGTGGAAAACGGACATAATGGTTGTACCTCCGGTATATCTATGTTTCCATTAAACGATGGTGCCAGGATTAGATGTCTATAATGCATGCATGAATTTAGGCAACTGCCTATATGATTCATTCCAATCCCCGAATACCATTCTAATTGCCTTTGCCCTTGCATGCCACGCCTTCTTGTATGATATACTATAGTTCATGGTCTTTTTGATATCTTCGATGACATTCTTAATTGGCATAGCAGGTTCATTCTGCATACGACAATCAAATATGAGTTGGATTATTTGGGTGTGAACACTATAAACAAACATATATATATATATAAATTTATTTTTTATACTCACCGCAACTTGTCCCAAAAGATGAGAAGTAATGTAACTGGAGCTAATATTAATGTGGTCCTTGTTCATTCGTGGGTATAAACAATGGTGAGGACCTCTATACTGCTTTATTTCAAAAAGACCATGTTTCCTACTAAGAGATGCATGCAACCACCAACTGCAATCGTGCTTACAAGCAAACACCCAAAGGTCTCGCTTGGAGGTTACGACTTTATACTTTTGATTATTTATTGCATGGTACAATTTCACAGCATGTACAAGTTGTTTCTTATCAACGAAAACCATCCCTTTGTTTAACTCTGGATTTTCAGCATTCCAGATCCGATTACGGGGAATGATATCACAGCTACTCATGTTAAAATCACCACCCATGTAAATGTTCTCATAGAAAGGGATTTCAGGTCTAGGTGGAATGGGGACATTTTCAGGGTCAACGAAGGCGTCGGCATCATCTTCTTCATCATCATCATTTGATCCGGCCAATAAATTTTCTTCATCACACATTTCATTCTCATCATCGTCTAGGGCGACATCAGGACCGTACATGTCATTGTCAGCAATATTGTCAGCAAACTGCACATAGTTTACCGTTTCCGCCATATTACCAGTAACTTCAACTGGAGTGGTATGATGGCTGCAGGTGGGCACATCTTCTGTGTTATTGTGAAATTCATAATCATATCCACCACGTGAACTTGATTCCACACCATGGCTCTCAAATGTCTGTTGTGTGTAGCCCACTGAATAACATTGATCTGGTGTATACATAGGAGACCGAAACGCTGTCGTGTCAATCCCCTGTGTAAGCAATATAGTGAAGAGACGAGAATCCTGTGTCATATTCGGGACATTGTGTACAACCTCTTTATGAATGTACACTTCCAAACAATTTGGTGGTTGGAAACTTGCACCGATACTTAATACGGTGTTCAACGTTTCATAGTCATTGATCGGTAATATCTTATATTTGCTGATTGCTTGCCACTAGCGATAAGGATATCTACATTTGAAGTTCAATTAGACACTTTTGCCGTAACATGCCACCTAGGACATGAACACCTCCTCCAAATTGCTAAGCGTGGTGCCAAGTTGCACCCTATATATTCCTTTCGGCTCAGCATCATATGACACACCTTCATCGGGATCCCAAATTATGTTTCCCCCCTAGTAGAACATAATTAGAACAGTCTCCATATACTTGCTTCAATGAAACAAAAAACATTAAAATATCAATAATATACTTATATCGGATTTTACTTCTAAAAGAATTATATAGATTTTAACTCATTCAATTACAATTACTTGTGAGTCAAGAACTTTATTTAAGTAATCGGCAATTGTAATCCAACAATCATTATTGATTTTTTAATTAAAATATGAGTTAAAATAATTATTATGTTTTGGATTTTTTAGCTTTTTAAGAAAAAAGCTTACAACACATAAAGAATGTTGGTTTATTTTGATATAATTGTCTATGGAACTCCCGTGTTCTACTTTTTTCATTATTTATTACCATTAACATCATGCTCTTGTGCATGGTAAGTGTAAATTTTTCTTTTTCCATGTTTCTTCTTCTTTGTTTTGGTAATATTTCAGTGTTGATTTGATTTTTTAAAATTAACCTGCTTTTATTTTTGTGTTGGTTATTTGAATTTGTTTAGGCGGATACTTGATGGAAAGAAGTTGTAGGAGTCAAAAGACAACAAGAAATGGGGCCATGACAAGTTTGAGGAGATGACTCTCCAAGAAAGGCACTATGAAAAGGTGAGGGTTTCATTGAGCTATCTGATTGATGAATGTGGCTCATATCATAAGTGACATTTTCCTATAAAAATCAGCCCTCTCATTTTTGTCATTTTATATTTTCCAAGGTAGAAGGAACTCCAGAGGTGAAACATTACTTCAACACCACTAAATGTATAATGGTAAGGTGTTTGATATACCATAGAATGTGAAACATTACTTCAAGACCATTAAATATATATCTACTGCTCATCTTTCAAGTTCAGTCAAATGAATTGGTCTAATATCAAACAAATAGTTTAAGTTATTAACAGAATGATACTAAATTGCATATTCAGTAGGTATACATATTTTTCATTTATTTTAAGTAGGATATATATATCTGTTTTCAAATAAAAAAATATAATAGATTTATCAAACAGTACAAAGTTGCGATGAGATGAGGGTTGAGACAAGGAAAACACTTTTTTATTTTTATCCTGCCCCTAAAACAATTCCATTCCCTATATTTCAGAAGTACAATTATATGAAGATAATTATAGTAGACCCAATAGTTGACCCAATATTAATCATTGACCATTTAATCATGTACTGGAAAATTGGCATCACAAAAGTAATAGTCAAACCCAAATATCTATATAATAAAGCAGGATGATTTTTGAATTTGTTCTACAAACCTTTGTCCTACTAGGACATTTGGATGGCTTAGATCTATTCAAATTATAAAACAACGGTTGAGATATATTTTTCAAAAAATATCCTACATTTTTTTTTTATTTTCCCGCTTTCCTCTCTTACCTTTTCATTTTCTCACATATCCTTCCTTTGATCCCATGATCCCACATTCCTCTCTCTTTTCTTTTTATTTTTGTATTTTCTCCCATTTTTATTTTTCTCTCTATTTGTTTATTATTTTTTATTTTCTCATTTTTGTTCACTTATTTTTATTCATATAAAACAACGGCTGAAGTTTTATCTCTACGTGGAATTTTTTTTTACTCCATATGTGGAGACTTGTATCTTTTCTGCGTGAAGGTTCTTTTTCTCCATTTAGGATTTATTTTATATTTTGTACTCAGATTTATTTTATTAGATGAGTTATTGTTAGATGGATAAGATATTAAATCTTGTGTTTTCTCATAAAAAAAATAAATATAAAAATAAACAATTAAGACTTATACGAAAATTTAAATTTCATATTGTAATTTTGACACAAATAGACATGCAATGTATTCTATTATATAAATGAAGGATGTCACATTTAAAAAAAGAAAAAAAAGAAAAAAGAACGCTCCCTGCATACAATCACTATCACATTTAATATTTGCTTAAGGAATTTTTTTTTTATTAATCAAACCAACTAACATTGTTAAATAATTCTTTTTATTTATCAAAAACTATCTACAAATTTAAATATAAAATTATAAATTCATAACATTTGCACCTAGTTACATGAATTAAGTATATTTTACATTTGTTAGAAAACTGGTATACTACCAAAAAAAAAAACTGTAACGCCCTCAAAATAATAACACTAAACTCAACATTATTGACATGCATTGATATATAAAAGATCAACATCCTTCCATTCATCAGAATATGTCCTTACAAAAAGTATTACATGTTGACAACAAAAGTAAACGCCCCATGGGCTTACAACTTTCCAAGCCAACACTTGGTTACAAGAAATGAGTACTAGCTCATATACACATTAAGCCCTAGGCTTGAATTTACATGTAATACATCAAAAGAACATAACATCCAAAAAGTCTGACTGCCTCTAGCCTCCCAAGCTATGTCCTTGGAGGTGGCATGCTACCTGTACCTGAAAATGATGTTCCCATATAGGGTGAGCCACGGCCCAGTAGAAATACACTAAACCAGCTATGGACAATGACTAAAAGATTAGCAGTTGATAGATGGCCAACACAGATACATCCACTTATATCACATTTCAATTACATGACTTACAAGTCTATGCCACTTTTCATTATTCCATTTTCAGTAGATGAGCATACTAGCTGAATTAATACGTCAACAGATAAGCATATTAGCTATATCAACATCTCAACAGATAAGTATCTGAACTATATCATGCAACCAAAGATAAGCATATGAGCTATATCTACACTTCTCTAAACAAGCATATGAGCTGTGTTTACACTTCTCAAAGATAAGCATATGAGCTGTATCTACGGAGTTCATCCCCTATCTCCTCCCAACACTATCCGATTTAGAGGTCCATCCCCCATCTTCCCCTAAACCGCGGAGTACATCTCCCATCTCCTCCTCTACACACAATGCATATAAACACATAGGTTCCATATACAACCAACTAATACATAAAGTTAATGTATTCTATCAACCGTCAAGTTCCATGACACATTCCAATGATTAGTTTTCGTTTGCCTAATCATCATGCATTGTCTACAACAATCAAGACTATCCTCCACCGATAGCCCAAAGCAGTTATTTCTAAACAGGAAATAAATACATCAAATGGATATAAAATCAACATTTCAATTTGGTGAGTGATAATTAATCCGACTACACTCTTTAGTCCCATACATTCCAAATCCCACATTTCCAATTCAATTCTTCATTTCTCAAATTAATTATTCAAATTAATTTATTAAACCAATTAGGACAAATTCCCATAATTAACAAAACAACCCTAAGGTTCCCTTTTCAACCATAATCCATCATCTATCCCACTTTTCTATGCCAATCTTGCATATAGGTTTATTATAAACAAAACCCCATCTTTTGTAAAATTACACAAAAGCCCCAAACTTATGTAAAATTACACAACAACACCCAACATATCAAAAAGCTAAAATTGAAAGACAAAGTCCATAAGAAGGAGTAGGGTATCCCTACCTCAAAGTTTGAGCTCCAACGGAGATGAAGACCAAAAACCAAAATGCTCCAAATCGCCAAATTTTCAGATTAAATCAAAGCTCTCAACGCCCTCTACCTTTTTAACAAAGAGCTTAGGGTAGATTCACACTAGAAAGGGATGAAAATTTAGAGAGAAGGCAAGTCTAGAGAGAGAGGGTCTCAGATCTAGGGTTTTAAAGTAAAAAGTGATGAAAATGTTATGTTTAAAATCACTGCTGTCTGCTGATATAAAACAGGCTCGCTCGAGTGAAGACTTGGTCGCTCGAGCGACCAGATACAGAAAACCCCGCTCGAGCCAAGAAAGTCTCGCTCGAGCCAACAACTCAGAATCTCGCTCAAGCGACAGAATGCTCGCTCGAGCCAACAACTCGAACCTACAGGTCTGCAACCAGACGCACGCTCGAGCGACGAAACTCTCGCTCGAGCGAAGAAAAACCAGACCGCTCGAGCGAAGAAAAGCTTGCTCGAGCCAAGAAATGCAACTCTCAGGTCCAGAACCAGACGCAATCGCTTGCTCCAGCGAAGCCACTCTGGCTCAACCCACCAGACACAAAACACACCTCTCGCTCGAGCGACCAAACCCTGGCTCGAGCGAAGGACCAAAACAAAGAGCTCGCTCGAGCGACAAACTTCTCGCTCGAGCGAAGGCCCAGAATTCTGGGCAGCAACACTTGGCTCCCAGACACAACCAACCTGTAACAAACCTGCCCAACACATCCTATAACTCAAAACAAAGTGTGAAAGGATATAAACAAGAGAATAACAACGGCTAATGTCCACGAACTCAAGTCCAGACCACTGTACAACAAGGGGTAAAACCCGGAATCGCTATAAAAACTCTCTTTTTGTCCATTTCAAGAACTTTTATCGTAAGAGCTTATCATAGGTCCACGTAGAAGAAAAATCTCAATCCAACCCATAGGAACACACCACACTATTCTATTTTGTGCAGTGTACCTAAAAAATTAAATAAATTACATACAAAATTCAAATATAGTAACTTAATTGAGTTTTGAATAGAGATGGTAATTTTTCCCAATATCACTTCAATGAGAAAATAGGGTGGGGATGGGTAAATTATATTTTCACACACTTAATTAATTCAGTACACATCTTTTTTTTAATTTTTTTTATTATATTTTTATCCTTCAATCAAATTACCAACACACCTCTCATTTTCTCCTTCCCAACTCAACCCTAACCTTTGCCATTTCTTACCACCGTCAGTCTCCTCCCTCCCTTCCGATCATCACCACCTTCATAGCATTCCTCTCCTCTTGCCCGACATCCATTACATAAACCATCTCCATTATACTAATCAAAGTTTTAATTTGTGTATGGTGTAAAATAATGTGGATTGAGACAAAATTAAAAGTTTTAATTTGTGTATGGTGTAAAATGAATAAATGGTATATACTAAGATAAGTAAGGATGTTTAAATAGAATTACCTATGGGGACGCATTTTCCTGTTCTCACCCCCATCTCCATTATACTAATCAAATATAGTTTTATATAATATATATAATTTCATTTTTTTTTTAAATACAATAAGACTAAAACACTTAAACTTTTTACATTTTATACTGTTCAAAATTAAAATATTCTTAATAAGCCTCACTCAAATGGAGTCCAACTCCAAAAGGTGCAAAATTATTATTTTTAATTTAGCTAGCAACCAAACCAAAAAAAAAAAAAAAAAAAAATTAAAAAGAATAATGTTTAATTAGTAATTTTGTAGTTTATTATATTATCCATTGAAAAAGATATAATAGAAGAGTAATTTTGAAATTTAAAATTAAAAAGAGTACTGTTTAATTAGTAATTTTGCAAGTTTAATTAGTAACTTTGCAATTAAAAATATAAGAAGAGTAACATTTAAGTGAAATTTTGTTGCATTTAAATTATTGTTTTCATATAATTTTATATTTTTAAAAATTGTGTATTGAATTTTGGTAAACTATGAAGTAACATTTAACAAAATATATGTATTGATATTACCAATACGATCATATTTATCAATCAATATCCAACAATGTCAGTTAATATATTGATAAATAACGGTATTCAAAGTGTAAAATCTAAAATCATGACACTAAATGGGTTAAATAATGACTGATAATTCAAACCCTAATTGTGCTAGCGCTTTATACCTATAATTACAGATTATTTCCACTTGAAAAAGCCAAAACAGGGACATCACTAACTCCCAAAATTTTTCCAATTTTTGTTCGATACAAACAAAACAAAGAAACAAAGAAAAACAAAGGTGTCATTGATGGTGAGAGATAAAATTTTGAAAAATAATAATAAAAAAAGGATTGTTTGTAATGTTAACTGATTTGGAATACCGAACACATTTGAAACCATCGAACAAAATGTTGACTGATTACGTATTTTCAAATGTTTTTTTTATTGAATATGAATACGTGGGTTTAAGATGGTGATGAAAAAGAATATGATTAGAGTTTAAATTGATAAGAAATATATATAGATGGGGATGGAGATGGGTGTATAATATTATAGAGTGTCATTGTAATTGTTTTCATTTGGTGAGAGGGTGTTCCATTTAAAATTGTCATTTAATGTAATTTTACCTCAGCATATAATTGTACAAAAATAAATGAGTGAGAATTGAAGGATCCAAAGAAATTAGGTAGATGCTAATAACAACACTCATTTTTAAACTTTATAAATTATTTTGTATATGTATTAAGTAATATTGTGTACTAAGAGTATTAATAATGTATAAATAAAGTCACCCAATTTAAAATTCTAATAATTTTCTAGTATCTTTTCTGTTACTCTAACTTTTCCATTCAGTTTAGTTGAGACATCTTGCCACAAGTAGGTGTTTTCTTATGGCCAAAGTGGTTGTGGTTGGATAGTATGAGTTTAATACACATGTCGACATTTCTGGGAAATGTTTCTAATCTTGATGAGGTAGACATGTATATTAATAATTTTTTTTTTAATAATGAAGTGCAATATTATTTTCTACTAACATAAGAAGTAAAAAAAATAATATAAAAAATATATAAAGAATTTTTTGAAATCTTATGAGTAGGACAATTGCCCCTTCTACTCTACTCTAGGTCCATTATTGCTTTCTTGATCATTATTGATATATGCTTCATGTACCATGTACAATTTTAAGATCACATCAATAAGGAAATATTAAAGATTGTGTAGCATGTGCAAGTTATGTCATTTGTAAATTTCATCATTATAAATGACATAATTTTTTATGGGAGTCCTAATTAAAAATAAAATTTGAATTATAACCAAATATCAAATCAAACATAACTAAACAACTCTTAGATCATAATCAAAATAATGTCATAATTGACATCACAATATGTTATAACTAATCACTATATGTCATAATTCAGCTAACTTTTTGTTCTGAAGATCTTTTATTAATTTTGGATAAATTTTACAAGAAAATTATAATGTTTTATGATAAAAATTATAATTATTAAAAGTGTATTATGCTATTCTGTGATAAAAATACAATGACGAATCTATGGTGTGTGATAAAACAAACATAACATGTTATCGAGTCAAAAATTTATTAAAAGCAACAACCTACACAAATATTAATTCTATGATATAAATTTAGAATTTGTTAAAAATAGCCACACAAAATAATAATAATAATAATAATAATAATAATAATAATAATAATGAGAATGAGAATGAGAATGAATGTGAATTGGAAATACATTTATTTTTTTAGGAGCTTCAAACCATGTCAATTTCTGAATCTTTTAAGTTATTAAATCAAAGCTCTAATCTCTTTGACCAAACAAACACAATTTATCCAAAAAAACAACTATCTATTGCAATTTATCGGTTGAAATCAACCTATCTCTTAAAATTTACTAAACTAACTATGTGTTAAAATGTGATAAATGCCACTCATTTAACACCATATTTGTTGAATATAATACATTTCTCTACCTCACTATCACCACTTGCCACTGCAAGCCACCGCCGACTTTTTCGACAACTTTTTCAACATCGTCAACATTTTTCACCTTGTCCTTATTACCAAACAAGATTTTACTTTGAATCTAATACTTTATACCCCTTTGAAATAAACTTTTCGCCAATTGTCTCTATTATTTACTACTAATAAACCAATAAAATAGAATTTCTTTACCAATATCTAATCATTTTCTTTTCATTTTCATAACCCAACCAAAAAAAATAAAATAAAATAAAAATAAACACTACATTTTTATTTTCCTATTTTTTCCCACCCAAATCCAAAATCCAAACCAAACTAAACTTCAATCCATCCCCATATGTTTAATTCACAGGTCCTGATATGTTTCAGTAAATCTGGAAATTTTGATAACCTACTGCAAATACGATAAGAGTAAACATGTTTATTTTTAAAAGTTATAAACATGTTTAGTAAAACATTATACTATATATTTTTTATTTTATACATATACAAAAAGAAGTTCTAAACGCCAAGCTGTCAACATGTACATAAATTTTTAGGTAATTCAGCCCACACAGTTTAATCATCTTTACCTACGACCTGGATACATAATTTAGGTAATCACCAAAAGGTACAAAAAGGCCCAATTAAAACCTTTTGAGAATGAGAGTAGCTGCCCAAAAATTTTTGTTCTCACCCCCAAAAATTTATGTTCTCACCAAAAGGTATAAACACATTTTCCTGTTTTTTGAGGTCCGTTTGTTTTTCTGTTGTGTTAGGTATATTTTTTATCTTCATTATATATGCTTCAATTCATTTTGCAACAAAATAAAAAATCCAAATTTTAGTGAAATTTTGTTGCATTTAAATTATTGTTTTCATATAATTTTATATTTTTAAAAATTGTGTACTGAATTTTGGTAAACTATGAAATAACAAAATGATTTATTTATTTATTTTTATCTTTTTCAGTTCTTGAAATGATTCCTTAATATCTTAATATGTATACGCAAATTTTAGTAATTATGTTCAAGCAATACTAATAAATATAAAAAATAATAAAAAATAAAGTCTTTAAGAGAGTTTAAAAGAATTATTCATTCTCTCTTGCCCTCATTTTTATACAGAATTTACAATTTTTATAAGATTCTTATTATCTGTTTTAAGAGAGTTTAAATTTTTTATTTTTCATTATTTTTGTGGACATTTGTCTGACAATCAAAAAATAAAAACCCTAGAATTCAATTGTGAATTAAAAAATAAAAAAATAAAAAACTTTGGGTTAGGGGTAGGGTTCAATTTGAAATCCTAACCCTAGAATTGTCAGACAAATTCAAACAAAAACTTTGGATTAGCCCTAATCCTAATTTCTAATTTCAAATTCAATTGAAAACCCTAGAACATTTTCACAATTCAAAACCACAAGATTTTACCAATTCAAAACCACAATTTCAATTCACAAAGCCTATTCTACCTACATTGATATCAATTTCAATTCACAGCATTTTCACATTCATAAATCCTATTCTACCCACATTGTACCCACATTCACATTTTCACAAACAAAATAAACACATAAAATTCAAACTGAGAGAGAGAGACAGACAGTCATACCAGCGAGAGAGAGACCAGAGAGCGACCCACAGAGAGAGAAAGTGAGAGCAGCGAGTAAGATAGAGCAGAGCGTGGTTCAGAGGGGAAAAAAAAACGAAGTATAAAAAGTGCGATTGCAAATGAGGGGGGTGGGGGATTTTTTATAAGTTTTAAAAGCGTGGTTACAAACCACACTTTCCTTTAAAACCGAATTTTCGTTAAAAGCGTGGTTTCTAACCACGTTTTTCCTTTAAAAGCAAATTTTTGTTAAAAGCGTGGTTCATAACTATGTTTTATTTACAAAGCAATTTTCATAAAAAGCGTGGTTCCTAACCACGCTTTCTTTACAAAACAGATTTCTTTAAACGCGTAGTTTGTAACTACGCTTTCTTAATTAAAAGCGTGGTTTGTAACCATGCTTTTACGATTTTATCAATTTTCCGCGGCTGGGCCAGAAATATGGTGAAAGCGTGGTTTGGAATAACGCTTCAACTTATTTTGGGAATTTCGGCCAAACTAGGCTTAGTTTGGGAAATAGGTTAGTTGTTAGACTTATTTTGGGAAATGGCCCTGAGATTTTTAGTTTGGGAAATAGGTTAGTTGTTAGGCTTATTTTGGGAAATGGCCCTGAGATTTTTAGTTTAAGATCCCTGTATTAAGATTTCATAAGATAAATGATATTCAACATTTTTATAATAGTTAGGGTCCCTTAACATTTTCACAACAAAGAAATTTCCAACTCTTCACAGATAAATTTCTTTTTTTACAAATAAATTTTATTTTCATTGAGAAATTTACAGAGAAATTTCAGCTCATCACAGAGAATCTTAATTAATAAAAAAAATATTGAATCTCTCATAATATTCAAAGTTGGAGAGGGATATTTCACTAATTTCCTCTTAATGAATTACTAATGAAAATCAGACTTAATGTTAAGTGGATTAAAATCTTAATAGAGTAAATGTAATTATACCAAATATATATATATTTTTTCCAAATTTTAAGAGAGAGTACTATAATTTACCTTTCTTATTTTGTTAAGTCCTATTTTGTGTTTTAAAACTATGATTTCAAAATTTTCAAAAATCTAGAATGAAGTCATATTTTTAAAATAAGATTTTAAATCCAAAATTGTGTTTTTTTTATTTTTATTCTTTACAAAATAACTTGAGTTTAAGAAATTAAAATAATAATAATAATAATATAGGAAAACACTATGGTACACACTCATATATATCTTATAACTAAAAAAAGAAAATGATATGATTTCATACTTTTTGATTTAGAACTAAAAAAAAGGTCATAACTAAACATAACATGATTAAAATAATATCATAACTAAAAAAGAAAATTAATCATAATTAAAAAAGAAAATGACATAATTAAAAATGTATATGGTATACTTTTTTTTAAAGACATGTATATTAGAATTTCCCATAACTTAAAAAAAAAAAAAGAAAAAAAAAACCTCATCCGTTCAAAGATTTGACTTTGTGAAAATTTACACCGAGAAAAGTAAGAATTTTTTTTAGATGAGTAATCGTAGAGATTTCAAAAATTTTATCAAAAGTTCTATCAAATATCTCACATTGTGTGTGGGTCCCAGGTGGATCTCATACTCATGTAAGACATTTTATATAATTTTTGTTAGAATTTTTAAGATTTCTATCATTTTTGTTTTTAGATAGGATCAAGAAAAGTAAGATTAACGCTATGTTTGGATGGAGTGATTTGGAGAAAAAAAAAAAAGAAATGGAGTAATATGTATTTCTCTTATTTGTTTGGATAATGTAAGTAGAGAGAAATGAGAAGAAATAGAGAGAATGGAGATAAACTTATTTCTCTTATGAGCCTCTCATTTTCAATCTTCCCAAAAGTGGAGAGATTGGGAGAGAAAAGAAACCACTATTTTTATAATACCCATTTTGTCCTTATAAAAATAAAAGAAATAAAATGATTAAAAATATAAAAAGATTATTTTGGTAATATAACATAAAATAATTTCTTTTCTTTTCTCTTAATGAAATCTAACCAAACAAGAATGAGAGAAATTACAATCATTTATTTTATTTTATTTCTTCATTATCTAAACAAAAAGGAGAGAAATCACAATCATTTCATTTCATTTCTTTTCTCTTATTACTTAAGTAATCATTTCTTTTCTTTTATCTCCTAGGTTCCCAAACATAGTGTGAAGATTATTTTTGTTGATTTGCTGACCATGATAATTATGTACCAACGAAAATATTTCCCCCACATGAGCCAGCCATGGTTTTCAATGGAGCTTAGCCATGCTACAATCACTGTCATAACATAAAAAGACTCCATATCTCCATATCGAGCTCAGTGGAAAACATAACCATTAACCACCATCCAAAATAGTATCTTCTAGTAGCCAAGCCCTTCAATGCTCTTAAATTTTGATACAAGTAGAGATAGACATTCAATGTGAAATTTAACATTTTGGGAACTTAAAATTACAATATAAGAATATACAATCAACTTCAATTTCTCCAACTGCTGATAAAATTTGTAAGCAGAGACTGGCAAAATCCAATATAAAAACTCGGCGTGTGACCATCAGACCAGCATGCCGTTAAAGAAACTGATAAAATTCACAAGGGTATGTTAAATTGTTAATCCTCTCAACCATTTACAATCATCTCCATGGGGAAATCATTCCAAGAGTCTATCGGACCGGGCAAACACCAGTGCAGACAATCGTTGATAACTTCAGCGTTTTTGTTCTTCGAAAATGGATGATCGTGTCGATAAGGACCAAGATGCCCATCCGGTCTCAATAACAAGAGCTCCATTAAATCAAGTAGTTTAAGATTCACACCCTTTTCAGAAGCGATGGCGGCTGCCTTGTCAAACTCCTCCAATTAAACTTCGCGTAGAATTTTGATCAATGAGTTTAACAGAGACTCGCCTTCCTTGACCGGTGTTGTCCTACGGCAAGTTCCGCCACTGAACCATTCCCCGTTCTCGAAGTGGTTCGGAGTGGTCGTCCGATGAAAAATCATTCCTTTGTGATTGGATGTGATGATGAAGTTGAACAAGTTCTTGAGGACTTTGCGGTAGGCAACATTGAAACCAAGCTCTGGTTGCTTTCTTTTGGGACAGTAATGGCAGCCCAATATTATGTCATTCTTGTAGTAGATTGAAGTTTTGATAAACCATTTACCGCTTGAAAATATCATGTAATCCAAGCCCTCGTACAGGTAGGTCCATGTCGAGTCAAGTTTGTCGAGATGTAGCTCAATTTCAGATGTTGAAACACCGTCATAGTTTTCGAAAATAGCAGCTTTTGTAAGGAATGAGGACCAAATGACTGAGATAGTGAAGTTGTAATAGGGAAAGTGCCATCTCTTGGATCTGTATTCTGCATCGTGGTAAACTTCAATAGCTGGTTCCACCTTGAGGAAAAAATAGTTTAATTTGATCAGTTGCAGAACTTTTGGAAAAAAGGCTGTACGGGGAGCAAATATTCAGGCAAGCCCGTACTCCTTTCTTCCAAGCTCCGTTTCTGTCCGACCACCTGAAAGCACAACGGCGGTGAGCTACCCGGCGGTGTGTGGCCGGAAAACCCCTCCGACGTTCAAGTTAGAACCACACACCTGGAAAAATGACTAGAGAGAAGGGAGAGTGTTCGAGTGTAAGTCTTACTTACAAAAATTGTTCATCCCCAATAAGGGGTGGCGCCGAATTGTTTATATACCTCTCTGCGCCTCATATCTACTCCCAATGATCTCTCAACACGTGGCTCTGCTATCCCATCTGTCAGCACATAAACCATGCCTCTGTCAGGTCACACCATGCTGGACCTTACCTAATCCCAAATGCCAGCCTTCTCCGCTGGAGCCCGGCAGCCGAGCTGCCCAATCCATAGCCGGGCTGTGCTTCATGCCCAAGCACGCCGCTCAACAAGCTTGAGGGAACCGGGCTACTCAGCATCCCGGCTGGACCGTGTCCGAGATATTTCGCATTCACCTTTGTCGGACTTCCTGCCGAACAAACTCATAGCTCGGTCGACTACGCCCTTCCTGGCGCCGGTCATATGCTTGGCTGGTTGGCCTTCCTGCAATCACGCAGCTCGATCCACACAAATCGGTGCCTTAACCGAGCACCTCCTCAACCCAGTACCTGCTCGGCCAAAATATTTGCCCGGCGTAACTTTACCCGGCCAAATCTGTCCGGCTCGGTACCAGACCATTATTTTCCCACTCAAAGGCTATAGCATTCTGAGAACATGAAAGACATTTGACACACAACAGAATCTGATACAATACAGAGACAGATAGTGCCAACATTTGAAGATATTATAGCATCACATCATATTCATCAAGTTATAATCCATTCTAGATTTATAAACCAATTGGCATATATCCAAAAACACACATGCCAAAGTGCATGCCAAATATCGAGGTAGCCCAATAAGCATAAAAAAAAAAATTATAAATTATATTTAGATTTGTGTATAACAGCAAGTGAGATGGTTGTGGCCAGTGGGATAACCTTATGAGAAAATGGTGGGCACTGTCATGGCAATCTTAGAAGAGAGAGAGAAAGGATGGCAGTGAAGAGGTATTGCTCGTGCCGGAGGTGGAGGAGGTAAAGAGGATGACTGATTGTTTGTCTTCATATATAGAGAGGGTCTCTTTTTATAGGAGAATCAAATCATGGGCGGACAGCTCAACCATGGCCAGGTGATTCAACCCCTTGGTTGGACATCCACAATTTTCTCACCTACCTATTCTGCTTATGAGGCTAGACTAGCCTTGTCAAGACACGCAAGCGTTAGGAAAAATATGTGATTCCCCATAAGTAAATCAATTAATGGGAATAAAAATTAATGCGGAACAATTAAATCAAAGGCAATACAAGAATTTTACGTGGTTCCCTCAATGTAAGGTACGTTCACGGGATCGAAATCCGATTCCACTATCAACCAAATAAGTTCCAAACGATTACAAACGAGACACTAATGGTCTCACAAAACCACCCTTAGGTGAATTCCAAATAATCACAAATAAATAAGAGGAAAGACCTCACCAAATAGATGAACCAAAATCTTCAGAACCAGAGTCGAAGAAGACCCAAAATAATTAAACCAAACAGCCGAATCCAAAGCAGCAACAAGGCATTGAATTTGACCAAGTCAAAAACACTACACAATCAATACCAATTGAAAAACCCACCAAATTTATTTTCAATGTTGTTCTGTATATACGGCATAGTACACTAAAGCAATATATATATATATATATTGTTAATCTAGGGTTTTGTAATCAAACCCTAATTGTATCCAAATTGAATTGGGCCTCCACAAATATAATATATAAAAATATATTATACCTAAACCAAGTCAAATTAAAATTCTTTTAATAAACCAATTGGGTCCCATACTCCAATAAGGAGATATACCCAACAATTCTCCCCCTAATGACTTAGGTGGAGAGATCAACCATATCCGCCAAAATTCGATACTTTAAATGTTTGTCCTTCGACAAAATCTTTGTCAGCATATCCGAAATATTATCATCTGTGTGAACCTTTTCGAGTTGTAATAATTTCGAATCTAACACATCACGAATCCAATGGTATCTCACATCAATGTGTTTCGATCTCGAATGAAAAGTATAATTTTTACTCAAGTGAATAGCACTTTGACTATTACAATAAAGCACATACTTTTCTTGCTTCAAACAAAACTCTTGCAAAAATTTCTTCAACCATAATTCTTCTTTGCAAGCTTCTGTAATGGCAATAAATTCAGCTTCGGTAGTTGAGAGAGCAACACATTTTTGTAATTTAGATTGCCATGCCACAGCTCCCCCTGCAAAAGTCATCAAATACCCCGAACTAGATTTCCCAGAATCAACATTACCAGCCATGTCAGAATCTGTGAACCCATCAAGCATCGGCTTACCATCCCCAAAACACAAACACACATTCGAAGTCCCTCGAAGATATCTTAGAATCCATTTTACCGTTGCCCAATGTTCTTTACTCGGATTAGAGAGAAACCGACTCACCACACCAACAGCGTGAGCAATATCCGGCCTTGTACAAACCATGGTGTACATCAAAGAACCAACTGCTGAAGCATAAGGAATTTTCAGCATCTCTTTCTTGTCTTTCTCACTTGTAGGACATTGATTCGAACTAAGCTTGAAGTGACCCGCAAGTGGACAACCAACCGGCTTTGCTTTATTCATGTTAAACCTCTCAAGAACTTTCTCAATGTAGCTTTCTTGAGACAACCAAATCAGTCCCTCTTTGCGATCACGAACAATTTTCATACCAAGTATTTGCTTTGCCGGCCCCAAATCTTTCATAGCAAAAGATTTACTTAACTCTAACTTCAACCTGTTTATCATGGTAGAATCTTGACCCACAATTAGCATGTCATCAACATAAAGCAAAAGAATAACAAATTTGCCATCCAGGAAATTTTTCACAAACACACAATGGTCCGAAGTGGTTTTAGAAAAACCATTATTCATCATGAAAGAGTCAAATTTTTTGTACCATTGCCGTGGAGCTTGCTTAAGGCCATACAAACTTTTCTTCAATTTGCAAACAAATTTCTCTTTCCCTTTCTCCACAAAACCTTCCGGTTGCTCCATGTAAATTTCTTCTTCAAGATCACCATGAAGAAATGCGGTCTTCACATCAAGTTGCTCAACTTCAAGGTTCATACTTGGAGCCATGCCAAGTACAACCCGAATAGAAGACATCTTTACAACCAGTGAGAAAATCTCGTCAAAGTCAATACCTTTCTTTTGCCCAAAGCCTTTCACAACAAGACGTGCTTTGTCCCTTAGATTCTTCCTATCATTCTTCAATTTGAAAACCCACTTATTTTTCAGAATTTTCCTCCCTTTAGGCAACTTCACTAAATCATAAGTATGGTTTTCAAGCAAGGAATTTATCTCCTCGTCCATGGCCTTTTTCCAATCACCTTTCTTTGCATGCTCAATTGCTTCTTGGTAGCTCTCGGGCTCTCCTTGATCGGAAATCAACACAAATTCATTGGGAGGATATTTTCTTGAAGGTTGTCGGTCCCTTGTAGATTTCCTCAACTCAAGTTGTGGTGGCGGTTCTTGAGTTGGATGCTCTTCCTCAATTTCTGGCTCAACTTCATTAGGATTAGCATCATCTTCTACATCTTCAATGGGTGGTTGCACATCTCCCCCATTTTCATCATCAACTGAAGATGAAGGAGATGGATCCATGTCAATGAGATCACTAGTTTTTGGCTCCGGTTGATCACCTTTGCCAAAGTCTTCAATTGTTTGGTCTTCAAGAAACACAACATCACGGCTTCGAATAATTTTCTTGTCGACTGGATCCCACAATCTATACCCAAATTCATCACGCCCATAGCCAAGAAAAATGCATTGTCTTGACTTACTATCAAGCTTGGACCTCTCATCCTTTGGAATGTGAACAAAAGCTCGGCAACCAAACAGTCTCAAGTGCTCATAAGACACATCTTTGCCAGTCCAAACTCTTTTAGGAACATCGCCATTCAAAGGATAGGAAGGAGACAAATTGATCACGTCAACCGCTGTCTTCAATGCCTCATCCCAAAAGGATCTTGGCAATTTAGCTTGTGAAAGCAAACACCTTGTTCTTTCCACAATGGTGCGGTTCATCCTCTTGGCAACTCCATTTTGTTGAGGAGTCTTCTTAACTGTCTTTTGATGCCGAATACCTTGGCTGCGACAATACTCATCAAATGGCCCAATGTATTCACCACCATTGTCTGATCGGATGTGTAGACACCCCATTTTTGACCGACCTTAAGACTCAGATGTCACCAATTGAGCGCTCGGTGATGTTGCATGTTGTGCTCGTTCAGAAGTCTCAGAGTCGCGGCCGTGCGCCCTGCCTCCGGACTCCCGAACTCTCTTCTGTACCTTGTCTCGGTTTGCGAACCAGACTCGGTTTTCTCTGTTTTCTTTCCTGAGGAAAAGGAGTGGTCCTGTAGGCTATCTCTCGGTGGCTGTGAGCTACATTTTGTGGCCGTAGGCCATTTTGCCCATTTCGGGGCCCGGTTCCCGGTTTTCGAGACCGTCAGGCCGTGTGCCTCGGCTCGGGACCGCCCAACCATCTCCGATTTCTCCGGTTTTTGGCATGCACCTCTGTTTTATCATTCCGAGGAACACTGGGGCCTTTGATACCCACTTTGCTGCCGTATGCCACTTTCGGTGCCTGCAGCCCATTTTCGGGACCCCGAACTGCGTGATTTGGGCCCCGAGCATTCATTTTGCATCGGTTTTCTCTGATTTTTGACAGGTACCTCTGTTTCAACACCAGGAAGATCACTGGGGGGTGGGAGGCCAGCAATTATCCCAGATAACCAGTTTCGCTCCTCCGGCGCCCGTTTTGCTCACTTCCGGGCCAATGTTGAACACCCTAGGGGTATTTTCTTCCGACCAAAGCTACATATCTGTGATCAGGGGACATGGGAGGACCCTAAAAACTACTGGTCGGCCAGCAATTGTGGATTTCATTTTTGAGCCCCTCCTTCAAGCTCTATGTTGTGGCTCCTGCTTCAGTGTTGCCAATTTCCGACCTTGGGGCCTTATTCTACACACATGGGAGGACACCATTGCATGGTGGTCGGCCAGAAATTTGGACTTCATTTTTGGGCCATGGCCGGCCGGCCAGTGGGAGTGGCTGGCCGACCAGTTGGGGTGGCCGGCCGGCCACCTTCCAGAAAGTTACCTGGCCGGCCAGCTTTCTGCTTTCCAGCTCTTTACAGCTGTCCAGCTGCTTTTTGAAATATCTCCCCCACCCGGGGGATATTTTGGGAGGGAAAGCTTGGATGCATTTCCCTCCCCTTTTACACCTTTTCTTGCCTATTTAAAGGGCTGCCCTCCTCCTTCCCTAGAGTTACAAAGTTTGGTCTCAAGAACCCCTCTCCCAAAACCTCCATTTCCATCTTCAAAAGCTCAAAAAAACCCTCAAGCATCTAGGCCAATCCTTCATCAACCCTAAGCACCACCATCACCATCTTCATTCCAGTAGCAAAGGAGTGCTTTTCAAGGGTTAAGAAGCAGCAAATTGAAGCAAAGAAGCAACAAAAGTTGGATCTCCAAGGGTAAGCCTCTAAATCCCGTTTTCTAGCATTATTTTCTATCAATTCTATGCCCTATTTCCCTTTTGTTTTGGGCTTTAACCCCTACTGGTTTTGTGCTTATTTTGAGCCCCTCTACAACTTTGTAGAAGGGCTCAATCTCATTTGGTACCTCTATCATACACCTCTTTCAATATCACCCTTTATGCCAATTATTTGCATGCTTTGTTTGGCTTTTGAGTGATCTAATTTCGAGCCTACTATATACTGTGAGTGGGCTTATTTCGAGCCCCTCTTCAACATTGAAGAAGGGCTCAACCATGTTTGGCTTCTCTATCATGCACTTCCTTCGAAATTCTTCCATTTTACCGTAAACTTGCATGCTACTTCTAGCCTATATGCATTTATTTTTTGAGCATGCTATAAACTGATTATGGGCTTATTTTGTGTCCCTCTACAACATTGTAGAAGGGACCAATCTTGTTTGGTGCCTCCATGAATGGCCTCTCTTTGTACCTCTCTTTGGCCATGTTTTGCATACCTCTTTAGGCTTATTTGGCTTCTGATTTCAGCCTTCATCAGGCTTAGAAAGAGCCTTATTTTGGTCCATTTTTCATGTTTTGTTAAGGACCTTAAGCCATTTGGTGAATGCTTTGGGTACTTTGTGTTAAATTCTTCCTATTTTCCGTAAAATTGCATGCTTGTTTAGGCCATCTTAGCTTCTGATTTCGGCCTTCATCAGGCTTAGAAAGTGTCTTATTTTGACCCATTCTTTATGTTTTGTTAAGGGTCTTTGTTGGTTTGGTGCATCCATTTGATACTTCTCTTTATAGCCTTTGTTGGCTTCATCTTGCATGCCATGTTTAGTAGATCTACACACTGAATTGGGGGATGTCATCTTCTATAAATATGCATATTTTTGGCTCCTCTTTAATGTTGTAGAACTGTGTTTTTCAGTTAGAGCATTTTAGATACCACTCGCTTTGTAATTCTCCTCTTTTTCCCCATTTTTGCATGCTATTTTTGCCATACTTGTGGTTGTTATTTAGCCTTGTTTTGTACTGGAAAAATGCCATATTTGGGACTGCCTTGCTACTGTTTTTGCTTTCATGTATCAATTTTGCATGTTTAGTATAGCTGTAGGCCATTTCGGGGGCTTAATATCGCATTTCGGGTTGATTTCATGCATTGGTTGTCATTTCGTATCATTTCGGGGCTGTTTTCCCCTTCATTTAGCTGCTGAAATTTGGTTTGCATGCTTGCATATCATTTTCCATGTCATTTCATGCCTTAGTGCATTGCCTCGGTTTGCGTGCCCGTGGGCACGCACTTCGAGGCACCTCCGTTTTATCCGACGGCATCTGATGTGAGTGTGGCTGAGGTCCACTCATGTGAGTATAAGCCCAATTTGCATTTCCATCTCATTTTATCATCGCTTCGGTTTGCGTGCCCGTGTGCACGCATTTCGAGGCACTTCGGTTTTATCCGATTTGCATTTCATATCATCGCCTCGGTTTGCGTGCCCGTGTGCACGCATTTCGAGGTACTTCAATTTTATCCGATTTGCATTTCATATCATCGCCTCGGTTTGCGCGCCCATGTGCACTCATTTCGAGACACTTTGGTTTTATCCGATTCGCATCTCACATCATGGCCTCGGTTTGCGTGCCCGCGTGCACGCTTTTCGAGGCATCTCATTTTCATCTCATTTTCCCAGTATAGTGCATACCAGGTTGTATCTTAGATTGCATTCATGAATTTTCTCAGTTTGCGTGCCCGTGTGCACGCATTTCGAGGCGCCTCATTTTCATCTCTCGGCATCTTATGTGAGTGCGGCTGAGGCCCTCTCATGTTAGTGTAAGCCCAATTTGCATTTTCCATGTCATTTGCATTGCGTATGCCACCGCCTCGGTTTGCGTGCCCGGGTGCACGCATTTCGAGGCACTTCATTTTTATCCGATGGCCTCTTATGTGGGTGTGGCTGAGGCTCTCCCTCCCATATTAGTATAAGCCCATCTTGCATTGTGTATGCCATTTTAATCCTGTTGCATTCCGTATGCCATTGCCTCGGTTTGCGTGCCCGTGGGCACGCATTTCGAGACATCTCATTTTAGTCTCATTATATTCCATATTTCATGTCATCTCATGCTTGTATGTCATCGCCTCGGTTTGCGTGTCCGTGGACACGCATTTCGAGACATCTCACTTTCATAGCATTGTGCATGCTATATCACATGTTAGCTGCATTTCATGCATACCATGCATATTGCATCGTGTTCGGGATAGGCGTTAGCCCGGGCACGGGAAACGAGGCACGTTTCGCACCCTGAGTGACGGAACGGGTCTCAATTCCCAAGTCACCGACACTCCGGATTACCCATGATGGAGCTAGGTTTTGTTGTAGCATTCATATGCATTCATCCTATATTGAGTTGTGCAATTCGGCTCCTCGGCCATCATGCATCGAGATGCGTGATTGGTGGCACGAGGATCGAGGCATGCATATATTTGTGAAATACATTGCTATGCCCCTTTCTTGCTCTCTGTTACAGCAAAATCAAGGATCAGTAACTTTTCGGAGTCTGGCACGCATTTCGAGAAACATTGCGAACAGAGGCTAATCGGGGCATCCCAGTGGATTTCCGCGCCAGGCAGCCCAACATGCATCATCCGTCAGAAGCAAGGCAGTCCCTGGCTTGCATGCCAGTTTTACAATTTTCTTAGTTTAATTTGTTAATTAATTTAGAAATCTGTATTATTTTATTCGAACCCTCTGCGCGAGGGCAATGCTGTAATAAGGGTGTGTGAGTGCGATGTATGTCTTCCAACCCCCATTTCTTTCTCCCTTTTATTTATCTGCTTATGATGGTTAGATATAGGGCATATTTCAATTAGCATACAGTATGACGGCATGTTTGCATCATTCATCTGTTTTGCACGCACCGGGCTCGGCGTATCATACAAACTGCATCTGTATTTCAATTTCAAGTTGAGTACTTGATAGCTGTTGCATCTCATATGCCATATTTAGAATAGCCGAGCCTGCTATAGTTTGCATTTTGCATGTGTTACATTAGGCATTTTAGCATATTTAGGATTCATGCATGATTTCTAACCAGTTCCTGTTTTGGCTTGGAGTACTCGGTAAGTTTTATGCTTTAGCATCCTTGCATGTGTGTGAGTGACTGCCATGAATAGCATGCTTACCATGAGGCTACGTGCTTATATGATATAACTGCCTTGAATGCCTGTGGGTGGAGGTTGAGTTATTTGAATTGGGACAATGCATTGACTGTTTGTTTTAAGCCCACTAGATAGTGGCAACATCATGTTTTCTAAGCCTACCTGAGGGTGGCAAATCCGCATTTTAGCCTACCTGCGGGTAGCACCATCACATCATTTTCAAACGAACAAACATGAAATGTTTTGTTCCAATTCAGACGGCCCAGTCTATACTTGTTTGCTGCGAGCATCACATAGTAACCTAGGCTAATAACAGGAATAAGAGCATACAATGTTTTCAAAAGCAGATATCATGGTTAGTAGAGGCCGGTCTTTGACCGGGCGAGCGGGGGTGCTCACGATGTGACCTTCCCCAATCGTACCCAAGTTCCCGAGCCGAGGCAACTTTGGCGATGACGGACACGTGGCCTTTGGCACCGAGTCAGGGTTTCCTAAATTTCCCATTTTAAAATATTTAGGTGGCGACTCTGTAATCTGGCAAAGCAGTCCATGTTTGGCACTACTTTTTCAAAAATCAGTTTTCTCAAACGATTTGCCAGAGTTGGACTCTTTGGTTCAGATTTAGAACCGCAACAAAATCGAGTCCGAACTGTAGCGAGGTCCCTCGCGGGCTTGTTACAGGATGCACTTCAATTTCTGCCATGTTTCTCTTTCAACCATGGCCTGAAAATGCTTAAATACTTCTAGAACTTGATCTTTAGTTTTTAGTAGAAAAGCCCAAACTTTCCTTGAATAATCATCAATGAAAGTAACAAAATAAAGTGCACCACTGTGTGTTCTAACTTTTAAAGAACCACAAACATCTGAATGAATCAACTCCAAAACCTTTTCTTTTCTAGAAGCAACATTTTTATGAAAAGAAACTCTATGTTGTTTACCCGCCAAACAATGAACACAAGTTTTAAGATGTGTACCTTTCAAACCAGGTAGAAGCTCTTTCTTGAACAAAACTTGTAGCCCCTTTTCACTCATGTGCCCAAGTCGCCTGTGCCACAATTCAGTAGAAGTATCATCTTCAAGTGCATTGACAACACCTTTACAAATTTTTCTTTGCATCGAATAAAGTGTATGAGTCTTCTTGCACTTAGCCACCACCAAAGAACTTTTTGTGAGCTTCCATATTCCATCACCAAATTTGTTGTTGAAGCCTTCATTATCTAGCTTCCCAGTAGAGATCAAATTGAGGCGAATGTCGGGAACATGCCTCATATCTTTAAGCAACAACTTGCAGCCCAAATTTGTTCTCAAGCAAACATCACCCATACCAATAATCTTGGACAAATCTTCATTACCCATTCGAACAGAACCATAATCTCCTTTGGTGTAGGTAGTGAAGAAATCAACTCGAGAAGTCACATGAAAAAAAGCACCGGAATCAATCACCCAATTACTCTCTTGGCCCACAAAATTGATACAATCATTTTCACAAACGACCATGAGATCATCGATAGTAACTGCCGTTGTGTCTTCTTGCTTCTTATCCACACTTTTGTCACGCATTTTCTCCTTATTCTTGAGCTTTCGGCATTCCCGCTTCATGTGCCCTTTCTCATGGCAATAATAACACTCAATGTCTTTCTTTGAAAAAGAACCATCCTTTGATTTGTCAGTATCACCCTCAATGGGTCCATACAAATCTTTACAAAATAATAGGTCCTCTATTTTAGTTTTCCAAGGTACCCAATTGTTTCCATTGAAGCTAGACATACGACCCACATCCCCCTCCATTGATTTACACAAATAAATAAACCCAAATAAACCGTAAGCTCTGATACCAGTGGGAAAATATGTGATTCCCCACAAGAAAATCAATCAATGGGAATAAAAACTAATGCGGAACAATTAAATCAAAGGCAACACAAGAATTTTACGCGGTTCCCTCAATGTGAGATACGTCCACGGGATCGAAATCCGATTCCACTATTAACCAAATAAGTTCCAAACGATTACAAACGAGACACTAATGGTCTCACAAAACCACCCTTAAGTGAATTCCAAATAATCACAAATAAACAAGAGGAAAGACCTCACCAAATAGATGAACCAAAATTTTCAGAACCAGAGTCGAAGAAGACCCAAAATAATTAAACCAAACAGCCGAATCCAAAGCAGCCAACCGAACCAAAGCAGCAACAAGGCATTGAATTTGACCAAGTCAAAAACACTACACAATCAACACCAATTGAAAAACCCACCAAATTTATTTTCAATGTTGTTCTGTATATACGGCACAACACACTAAAACAATATATATATATATTGTTAATCTAGGGTTTTGTAATCAAACCCTAATTGTATCCAAATTGAATTGGGCCTCCACAAATATAATATATAAAAATATATTATACCTAAACCAAGTCAAATTAAAATTCTTTTAATAAACCAATTGGGTCCCACACTCCAATAAGGAGGTATAGCATAGCCTCCTCCGTGCTTATGACATACCTCGAGAGAGGTGCATCAAGGGGCCACAGTGGGTAGGTATGATACATTCTTCAAAAAATCATCGTGTCTCGGTCAAAGCCCCTTTAAAATTGGTTAATGTGCAGGTCCCCTTGAAGAAGGCGAGATGATGAAGCACCTTGACGAACTCTTAATTCTAGCGTCCAAGCCACCGACCTCTAGCAATTTATGGTCACTAACCCAAAGAATTAGTGCATCTGAGGTCCAGGGGCACACTCTGATAGAGAGCCGCATAGTCAAGCCGAGAGGAGGCTATGCTAGCTTTCTAGCGTGTCTTTGACAAGGCTATGCTAGCCTCATTCCCTAATGCCTTGGCTCCAGTACCAAGTGTGTCAGCTGACCATATTTACCGTACTTGGTGGTCCATGTGCCCCTGTTTAGGTTAGGTTTGGCTCATGACCCGTGGTCATAGTGGAGATGATGTGGTGCTATGATGGCTCGTCACTTGGAAGCCCACGTGTTGGTTTTAATGGTGATGTGGCATTGGCATGGTTTGCCACACGTCAATTGAATACAGATACCCACAAGATTAAAAATCTTTTAACTTTCTAAAAGCTAAAGCCTTCCTAACCCCCAACTTTAAGTCATCAAATGTTATAAATTGTCATAAAAATCAAGTGTCTACACAAGCAGAACTGCCATTTTAATCAGCTTAGGATATTTCCTTTAGATGCTAATCAAATTCATAAAATAAAAGCATGGACCAATTGATATTGTTGTCCGCACCAAGATTGGAATAAAAAACAGAAAGCAGATTGAACCATAGGGCTCATAAAGGGAAGAGTGTCCTGTTCACAGTGAATTGTGCAGGGAACAATCGAACACAGAAAGGAAATACTATTTTTGTCAAACAAGTAAACAAAATGGGAACTAGGGTGTTTACAAACTGAAAAGAGACATCTCAGAGAACCCTGTGTGCGACGCATATTCAAGATCTTTTGACAAAGCCCAAACAAAAGAAATATCTAGTGGCAACTGTTGAATATAGAAATTAGAGTACATAAATTTTTTTTTTATTTTTAGTATTATGTATATAATCTGTGATTGTGTCAATCACTGATTTAGTATTGTTTCCTTATTTATATCGTTTCCTAAATTGTATCATAAATCTATTACATATGCATAGCCTCTATCTCATTCATGGGTAAGTCAAATAATTCTTTTCATTTTTTTTCGTATCAGAGCAACTTGGGTTGTGCGTTAGAGAGGGTGGCTTAGGTGGTTCACATGGTATATCATTATGCTCACCATGATATAGGTATAATATCCCCCCTCAAACTCAAATAGGTTTGAAAATAGAAACCGATTTGAGGTTGAAACAGAGAGAAAGACAAATTGGAGCAGAAACACACAAAAAAAAGAAAAAGAAAAAGGATTGCGACTAAAAAAAATATGATGGAGATATTTGGGAAAAGAATAAGCTAGTGGACAGAGGAATAGATCACCATGAAGTGATACTGAAAAGAAAATATGACAGCAGAATAGATTGAGGTCCGGCAGACAGCCAAGACAAGACTACCGCCGTCGGTGAAGCGAAATTACTAGGTACTTAACCTAACTCTGATATTAAAAAGAATGAAAAGAATTATTTGGCTTACCTATGAATGAAGTAGAGGCCATGTACATATAATAAATTCATGATACAATTTAGGAAACGATATAAATAAGGAAAAAATACTAACTCAGTGGTTGACACAATCACAGATTATATACATAATACTAAAAATAAAAATATTCTATGTACTCTAATTTCTATATTCAACACTCTCCCTCAAGCTAGGAATGGCAACGGGCTGGGGCGGGTCTGGGGATTACACTTCCCATCCCCGATCCCCAAAGATATGAAATTCCTTGTCCCCGTCCTTGATCCCCGACAGGGAAACCATCACCCCCCGCCCTCGCCCCCTAACGGGGATCGGGTTTTCCTGACCCCAAAAAATCCCCGACAATGTCCAGATTTGTGCCAGATCTGTTCAACAACAAAAATAATAATAACAGATAAAAAAAATATATGTTAACAACAACAACATTTTCATTTTCATATCTGAGCCTTGAACACAAACGACAACAACATTTTCATTTTCATCAACATCAACATCAACATCAACATCATCAACAACATGTATTAATATGATGACACAGAGAGAAACAAACAATTATATATATATATATATGATTAACAAGAACATATATATATAAGAAAACAAAGAAAAAAAAAAAGGTAAAATCTAACACAAACAAATGATTATATATATATGATTATGGAAAGTGAAATCTAATACACACACACATAGAGAGAGAAAGAGAGAATCAGAGGTTGAAAATGATGAGGATGAGACGACATCCCCGATCTCCGACTGTCGCAACCAAATCTTCCAGATCTGAGCTCAACTCTGGTCGTCGAATGGCGGAGGCGGTAGTGGAATGGCAGAGGCGGTGGTGGAGCAGCAGTGAGAGAGAGAGGGAAGATATGTCACGCCCCAAAACCCGTCCGTAAAAGTTTGGGCATGACCACTTCAGAAACAGACATAAAATCCGATATGCATAACCTATGGGGCCTGAACGGAAGCATTTATTAATATAAAATAACATAAAATCAAATCCATTGAGTGACCACTATTATGCCAGGATCACAAACAGTGCATCAAATAGATAGTTATGTACATACACACATACAGACCCAGCCCCAAGATTGGGCATAACAAAAACATTGGAGGATAAGGGGTTATATACACTTCGACTTTAGGTAGACAATTAGAGTACAAGCCAAAAGCTCAGCAAGACTCCACAAAAATGATCGGGCTTCATCTAAGTATCTGGACACACTGAAGTCGACAAAAGAGAAACGAGCGTCACGGGTTAAGACTAACCTCCAGGTTGGTTACCTACAGAAGCAGACATAACACAGAGTGAGCCAGGCTCAGTGAATAATAGTACTTAAATAATGTAGTAATTAACTTAAATTATAAGGTACATAAACGCGGAGCATATATGATTAATCTTATTCCGTAACTATTTCCAGAACGGCCTCAGGCCCAGTCTTTAAACCGAGTGGCTTTAAGCCCAGTAACATACAGAACGGCCTTAGGCCTAACAGAGCTTACAGATTGGCCATAGGCCCAACAGATTTCACAGATCGGCCTCTGGCCTAACAGACTTTACAAATTGGCCTTAGGCCTAGATATCAACAGAGCAGGGTGGTTCCAGAGTGATACAGACGAACACAAATTCTGTCAATGTTTACATAAGTTCACACAATTTTCCAATCAATACACATGTTAATGTAATTACTTGCGAAGAACAGAATGTTAATAATAATAATTATTAACGGTAAGTAAATGTACATCTATAGTACTACTACTCATAGTGTTGTGGCAGAGCATTAGTTCCTCCTGGAGTATGTCCTACATATATACATAAGTCACAAATTAATTCTTGTTCCTTGTTAAATCATTTTCGAACTCGCCTTGTTTCTAATGAATTTACAAATATCAAAAAGGCATCAAATACAGATTTCAAAAATATCCGAGGGTCAAGCACGTAAAACGGAGCAGATCAACTTTTCCAGCATGGGCTGCACGTGTGGCTATGAGCCCCGCACGTGCGGCAGTGAAGCCCCGCAAGTGCCTTTTTAGCAGTAGCTAAAAGCCCAAAATTCCCCATTTTCCACACGTACGACAGTGCTCCCGTACGTGCGGCCATGACTCCCGCACGTGCGGCGATTTGCCCAGTTTCAATCCGAAATTTCAAGCAAAAACCCAATTTTTGGTAAGTGTTTACAAGGTTCCAAATAGGTCCAAAAATCATGTTAATAGGATTTACAAACACATAACAATCTAACTATGAATTAGATCTTTAACCCTTAAAGCTCATATCATAACTCAATGACATAATATTTCCAACTTCCTCTCACACACACACACACACACACACACACACACACACACAGCCACTGGTCTAAAGATGAATTCAAGCTTGATAATTAAAGAAATGGAATGTAACTTCTCACTAGATAGCTCAAGTTGAGTCAAAATAAATAAATGATAAGATTATCATGCTAATTATCCAACACACACATACAAGACTTCCATTACAACTCTAAGTCACACAACATCAAGGGATTCCTACTCTAGAGCAAGAAAAGGGGTGGAACTAGATGGGTTAAACTCACCTTGAGCTTCAATCTCCAGATAACCTCTTAATTCCCAAATTTCCTTCCTTGTTGAACTACCTCTCAAACCCTCTTCCTCTCTAATTCTCTCCCTCTCAGGAGATATGCTTGTAATGGTTCTAAGTCAAAAGTCCAAAGAACATAGATATATACATAAAAAGTTAATAAAGACGAAAATCAATCAGTTTAATCATCCCAAATCAAATTTTTATAAAAATGCTTATTATGACTTAAAAATTATGCTGATCTCAAATGTAAAATCAATTTCAGATTATTAAGCCTCTAAGGCTCTGAATTTCTGATCCAAACATTATAATTGTGACAGATATTTTTCTTTATTAAACAGATATAGGTCTCTAATCATAAGATTCATTTGCTTAAACTTAATGTCACATAAAATTTCACAGAAAGCATTTAAATGTGTAGAATGATGGACTAAAAGTATACCAGAAACACATACGAGGGTCGGGTTATTACAAGATAAGCTACGATTGACTCTCGTCGTCGAATGGCAAAGGTGGTGATGGAATGGTAAAGGCGATGGTGGAGCAGCGGGTGAGAGAGGGAGGGGATAGGAACTGCGATTCTGCGGAGAGAGAGAGAGAGAAAGAGAGAGAAAGAGATGAGATGAGAGGCGGTGTGAGAGGTTGTGTGTGTTTTAGGGTTTGGTTCATATATATATAGGGGTATAATAGTAATTTTACATCGGAAAAACGGGGACGAGGACAAGCTGGGTACGGGGTTGGGACATTTATCCTCGTCCCCGGCCCAAAACTGATTGAGGATTGATTTTTGAATACCATCCCCTTCCCGTTGGGGATATTTTTGGGGGAAAAAAACCGCTCAAATCGGGGTCGGGGGGTTAGCTCCCCATTGGATCGGGTTTAAATTGCTATCCCTACCTCAAGCTAGTGTGAAGATATTCAACAATCGTAGCTTGCCAATGGATGACTGGAAGAAGCCGGAAAAAACTCAACAGTTAGTCTCTATAATAGTTTGACATGACCTCTCAAACTGTCCCGACATTGATCCCGATCAGTTCTTATAACGGTTTGGCATGACCTCGTAAACTGCCTCGACATTAATTCCGGTCAATTCCTACAACGGTCCAACATGACCTTAAACTGTCCCGACATTAATACTTAGCACAATAACAAAAAGTCATAGAATTGTGTCTCTTTTTAGCACCCCAAACTTTATTGGAAGACTCAAAACAAGAAATGTGCAGCAAAGAAAAATACCTCTAAAATAGTTGGGCAAATTCCTTCAAACAGTTCTATCATAAAGCCTATGTTGCACAATACATTTTAAATGATATGAGCATAATAAACACACATAATTGTGAGCATCAAGTAAATGCTCTTTTCTTGATAGATTTTACTTCCAGTAATTGTGGTTTGACTCAGAACCATACATTGTTTGATGAATATCATTCTTAGGGGTACTTTGTTCAATTGATCAATTTGGTACAATCACATACTCTTAGGCTTTGTTTATTGTCCGGATTGGACATAAGGGGTTGAGAAGGATATATCATACTTGCAGATATAGGATGAGATATAATATGTTTAGGATATGAGTTGGATTATATATATTATGGGATCACTTATACTATATTTGGTTAGGGTTGGATATAACATGGAATAAGAAGAGAGTGGTTATTTTTTACTGTTAGATGAATACTAGCTCATATCTTGTGGTAGGGGATGTGCAATACTATAGGGGTGTGGTAGTGCGTATCCTATACTTTTGAAGAATATGATATACCACCAGATTTCATATCCAATAACCAAACAAATAATATAAAAAGATGGGACTCACATTTTTTTTTGGTCTCCTATATCCGATCAAAGGGGTATATCCCCCCATTATACACCCCAATCAAATAGAGCCTTATATAATTCTAAGATCCCATGTGGTTATTTGTTATTTTGGAAAATAATCTTGAGGCATTGATTGAAGTTCATTCCATGCTCACAGTGCCAATAAGATGATGAAGATGGCAGTCGTTAGTGGCTTTGTCCATGTAAAGGGACTGGTCAGTGACTGAGAAAGTAGTTACGTTAATTTGGATGGAAAAACAAACCATTGCAGATAATACATGACTACGGGGTTACGTGTCACAAGCTAAATACAGCCATGGTTTCATTTTTGGGGCCTAGCCACAAGGGGATAAAATGTAATTTATCCTTGTTATAAAATACTAATATTGTAAATAGAACAAATAAACAAGGTAAAGAACATAGTGAATATTCTATTCAAACGTCCAAAAACAACACCAAATTTTGCTATACGAATCATAACATTCACCTCTGAGAGCAAACAAAGCAACGACTGAACATGTTTTTGAGATATAGAATCGCTAATCAACGCCCACGTCTTATCCCTTATCAATTCCAAAAATTTCTCTGAATCGAATTGGGGAAGCTCACAATCTCGTGGATTCCACCTCCAATACAAATACCCAGTGTCCAGTCTCCCATTCTTCAAACAATTTTGATGACTCTCAATTAAATGGCAACTCTCATTACTGTAAACAGGACCAGATGGGTTTGGGATCCAATCGCTAGTAAAAAAATCACACTTTTCTGCTTTTAATTTTTCTAAGTAAACAAACACAACTTTCAATATATAATAACAAAATCAATGGTTTACTAGGAAAGTAGAGATTTTAGGAAAAGTTAAAGTGCCAGGTCTCTGCATTTATGTTTTCTGTGTAAACAAACACGACTTTCAGTATTACAACAAAATCAATCTTTTACTATGAAAGTAATGATTTTAGGGAAAGCTAAAGTGCACAACCCAATCAAGGATTGTAACAATCAATCAAACTTGCAAGTAAACTAAGAGAGAACCCAAAGAAATCACCATTTCGAATCCACATTAGAGAAAAACTGTAATGACCCCAAAAGTCATCCTTATTTAATTAGGGGTTAATGCGTTTTAATTCAACTATATCTATTGGGATTGAGAATGTTTTTATCTTATTTTGGGGTATTGATTGAGGTGGTGGTATGCTGATAAAGTAATATTGGACCAAAGAATATAATCTGGATAGTTATTCTACGATCAGCCGTCACTCATTCGCCCTTTTCTTTTTCTACACTTTGAATTTGAATGTGAGGTTAGAACCATTGGAAATCTTATTTTCGGGGCTTCAATTTGGACACAAGAACGACCTAGAACGGAGTCCCGATGAGAGAGTTATACCCGTTTGAAGTTTTCACATCTGTGTTGGAAGCAGAGCCGCACGTGCGGCACGTGCGGGGAATAGCGCCGCACGTGCGGGCTGTGCAGGACAGCAGCTCAAAAACGAGATTTTTGGCCTATTTCTTACATTTTCTTTTCCTCTCTTCTTCTCCCCTCTTCCATGTCCGAAACCCTAGCTCTCAAAACCTTAATTTCCTCCACTTTTATCAACAAATTCCCCATGGATCTTGCATCAAGGATGGAGAACAAGAAAGGGTCAACATTTCCAACCGATTGAAAATTCGAATTTTTGGAGGATTCTTCTCAATCTTTACTCCTTTGCTTGATTCTTGAGGTAGGGGTCCTTATTCCCTTTCAATATTTGCATTCATGGATGGATTTGTGGAATTTTGTGTATATACAAACAAAACCTATAGTTTTGAGCATATTATGTCCAACTTGAGAATTGGGGGTTTAGAGTTGGAAATGTTGGAAGTTAAATTGGTGGGTTAAAATGATGGATTGTGACTCCTAGATGTATAATCATTGGGAAAATTGGAATAAAAAGTAATGGGTTAATAAGGTTGAATTTTTCTTGAAATTTCAATATTTTCTTGAAACCCTAGGTTGATTAATGATGATAACCAATGAATTGGCCCAAATTGAAGGTAGAATAATGAAATTGAAGTATGGAATTATATGTGTTCAAGTTTAATTGGAATTTGGAAATATTTGAAAATTATGTTTAAAAGTTGCGAATGAACTATGTTATAAACATTGTAATTCATGCTGTAATGTGAAGGGAAAATTGGAGAAATAATCTATTAATGATATGGATGATATGAACTCGGTTTTGGAATGTTGAAATGGAATTCAAGGATTTATTTTGAATTATGTTAAATTACAAATGGTGTTGATGAACTAAGTGGTATTGACTTTGTTGAATTATGTTGTGTTGACTCATAGTGAATTGATTGGTGTTGTACTATGATGAATTATGTTTGAATTATGTAAATTGTGTAGGGTCAGCTACAGGGGCGGATCAAGCTCCTGAACGCTGTGAGTAGTAGTACTTTGATGTACCTTTAACCGTTTATCGTTATTGATGTTAAATCTTCATCGTAAGAATTATGTTGACATATATGTTATGTATGCTATGTGAGAAACACTATGACATTATGGAAACTTCAAAAGAGTTTGTGAAGTTATGTATGTTATGTGAGAAACATTATGAAATTATGAAAACATCAAAAGAACTTGTGAAGATCAACCTATGAGGCCAAGGGCCAAACTTGTGAACTTATGAATCCAAAGGGCCGAAGGCCGATGTGATAAGTTGTGAATCTATGAAACCCAAAGGCTATTGTGAATGTGTGAACCCCTCAGGCCAAGGGCCGAACTGTGAAATTGTGAAACCAATAAAGTCATCTGTAATCTAATGAAAATGTGCTTACTTTTCGTTACTAATTATCAGGAACATCCTGTTAACTTTACGTTAATTATGTCAACTCATGGGAATGATGTAACGGTTATCATTAGGACTCTGTTAATTACAAGGCAAGGCAACTATGTTAACATATAAGAATGATTAAACAAAGGTGCATACTATTGATCAATAGAGCACGTAAAGTAAGTCATTTACCCAAAAGAATTTATGTTCATTCTTGAAGAATGGATTCTGAGTAAATATAAGAGTAGCTATGTGTATCTATATGAATTGAAGTTATTTTGCTATGTTGCTTATAAATTGGAAGTTTTTCAGAATCTACGATATAAGTGCAAAGTTTATCATCATTGTGTGGCCCTTATGAGAATGTGAATTAGTCTCTCATTGTTAAGCGTACGATAATGACATGATACAACAAGAAATGCTCTAGTTATGATGTGTTCCGTTTGAATTAATGAATGATGTTCAAGTATGTTTCAGGCATGTTTCCAATGTGTTACAAGTTCAAGTATGATCAGGTATGTTTCAAGTATATGTTACAAGTTAAAATATGCTACAAGGTCAAATATCTTTCAAGGGCTTTATGCCAATCTTTCAAGGGCCTTAGTGCCATATGTTACAAGGGCTTTATGCCACATGTTACAAGGGCCTTAGTGCCATATGTTACAAGGGCTTTATGCCACATGTTACAAGGGCCTTAGTGCCATATGTTACAAGGGCTTTATACCACATGTTTCAAGGGCCTTAGTGCCATATGTTACAAGGGCCTTAGTGCCATATGTTACAAGGGCTTTATGCCACAAGTTTCAAGGGCTTATAGCCACTATGTTTCAAGGGCCTCATGCTACCATGTTTCAAGGGCTTATAGCCACCATGTTTATGTTGCAAGATTGAACCTAAGGCCGTTATGTACTTAGCACAGAATCAGACTAACTATGTGAACTCTACATCTTTATATGCATTGCTATGTGTTATGTTTCAAGTTAAGCATCGTTTTATTTATATATTACTATTCACTGAGCCCGACTCACTCTCTGTTATGTCTGTTTATGTAGGTCACCAATCAAGTGGTCAGTCCTAGCCAAGACGCCGCTTTCTTTTGTCAACCTTCGTGTGTCCAGGCACTATACACAGCCATTGATTTTGTTAAACTGAAAAGATGTTGGCTTGCTTTTTGAATGTCTATCTAAGATTGATGTACATAGCTTTCATGTTTTTGTATATGCCCAATGAAAGGGCTGGGTCTGTATATATGTATGTATATAACCGATGTTCAGGTGTATGTTTTAGATTTTATTTGTCTGGTAAAAGTTTGTGATCCTGGCATGATGGTAGTAGCTCGATGGAGTTTGTTTCCATTGTCAAATTTTAATATTTAGTGCTTCCGTTCAGGCCCCATATATATATATATATATATAAAACAGGTTAAGTGTCCGTTTCTGAGGTGGTCATGCCCAAACTTCTAGGGGCGGATTTGGGGCGTGACAAAAACCCAACAAAAATTCACTTTGTTTGGTTGTGTTTTCATTTTTTGCTTTATGTTTTCATTTTCTGAAAACAATCCTTTTTGTATTCTCCAGAAAATGAAAACAGAAAGCAAAAGAATGGAAACACAACCGAACAAATTTACAAATCTCTACGAACTGAGTTCATCAATGCACAATCCACTTCTTTTATTTCATTTGCTGATTTGAATTTCTTAACAATTGCAACTGATCAAAGGAAAAAACAAGTAAAAATAAGAGAAACCCAATTCATAATAGCAAAAAAAATTGAGTACCACTTCGAGGAATCTGATCTGAATCTTCCATAAAATCAACAGAAACTTGTGGTTCTAGGTTCATTGTCTTCTCAATAGGAGAAGAATCGATCAAAACTGGTGGTTCTGAGCTCATTGTCTTCTCAATGAATGGAGTTTCAACGACATTCGAAAACCCAGTTGATTTGGAGAAGAGAAGTCTGAGAGTGAGACCCAGTAAAAGAATCGAAATAGACAATTTCACAAACAATTGGTGGTGTTAGTGAAAGAACTAAGGCTTTTTTAATAATTTTAATTTTAAATTAAATAATATTTATTAATTTTTTACATTATAGATTTTGTTATTTTTTTGGGAGACTTATTTATAAGTCCTTTTTCAGACACTTATGCTAGGCTAAGTCCTGTGTAATTTCTTATAGAGTCTCAAGCCTTATTTAAATAGGAATGTATTTCACAAGATCCTACATAAACGTAACGTGATGTGACACTTACATATACGTAACGTAACGTGACACCTATATAAATGTAACGTAACGTGACACCTGCATAAACGTAACGTAACGTGTCACGTTACGTTTCGCAAACTTAATGAGTTTTTATTTTTTTAAATTGAATGTGAAAATGTTGCTGGCTTATGTTGGTGTCACGTTACGTTTCATATAAATATGATCTATGGCAACATTCAATTTCCTACATAGATCATAGGTGTCACGTTACATTTATATAGGTGTCACGTTACGTTACGTTTATATAGATATGACTATGGTAACATTCAATTTCCTATATATGGTTTACTATTATTTATGATATTAACAACTAATATTGAGGGTAAATGTGTCAACAAATTTCCCACAGGACTTATGGGAACATAAGTTTTTTAGTAGGATCATATGTAATATAAGCCTCCCTAATACGACTTATAAATAATTTTCCTTATTTTTTTCTTTCTAATATTTAGTATTTTTATTGTATATTTATTTTGGTGGTGTTAGGAAACAGACAATTTCACAAACAGTTGGTGGTTTTCGTGAGAGAAGTAGGGCTTTTTTAATATTTTTAATTTTAATTTAAATAATATTTATTAATTTTTTACATTATAGATTTTGTTATTTTTTTTTTCTAATATTTAGTATTTTTATTGTATATTTATTTTAGTGGTGTTAGGAAATCTTTGGATAAGGATGTTTTTATTTTATTCGAAAAGGGCCGGACTTCCTTCCAGTTTCAGATCGGATTGGAGGTGCTGTTGGACCCGTGGGAGCCTTTCATGGGATCCATTTCATAATTACCCAAACATTCTCGATCAATTATGCAACAGGTTTTTTCATAAATACTCGAACATTCTTGGTCAATTATGAAATAGGTTTTCCGTCATTAATCAAACATTCTTGGTTAATTGTGAAACATAAATATTTTATTTTTTAACAAATTACAAATATACCTATAAGGTTTGTTTAAAATATGAATCAATCTTATAATACCAGAAATTACAACTATCGTTTGTTATAAATTTTAATTTAACACAATATTTAGAAAAAAAAAGAGAAGCTATTCTCCAATACAATAATAAATTATCAAAATTGTTTATTAAAAAATATTTTTTATATTATTAAAAACGATTAATTAACTTAATAATTTATTTATTAACCAAATGGTTAACTGAAATAATTTTCATATAATAAAATTGATAATTTACTTATTAATAAAATTGATTATTTATTATGCGAGTATGATTTATGTATTAATAAAATTAGTCATTTATATATATATATATATATGTATTTTTTTCTGCTTCTTTATTAGTTTAGTGAATTGTTTTAATATTTGTTTTATATTTATGTGTCGAAAAAAGTTATACACCATAATTTTTTTTATTTATAAATTCAGAGGAAATGTTAAAATTTCATAAATTCACCTAAAATGATTTGATAATATATGGTAATAAAATTGAAGTCTACATTAGTAAGTGTATAATAAATTAAAAATGATACATATCATATAATAAATTAAATTATCATATATTTAATTAAATTATCATATATTTAATGATTTATTTTATTTAATTTTATAAAATAATATTGTAATTTTTTAAAAATTATTAAAATATAAAATTTAAAACGGGCTATTGTAAACTATATATATATGAGAACTTGAGAAGAAAGACCGCGGCTCTTCGTGAAGGTTCGATTAGCAGAGAAAGAATCGAGAACGGGGAGAGAGAGAGAGAGATTTAGGGAGGAAGAAGAGAGAGAATGTCTCACTTTGGGAGGTCTGGTCCGCCAGACATCGCAGACACCTATTCGCTTCTCGTCCTCAACATCAGCTTTCGTAAGTCTTTTATCGATTTCTCAATCCTCTCTCTCTCTCTCTCCGTTTTCTCGGCGATGGATCGATGTCTTGCTTGCCCATCACTGCACATTTTATTTAATTTTAGTAATTTTTTTTGAAAAACAGGTACAACTGCAGATGATCTGTTCCCCTATTTTGACAAGTATGGCAAGGTGGTGGACATCTTCACTCCTAGAGATCGAAGGTTTTTTTTCCCCAACCTCTCTGATATTTGTATTATATATCCTGTTTGGTTGTCGAGAAAATAATAGGAGGGGAAAAGGAAATGCCAAATGGGGCTATTGGCATCACAAATTTTATGTTTTTGTTGAGTTCGCCTCTTTTATTGCTTAAATTTAGGGAAAAATTCGCTTTTACCTCCTCAAACTGTTACATCCCTTCACCATCAATTTAAACAGTTAACTCCTTAAACTACTGTCATTAGTCACTTTATCCCAAAGCATCATAGTGTTAATTTGTGCATGTGATTTGCTTAATTTGGTTATATCTAGAGGTAGTAGTTTGTTACAGCTGGTTGTATTTTAGGCTTAATTAAATATTTTGAAAACAATTAGTTGTGTTTTGTTCCATGGTATTATGGTATTTGTCTCTTTATCGGTCTCTTTACTTCGGCAAAGTGAATAAAAATACCTTCAATTAATCACGTGTGCAGACAGATGTGATATTCCGTAAAAAAATAATTAATTTTAAGGGAGTTACTGTTCAAATTGATAGTTTAGGGTAAAACAGAACAAGTGAATTGATAGTTTTAAGGGAGTTACTGTTCAAATTGATAGTTTAGGGTCAAATTGATAGTTTGAGGGGGCAAAGTGAATTTTACTCTTATATTTATTATTCAATGATGAAAAATTGAAGACCGTCAATTTATGTGATCTATTGTTGTAATTTTATGTATTTAGGACTGGTGAGCCTCGTGGGTTTGCATTTGTTCGTTATAAGTACCAAGATGAAGCACAGAAGGCTGTTGATAGGCTAGATGGTATACTTCTCCCTCACTCGCTTACTTGAATTTACACATTTATATTCCATGTTGCTTTCTTTGTCAGCGTGTCTAGTTATTTTATTTATTTATTTGTTTTTTCTTGATTGATTTCATGTAGGATTGGTTGGTTAGGTAAGTCCAACAATCTGATGTAATGGAACTTGGTTGTAAATTGCACTTAAGATTTGGGGTTTTAGAGATAATAAAAACATTGGGATTTTGTCAAGACAAATTACACTTTCACTAATTAGTTTTCAAAATTTTGATTTTTGTTTTTGGAAAGTTTGGAAACAACATCGTTTTAGGTTTTATATTAACACATCGACAATTTTAAAAACAATTAAAAATTGTTTCCTAAAAAGTGGTGTCTTCAAAAAACTTTCCCACAATATTCTTTATTATTATTTAGAAACAGTCTCCCAAACAAGTTTCTTATATCAGTGTTTTTGAATTTTTCTATTTATTTTAAAAATAATTTATTTTTTATTTAAAAAATTTTGGTGAGCAAAAAATAGTTTTTTAGAACAAAACCAAACACACAGACTTCACAAACTGTATTCTTGCATAATGACTATTTTCCCAGTCCCTTGCCCAGCAGAAAGAATGGTAAAAACAATAAATATACTCCTGTACTTTTCGGGGCTCCTCTACATTATCCTGAGAGATTATTGTCATTATTTGTGACATTGTATGTGCATCTGGTTGTATTCATGGTGAACTGTTTAGGTAATGATTTTACTTATAAAAAGAAACTTAGTTTATAATGGAGAGTCTGGTTGATTCAATAAAAAGCTTTAGGTTTGAAATAAAATATCTGCATTGAAGCCTACTGAAGAGATTTGATATGAAAATTATGGACTATTGGTCTGAATGTCCTACAAGAATTTATGGGGTAATGGAGGCTAAGATGACAATTATTGTAGATGTTATCAATGTTTATTTGAAGATATTAATGCTTTTGTTATTATTCCCTACACGCTTTTCAGGGAGGGTTATTGATGGCAGAGAAATTATGGTTCAGTTTGCAAAGTATGGGCCAAATGCAGAGCGGATGTAAGTACCAATCTTGACAGAGTTCTGATAATTTTGAATACTTCCCGTCTTAAGTGTGGGTTTACTGTTTTACATGCCTTTATAGAAAATTTGGATTATGATGAGGTGCATATGTTGCTGCTGTTGCATTTTTACATGAAGGCTAATATTTGCTTCTTTTCTTTTACCATGTTTTTCTCCTTATTTTTTCGAGTATTATGACTTGCTTGCTCTTGTTTCTTTTCTCCTCACTTATTTTTGTTATAGGTGTTCATTCTATACTATATGATTTTTTGTTTGTTGTTAGTAATATGCTAATTATTTTAATTTCAGTCACAAAGGAAGGATTACTGAACCATTATCAAAAACCAGTGGCAGAGTTAGAAGCCACAGCCCGCGGCGAAGGTAGGCATGTTTCTTTCTCCTTGCAATTGCTATCAATTCAATTTTCAGCATTACATGATATACCCTGGTGTCAAGTTTTAAAACAGTTTTGCCTATGTCATGATTAGATGCGTGTTTTTGTAAAAGCCAGCAAGCTTGGTTAAGTATCTTGTGTGGTACTATGTGAGATTAAATTCTTCATTGAGGTTGGAAGGGGTTATGGGTAGCGGGAGGGCCACTGCTGTTGTGTAGCCAATCACTATTGGACCAAAAAAGTGAAAAAAGAAACAAAGACACGTGGTTCTTTTGATAGTGAATGTCTATCCAATTTTAACCACCTGTAGTTGCTGTTGACATGCACAAGGCACATATAGGCAATATGTTTGCACATTTCATGTCTGTAAGTGTCCCATCGGTCTAGCATTTGACGTGATAGTGAATAGTCCTACGATATTTCTACTACCTGCATTTGCCTTTTGTTGTCTAAAATAGAAGATCGACATGTTATTAAGTTTTTGTATGTCAATGTATTTGGTAATCCACAGGTGAGAAGCAACATGTGAGTGGAATCTTTAAGTTCTTTGGATGTTGATGTGATTCAAAATTGAAGATTTGTCCCTCTATATTCTTGATCTATAAGAGTACCGCGTATGATTAGATCTTGGGGAGGATTGCAGTTGATGGAGCAAGTATTGTAGGAATTATGATCTTTTACATAACATGGGACTGAAGTTTAGAGATAAAAAAATGTAGAGAGTTGATGGGTGGTTATGTATCTGTAAACCAGTAACTATCAAATTATACATTAATCCTTTAGTGATCTGGAAAACCTCATCTCACTATGAATTAATCAATTACTTTTGAACTTTTTAGGAAACTAAAAATGAGACATATCTTCACAAAAGAGGTTTCACCGTACTGGAGCGTTTCCTTAATATTATAGTATAGATGAATTACTTATCTATGTGCAATGAACTGTAGGACATCAATGTAAAGAGTTGATATGATCTCTCATAACAATAGTTAAACGTCAATTGGGTCTTACAATGTTGTCATTCATTCTTCTTAGTTTTTAATTACTTAAAAACTTGTAGGAATGCGCCATTCCCAATTATTGGATGGGTACAAACAAGGATAACTTGCAATGACCATGTTTATATATCACGTTGGGTTTACCATCTCATTTTTCATTATCACATTGATTGAATGGGTCTCACGGTAAACTAAATTTGGTCTATAAACATGATCATTGTAGCGTTACTCTAAACTTGATAAAATTAAGAAGTATTTTTTGTCCATATTTTAGAGTGGGAAATTTTCTTAAGTCATAGTGCAGGTTCATGGACTCTTCAAAATGTGAGTATATGTTTTGGACACATGACCGTTGGATTTGAGTAAGAGATGTTTTTGACATGTATAGTTGGAGATAAATAGAAAGCATGTTTGGTGATTTAGGTTTATTAGATACTTGTACATGACACTCTTATTATAATATTCTTTTGATTTATAATGAGATCGATCAAAACATGATGTCCATTTTACTGGTCGAAATTCAAAATTAATATTATCACGAAAATTGCTTATTTAACTTGGTCCTCAGACTTGCAAATTAGTAGAACCCCACTTTTAGACACCTATCTGCACCCAACAAACATACACAAGTCCATGTAACAAAGTAGGGCAAGTTAGAAAATGAGATCACTTGTAGAATTTTTGTAATTGATACTTGGCTTCGATCCATCTTGTTGACGGATTTGATTCCTCCACTTTAAGAATATACAATCAGACGCCTATTACTAAAAAGAAAAGGTTAATCTCGGGCACAACTAAAATGTGATACATCAAAGCATCCCCCTATCCGGAGGAGAACCTGCAGTTTCAGTTCATCCTTTGATGATGTTGTATTCTCGTGTCTTGATTCAGGATATACTAGCTAACAACTTCAAATGGCTTGAGTGAGTAATGGTAGTAGCACAATATTGTGTTTGGAATAATGCTTTAGTGGGCCACCCAAGTCTTACAAAGCTTGCATGACTGGTTGAGGGACAATTGGTTTGAGTTTTTAAGTCTACTACTTGGATTGGATGTTTGTTGATGGCATGCCACTTCCTAAGGTTGTTCGTGTAAATGCCAGTTTGGCGAGGGTTTGAGTTTTGAAGTCTACTTTTGATTGGATATTTGTTGATTGCATCCCACTTCCTAAGGTCGTTTGTGTAATTCCCAGTTTGGTGTCAGGGATCCAACCCAATTATGATCTCCAAACAATCCTTGAGTGAGGTGTGGGGTGCTTTTGAAGTAGATGAAAACCAAGCATGGTAATCAAATCAAAGTTGCTCTAGAGTTTGCAATAGGCATTCCCACTTCCCAAGGTTGTCCATGAAGACCAGTCTGGTCTCTCAAGATCTAACCAAATTTCGTGCAAGGCTATGGTGCACTTGTTAGCTAAGCCCTTAACTCTCTTGGTTCTTCAGATGGACAGAGCATGGTCATCGAATTAGTTGCACTCCAAGTTGCTTTGTTATTTTTATTTTTTAATTATTTTTTTTTTATTATAACTTCATAGTACATGTGGTGATCATCCAAATATGAGCATCACTGTTGTCTTTTGGCATGGTTTAACGGTGAATCAATTGTTGGAAACTTCATTGATTGACTCTCTTGGCCCCCTCTTTTGAAAATTAGAGTTGTGTTGAGGAGTGGGGGGGTGGTTGTTCTTGGCTTCTTATGGTCACATCTTAACAGTTTTGGTCTCCAACTGTTTTTTTTTTATTTTTTTAACACGGTAGAATGGCAATAGGGAAGATGAAATTGCATCGCACCTCGAATCTTGGGATCACACGGAGATAGGGAACACCTCATCCACCAAGCCTACCCCTTGGTCTGCCGTCTCCGACTGTTTTTCAAAAGATGATTTGTTTACTCATACATATTGTGTTCTTACAATTTCACTTGACAATTTTATGATTTTTGAATAAATGTTATTGATGTCTTCTTTGTTTACATCATTTTGACCTTTACGAGGCATTTCTTTGAAGTTCATGCTTTACTTGTGTTTATTTTTTTGTTTTGGATGAAATTATGCTTGTGTAACAATTGATGTTAAATATTTCCAGGTACCGTGATGTTTATGACAGAGACTGGGATTATTCAAGGAGTCGTCATCGCAGCAGGAGTTGGGATAGGTATGACCATGACAGGTATCATGGGAGGGAGAGAGATTATCGTCGTCGAAGCAGGAGTCGCAGTGCAAGTTCCGATTATGATAGAGGCCGTGGTAGGGGGCGATATGACAATGAGCGGCACAGGAGTAGGAGTCGATCGTTTACAAGGTTTTTAGTATTCTGATTTCATGTTTTAAGGTCATTAAGTTTCTTCTTCTGATATGAACTGTAATTGGTATGTTGTTATGTGGGATTTATACAGTGCCTCCCCACCTCGATATAGCCTTAGTCCACGGAGGAGTTTGTCTCCTCGGAGGTCACTCTCCTCTAGGGATGAGAGTCCTGACAGGCGCAGCCATGATGAACGGTCTCCAACCCCCCGTAGTGTTTCACCACGACGTCGACCTGCTGATTCTCGAAGCCCTTCCCCTCATAATCGAGGCATTGATGTAAGCTTTCCAAGTGGAATAATATATATATTCTTTTTACATCAGTTGTGTGTACCTATGTGCATATAAATGCATGTTCCCTAACTTGTGACATTCGAATTTGGATTTTTGTAGGATTGATATTGAAGGATGATTAACAGGCAGGAGAGACAATTATGAAGGGCGTAACATGCGACCATTTTGCTATTGTTGGGGAGCATCAACTGTCATGAATGTTCTAATCGAAGTTCCTAGTGCTAGTTTGGTAGGATTGGCCTTCCCGATGGTTAAATAATTCACTATCAATTTTCATGCATACTTTATTTAGCTTGTGTATCTAGATATCTTGTGCTCAACTGTTTTTCTGTGAGAACTTCAGTAGCTTACAGACATTTTAGCTGTTTTGTGGGATGGCATTTCAGTATCTATTTGGGTTGTTATTTCAGTATATTTTCTTGTTCGTTTGAAAAAAAAAATTTCTCCACAACCCCGCAAAAAATAAATTTCTATGCATGCATTTATGTTTTGTGCACTGTTAAGTTTGATATTACTAATTTATTATAAATCAAATACTGGGTTTTATAGTTATGTTCGGGAAAGATTGACCGGGGTTGTAGGCTGGGATGATGATTTCGTGGCTGTTGGTGCTGTTTATATTACATACATGAAATTGACGATCATTACAGTGTTGGTTGTGAATGGATACTATGCTGGTAGAGGGGAACAAATAATGTAGCGTGTTTTCCATGTAAATATGATTGGTAAGGTTTATAGTTCAGCTCTCTCTCACTTTGAAAAATTTGTTTGTTAAATTTCTGATGTTGATCTAATTATCATCCGTAGCATTCAATTGTTGGTGAATATTATATATTAGCCATGAATTGGGAAATTTGTTGCTGAGATGGTCTTAAAGAAAGGTGGCAAAAATTGAACGAGTCTCCACCTTTAGCTGGTGCCGCTGATAAGATGCACCTGTTAGTTGCACTGAATTTTGATATGTTTGTCTGAATTTTGCAACCATAAGCGAAACAGGGTAACAACTTTGGTTGCTTATTTTGTTTTGGTTATTTCATTAAAATTCTCAATATTTAATGTCACCTGTTAGGTTGTTTTGACTCTTTATGTTATCTTGTGGCTAAGATAGCATATGGGCTCGTGATTGTAGCGGTGAAGTGGTGGCTGATGTCTTTTGGTTGTTTGATATGGGTTTGTGGTGTAGAGCTATGAAAGTGATGGTGAATCTAATGTTGCTGAGCTGAAGGTTGGAAGAGAGTAGGCTAATGGCAGATTTCGGAACTTTGTTGAGAGAATGGGGAATCATTGTACATAATTCTGGATTGTATACTAGTGTTCTGTCTCTGTATAGCACGGGCTTTGTTTAAGTATTTTTATGTCAATGTGATTTTTGCCAAAATTTTTTTTTTAACATGTTCAAAGAAACTTGATTTTCGTAGATGTTGGTTATAGTTATCTCTTCTTTGGAGACATCATACCCTTGAAAATGCACAAAATAAAAAAAAAAAAAAAAAAAAATACATAATGGGTATAATCTCAAACATACAATAGCCCTGTTTGGTGCAGCTTAAAAGCTGTTTATTTTAGCTTTCAGCTTAATTTAAGTTATTTTGGTGTATTTGGTTTTGCTTATAGCTTATAATTTTTTGGAAGTCAGAAGTCAGAAATCAGCTTATTCTTTAAGTGGGGACAGGAGATGCTTAATTTATAAGTTAGAAATCAGCTTATGTTCATAGTTATAAGTTATAAGCTGTTTAGGCATAAGTTATAAGCACTTTCCCACAGCTCTATCAAACAGGGTCAATATATAACCATAATTGGCGATTTGTCCATAACTGAAACTGTAAAATTAAAGAAAGAAAAACTCGAAACTCCTTTTAAATAAAAAATGAATTTTTTATAAAGAAATATTCTAGAAGCAATCTTTTTATTAAACTTAAATTGTTTTTTGGAAATAATTATTCAAAATATGGATTATTTCTTAAAACAAAAAAGTAAGAGAAATTTATTTTGAATAATTATCAAAATTAGTTGGGTTTAAATAGGTTGAAAAGGAGGCATTTTTCTCTATTTTATGTAAATGTATTTCAGAAAAATACAACATTAGGTAGATTCAATCCTTTCGAAAAGAATAAAATTCAAACTGTATGAACTTCCATTTTTATTTTTATGCTTTTAACGATGTCATGTAATCAATCCAATAAAGCCACCCAACCATTGAGAAAACATCCCCTACACAATTTCTCTTAAATAGATGTTATGCAAGGGTTAAACAAAAGTTGATAAGCAAGATCAATCTTACTGTTAATACTGATAGCCCTATACATCCAAAACACCTGAAGAAAAAAAAGAAAAAAAGATGAGGAAAATACAATGGCAACAAACACAGAGGCTGTGTTTCGACACAAATTTAGCTATGTATATTGTGTTAGACAAGCAATCCGCATTGCAATGCTTCACATCAGAAACACAATTGAACCCATCATTCCATCCACTTTGGATCAAACATTTCATTACAGGAAAGTCCGTACACAAACATTTGAAACCCTTTGTAGAAGATTTCCAATATTTTGGAAAAAAAAAGAGAAGATAAAAACAAGTAAAGATACATCAGAAAGTCCCCCGCTATAATGTTCTCTTTTGACTAGTCAGAAACACCCCGCTAATAATATTACAAGGAAAGATACAGTGTGTGACAGAAATACACCAATGGAAATTGTCTTACCCACTCGTGGAACGTGACTCTTTACCCCCAAGTGTCTGAATTATAGCTTCAAGTAATTTAATTTCATTATCTCGCTTGGAAATTTCTTCTTGCTTCGCACGCAACTCTTCCATGTGCAATTCAAATACCTCTGCATTAGATAATTAAATACATAAGGGGAAAAAATAACTTGAATATGACGGGACTAAACATCTGTGTCCAGTATTCTGTTATTGTAGAAATATCCTAATTGATTGAAAAATATTTCAAGGATGATATGGCTCTAAATCCAAATTACAGATGAGAGCAAGAAAAGATCGATTAGTGATACCCGAATAATCACAATTAAGGTTCTGCCAAGCTGACCGTTACTTGGGAACTATAGGGTCCAGAGTTCTGCAATTAAAGACCAAGGCTTACATAACAAGCTCAGAACTTTTCAGGCTGGTCTTCTTGGATCATAGGCAAGGACTATTCACCTTTTTTCTTTGTTTATTCAAGTATTTACTGTCAATTTAGGCCAGTTAATCATGCCACTGCCTACTGGACACCCATAATTATTTATGACCTCCACACTTGAACAATCCATAGATGCTACAAGGATTAGTTGAAGAAAGTGAGCATGGATAGAATATAGAACACAACAATTCAGCTAAGATACAGAAGAAGCAGTCTCCACAATAATATAAAACCATAAAGCATGCATATCAATTTCATTTCGAATAAGAACTATTTGAAACCAAAATAATAAATCTAAAATAATTTCATTTTTGTTCCGCTTTTCTGGATTAAACAGAATCATTGAGATAGTGCTCCAAGGGTAACTTAATAGCAGAGTTGGTGATCGAAGTAGAAAGCTTCACTCATTCTGAGAGTCAAGGGTACGTGCTGTGTGAATAATTAAATCATTAGAAGGATTCAAGATCAAATTAATGTAGTTTCCTCAAATGTTGGGAGCATTTGCCACCCTTTGTGGTCATGAAAGTCTTACAACCAAAACTTGCAAATATAACCCCTTCAACAGACTCGTGTGACAAAAGCTAATCACCAACCATGATAACTAAGGTCATGTTTTGATGGCAGGAAGCAAAGGTAAAGAATAAGAATCCCATTATCCGGAATAAAATTCATGTGTCAATACCATTCAAGGGTTTTAGAATTAATCAAGAATATTTAATGAGCAGAGATTTTAATTAAATCATTCCTTTGTCAACTACTTTGTTTTGGACAATATTTCCCCATCATGATCATAACAAGAGTTTGAAAAAAAAAAGAAGAGAAAGCAATTGAAATAGATGAAAAGAAAAAATGGATTGCATTAATTCCTGAAGGCAGTAAAACTGAAATTTATAAGTTTGGCAATAATGGTGCCGTCGAACACTTAATTGATTGAGGCATGACGGGATAACAAAATGACAGCGTTCAACCACTCAATAAACGCCACGGAGGCAATGAAGTTAGAGAGACATCACATGAAAGGACGTGCATTCAATGACTAACAATTCTCATTACAGCAGTGCAAACCATTGGAAAGACCAAAAACGGTTCAGTTGCTTGGATGAGGGGATAAATCAAGCATTGAAGACTGATATTTTTTGTACCTATCACATAATAGTGTTTTTGCTCTCAAAGAATCATTATACCAAGCTGTCATATCAGTGGAAAATTGACACTATTTAACTACTTTGAAGTTTCACGTGTTCTCAAAGAAACAAAAGCAAATCTACTACCTCTTAAAGATGCTTATATAGTGAGTCATAACTGACAAGATATATGATGACCATATCAAACTTTTGTAATTTATAGATCAGTTCGCTAATGGATTTCATTGATATGATCTAGTAGTCCACTTATCCTTAGAATACAAATCATTCTCATATCATCCATCCAAGTTGAATGCATGCACAAATCAATATCAAAGAGCGCTTAGAGCCTAAGAACATAAACCCATCTATGAATTGGTGACACATTACGCCTAAAATTCAATTTCGTTACTCTAAAGGGTGTTTATGATAAATATATCATGCAACACAAAGGACACAGAGTCCACATACTTGTGGTGTTTTCAAGCTCCTTTGTAATCTCTAGTGCACGAAGTTCAGCAGCTTTTTGTGCTGCCTCAGCCTGTCTTTTTTCTGAACGAGCACGAGCAGCAGCTGAAATCGCAGCATCAAGCTCTCGTTCTAATGACTCTACTCTTTGTTCAAGAGCCTGCACTCAAAAAGGTAGCTTATTATATAATATGCGTATATATTTATATCCATTCCTTTAATGATTATGCACAACTCCATGATAAGAAAGAGACTGCAAAACACAAGCGCATAGCATCTAATATCAAGCAGTCCAAACCAAACCAAACTAAGCCTACTGTCCGAATCAAGCGGGAGCAGCTACATAAATTTTTTTTCATCATTTTAACCTGTCAAGGGCTATATGCTCAGCTAAATTAAAAATTTTAAATATTTGCTTTAGTATCTCTCCTTATAGGTCTTCATTGTTTGTTCTCTCTCAACATCTAAAATCAAGCAGGCACCAATCACACTTCACTATACAATAAGATTGAAGATCAAAACGAACCAACAACCTATATTTCAAATGATATATAAAGTTGACCCTGACACACCTCAGTTGTCAAAAGATTGATAATTGCAAATTAGTAGTTTACTCTATAGGCAGCCCAAAAACAAAGCAAAATCATAGTACAAGACCTTTAGCAAGAACCCAGATCACTAATTCACAAAACAAGCAAACCCTTTTCCTCCTATAACCATTTTCCAACTTCTGTACAAATAGCCAATCAAATTTAAAAGACCACAATTCAATCAAACCAGAGCAATATACACAAAATTAATGGAATTTGGAGCAAAAAATCAGGACTTTGATGGTTGAAGTAGTTTGAAATCAAGCGATGATGAGAGGAACAACGAACCTTGATAGTTCGGGCTTGTTCGGAGCTGAGAGAGGCTTTGGCAAAGGTCTCTTCATCGACATAGACGGCTTTCTTGATGAGTAGCTTCTGGAGTGACTCGAGATTGGAGGCCATCTCCGAGAGATTCGCGGTCGCTGCGCTCCATCTCTCGTTCCCTTTCTCCTTCTCCTTCTCTCTTTCTCTCTCCTCCTCCATTGATTCTCTCCCCCCCTCTCTCCCTCCTGCATTTTCATGGCTTTTTTATTATTGGGCCTTCTTTTTATGTTGGGCTCTATCCTCTGTAGCCATTTGGAGATTGCAAATGGGTCGGGTTGGATTTTGGGCGGATCCTAACCACATCCATTTTGTTTTGAAAAATTTACAAAACAAATTTCAATCTCGAATAACAAAATAAATCATGAATTTTTAATTTTATTAATTTAAATCATAATTTTTTTTATATGTTTTCAATTTAAATTATTAATTTATTTTTGTTAATTAAAATCGATTGAAAAATATTATTTTAGTCATTAAACTAATTTAGATATACATAAAATGTTTAAGATACATTTTTTCATTCACTTTAATGAATAAAATACCTCTATTTCTGTTAATTTTACTTAACGGAAATATGCATATGATTTAGATTGAATTTTTTTAAAAGATTGGGGTATAAATTGATAAAAGAGAAAATTGATGAAAAATCTACTATAACAATTGTTTATGGTATTAGGTCCAATAGTTTTTTTTTTTTGGTGAGAGGTGCACACTTTGTGAAATAATTTTGTGAGAAATCCTAGATGACATTTTGTTTCTAATTTTATCCCTTGACTTTTTTCTATTTGCTTGACTTTTTGTTGACTGTCTGTTCTAATTTATATCTATCTATTTAAATTTTATGTCTATCTGTTCAATTTTTTTGTCTATTTGTTCATTTTTTGTGTGTAAATTTTCTATCTGTTCAAACTTTTATGTGTAAATTTTCTATTTGTCCAAATCTTATTTGTGCAAATTTTCCATCTATTCAAATTTTACCTGTCCAATTTTTTTATCTATTCAATATTTTTATATGTACAAATTGTATTTGTGTAAATCTTCTATCTGTCCAAATTTTATCTATGTATATCTTATAAATCTTATATCTGTCCAAATTTTATCTGTGTAAATTTTCTATCTGACTAATTTTTTATCAATTAAAAACTTATCTATACAAATTCACAAGTTTATTATACCTATCTGTTCAATTTTTTACTTGAACAAAAGTGCATCTGGACTACTTCTGTTCAAATTTTCACAATATCTATGCATATTATACTACCTCAAACAAATCATCACTTTCAAAAATTAGATAACTTCCAAAAAAAATTCATAGTATTTGTACATATACTCTATATTTTCTCAATACCAAACCCCTATCTGTTTGAATTTTGAAAAGAGTTATAATATTATCTGTTATAATCCTATTATCTGTTCAAAACAAAATTGTTCTGTCTATTTAAAAAAAAAATATAATCTGTTGAAATTTTGAACAGATAATAAATTTGAACAAATCTATTCTATCTATCAATTTTTTTTTAATCTGTTTTATCATCATCATCATCATCATTGTCATCATCATCATCAACATCAACAACAATAACCAAAAAAAATAAAAAAAATGAACAAATATTGTAAGATTTAATAATATATGTAACCATAATAATAATGCAGAATTAAACTTTACAGGATCTTGAATTCAATACAATTCAAGAATAAAACAAACATACCTTTGTCAGTCATTGAATTAGAGAAGTTGAGAAAATATCCCTAATAGTTGAACCTTTAATTCTTGGCTCACTTTCTTTTCTTTGTCTCTCTTAATTAGGATGACTATAAAACTTAGAGCGATGGAAAAATACTTCTGATATGAAATGGGAGTCATCCATCCTTATATAGAGGAGAGAAGAGAGCCAGATAAACTCTATCAGAAGAATTCATATCCATCAAGGTTTCCTTTTTATCTTAGAAGAGTGATTATATTAAAATTCTAATTACTGAACTTTATATCAAATATTAGTTTAATTGTGGAGTCCAAATAAATTAAAACATGTAGATATATGTAGGCTATTGGGCCACATTAGAAAATAAATCCAACATTCTCCTACTTGGCCCATTAAGCCGATTATGATGCAATTATGAGTTTTTCCAAAACGGGTAAATTACACTGACACCCCCTGAGGTTTATGTTTATTATAGTACCCCTTCACCTTTTGAAAATTACATCTCTCTCCCTGAGGTTTAAAGTTTCATTACAGATTCTCCCCTCAGCAATTTAATATTTTTAAATACCAATTTTGCCCTCACTAGGTAAATTACATTGACACCCCTCACATTTTAGAAATTACAATCCTCTCCCTAAGGTTTAAAGTAGCATTACCAATTATCCCCTCAGTTAGTATTAGTTGGGAAAAAAAATTCATTGAAAAAAAAATTAACTGGAAAAAAAATTATTTGAAAATTTTTTTTGTTAGTAAAATTTTTAAATTTCTGTTTAAAAACCAACATAAACTCATTTTTTGAATTTACGTTTTTTTCTCAAATTTACAAACTAAGACAACCATTTATAAATCAAAAAAATTATCAAACAAATTTTTATGACAATTTTTAAAATTTTTGTAAATATAAATTGAAAATTGAAAACGAAATGATTACCAAATAGGTTTCAAATGGAAAAAATATCGTAAAATTAACAAATGATTAAATAAGTTATTAACGTAAGAAATGACTTATCAAAAGATTCTTAGGCTATGTATGGTTTGATTTTTAGAATTTTTTTTTTTAAAAATTAAAAATTAATTTGGTTAAAAAATAAAAAATAAAAAATAATTATCATTTTTATATAATTTTTATCTTTCGAGTGGTTAGAAATATTTTTTTACAAATTAAATTGAAACAGTCATACGTATGTATATAACCTGCCCACAAGTTAAAATGATAATTATTTTTTACCCTTAAATGATAATTATTTTTTATTTTTTATTTCTTAACCAAATTAATTTTTAATTTTTAATTTTTAATTTTTTTTTAAAAAATTCTAAAAATCAAACCATACATAACCTAAGAATCTTTTGATAAGCCTTTCTTACGTTGATAACTTATTTAATTATTTGTTAATTTTACGACATTTTACCATTTGAAACATGTTTGGTAACCATTTCGTTTTCAATTTTCAATTTATATTTACAAAAATTTAAAAAACTATCATAAAAACTTGTTTAATAATTTTTTTGGTTTATAAATTGTTGTCTCAGTTTGTGAATTTGAGAAAAAAACGTAAATTCAAAAAATGAGTTTACGTTGGTTTTTAAACAGAAATTTAAAAATTTTACTAACAAAATTTTTTTTCAATTAATTTTTTTTCCAATTAATTTTTTTTTTCAATTAATTTTTTTCCCAACTAATTCTAAACGAGGGGGCAATTGGTAATACTACTTTAAACCTTAGGAAGGGGATTGTAATTTCTAAAATGTGAGAGGTGTCAATGTAATTTACCCAATGAGGGAAAAATTGGTATTTAAAAAATTAAATTGCTGAGGAGGGAATCTGTGATGAAACTTTAAACCTCAGGGAGGGAGATGTAATTTTCAAAAGGTGAGGTGGGAACTATAATAAACATAAACCTCAGGTGGTGTCAGTGTAATTTACCCTTCCAAAAAATATGCAATTTATAAAAATTTTTGACTCATTGGATTTCACACTAAAAATTTTAACACGTGATCACGAATTTTAAAAATAACCAATAAGTTCAGATATATTAGAAACTATAATACTGTGATTACTTTAGATCACCAAAGTGAGTCATAGCGGTTATATAACATTTATGTCATATTTCCTTCTATGCACTACACCATCGATAACTTTCATCAACCCAGTCCATTATTGGAATATGTAATTATTTGCCTGAAAGGCCCCTGTAATTTGTCTTGTTAAGACATTTCCTATTTATCAATATTCAAATTAATGTGTACACACTTTTAAAAATAAGAAAAATAGAAACAAAATTATTATTGTGCAAATAATGTCAAATAAAAATAAGCACTCATGATTTACCATACACATCAAGGGTTGCATAAAAGACCCATCCTGTTAACATGCTCTTTGTATGTCTTTGGTGTCAATCCCTTTGTGAATGGATCAGCAATCATAAGAGATGTACATAAGTTTTCAATTAACACTTGTTGTTTCTGGACTCTTTCTCTAACAACTAAGTACTTTACTTCCATGTGTTTAGAACCACTGGAGTACTTTCCATTCTTAGAGAAGAAAACTGTTGCGGTTTTGTCACAATATATCTTCAGCGGCCTGGCAATTGAGTCAACAACACCAAGTCCTGAGATGAAATTTCGCAACCATAAAGCATGATTTGTAGCCTCAAAGGATGCCACAAACTCAGCCTCTATAATAGATTAAGCAATAGTGGATTGCTTTACACTCTTCTATGAAATTGCTCCACTAGCTAGTAGAAAAACAAAACCTGATGTAGATTTTCTACTATTAAGGCAACTAGCAAAATCTAAGTCTGAGTATCCGATAACTTCCAACTGTTCTGATCTCCTATAGGTGAACATATAGTCCTTTGTTTCCTGAAGATATCTCATAACCTTCTTCACTGCTTTCCAATGTTCCATTCCAGGATTGCTTTGGAATCTTCCCAACATTCCAACTGCAAAACTAATATCTGGCCTGGTACATGTATGGGTATATATCAAGCTCCCTACTGTTAATGCATATGGAATGCCCTTCATTTGTTTTCTCTCCAAGTCATTCCTTGGACACTATTTTTCACTTAATTTATCACCCTTCATGATGGGTGCATCACCGGCTGAACAAAACTACATATTGAATTTCTCCAAAACGCGATCAATATATCCTTTTTGAGATAGTCCTAGTAATCATCGAGATTGATCCCTAAAGATCTCTATGCCAATAACATAATTTGCCTCACCCATATCGACCATTTTAAAGTTCTTGGAGAGATATTCTTTGGTTTCATGCAATAAGCCAAGGTCATTACTACCTAACAAAATGTCATCCATATATAACACCAAAATAATGAACTTACTCCCACTAACCTTCAGATATATGCACCGATCAACTGCATTTTCCTTAAATCTGAAGGAGGTAATGGTATCATTAAACCTTAAATACCATTGCGTGGAAGCTTGTTTAAGGCCATATATGGATTTCTTTAATTTGCAAGCTAAATGTTCTTTACCTTTCTTTGCAAATCCTTCAGGTTGCTTCATATAAATTTCTTCATGCACATTCCCATTCAGAAAAGTAGTTTTCCATCCATTTGATGCAACTCTAAGTCATAATGAGCTACCAATGCTAGGATGATTCTAAGTGAGTCCTGCTTAGATACTAGAGAGAAGGTCTTTGTATAGTTTATGCCTTCTTTTTGAGTAAAATCCTTGGCAACAAGTTTGTCTTTAAATCATTTGATATTGCCTTTTGCGTCGCGCTTGGTCTTGAAGACCTATTTACACCTGACCTTTTTATAATTATTAGGCAATTCGACGAGATCCTAAACACCATACTGTTCTATGGATTTTAACTTTTCATTTATAGCATTGACCCATTTAGTAGAATCATCACTATTCATGGCCTGTGAAAATGAGCCTGGATCTTTGTTAATCCCAATATCAAAATCAGATTCCTGTAGATACACCATGTAATCATCTGGAATGGCATGCTTTCTTTCCTCTAAGGTCATCTCAAAACTTCCGGTTGTGGTGGTTCTATAATATTTTCAATGGTGATATCTTCATGAAGTGGTGAAACATGAGGTGGTGAAGGATTTTCATTATGTTGTTCGTTTCCCTCAAACTATGAAATAGTCTGAGGAACAACAATTTTTCGATAAGGGTCAAATGTTGGCACATCCACCGTAATTTCCTTGAAATTCACCACTCGTGTTTTCTCACTCCCACTAATTTCACCATTCTCTAGGAATTTAGCATTACTAGTCTCCACTATCCTCGTACTGTGATTAGGACAATAAAATTTGTACCATTTAGACTTGTCTGGATAACCAATGAAATATCTAGATATTGTTCTTGAATCCAACTTTTTCTCTTGTGGGTTGAAGATTCTTGCCTTTGCTGGACAACCCCAAATGTGTAAGTGTCTCAAACTAGGTTTCCTACAAGTCCACAACTCAAAAGGAGTTGTTGGGACTGCCTTACTAGGAACCCTATTTAAGATATACATTGCAGTCTTTAAAGTTTCACCCCACAGTGAAATGGGTACAATTGAGTAACTTAACATACTCATAACCATATCTTTAAGTGTACGATTACGCCTTTCAGCAATTTCATTTTGTTGTGGCGTACCAAGCATTGTATATTGAGCACGAATGCCTTTCTTTTCTAAGAATTTGGCAAATGGGCCAGGATTTTGCCCTGACTCATCATATTTACCATAATACTTACCACCCCTGTCTGATTTCATTATTTTAACCTTTCTATCTATTTGTCTCTCAACTTCAGTTATGTACACCTCAAGGATGTCAACAGCTTGAGACTTTTCATGAATTAGATACACATATCCATAACGTGAGAAGTCATCTATAAATGTGATAAAATATTTTTCACCACTAAAATATGGGATGTTGAGTGGCCCGCAAATATCTGTATGAATTATCTCAAGAAGCTCATTACTTCTTGTGGCACCTTTCTTGATGTGTTTGGTTTGCTTTCCTTTAATGCAATCCACATATATCTCAAAATTAGTGATGTCTAGGTTTTCCAAAATCCCATTCTTCACCAATTTTTCAATTCTATTTCTAGAGATATGCCCCAACCGTCTATGCCACAAGATTGAGGATTTATCATTAATTAGACCACGTTTTAAACCAATATTCGAATGCAGAGTTACTAATGATTGTGCAAACTCATGATTTAAGGTAATTTTATATAAACCATCACATAAATTACCAGAACCAATCATTATTGAATTAAACATTAAATTGAGTTTTCCATAACTAAATAAAACTGAATGTCCAACATGATCTAATTTGGATTACGAAACTAAATTCCTAGAAATTGAAGGAACATAAAAAGTGTCTTCTAGATCCATCTAATGACCCGTCTCTAAGATCAGTCGGTAGGTTCCTACAGCTACAACTTTAGCTTTGAGACGGTTCCCCATATAGACAAATCTTTCACTTTCATCCGGTTTCCTGGTTAAGAGATATCCCTGTATGTCATTTGTAATGTGGGTCGTGGTCCCAGAGTCAATCCACCAAGTATTAGAAGGTACTTCAGCAAGATTTGATTCATAACAAACAAAAGAAAATTTCTTACCTTTATTTTCGAACCAAGCCTTTCGCTTGCTGCAGTCTTTCTTCATATGTCCCTTCTTACCACAAAAGTAGCACTTGATAGTGAAACCATTCTAAGCCTGATTTTCTTCCCCAGGTTCATTCTTTTTCTTGGGTGGATTTTTCTTTGATTTAAACTTATCATTCTTTTTCTTTATAGCTCCATGAGTTACAGCCAATGCAATTTGACGTCCTTCCTCCCTCAACCTCACTTCCTCATGAACACACATATTAGTCAGCTCATTCAAACTCCACTTATCTTTATTGGTGTTATAGTGAATTTTGAATGCGCCGAACTGTGATGGAAGTGAGTTGAGAATAAACTGCACAAGGAAAGTTTCATTAACTTGTATCCCTAAAGTTTTAAGCTTTGCAGCTTTGTCAGCCATATTGAGGATGTGATCTTGAACTCCTCAATTTTCATCATATTTCATTATTGTCAATTCAGCCATAATAGTGCCAGCAAGTGACTTGTTAGCAGATCTAAATCGATCTTCAACAGCCTTTAAGTATTCTAATGCATTAACAGTTTGAGGTAAGGAGGTCTTGATGTTATTTTCAATGGTCATCTTCATGAACATCAAACTGAGTCTATTGGACCTTTTCCAAGATTCAGAAATGGCAATGTAACCCCCCAATTTTCATGCTCAAATGATAATACAATAATCATGACTCTTTAAAGTAAAACAGAAAATAAATCCCACTTTTGCATTTCATGATACAAGTAGTCTTCATACGATAATACATTTACTTCAAATCAAAATAACATAAACAAATAAATACCCCCATGGGTTTACAAGTTTCCAAGGCTAAGGCCCGGTTACACAAATCGGTTATTCAAACCCACACAAATATAGCCCTTGGCTTACAAAACAGAGTCATGCAAAATGAGAGCATTGTACTCCTAACACACACACTTCCACGCCTTCAGTTAGGCGAAATCACCACATCTTTTCTTGCACAAAAATCCGGTAGGGTGAGCATAAAGCCCAATAGAGAATTCTTAACAAAGTATATACATTTTATATAAGTCTCAAGAGATGAATGCATATGCCATGCCATGCTCTTTTGAAAATAAAAACGCATCTTCATTTATTTGAAAACCATCATGCTCAATGATGCCATGCAATTTCAACTGTTCCACATTTATCAATTTTGTTCAAAGGGCGTAAATCCCTAGGTTAGTGTCTGCAAATAGACTATACCAGTACTACCAATTTGTCATTTTTATTGGTATTAGCCGGAAGGCTCGATACTTCTAGTCTGTCATTTTTACCAATATTAACTGGAAGGCTCGACATCTATAATCTACTCTACCTTTCAAGACTTACCACTGTATTTACTCCAAAACCATTTCATGAAAACTTGTGTCTCAACATTCTTTTCTAAATGCAAAGTTTTCAAATCAAATTCCAAAACTCTTCATTATCAAATGAATTGATATGTCAATGCAATAATTAATAATACAATGCAATTTCACAAGGTGAATAAATACTTTTATTTCAATTCGTCCGAGGGATAACATAATTCCCACATTTCAAACATTCCCAACAACTTAGTCATTTCAAGACTATATCAACACTTTTAAACAACAATTTCCAAAATTTCAACAATTCTCTTATTCCATGGAAAAGCATCATTTATATGAAATAAATAAATAATTTTCAAACATCATTTATTTTGGCACACAAAATAATTATAACAACATATTCTAAAGATTTTCAACATCTTTCTAAAAAAAAATCCCCAATTTCTAAGTTTTCTCACCAAAAACCATTCATCTTCAAATATATGAGAAAATCTCACCAAAAACATCTTTCTTTCATCAACATAGTTCAAAAACTCTCAATTTCTATTTTTAAAGGAAAATGAAGTAAACTGTAGACGTCCCCGAACGCCCCGGGAGGGTTAAGTCCCGTTCTGTTCATTTGGGTTCACTACAGTTCAAGGACTCGAATGTCACGGTTCTTAATCTTGAACCAAAGAGTCCAAATCTGGCAAATCATTTTTGAGAAAATAGATTTTGAAAGAAGTGCCAAACATGGACTGCTTTGCCAGATACAGAGTCGCCACCTAAATATTTTTTATGGGGAAATTTAGGAAACCCTGACTCGGTGCCAAAGGCCACGTGTCCGTCATCACCAAAGTTGCCTCGGCTCGGGAACTTGGGTATGATTGGGGAAGGTCACTTCGTGAGCACCCCCGCTCGCCCGGTCAAAGACCGGCCTCTACTAACTGTGATATCTAGTTTTGAAAACATTGTGTGTTCTTATTCCGGTTATTAGCCTAGGTTACTATGTGATGCGCACAGCATACAAGTATAGACCGAGTCGCCTAAATTGGAACAAAACATTTCATGTTTGTTTGTTTGAAAATGGTTTGATGGTGCTACCCGCAGGTAGGCTAAAACGTGGATTTGCCACCCTCGGGTGGGCTTAGAAAACATGATTTTGCCACTATCTAGTGGGCTTAAAACAAACATTTGATGAATTGTTCCAATCCAAATAACCCAACCTTCACCCACAGGCATTCAAGCAGTTATATCACATAAGCAGTTAGCCTCATGGTAAGCATGCTATTCATGACAGTCACTCACACGCATGCAAGGATGCTAAAGTATAAAAACTCACGGAGTACTCCAAGCCAAAACAGAAGCTCATTAGAAATCTATGCATGATCCTAAATAGGCTGAAATGCCTAATGCAACACATGCAAAAATGCAAACTATAGCAGGCTCGGCTATTCTAAACATGGTATATGGAATGCAACAGCTAACATGTATTCAACTTTGGAATTGAAATACAATGCAGTTAGTATGATGCGCCGAGCCCGGTGCATGCAAAACAGATGAATGATGCAAACATGCTATCATACTGTATGCTAATTGAAACATGCCCTGATCTAACCATCATAAGCAGGTAAATAAAAGGGAAGAAAGACGTGGGGTTGGAAGACATACATCACACTCACGTACACTTATTACAATTATGCCCTCGCGCAGAGGGTTCGAATAAATATACAGTCCCAAATGAATAAATAATACAGTCCCAATAAATACAAAAATCCTAATTAATTTACAAATTAATCTAGGAAAGCTATAAACTGGCATGCAAGCCAGGGACTGCCTCGACTCTGATGAATGATGTATGTTTGGGCTGCCTTGCACGGAAATCCACTGGGATGCCCCAATTAGCCTCTGTTTTTGCAATTGTTCTTGGAAAGCGCGCCAAGCCTCGAAAGACTGCTGATTCTTGATTTTGCTGCAACAGAGAGCAGGAAAGGGGCATAGCAATGTATTTTCACAAGTGTATGCATGCCTCGATCCCCGTGCCACCAATCACGCATCTCGATGCATGATGGCCGAGGAGTCGATTTGCACAATTCAATATGGAATGAATGCACATGAAAACACAACAAAATCTAACTCCATCATGGATAATAAGGAGTGTCGGTGACTGGGGAATTGAGACACGTTCCGTCACTCGGAGTACGAAACGCCCCTCGTTTCCCGTGCTCGGGCTAACTCCTATCCCAAGCACAATGCAATATGCATGACATGCATGAATGCAAACTAAGATACAACCTAACATGCACAATGTTATGAAATGGCATACACGATGCACAAGGTAACATGGCATACACAATGCACTAATATACAACCTAGCATACACAATGCTATGAAATGAAATGGCATACACAATGCAATATGGACTTACACTAACATAAGTGGATCTCAGCCACACTCACATAAGAGGCCATTAGATGAAAACAAGACAACTCGAAATGCGTGCACGCGTGCACGCAAACCGAGGACCGACCCTCAGGCATCGAAATGCCACTCTAATGAGACATGGCAAAGACATGGAATATGATATGCAAACATGCAAAAATCAGTAGCAAAATGAGGGGGAAAACAGCCCCGAAACAAGGCGAAATGACACCCGATGCATGGAATCTCTCCCGAAATGCAAAACTAGGTACATGAAATGGCTTACAGCTATACAAAGCATGCATAATTGGTACATGGAATGAAAAGACAGAAGCAAGGCAGCCCCAAAATAAGCATTTTTACAGTTCAAAGCATGGCCAAACAGTAAGCACAAGTGGGACTAAATTAGCATACAAAAATGGCTCCGCAAGGGAGGCAATGAAGCAAGTGGTAGATTCAAAGCCCAAACAGAAAAAGACCCTTCTACTACACTGAAGAGGGACCAAAAATATGGCTATTTACAGTTTATGGTAGCCCCCAAAACAGTATACCAACACACTCAAAATGTCATGCAAGATGAGGCTCAAAAGAGGCTATAACACAAAGTATACAAAATATTCATCAAAAAGCCAAAGACCCTTAATGAAACATGACAAGGGGGTCAAAATATGGCCACTTTCAGTTCTGATCAAGGTCGAAAAATAGAATCTTAATAAGCTAATAAATCTTGCAAAAATGGGGACCATAGAGGGGTACAATGGCAAGTGATACATGGAAGTCCCCAACAGTGTTGAGCTCTTCTTCAATGTTGAAGAAGGGCTCAAAATAATCCTATTTTCAGTTTACCTCATGCTCCAAAACAGGTTACACATAAGCCAAAAATACTATACAAAATAATGGCATTCAAAGGGATATTGAAGCAAGTGCAATATGGGGGTCCCAAACAGTGTTGAGCCCTTAATGAAACAAGAAAATGAGCTCAAAAAAATGACATTTTCAGTTTTGGTCGGAGCTCAAAACAGCAAGAAAATAGGGCTAAGCAATGGTACAAAATAAGGCCAAAAAAGAGGGGAAATGAACTTACCCTTGAAGACTACTCCTTGGCTGCCTTTTGGCTTGAGAAATGCTGTCTCCTAGCCTCTGAAAAACTCCCCAAGCTGCTGGAAATGGAGTAGTGGTGATGGTGCTAGGTGGTGATGAAGAAAGGGTGTAGAACTTGGAAGATTTTGAGGGTTTGGGAGAGAGGAAGAGGGAGATGTGTATGCAAAACTCTTAGGGATTTTTGTAACCCTAAAATCTGAAGGGGAGGGGCTATATATATATGCAAAAGGGGTGGAAAAGAGGGGGAAAAAAAAGGGGGGAAAACAAATCAAGTTTCTCCCAAAAATGGTCAAACCCTCGGACATGGGTGTAGTGGAAAACAAAATTCACTTCTAGGACACACTTGGGGAGGGGGGCATGGCCGGCTAGTTTAAAAGGGCAAAAAAGTCATTTCACCAAATAGGTGGCCGGCCAGCCAGATTTTCTGGCCGGCCAGCTACTTTCAGGACAAAAAAAGCTGCCGGGAAGAAAAGTGGCCGATGGGTGATTGGGAAGTCCAATGGTGGCCATTCAAGTGTCCAAATTGAAGCCCCGGAAGTCAGCTTTCCAATGGCGTAAACCTTGCATTAAAATTTCTCCTGTGGAAAAAGTTATGCCCTTTTTGGTGAAGCCGCGCAGATTTCGGTCCAACCGGATTCATGCCGAATCACTTTTGACCAAAGAAAGGTGGCCGGCCAGAACAATTGCTGGCCTCCCATGTGGCCACTTTTAAGCCCTTGAAGTTAGCTTTCCAATGGCGCCAACCTCGCATTAAAATTCCTCCTGTGGAAAAAGTTATGCTAGTTTCCGTGAAGCCGCGCAGATTTGGCCCTACCCGGATTCATGCCGAACTTCTCCCGAACCAATTTTCTGCTCTCTTCTCCTCTTTTCTTCAACTTCAAACCCCTAAGTAAGGTGTTTTGAAAGATTTTTCAAAGATTTCATCTCTTTTTCATTCATTCCCACTTTGTCCTTGCTCGGTTTACCGAAAAGCGCAACATTTGACAAAATACGAGCCTCGGAACATCGTAAAAACTTTATTTTCAAAATGTTTTGAAAGAGAGGGTTTTAAGATCTAAAATCTTTTGATCAAGATTGTTTTGGTCCAAAAGGGGTATGAAGTTGAGGTTGACTCTCTTTTGCCAAAGAAATTGAACCATTGCCCTGCACATCTTTCATCACCGAGCAAACCATCAGTCGCGTCCAAGTCTTATGGACGGTCAAAAATGGGGTGTCTACATAAACCCACTCTCAAAATCACTCATCTTTTTGAATCAATAATCAATTTTTAAAAAAACTAATCAAAGGATGATTCGAAAATCATCTAGATTTTGCAAAAACATATATATAACTCAAAGAAAATCCCTACCTCAAGCTTAGAAGAGAAGATGAGCAAAACAAGGTTGAAACTCCAAAGTTGTCGAAACCAACTTCTACTTGGATCAAAATGAAACTCTTGATAAGCTCTACACTTAATCTCAAAGGAGTAAGGCAAGAATTTGCTTCCAAGTGAGTAGATCTAAAGATCTTTGAGCAAAAAGTGATTTTGGAGAGGGAGAGAGTGACTCACGATTTGGAGAGGGAAAAAGAGAAGAAAAAGTAAAGAAAAGGTTAAGTGAAGGACCTATTTATAGTGCTAGTCAAAGTAAAATGAAGTCCCAAAGTCAACCTAAAAGATTATGTCAAAATCCCCAAAAAGTAGGCCCAAATCGGACTGAAATCTGGAAATAAAATCTGTAGGGGTCGACCCTATTTTCCAGCAACTAACACATAGACATAAGAGGGTTGACCTTCCCCAGACTGGTGTCTACCCTATTTTCCAGCAACACTTCCAGAAACTTCACCAACAGGTAAGGGTCGACACTTAGGAAGGCTGGTGTCGACCCTAGAATATAATTTCTAAGTTTCCAAGGAACTTTTGACAAGAATAAGTGCGAATAACCAAACCCAACAAGTTTAAATCGATTTGTACTCCTCCAAAACTAAGATACAACAACACTAAAAATTTCCAAAATAAAATAAAGGATTCAAATACTTTCCCAAAAGTTTTGAAGGACACAAGTGCTACAGGCAACTTGTTCTGCAGTACTATATCCATTAATGTTTGCAAGTTTATTTTCAAGCAATGCCATATCGAGATCCAATACACCCAGTGTAAACTGAACATGTTCATAACATTTCGAAAAATTTGAGTCAGTAAGTAGAGGGACGCTCGATGTAAGAGAGTGCAATGAGATGTGAACTATCACTGAAATAAGATAGAACAATATACATATTAAAGCTTTGAGAATTATGATGAACTATTGATATCACATAAGTCTTTCCTTTGGGCAAAACTTAGGTATATTTATTGTCCACTCGTCAAGAATCACTTATGTAGGTCTAAAGTAATTTATGTAACTTTTCAGCTAGTCATGTTACCTTTAGGTATTCAATTCTAATCTGTCAAATTACATAAGTTACATTACCCTACCCAGTTCATAATTATTTGAAAGTGACTCTCTTTTAGGCTAGTCTCAATCCCCTAATTATAACTGCAATTGAGAATATTATCGACCTTAATGTTACCCTTTTAACAATTCTTTTATGTAGTTCTATATTCATAAGTTTTGCAAATCTAGGCCACTTTGGTAGCTACTAAATTAGTAAGCCTTATGAATACAGAACTATCCAACAATATTCTCTATTCATTAATTTGAGTTATTTAATTAATTCAATCACTATTTTAATGAAATCACTATTTATGATTTCTAGAATTTCTTTTATGTGATTGCAATTACCAATATAATAATAATAATAACTCTAGACAAACATGAATATTTATATATCAAATTATGAAATATAACAATTATGAATATCTGATATAATGGTCAATAAGAATTACACCTAATATGAATTAACCACTCCAATATTTATTCAATGTCATAAAATTATATCATGAAATCAAATTTAAATCATGAAAATATATAAATATCAATAATAAGTGTATATAATCATATGAGGTAAAATCATAATTCTTTAATAGACCGAATGATTCAACAAATTGCTTTTAATCTATGCCCCAACCGTCTATTTAAATAATAATTTTATAATCATTCAATTCTATGGCATACAAGAGGAAGTAATATTCTTCACTAATATTATAATGATTATAACATAATAAACTGAAGCATGCAATAAACCAAAGCATGCATATTATTTATAGTAAAGGGATATGAACAACATTTAATAGCATAACAAAATCAAAAGGTGTATTACACGTTTGATCAATTCAAACAAATTGAGATAATGTTTTAAAGTCAATACCGATAATAAAATGAAGGTACCGTTTATTAAAAACAGTAAAATAAATATATTATTATTCCAAGGTATATTGATTCACAAAACGAAAGCTCTGATACCACAGGTAAGATTTAATAATACATGTAACCATAATAATAGTGTGGAATTAAATTTTACAAGATCTTGAATTCAATACAACTCAAGAATAAAACTAACTTACCTTTGTCAGCCATTGAATTAGAGAAGTTGAGAAAATACCCCTAATAGTTGAATCTTTAATTCTTGGCTCACCTTTTTTTCTCTGTCTCTCTTAATTAGGATGACTATAAAACTTGGAGTGATGAAAAAATACTTATGATATGAAAGGGGAGTCACTCATCCTTATATAGAGGAGAGAAGAGGGCCAAATAAACTCTATCAGAAGAATTCCTATCCATCAAGGTTTCCTTCTTATCTTAGAAGAGTAATTATATTAAAATTCTAATTACTGAACTTTATATCAAATATTGGCTTTATCTAATTGTGGATTCTAAATGAATTAAAACATGTAGATATATATAGGCTATTGGGCCACATTAGAAAATAAATCCAACAGATACATCATCTGCAAACACACATACGCAAACAACTCATTATCATCTTCTTCCACAACCATATCTGAGACTATATAAACGAGATCTGAGACTATACAAACGAGATCTAAGACTATACAAAATTAGAACTAAACTAATGTATTCTCTGCACAATAAAACTCAACCAGTGTATCCGCAAGCATAATATATATATATATATATTACTTCAGATCGGAAGAGCAATGAGAGAGGGCGGAAGTGCGATAAAGTTCAGATCTGGCGAAGGTGGCAATGGATTCTAGCTTCGAGCTCGGGGGATCTAGCGGCGGTAGTGACGGTATATCTAGATCTGGTTGCAAGATAGTGAAGCGATGGAGAACGACGGTGACTTTAACCCAAGTTTTTCCTTTATTGCTTTCATGCTCTCCTTTTTGACTTCAACTTTGACGATAGCGACTTCAATGTCATCTGGCCGATGCGGTGCTGCGACTGAGGACATCAACTGTGGCAGTAGGGATGGCGATGGCGGTGGCGGTGGCGGTGGCAATGGCGGTGTAGTAGTTCACCGATGGTTTGATGTGATCGAGAGGTGGAGTAGTGACTCCGGCAACTGAGAGAGAGAGAGAGAGAGAGAGAGAGAGAGAGAGAGTGAGATTGTGTTTTATTTGGCCAGTGCATATGTTATATATAGATATATATATATATATATATATATGGGCATGTTAGTCATTTTGTCTAAGCTTGTCCTTTGGGACAATGTATTCTAATGTTGGACTTTTGACCAAATAAAATAAAAAATTGGACTTTTCAATCAAGTGCCCTTGATAAAATTAAAAAAATTAAAGATTTTTTTTGGTTATAAGGGTTAAACATTGGTTTTTTTTTTGGTTGCAATTTTATCTTCTTCTCTTTTGTTTTGTTTTGTTTTATTTTTATTAGACCAAATAAATTATGGAATTTTTTAAAATGTGATGAGTTCAAATTCAACTAAAAGTAAAAAGAATATGTCCGAGTCTAATTATTGTTAAAAGCATTTGTAATTGTTGTGACGAGAGATAGTTTTTGAATGGATTATTCATACACCAATAAAGTAGTGGGGTTTAGCTATTGTTTTTTTAATTTTTATTTTAGAATTAAAATATATATGTATTTGGTAATTGTTAATTTTTTTTTTTAAATTATTGATAAAGCTTTGTAAATCCTTTTAATCTTTTACTTTTTGGATGGAAATTACTGTATTGTCCTTGCAAAATGTGGATCCCTTGTTAACAATATGTTGGGGGTAAAATTAAGCTTCTATTTCGGCACACAACTTTCTCTTTTTGTTCGGAAATTGATTTTTGAACATTCGGAAAACAATTTCTGAATCAAAATCAATGGTTTAGAAATCAACTTCTGAACTAAAGATATAGCCTAAGTTGATTTTTTATGGAAAAGTTACATCTTTAGCCAAACTAAACACAAAATTTGCTTTTAATTTTTTAAATTAATTTTTTTTAATAAAAAAATGATAGCCAAACTTAGGCTACGTATCAAGATTACACATGTCACTATAATGGGCCTAGCCAAAGGTTTTTTTCAGCAAATGTACATTCATTGCCCAATCATAGAAATGTTTAGTTGTTTTCATTTTTGGTATTTTCAAAAACAAAAATAATAAAAATTAAATAACACTTATCATTTTCATTTGTGAAAATCATTTCCAGAAGTTTAAAACTATTTTTTGGGTGTTACTTAAAAATTGATTTATTTTTGGGGATTTTTTTTAGGGTTCCTAGTATTAGGATTTTATAGCATAAATGACATCTAATATTTTCATAATATCTAAGGTCCCTCCAAAAAAAATTCAATCTAGAGAAATTCTTTTCAGAGAAATTTTGAAAATTTCTCTAGCCTTCCTAGAAAAATTCTCTCCAGAGAAATTTTAATTTCTCTAGCCTTCCCAGAGAAATTCTTTCTGGACTTTCCACTCTTTAGAGAAATTCTGAACTTCCCACAAAATTCAAAGTTACCCAGTAAAGAATCAGTGTTGGTGAACAAAAAAGGATTGAATTGAATTTGCATACAATTAATAAGCTAAAATAATTATACTTGGTTTGCTCAATTTCACTGATTTTATTTGCATTTTGAAATTTTCTATGGATTGAAATTTCTCTAGTTTGCTCACAAATTTCTCTGTGTTTTGATTGAACTAGAAAAAATTGAACATATTTCTACACTACACATAGAAACAAAAATGTATATATATTTGTATTTTCCTCATCAAATTACCTCTTTGAGCTCGTTGTGGTGCTCTCTGTTTTTGAATCCCTATATATTCTCTTTTCAAACAAATAAGAAGAAGAAGAAGAATCAACAATGACGACTGATTTTTGTTTACAGAAGAAGATATGGCCATTGACAAAGGTCTTGGGTAACCAAAAGCCTATGCAAAGCTCTGTAGAGATTGCAGTGTTTGTCCATACATCCATAGCCCACATTTCACTTTCACTCCTTATGCTCTGCAACATCATGATCAGGTAAGAACAAAATAAATATCTTGTCGCCATGAAATTCAACATCTCATCATCTCTCTTTTGAGTTCTTCAACATTTTGTCTCATCTCATCTTCGGACTTCTCGAGCTCCTTTACCGTCGCACGGAGGCACATGATTTCCTACTCGCCGGAATCAATTTGACAAATTTCTCCTCCTGTTGCTAGCCGTGGCGGTGGATGTCGTAGATGTCACCATTTCTGTGTTTGAATCAACAAAACTCGAACCTTAACCCTAGTAATTGAAGCAATATGTATGTTATATGTGTGTGTGTGTGTGTGTGTGTGTGTGTGTGTGTGTGTGGAGAGAGAGAGAGAGAGAGAGAGAGAGAGGTTTTGGAAGTTGGCATGGAGAAGTGTGAAGCTGAACCAAGATTAAGTGGGTGAGATATATGAAGGTGGGTGAGGGACTTTAGACATCACAAAATAATATTGTGGATCTCGCCCATTATTAAAAGTTGGAGAGGGATATTAGACCAATTTTCCCTTTATTTTTTAAAAAAAAAATTCTCAAAACTATTTTTAGAAACAGATTATCAAACAAATTTTTTTTTGTATTTTCAGAAAATAAAAACACATACAAACATTAATTTCTACTTCTTTTTCCCCCTCATTTTTTTTTATATTTATAAATCCAATCACAACTATAAACACATGAACCGACATCCTTATAAAAGATACAATAAAATCCTTATAAAAGATACAATAAAATCCAAATTATTAGTTACAACAATAAGCAACTCGTTTTGATTTTTGGTATTTTCAAAAACAAAAATAGTAAAAATAAAAGAACACTTATCATTTTCATTTGTGAAAATTATTTTCAGAAGTTTAAAACTATTTTTTGGGTGTTACTTAAAAATTGAGTTGTTTTAAAAAAAAAAAAAAAAAATTCTGAAAACTATTTTTAGAAATATATTATCAAACAATTTTTTTGTATTTTCAAAAAATAAAAACACATACAAACATTAATTTCTACCTTTTTTTCCCCTCATTTTTTTTATTATTTATAAATCCAATTACAAATACAAACACACGAACCGACATCCTTATAAAAGATACAATAAAATCCAAATTATTAGTTGCAATAATAAGCAACTCATGCACAACCGACATGTTTGAATCCACTCGTATGTTATCACTTCAAATTTTTTGTGTGAATTGAAAATATCAACTCATGCGTTGACAAGTCTAGTCTCATCATTTAATCAAACATGAACCATAAGATTGCACATGGCTAGACACTCAAAAGAGACACAAAATGGTTGTCATTTTTGAAACGATTTGCAAATGCTCTCTTGTATAAAAACACATATATTTATGCATTAAAACATGAGTAGTGTCTCGAGAAATATTGATCGGGATATTTGTTTGGAAACTTAATTAAAATTTATGCAAAAAATATAGCTTCTTTGCGGCTATCAAAGTGGACTACATTGTGCAGCCTGTTTACTGTGGATCCATCTCGATGATTCAAACTATTTATCTTGTAAAACCCGTTGAATAAATTATCCATATCAAAAATCTAATTAATTGGATATCACACATTTTTCTCTAAAAAAATTGAACTTGATCGGATCATTGCAAAATATGGGGAGTGCAAGTACTGTTTTAGTATTTTGTAGTGGATTCAATGATTCCCTAACTGCCCACAATGTGAAGCCCTCCTAGGCATGTGCACGTGTTATTGAACTTTTTTTGAGGAGCAACCAAACTAACACTATTTGTAGACATAAACAAACTCCTCACCAACAAGCATGCCTGTTAGGTCATTTCAAGGTTGGCACTTAACCCCATCCAAACTTTTGGTGCTGAACCCACCAAACTGATATTTGCAACTAAAATTGCGTTTGAATTTTGAATTTAAGTAAAAATTTATGACTAGAGAAGGAAAAAAAAAAAAAGTGATGCAAACATAAGCTCAATTTTTTTTTTTTTTTTTTTTCCTTCAATTTTTTTTACTTATATCTAAAATCTAAATAAAATTTTAGAAAAAGGGTAAGTTGAGTCGTGGCCCATTCATGCAAGTCTTTAAAATCTAGGACTTTTCTTAAGTGTGCAATCCTCAAGGGTTGCACACCATGTGCCACTTAGACAAAAAGTGTAAGTGGAAGGTGAAAGTGTAAGCAGGACTGCAAACAGAAAAGCGTAAGTGTAAGGCGTAAGTTGCACACCATAACAATACCCTAAAATCTAATGTGCATGACAAACACTGAGTGGTCTATTTGTGGAGGCATACATAAGCGGGCTTAGACACATATACAGATACATTTAACTTGTATCTAAATTTGAGCAAAAAACAGTAAAAAAAAAAAAAAGGATTTTTTAGGCTTATTTTGACTTTTTAAATTTTTTTAAAGAATATTTTAGAAAATTTTGCTTTTTAAGATTTGTCTATATAAGATAGACCAGAAAAGTTTTTTTTAAAAAAAAAAAAAATAAAACAAAATAAACATTATTTTGAAAAAAGATCATTAAATACAAAAAAATTTGAAACTTATTTGAAAGTTGCCAAACAGCCACTGTTTTTCTAATTTTGAAGCATAAAGTTATGCACTTTACTTGTAACTAAAAAAATTTTCAGAAAAATAATATAAGTAATGTGTGGTTCGGATGCAATTCTTTAGAACACATTGGGAGAAGAAAAAGGGTGTTAGAGATAGAGATCCTATGCTATAACAATCTAACTGGGTGGGGATCTCATAGGTGTCTAATCTAACATAAAAAGGTGGTGCCCTGAATCTAATCTAGGTGAGGATCCCATTATCTCTCTCTCTCTCCTACCCAAAAGTTAAATTACTGCAAGTTGTTAACATTTTTGGTTCATTACACTATTTCCCCCACCTATATATAGATGAAATTATTTTTAGCAAGTATACTTCATTCTCATATCTTTACTTTCTCAAAGTCTTGTTTCAGTATCAACTTTTGGAAATGGCTAAGACAAGCCCAAGTAAAGAAGAGAAGAGAAGAGCTCCAAAGGGCCACTTTGTGGTGTACGTAGGTGAAGAAGAAGAACAACTAAGGAGATTTGTTGTTCCAATATCTTACTTGAAGACTCCAATTTTCAAGCAGCTCTTAGACAAGGCTGCTGAGGAGTATGGGTTTGACCGTACCCACAAAGCCATTGTTTTGCCTTGCCATGAATCTACCTTCCAACACCTCATACATCTCATCACCAAAAACCATCCTAGTCAATAGCTTTTTATCTTATTAACTCAACAAGAGTTAAGTCTATATGTACAAAATTAAATTATAGAATAGTATTAAAAGTGTACATATCAGCACGATAGGTCTCATTAGAGATGGGTCATTTATGCTGGCATATACATTAATTATTGATTGGGTCCTAAGCCATTTGCTATGATGTAGATTTGATTCTCTTTTAGGTTTTCCTACGCTTGATTTGTATATATAGTGCCGTTTTGGAAAGACATAAAAAAGTCAGCGTTTTTGTTGCTTGAGAAAAAAGCTGGGTCAGCTTTTTTGGGCCATTGTTGCATTTGGCAAGTGAACAAAAAGCTAGGTTGGCTAATTACGGAAATACCCTCTAGGTCAATAAATTGTGTAGAATTTTAAATTTTGGTAAGGGTATTTTGGTCATTTTAAATTGATTTGACACCATAAATAAATATTAAATTAAAAAGTAAAAAGTCAGCTTTTTACCAATTTCCCAAATCACTTTCCAAAAAGCTAAAAAGCTTGGTAAAAAGCCAAAAGCCAGCTTTTTACCAACTTCCCAAAACAACCTATAAATTTTCTGGTTTTTGTTGTAATGTTGGTGTAGGTTGAGCCTTTTGGTTTGAAGGTTTAGGTGGTTTTTCACCCAAAGTTCCATTGTAATTTTTTTTTTCTTTCTTTTCATTAATATTATTTTCTTAATTAAAAAATTGGTAAATTACACTCACTCTCTTGAGGTTTAGAAGAAATACTATTAGCCTCAGACTTTTGATATAATCACACTAACCTTCTTTTTGTAAAAGCTAAATCAACTTAAACTAATGCAAAAAGTGGTAAACATTGAAATAAATAGAGATAAATATATATATATATATATTAATAAATAAGAGATGACAACATATATTATTTTTCCTTTCACAACTAATGAATTATTAATCAATAACCAGTAGTTGACCCGTGCGATGCACGGGTTAATTTTTTCTCTTTTTAAATAATATTTTATAAAATTAAATTAACTTATTTATATATATCTTTATATAAATTATTTTTAAGAATATGTTGCGATATATGTAATACAAAAGAATAATATTAATTTTATCATGATATAAAATATAGCATAAATAAATATATAATACTTTTAATTGAATTATATATGTATATATTATAAAATATGCAGTGTAATTTTCGTTAGCAAATGATACTTTTGTACTAATTTCAATATAATAAAATAAATAATTATTTTAATATTAAAAATAATGATTAAATTGGAGGAAAAAATTCATTTAAAATTAAAGAATGATTCTAATTATTTATTTTGATAATCATTCTATAAAAGTGTTATTTAAACAAATATATATAATAATTTTATTTCAATTATTTATGTGTATTTTAATAATTTTAGTCCTATTGTGTTATAAAAGTGTAACTGAAATAAATATATAATGATTTTATATGATATTAAATTACTAACTTAGTAAAATAAACATTCAATTTGACATTAATAATAATAGTTAAATTGGAAAGAAAAATAGTAACATATAATTAAAGGTGATTCTAATTTTTTTTATTCAGTTGGAAATTAAAAAAAAAAAAAATTAGGAACGGAAGTTAAAAAAAATTTATTTTAAAAAATTAAATATAAGCATGCTGCGGTTAGATTAAGAAATACCAAATAGATTAATTATTTTGTGTATTAATTTTTTTTAATATTTATTTTATATATATATATATATATGTATATAAAGTTTAAATTAAATATAAATTTTTCTTAATAAACAATTTCATATTAAATAAGAAACTCAATACAAATTAATAATAAAATATGAATAAGATAGACAAAAAAAATAAGAAATATATTTAATTTTAATATAAAAACTGAATACTTGAATAAAAGTGAAAAAATAAAATAAAATAAATTCGTAAAGTATTTTTTAGTGCATATAGTTTTTTAAAATTTTATTTATGAGTAGTTTAGATTAGGGGATTTTTTTTTTTTTTTTTTTTTTTAGGGTTCTTGGTATTAAGATTTTATAGTATAAACGACATTCAATATTTTCATAATGTCTAAGATCCCTCAATATCAATCCAGAGAAAATTCAGTCCAGAGAATTTCTCTAGACTTCCCAGAGAAATTTTCTCTAGACATCCAGAGAAAATTCACACAGTGGAACTTTGCATTATCATGCATTTTATATGTTCTCTTACAAATATCTTTTTATGGAGGGTTGCTATCAAAATTCTGTTTGCTAATCCCAGTGCTCCTTGTAGGTCAAGTCCAACAAGATGAGGTGGTTGACAGTAAGATTTTCTCATACTGTAGTATAGATAAGAAAGAGAAGAAGTCATTAGGCGAGCTTGAACAAGAATTTCTTCAAGTACTACAATTAATAAAACATATTATTTTTACTTTGTTTTGCTTTTTTGAATACACAAATTTATTGTGTCTTAGAATTTTGCTCAGACTACAGTTCTACAGTGATTAAAATAGTTCTGGTTTTCCTACTGATTGTAGAATCATAAGTATTATACAGCGTTCTAGATTTTGGAAAAAAAAAGAGTAATGATCCAGAGAATTTCACACATTCAGAGAAAATTCACACAATCCAGAGAAAATTTACAGTCTAAAGAAAATTTACACAGTCTAGAGAAAATTCAATCTGATTTCCTCACATACTCAACGTTGGGGCACTCCTTGCTCAGCCTCTAAACTTTGCCGAAGTCATCAACCTTATAGAACTGCAAGACTACGAGCTTGACCTTATTCTTCTTGTGTGTGATCTTCAACCGTCCTCCAGTTGCTTTCTGACGAAGTAATCAATTTTTGATAATGTAAGATCACTACCAACAGAGATCTGAGAAATAGATGCAAATCAAGTACTTTCGAAATAAAAAGAGAGCAGAGAAAGTGCAGAATATGGAATCCTAGACCATACTGATACATAGTGAATTCAAAACGAGAGAGAGAGAGAGAGAGAGAGAGAGAAGTGACCTTGTCAAAGTCCTGAGGAGTGACACCAGGAAGGTAGAAGGATTAAACATTGTAAGGAAGAAGAAGAAGAATGATCGCTGAGATCAATGAACGAATCACCAAGGATCGATGAGCTCCCACGGAGTTAGAGAGAGAGAAAGAGTGTTACGACCCAAACTCGCCTCTAAAAGTTTGGCATTGTAACCGGCCAGGAATTCGTGATTACCAAAGGCCTAACTGTACAAATCAAACAAACGGGACAAGCGGAAGCTAAGATATAAGAAAGTAAAACGTCCAACGAGCTGTGAACTCACATGAAACAAAATGCATTAGTATAGATATATATATATATACATATGCACATCAAGGTATCATAAGTTTGTCAAAATACAACTAAAAGAGGGAAGACATTTCCATCAACCACGAATACAATACCAGCGGCAACTAACCATAACACGTGAGTGATTTCAAAAGAGTGCTTACTGGACCACCTACGTGCTTCAACAGATAAGAACCTCGTCTTGAGGCTCAAAAGGTAGCTTGACCAAAATGGAGGTGAGATCACCGCCACTACGTCCCCTCCTGAACTGGATCACCTTTATATATATACATATCAAAACGTGAGCTAAAGCCCAGTGAATAACAATAATGTAAAGAGGTTCTAAATGATGTTCTTACTAAAAAGAAAAACCATAGACTTAACAGATTCTTATTTTATATAGGGACACAAATGTTTACGTGGTACATCTCATAGCAAACTAGTTCAAGCGGTCTTGAAGACCGAACAAGCGGTCATGAAGATCGGTAATCAGATGTGATGGCCATCAATATAATAAACAGGAGTTCCATAAAATGGAATTAACAGAGATCTCTGTAACAATGTAAACAGGTGCTAAGAATGCCACGAAATACAGTGTTAGAACATAGGATCATCATTCATTAAACATAAAATAAGCATGTTTAGAACAGGGAAAAGATAAAGTAGAAAAGAGATACTTAAGTTAAACATATCTTTACAATAGTGTTACTCACAGTTGGCTTTGCAAAACACGTGGTTGGGACGTGGCGTTTGACCTACACAGACAGATACAAGTATAATATGTTTACTTTACTGTGCAATTAATTAGTGGTGTGATCATTAAATATATGTAGAAATCATGCCAACATAGGGTCGAAAGATGGAGAAATGAAGCAGAAAACTAAAACTGGGTTTGCCAAACAGCCGCACGTGCGGAGCCCCTTGGTTGCACGTGTGGGACTCTCACTGCACATGTATCGGATGGTGCAATTATTTCAGAATGCAAGGTGCCTCTGCCCCTGTTTTCTGCATGTGCGAGCCTTCCCGCCGCACGTGCGGTTCCCCATGCCGTACGTGTTGTTCTAGGTGTTCCAAAACCGAAATTTCTGCTCTATTTTGGAGCTTCAATCCTTCAAAAATCAAACCCAAAGTTGAACAAGTCAAGGCTTAAAACTTACAAAAACATGATGAAAGAGTAAATTCTAAGTTCAAACCAATATCATAAGTTCAAACAAACTCATTGGTATTGGAAAAGAAAAGATCAAAACTTTGAGTGTAACTTTCCCAATTCAAATCCATAAATTCCTTCCTCCAACTACCAAAGATCATGCAAAAGAAAGGAATTGAACATGAATAATGCTATGTTTGCCATGTGTGACGACCGGGTCTTTCTTTTCTTTCTTTTCTCCTCTTCTTTCTTCCTTCGCTCCACCTTTTTTTTTATTTTCTTTCTTTTTGTGGGCTTGAAACGTCCGGAAATAATTTTCTAAATAAAGTTCTTACTCTTGTTTTGTCTGGTGTTGAATTTCACTTATTCCAGACAGTGCGGGGTCAGGTTCGGAGTGCCCGAAAGCGAAGCGGGATTTTTCTGGGTGCTGGGCCAGGGCCACACGTGCTGGAAGAGGAGAGTTTGGGTGAGTTGCACACTGCCTAAAAGGCAGGTGCGGGCTGAGGTCAGCAGGACCATGGCACGTGCGAGGGTGAGGCCGCACATGCGGGAAGGGCGCTTCGCATGTGCGGGGATGGGTGCCGCACGTGCGACAGTTTGGGCAGATCCGTGGCTCTATTTTTTCTCCTCTTTTGGGCTGTTTGTACCTCATTTTAATATATCTCTCTCTCACTCTAAACCCTATTTCTCTCCTCCTTCTCTCTAGAAAACAACATCAAACACCCAAAACACTTTGATTCTTGCAAATCTTGGGTCTAGATCATCATCTCTCTCTCTAAATCTTGAAGATCAAGCTTGAACTCCTCTTGGTGTTGTGGAAAGTTGAAGAATCTTTCATCAAAGCTAGAGTTTCATCTTCTTTCTCTTCATCAAGCTTGAGGTAGGGTTTTCCTTTGAGTTATATATATGTTTATGTAAATTTTGTGTTGATTTTGTGAGCCTCCACTATTATTTCAAAAATGGGTTTTGATGGCTCAAGAAATTGATGATTTAGTGGAATAAACTTGATCTTGTTTTCTTATATAGATGAGTTCTTGACATTTTGAACAATCTTGGGTTAAGAATAAGGAGTAAAGTGGGTTTTACAAAAAGAGGGGGTGATGTTAGCTTTTTTGTGAAAACCTAGAAGTTTGGGGGTTTTCTTAAATGAAAGGAGGTGGAGGTTCATATTGATACATATATAGATATATATATATATATACACATACATTTATATACATATTTATGGAGGCCATGTTGTGAACCATGTTATATGAAGCAAATGAGAAAGGTGAGATGGTATGCAAATAAATACATAAATATATATATACATATTTACATTGATTAAGGAATTCTTAACATATGAAAGACTTTGGAAAAATGGAGGTGATGTTTCTACATTGTTGTGGTTGGAAATGGTTAAATTGTTGAAAGAGTATGAAATGTGGTTTTATTGTTGTACATGGTATTTGATAATGATTTCTTGGTTATTGATGAAATGGCATGGAAAGGGGAAAAATGTAAACTTTGAACCTTTGTGGAAGGTTAGCAGTAGTTATGGACCATGTAAAGAGACATGTAGTTATGTGGGTAAGTATTGTGTTGGCATTACTTAAGTTATGCATATCTGTAGACGTGCCCAAACGTCCTGGCTCCGCACGCGAATGGCGCGAAATCCATTTTGTTCATTACCTACTACAGTTCGGACTCAATGTCACGGTTTTGAATCTAATCTCGTAAAGTGCAATACAAGACCGATAAATCACCAAAGAGTCCAAATCCAGCAAATCGTTTTGGAAAACTGATTTTTATAAAGAAGTGCCAAACATACACTGTTTTGCCAGATACAGAGTCGTCACCTAAATATTTTATTTTTGGGAAATTTAGAAAACCCTGACTCGTGCCTAAGGCCACATGTCCGTCATCACCAAAGTTGCCTTGGCTTGGGAACTTGGGTACGAGAGGAGAAGGTCATGCAATGAGCACCCCCGCTCGCCCAATCAAAGATCGGCCTTTACTAACATGGTATTTTGTTTTTGAAAACACATGCACTCTTATTCCGGTTTATTAGCTAATCTTATTACGTGATGCGCACAACATACAAGTATATATTAGATCGCCTAAGTTGGAACAAAACATCTCATGTTTGTTTGTTTGAAAATGGTTTGAAGATGCTACTCGCAAGTAGGCTAAGACGTGGATTTGCCACCCTCAAGTGGGCTTAAGAAAACATGATTTTTCCACCCTCAAGTGGGCTTAAAAACTCGCATTTGATGAATTATTCCAATTCAAGCAATCCAACCTTCATCCATAGGCATTCAGGCAGTTAATCATTTAAGCAGTTAGCCTCATGGCAAGCATGCTATCATGTTAACACTTACACACATGCAAGATGCTAAAGTATAAACACTTATAGTGTACTCCGAGCCAAAATAAGAAGCTAGTTAGTAATCAATGCATGATCCTAGCTATGTTAAGATGCCCAATGCCACACATGCAAAATGCAACTAAAATAGGCTCGGCTATTCTAAGATGTCATGTGAATGCAACTAGATAGCATGTATTCAAATTGGTATTGAAATACAATGCAGTTAGTATGATGCGCCGAGCCCGGTGCATGCAAGACAGATGAATGGATGCACGCATGCAAAGCATAAGTATGCTAATTGAAATATGCCCTAAAACTAACCATCAAAAGCTGATAAGTAAAAGGGAGAAAGACGTGGGATTGGAAGACATTCACACACTTACGCACACTTATTACCAAATACGCCCATAATACAAACCAATTAATTAACTAACTATCCTAGCTAATTAATTATTACAAAATCCTTAACTAATTAAACAAATTAATCAAGTTACAAAACCAGCCAAGTATGAAACTAAAACAGGCTACCACAGCTTTGCCTCAAAGTGATGAATGATGCATGCTTGATCGCCTCGCTCGAAAATCCGTTGCCATGCCTCATTTTGTCTCTGTTTGCACTATTTTAGACTTCTGAAAACCGTGCCAACTTCTGAAACACTTCTGATCCACCTCATAGATATGCTGAGAGGCCATCGGCCAAATGGTATGGTCATTGGCCAAGGGATAAGGGTCATTGACCACTTTTGAGTCCATCGGCCAAATACTGATAGCTGATCGGCACACTAGATAGCCAATCGGCCATCTCTTCCTGCAAACTGCTCCTTTTGCTGCAGCAGAGGACAAACAGAGGCATGGCACTACATTTGCAAGAAAATGTTGTGTAACTACACCCCTTATCATGTTTGAAGCTCAAAGGAGTGTCGTGCTCGACTCTCGAGCCATCAATCACGCATTTCGATGCATGATGGCCAAAGAGGCTGAGTCGCACAATTCAATGTGAATGAAATGCACAAAACACATAAGGGACCTTAACCTCTATCATGTTTGATCAAAAGGCAAGGCATGCACACACAATACAATGCAACAAGCATGCAAAATATGCAATGCAACAAGCATGCAAAATCATGCAATGCACTAAGCATGTATCAATAATGCAAGCAACAAGCATGCAAAACACAATGCAACCCAAACATGTGAGCATGATGCAATGTAATAACATTTGAACAACATGGAAAGATGAACTTAAACCAAAATGGACAGACCTCAATCATGCCCAAATCAGTGGCCAAAACACCAAAACTAAGGCATCAAAAGGGAAAACATACATGCACACATATTGGTCCATAAACTAGGCAACAATGCATAATCCTCAAACATGAGCAAGGTGTGACAAACATGAGAATGTGGCAATGAAATAAGCTCTGAAATCATGTGAGGAATGATGCCAAATCATGCACATAATACTAGCATGGCATGCTAGGATGTTCAAAGCATAAGGCTAGCCAAGGATCTTGTACCAAGGCCACATGAATCAAGCCCCAAAGGGCCAAGGACAACCAAAACAGTCCTAGATCATGCCAAAATGAGTTTAAAACATGCATGGATCAAAGCCAAAACAAGTCAACATGAAGGGCATAAGGTATGATACAAGTAAGGCCAACAAAGGGGATTGCACTACACCTATCAAAACCAAACATGGCATGACTTTGACAACAAAAATCAGAGATGCATTATGGTAAAACAAGACCAAAAATACATTGAAATAATAGCCCAAAGGCCTAAGCATAGAGGCATGCATAATGACCCACTCTTAAGGCATAAAACACCAACTCTTCAAAGCGTTGAAAGAATGACAAAGGCAAGTGTATGACCATGAAACATGCACTGAAATATCATTTCAAATGATGCGAAATCATGAGAATAGTCTAAGCAATGCATGCTAGTGGACTTGATACACAAAGCTAACAAGCTAGATTGAACCATGGCTATACAAAACAAAGCATGCATGACTAAAACAACATCAAACAGAGCTCAAGCATGGTAAAACATGAGGGAAAGCTTCTTTGAGTTGAGCCAAAACATGCAAGAATGATGGTCCAAACACAAGATGCATGTTTTGCTAGCATGCAAGATTGCTCTACAAGTATGTGAAGCATGCAAGATGCTATCAAACCAACTTAAAACAGAGTTGAAGCATGCTAAAATAACACTAAAAAGTTACTGAAATGGAACCAAAACATGCTAAGCAAACATACTACTGTTATGAGCCATTTATACTAGCATATAAGACACAAGGAGAGGGGATGACCCTCTCCTATTTGGGACCTCAAAACCACCTTTCCACCACTGAAAATCCTCTGGATTTTAGTGGTGAGAAGGCCAAAACAAGGTGGCCCCAATAGCTTAAAAGGATGGTTCAAAACAAGGCCAAACAAGGCCTAAGAGGGGGTTAGACTACCCCCAACACAAAAGTGACCTCAAACAAACGTCACAAGCATGAAAAATTAGAACTTTTTACAGTAGAAAGTTAAGCTTAAATCATCATGAAAATAGGTCTAAAAGCTTAAGCCAAAACAAGGGATTAAAAGGTTAGTTTCTCACCCTTAAAGAACACCTTCAAGAACACAACTCCAACAACTTTTCTGGGTTCAAACCAATCCAAAAACACTAACACCAGCTCCTAAGTACCTTAGCAACAAAAGGATGGTGTTCTAGTAGGTGTTTGTGTGCAATAGTATGAAGAAATCACACTTTTGAGCACAAACAAGGGCAAATGGAGAGAGAGAGGTAAAATATAGAGAGAGAGTGATATATGTTTTGTATATTAAGATTTCAGAACCCCTGGAAAGGGAGAGGGGCCTCCCTTCTTATAGAAAATCAATTCTCAAACTTGTTGAACAAGCTTGAGTCTTACTTCAATCCCTCCATACACGTGTATAGAGGATGAGAATTGTGCTCACCAGTTGTCACAGCTGGCATAAAAATATCTGCAAAAGCAGGTGGAAAGGTCTCGGCCAAGAAATATGGCCGATAGACCAAAAAGAGTGCCGATCGGCCAACACTTATGGCCGATGGCAAGAAAACATGGCCGATGGCACAAAGCCTTAGCCGATGGGTTACAGGGATGGCCAACAAGCCACCCTCTTCCCTCAGAAGCAAAAACACAAGTCCTTGGTCCACAACCAAGCACAAAACAGACAAGTTGAGAGATCCTAAGGTAAGGTGCGTGGCCGAGACCTTCGGGAACTCAAAACGAACACAAGCGTGGATAATCATCGAGTGTTCAAACGATAACGTCCAAGTCTTGGGGACGGTCAAAAATGGGGTGTCTACAATATCATGAAATTATTTTTGAAAAGAAACTTGAAACTTCATTGAGAATGGATCATTGTGGTTGAAAATGTGGAAAGATCATGACATTGTATATTCATTCAATTATTACTTTTGCATTGTAAATTTCGATTGAAGATATTTATTTCATGAAACAAAATGATGTTGTAATGAGAACTATGAGTTGTGTTATGGGGTAAATACGGTGGTAAGTCCGGTTAGGGGGTGTAGATGAATTTGATAAATTGGCCTGAGTGTCCATGGTGAAAGACCAAAAAACCACGCGGATAGGTATCGAGCCTTCTGGTTAATACCGATAAAAATGACAGTTTGGTAGTACTCGCAGAGTCTACCTGCAGACACCAACCTAGGGATTATCAGTGTCGTATTTACTGTCCCTTATGTTTAAAACTGGATGTTTGGAAATTGATGAGATTGAAATTTTGTTAATGAAGCACGATGATCTTCAAGAAAAGCATGACATGTGATTATTTGAAATGGCATTGCACGGCATTGCATTTGCATTTAATATTGGGTATATTACATAAATGTATATACTTTGTTAAGGAATTTTCTACTGGGCTTTATGCTCAACCCTATGGGATTTGGTGCAGGTTATGATGTGGTGGTCTCGCTGAGCTAAGGGCGTGGATATGTTTTGGTGAAGAGTAGTCTTGCTCTTCTATTTGTTGTGATCTTTTTGTAAGCCAAGGGCTAATGTGTATGGGTCCGAGAGACCATTTTGTGTAACCGGGCTATTGCCTTGGAAGATGTAAGCCCTTAAGGGCATTTTATTTGTGTTGAGATTAGATGCTTCATATGCTATAGATTCATGTGTCCTTTTAATTCGTTGAATGTATATCGCAAGTGGAACTTTCGTATTTAATCCATTTATTATACATGTGATGTTGGAAGGATTATTGTCATTGATTAGTTAATGTTCATTATTATGGGTAGTTCATGTTGAAATATTTTGGGGCGTTACACCATGTACAAACATGAAGTCTTGAATTTAAGGATCTTGACATAACCTACATTACCCTAATTCTTAAACCAATGCAAATTCTCCCATCTCATATGTTACTTCCCAAGGCTGAGACAAGAATTCTTACCTTAGCTTATGGAATTGTGGAAGATTGACTCTAACCCTCTTGCTACTCTTCTTTTCCTCTTCTCCTTCTTTTCTAAAACTCTAGAATTCTCTTTCGTTCTCTCTTTCTCTCTCTTCACTTGAATTCAAATATCTATATAAAATATCTAAGTTACTTTGACTTAAGTTAAACTAAATTACAATCACTTCAAATAATTTTCTTATTAGAACCCAAGTTACCTTAACTCCACTTTGTCTAATTAAGGTGAATTAGGCTCTAACCACCTAGTCTATTATTTAATTTGTAACCTTACAATTTAACGAGTTAGACAGGCCTTTTTCCTAAATTAACATATCTGTCGAGCAGAGTAGAATGCACATAACACATAGTACACATTTCACACATAGGTAAACATAGAATGCACATATAAACACATAATTAGGGTAAACCACAGAATGAACAGCTAAGTAGGGAGGTAGGCGTTACAGAGAGAGAGGGGTTTTGGAAGTTGGCGTGGAAGAGAATCAAATTTCTTTGTGATATATGAGGTCAGGGTTGAGGAACCTTAGACATCACAAAATAATATTGTGGACCTAATCCATTACTAAAAACAGGATAGGGACTAATTTTCCCTTTAGATTAAATAGAAATCTTTTAAATATTAGATTTTAGAAATAATTAAGTATAAGGGTATGTTAGGTGGTACTTTTTTAGGGTAAACACTATATATATATATATATAAATTAATATTAAGACATCAATAAGATAGACAAAAAATAAAAAAATATAAAAGAAGATTAATTTAATTTGTGCAATGCACATAATTAAGTACATTTTGTCTTATTTATTTATATATCGAGATAATTTTTTTGAATATCATAATAATTAAATTATAATTATATATATAAAAAATAATTATTTCTCAAATAGAAATCATATAAAATTAGTTCTTATAATTGAAATTGAGTTAGTATATAACTTTATATATGTAAATGAAAAAAGCATGATGGCGTGGTATTGGCTATGTTATACGCAGCAGCGCTAATTTTCAGTATCTTGTGTTTGCTTCAGATAAGCTTCACTATCAATAGATTATTTAATTTCTATATGCCTTTCATTTGTTCTCTCTCTCTCTCTCTCTCTCTCTCTCATGTTTCTACTAATCAATTGAGAGTTTCTGCAGCTTTGTTTGAGTAGTGATGGCCATATTATTGGCACTGAATATTTGTCAGATCTTGTGGAAAAGGAACATACTGATGCTGCTCATAAGTATGGTAATGTCTTTTATTGAACATACCCTGCATTATGGTTTTGAATAAACTATAAGCCATTTTGCTTATCTTTTTAAATTAATATGGTATTTGTTGTCTCAATTTGTTACACTCGTTTTCATTTCTATGAGGATAGCTTGTGCAATTTCAAGGTTAGAAATGCAGGCTGTTGTTTTCTAAAATAAAGAACAAAAAATCATTAGAAATAACATTTAGTAATGCAGTAGTAGCTTGTTGAGAATTATATATAGTTTGATTAATCAAATCTGAATCAGGATCTTAATGCCCCACCCCAATATTATGATAAAGGTTAGTGGCTTTGTCAGTGTTTCAATCTGCCTACGTGTCGGTCAATAGTGGGGTTGAAGAGACTTGCCTAGTGGACCATTGTAGTCAACTAGCCTATGTGGCTAGTTGTCATTTTGACCACCCTTTGTCGATCAAGCACTGATGTTGTTGGCAACCTACAACATTATGCAACTAGATCATCTAATTGAATATTTTCTTCTGGTGGAGAAGCAAACACCTTTTATAGCCTTCCTAGTTTCAGCTATTGTCAGGATGGATGAAATTTCCCCGTTGATGTAGCAGCAGATTTGATGGCTATAATTGACTTACCGAGCATTCAGTAAAAATAGCTAGGGTGACCATCAGAAATATGGGTTTTTTCTTCTTTCAAACTATGGTCTATTTTGAACATTGCAAATATGAATTTCAGTGTGACATGAACAATTATCATGATATTGTATCGTTATAGACCATTTTTATTATTTTTTCTGTGTGCTAGTGAAGATTTCTCCTAATGGTAGGTGTAACGCCCTCAAATTAAAACCCATATATATATATATATATCATTGACATGCAATATATAGAGAAAACAATTCATCAGAGTATTACTAAATAAAAGCATTACATGTAACATCAAATTAAATGCCCTACGGGCTTACATCTTTCCAAGCCAACACTTGGTCACAAAAACATGAGTTCTATCTCAAATACAAGTAAAGCCCTAGGCTTGGATGTTTACATGTACTATCAAATAAAAACAACTAACTAAAGATAGTCTTCAGAAATCCATAAGCTAAATCCTTCCAAGCTAAGTCCTTGGAGGTTGCTTATCACCTGAACCTGAAAATGATGTTCCCATATAGGGTGAGCCACAGCCCAGTAGAAATATACTAAACCAAATATAAGCATTGAATAAAGCAATAACATTTAATAGATGGTTAAACAGGATAATCACTATATCATTATCTATGACATGTTTCACTTTTCATTATTACCAATATGGCTCAGAACCTGGCCAAACTTACAACAGTGAAATATATATATCAATTTCTCATTTCTTCCAATATCAACAACACAAATGAGACTCAGCTCATATCAAAACACTTCATACTTCCTTTTTGATACACATTTAATGCTGTATCAACAAAACACTTCAATATAAATAAGCACACATAAAAGTGATGCTAATGGAGTCCATCCCCTATCTCCTCCCAAACAAAAATTCGGTTTAGAGGTCCATCCCCTATCTTCCCCTAAACCGTGGAGTACATCCCCTATCTCCTCCCACACAATATGCATATGCAAATGCTCAATCAACACATGTAATTTTCTGTATTAATTCAATAGTCAAAAGTAATGACTTAACCAATGTGATTAGTTCCAGTTATCCCTAATCCACATGCAATATCTACAATAATCATGACTATCCTCCACCGATAGCCCAAAACAGTTATTTCTATACTGGAAATAAATAAATAAACAATTCAATAGGCGAGCGATTTAAAGTATCCAACTACACCAATTAATCAATAAATTCCTCAATTTTATGAATTTAGCTAAATTCCCCCAATTTTCCTTAAATTAATTATACAAATTAATTTATAGAGTTATTCCCAAAATTACCAAAATACCCCCAACATATTAAAATGCCAGAACTTAGAACAAAACGTATACATTGGAGTAGGAAATCCCTACCTTGAAGAAATAGCCCAAAAAGAAGATGGAGATGAAGACCCAAACTCCAAAGTGCTCCAAATCCAAAATCGTTCAGATTAAACTGAAGCCCTCGACCCACACTAGCTTTTTAACAAAGGATCTAAGGTAGAAACCCACCCTAAATAGATCAAACCCAAGAGAAAAGTTGAATAGGAAGAGAGAGAAGTCGGACCTTAGGGTTTAGAACAAAAAGGAGATCAAAAACTGCTTAAAATCCCGCTGCTGCCTATTTAAACCTGACAGGCTCGCTCGAGCGAAGACTTGGTCGCTCGAGCGACCAGACACAAGAAATACTCGCTCGAGCGAAGGAAAGCTCGCTCGAGCCAACAATACGAAGCTTCAGGTCTGCAACCCAGAAGTACGCTCGAGCGAAGAAAAGCTCGCTCGAGCGAAGAACTCGAAAACATACACCTCGCTCGCTCGAGCGAAGGAAAGCTCGCTTGAGCGAGGAAACACAACTTTCAGGTCTATACTAGACGCAATTGCTCGCTCGAGCGAAGAAACCTTGGCTCGAGCCACCAGACACAAACACAACCCTCGCTCGAGCGACCAAAGCCTCGCTCGAGCGACCAGCCCAAAAACTGGACAGCAACACTTGGTTTCTGAACCTAACCAACCTGAAACAAACCTGCCCAACACATCCTATAACTTAAGAATAAGGAATTAAAGGACAATAACAACAATTATATAATGACAGAATCTACGGAACCTAAGCCCGGATACAATAATCAAAAGGGAAAAGACCGGGGTCGCTATAACCTCCCCGCCTTAAAAGAATTTCGTCCCCGAAATTAAGCATAAGTTTTTGAAAACAGGTTTTTCTCAAACTCCAACAATATGGCATTGCAATCATGAACAACTTGACCCAATACTGGTCATTTCATCTCTCATCAAGAGGCATCTCACAATATGTATATAAAACAACATATATTACAACCTGCATCAGTATTATGCATTTTTCTTTTCAATTTCAACAGTTTTCAACAGTTTTCAATATCATATTCGACTTCATGATAGAACTCTAATTTAACAATATATTCAACATATTCAATGTTATACTAAACTTCCATTATGAGGCAAGTTCCAAAACATTTCCATTACCCAAAACATTCTCAATGTTTTCCAACTTAAGATATATATAAAGTTCTTAAGTTCAACAATAATACACATCTAAATACAAGATTACAAATCAATAAACATGTCCGGATATTTCTCGCGGACTTCCAACTCACGTTCCCAAGTGGCTTCCTCCACCCCGTGATGTTTCCACAAAACCTTTACCAAAGGGATGGTCTTGCCTCGCAAAACTTGATCCCGTCTATCCAAGACTCGAATTGGTCTCTCCTCATACGAGACATCCTCATCAACCACTAAATCAGTCCAATCCAACACATGTGATGGATCCGGCTCATACTTCCGAAGCATACTTACATGAAACACATCATGAACTCCGGATAACTGTGGTGGCAAAGCTAGACGATAAGCAGCCTCGCCAATCCTCTCAAGGATCTCAAAAGGTCCAATAAACCGAGGGGATAACTTCCCACTCTTCCCAAACCTCATCAAACCTCGCCTAGGTGATATTTTCAGAAAGACATGATCACCTACCTCGAACTCCAAAGGTCTCCTACGGTCGGCATAAGATTTCTGACGACTCTGGGCTGTAACAAGCCTCCTACGGATAAGTTCAACTTTCTCCGTCGTTTCCCTCACTAACTCCGAACCCAACAAAGGTGCATCTCCCACCTCGGCCCAACAAACTAGAGACCTACAAGGTCGGCCATACAAGGCCTCAAACGGTGCCATACCGATACTGGACTGGAAACTGTTGTTGTAGGCAAACTCTACTAAAGGCAAGTGCCTCTCCCACGACCCACTGAAATCAAGAACACAACCACGAAGCATATCCTCAAGGATCTGAATGGTACGCTCAGACTGCCCGTCAGTCTGAGGATGATAAGCCGTGCTAAAAGTCAACTTGGTGCCTAATGCACTCTGCAAACTCTGCCATAACCTAGCAGTAAAATGGGGATCTCTATCTGAGACAATCGTCACTGGGACCCCGTGCAACCTCACTATGTCCCGAATGTACAAGTCGGCAAGATGATCTACCGAATCTCTCACGCGCATAGGAATAAAATGCGCCGACTTAGTCAACCGATCTACAATCACCCAAATAGCATCACTACCTCGCTGAGTCCTCGGAAGACCTACAACGAAGTCCATAGTGACATGCTCCCACTTCCACTCGGCAATAGGCAAAGGTTGTAACAAACCCGCTGGCCTCTGATGTTCGGCCTTCACTTGCTGACAAGTAAGGCACTTAGACACGAAAGCTGCCACATCTCTCTTCATACCCCGCCACCAGAACTGGCGACCCAAATCCCGATACATCTTAGTGCCTCCCGGATGCACCGCAAGGCGTGAATGATGAAACTCTCGAAGTACCTCCTCTCGGCAAGACTCCGGCACAAACAGACGGTCTCGGTATCTCACACTCAGGTCAGGATACACTGCCAAACCCTTCTCAACCTTCCCACTGGAGATCATCTCCCGAAGGGACTCCACCTCAAGGTCACCCCTCTGAGCCTCTAACACTCGAGTCACAAGTGTAGGCTGCGCAACAACAGAAAACAAGGCCGCAGCCTCAACGGATTCGCTCAGAAGCAAATCAAATTCTCCAAGTGCACCCAACATCTCCCACTCTCGGATGGCTATACTAGCTATGTCACTAACAGGTTTCCTGCTAAGGGCATCGGCCACCACATTGGCCTTTCCCGGATGGTAATGCAACTCGAAGTCATAGTCCTCAATAAACTCCATCCACCTCCTCTGCCTCAAATTTAAGTCTTTCTGTGTAAACAGGTATTTCAGACTCTTATGATCTGAGAATACCTCGAATTTCTCACCATATAGATAATGCCTCCAAATCTTCAAGGCAAATATCACAGCTGCCAACTCTAGATCGTGCGTAGGGTAATTCTTCTCGTGCATTTTCAACTGACGTGAACCATAGGCAACCACCTTCCCTTCTTGCATTAGCACACAACCCAGACCCTCTCGTGAAGCGTCACAATAAACTGCATAACCCAACCCTCTCTCCGGAATAATCAATACTGGAGCGGTGGTCAGTCTAACTTTCAACTCCTGAAACGACTTTTCACAAGTCTCACTCCATACGAACTTGACTCCCTTCCGAGTCAATTTAGTTAAAGGCGAAGCTAACCTGGAGAAATCCTTCACAAATCGACGATAGTACCCAGCTAATCCCAGAAAACTGCGGATCTCAAACACACTCTTAGGCTGTGCCCAATCTTGCACTGCCTCCGTCTTGGATGTATCAACAGACACCCCTTCCCCAGAAACTACGTGGCCTAAGAACTTCACCTCTTCTAGCCAGAACTCACACTTCCCAAACTTAGCATAAAGCTTATGGGCTCTAAGTAACTCGAGCACCACTCTCAAGTGCTCCTCGTGCTCCTCCTCTGAAGGTGAATAAATCAAGATGTCGTCTACGAAGACGACTACAAAACGATCTAAGAATTCCCGGAAGATCCGGTTCATCAAATCCATAAAAACTGCAGGTGCATTGGTGAGCCCAAATGGCATCACCAGAAACTCATAGTGGCCATACCGCGTACGGAATGCCGTCTTCGGAATGTCCTCCTCCCTGACTCTCAACTGATGATAACCCGATCTCAAGTCTATCTTCGAGAAACAACGGGAACCCTTCAACTGATCAAACAGATCATCTATACGAGGCATAGGGTACTTATTCTTAACCGTAGCCCGATTCAATTTCCGGTAGTCTATACAAAGTCTCAAAGCACCACCTTTCTTTTTAACAAAGAGGGCTGGTGCTCCCCACGGCGAAACACTAGGACGGATATAGCCCTTATCTAGCAACTCCTGGAGCTGAATCTTCAACTCAACTAACTCGGCTGGGGCAAAACGGTAAGGTGCCATAGAAATTGGTGCCGTGCCGGGCACTAGGTCAATAGAGAACTCAATCTCTCGATGCGGTGGCAAACCAACAAGATCATTGGGAAAGACGTCCGAGTACTCACAAACCACCCTTGGCAACACAATATGAGTCTCATCAACCTCACCAATCGAAAGATTAGCAAGTAGACCACTAAGCTCACTCCGCCCTCGTGAAACACACCCCGGTGGCAAAACACTACCAACCCGGTCCCCCAGAAAATGGAAACACTCTCCGCTAACGGTACAACAAGTGACCCTCTGACGGTAGCAATCAATAACTGCCCGGTATGACGATAACCAGTCCATACCCAAAATAACATCAAAGCCCTTCATAGGCATAACTACAAAAGAAAATGGGATTCTATGATCATCGACCTCTATATCACAACCCCTAACACCTTGTTTCAAGATCAATTCACCCCCAAGAGGTGACACTACACAGATAGGAGACGCTAACTGAGCTAACTCCAACTCCAAAACAGATGCAAATGCAGCAGACACAAAGGAATGAGATGCACCCGTATCAATCAAAACATTAGCAACCGAGTTGCAGAACAAGAAGGTACCTCTCACAACAGATGGAGCCGGTACCAGATCCTGCGCGGTAACAACATACACGCGCCCAGATGACCTCTGATCAACCTGCTCACCCCTAGGAGCATACGACTGCTGAACCGACTGGGACGATGAAGCCCCCTGATTGGCCCTCGAGGCCTGACCCGACTGAGCTGGCTGCTGACCCAGAGTCTGCCTCAAACCAGGTGCACCAGATGTGCCACCCAACTGCGGGCAATACCTCTTCATGTGCCCTGCCTGACCACACTGAAAACAAGTAAGCGGTTGGCCTCTACCCTGACTCTGACTCTGAGATCGAGCCGAAGATGATGCTGCTCTCTGCACTCCTCCCCTCTGAGGACAAACTGGAGACTTATGGCCCAGCTGGCCACACTTGAAACAGGTAATGTCTCCCTGGCTGCCTTTCCCCGAACTAACACTCGGCACAGGAAAAGTCGATCTAGAAAAGCTACCCTGAGACTGCTGAGGAGTGAAACCTCTCTGTCTCCTGCCGTCACTCTGGCCATCCTGACTCCTCTTGGAGCCTTTCTACCCTTCCTCCTCTTCCTGCATCATGATCTCAGTATGGGCTGCAGCATCCACCAGACGCCCATAATCCCGAATCATAGACCCTACAACTCTCAGCTTGAGGCCACGCCTCAACTTCTTCTCAAACTCAATGCAACGGTGTTCCTCAGACGCCACCAACTTAGGTGCAAACCTGGACAAACTAGTGAATGAGGCCTCAAACTCGGCCACTGACAAACTGTTCTGCTTAAGCTGGAAAAACTGATCTCTCAGCTTCTCCCTGACTGCCGAAGATAAGAACCTTTCCTGGAAAGCATTCACAAAAGCCTCCCATGTACCTCCTATACGACCTTTGGTGAACTTCCACCACTGACCCGCATCCCCCTTCAGCTGGAAAGATGCCAATGTCACCTTCAACCCCTCGTCTTCGATGCCAAGCATCTCAAACGTCTTCGTTGTCTGTTCGAGCCATTCATCTGCCTTAAGCGGCTCTTTAGGATCACCCACAAATTCATCCGGATTGGACCGGAAGAATTCCCTCTTCAGAAAGGAGGGTCCTGCGTCTGCAACAACAACCTGAGCCTGATTCTCAGCTCTGAGAATGCCTACTGACTCCCTGAATGCCCCTGCTATCTCTTGGGCTAGAGCGCCCATAGCCTGCTGGCCTACTGGCTCGGCCACATTGGCCTGGCCAACTCCCTCCTGAACTGTCGGAATCTCCTCTGGCACAGGCACCTCCTGCCTACCCGGCCTACCACGCCTACCGCGTCCTCGTCCTCGTCCTGACATCCTAATAAAGGAAAACAAAGACATTAGCACATTAATAAATGTGCCGAAGCTAAACACTCGCGTCCTAATGCATTGGACAACAATAATTCACTCCACGTAAGCACATAATCACATAAGCACCTACGAATTTCATTCCCGGATAATGATAGTCCCAAAGCATTACTATAGTTCCGGTTGGAAGCAGCAGTGATCAAGTGCCTTTCCAACAAGACTACTAGAAACTCAAGGGCCCTATCAATATCCTAGAAACTACGTTCCATACCCACATAATCACATAAACATGTTATCAAATAAACATATAACATTACACTAAGTCTCTACCAATCGAGACGAACCCATTGTGATACTAATCACTTCCCACGTACCCAAAGTATTCAAACCCGGTACGCTCTGATACCAAGTTGTAACGCCCTCAAATTAAAACCCATATATATATATATCATTGACATGCAATATATAGAGAAAACAATTCATCAGAGTATTACTAAATAAAAGCATTACATGTAACATCAAATTAAATGCCCTACGGGCTTACATCTTTCCAAGCCAACACTTGGTCACAAAAACATGAGTTCTATCTCAAATACAAGTAAAGCCCTAGGCTTGGATGTTTACATGTACTATCAAATAAAAACAACTAACTAAAGATAGTCTTCAGAAATCCATAAGCTAAATCCTTCCAAGCTAAGTCCTTGGAGGTTGCTTATCACCTGAACCTGAAAATGATGTTCCCATATAGGGTGAGCCACAGCCCAGTAGAAATATACTAAACCAAATATAAGCATTGAATAAAGCAATAACATTTAATAGATGGTTAAACAGGATAATCACTATATCATTATCTATGACATGTTTCACTTTTCATTATTACCAATATGGCTCAGAACCTGGCCAAACTTACAACAGTGAAATATATATATCAATTTCTCATTTCTTCCAATATCAACAACACAAATGAGACTCAGCTCATATCAAAACACTTCATACTTCCTTTTTGATACACATTTAATGCTGTATCAACAAAACACTTCAATATAAATAAGCACACATAAAAGTGATGCTAATGGAGTCCATCCCCTATCTCCTCCCAAACAAAAATTCGGTTTAGAGGTCCATCCCCTATCTTCCCCTAAACCGTGGAGTACATCCCCTATCTCCTCCCACACAATATGCATATGCAAATGCTCAATCAACACATGTAATTTTCTGTATTAATCCAATAGTCAAAAGTAATGACTTAACCAATGTGATTAGTTCCAGTTATCCCTAATCCACATGCAATATCTACAACAATCATGACTATCCTCCACCGATAGCCCAAAATAGTTATTTCTATACTGGAAATAAATAAATAAACAATTCAATAGGCGAGCGATTTAAAGTATCCAACTACACCAATTAATCAATAAATTCCTCAATTTTATGAATTTAGCTAAATTCCCCCAATTTTCCTTAAATTAATTATACAAATTAATTTATAGAGTTATTCCCAAAATTACCAAAATACCCCCAACATATTAAAATGCCAGAACTTAGAACAAAACGTATACATTGGAGTAGGAAATCCCTACCTCGAAGAAATAGCCCAAAAAGAAGATGGAGATGAAGACCCAAACTCCAAAGTGCTCCAAATCCAAAATCGTTCAGATTAAACTGAAGCCCTCGACCCACACTAGCTTTTTAACAAAGGATCTAAGGTAGAAACCCACCCTAAATAGATCAAACCCAAGAGAAAAGTTGAATAGGAAGAGAGAGAAGTCGGACCTTAGGGTTTAGAACAAAAAGGAGATCAAAAACTGCTTAAAATCCCGCTGCTGCCTATTTAAACCTGACAGGCTCGCTCGAGCGAAGACTTGGTCGCTCGAGCGACCAGACACAAGAAATACTCGCTCGAGCCAACAATACGAAGCTTCAGGTCTGCAACCCAGAAGCACGCTCGAGCGAAGAAAAGCTCGCTCGAGCGAAGAACTCGAAAACATACACCTCACTCGCTCGAGCGAAGGAAAGCTCGCTCGAGCGAGGAAACACAACTTTCAGGTCTATACTAGACGCAATCGCTCGCTCGAGCGAAGAAACCCTGGCTCGAGCCACCAGACACAAACACAACCCTCGCTCGAGCGACCAAAGCCTCGCTCGAGCGACCAGCCCAAAAACTGGACAGCAACACTTGGTTTCTGAACCTAACCAACTTGAAACAAACCTACCCAACACATCCTATAACTTAAGAACAAGGAATTAAAGGACAATAACAACAATTATATAATGACAGAATCTACGGAACCTAAGCCCGGATACAATAATCAAAAGGGAAAAGACCGGGGTCGCTATAGTAGGAATTAAACCCTCAGCACCACCCCTTCCATTTGGATGCCATTGCTGCTATTAACCTTTGTCTTACAATGGTGCCCGTAATTCATCATTGGCAAATTAAATTATTATTTCCTCGTGCTCCTTGTGTAGTTGAAGGTCATAAAGTACTTTTCCCAAGCTTGTTTGTTATTAAATAAGTGGTTCTCACAAAAATCATTGATCAGACGGCGATAAAGATCATCATGAGGATTCAGATCAGAAAAATCACCTACACGGCTTTGATTAAGATGTTGAAACAATGATTAAGAAGGTCAAGCAAGCATTGGCTAATGGAGAAGGATGTCGGGTATGTTTTGGTCCCAATTTGGATGTGAACATGCTCGAGTTTATGATAGAATTAATAAGCTTAACCATTCTTGCAGGTTTATGGGGTCTTGGATGTCCAAAGAGTTGCTGGGAACTTCCATATCTCAGTTCACGGGCTGAACATTTTTGTTGCACAAATGGTCAGTTTTTTTTTTTTTTTTTATTGTTTTTTTAAAGGTTATTTTCTTGTAATGTAATTCCATGTAACAAGTCATCAATATCTATAAATATGTGAAGAATGTGATTCCTGATTAAACCATTGGTTGCTTGTTAAAATTAATAAAAACAAATAAAAAAAGTGGAAGAAGCGGGAGGAGAAGAAAAAGAAGGAGAAGTTGATTCTCTTAATATTATTTAGACAAATACTTGGAGAAGTACAAAATACTTCTAATTTAGTATAGTTTAGATACCCCCTTTATTTAAAATAACAGCAAATTGGCCTTCTGTCTTCATAAAGGTACTCAGCCTGAACTTAAGTTTTCGGTAATAAAATATTGGTCCACTTCAATTTGCTAGATTTTGTGATGCTGCACTGTATCTTTAGACTATTAATGGGCCTTTAGGAGTCTGGCTTGTGTGTGAACCTGACTTCCATACTTATATAAATGCTCTATCCTGATGTATATGGGGAACTTCTGTAACACAGAAGAGAAGTCATGTCCTAGTGTTGGTCCTCTAAAATTGGAGTCTACGAGGCATTATTTCATTTTGTTACTTTTGGAAGTTCAAGCTTTTGTCCTTACACTAAGCACTGATGAGATATGAAAAAGAAAAAAAAAAACTTGGGGTTCATTTTGATGCCTCATTTCATTAGTTCATTTTTTTTTGGAATTTATGTGGCTCTTACAGTGGAATTTATCATTGAAACATGGAGGCATGCAAAAAACAGGAGTTCTTCATATCCTCTGGTTGTGATCATCTTTAGGTTTCCTTGAAGTGACAAAATTCATAATTTGACATCATTTTTGAGATTGGTGCCATTTTCATAATGGATCCACTAAAAATAATTGACTTAATTTGAATGCAATACAAAAAGTTAAATAGCTATTCACTTTCCTTGGGACTTTCAAATATGCCCTTCAACTTATACTTCATACCAATTAGTTAACATGGGGTAACTTCTGCTATTATAAGGAGATTAAATTGTTCGACTTATTTTTAAGAAAATGGCCAGATAATTATATATTTCGCTTCATCTAGTGAGCCAAGACATCTTTTGTTTTGTTTGCTAGCCTTTTGAATGTCTTCAACTGCTAGTGTGGAGGTTAATTCGTATCCTTTCATTTCAACTGCTTTTTCATTCACTTTAGTTCACTTACCTATTGCTTTTTTTCTTCTCTCTCTCTCCTTCTTTGTTTTTTATTTTATTTTATTTTATTTTGTCCAACAGATTTTTAAAGGGCCCATTCATGTAAACGTGAGTCATATTATTCATGATTTATCATTTGAGCCAAAATATCCCGGAATTCACAACCCACTTGATGAGACTTCATGGATTCTGCGTGGTTCAAGTGGAACGTTCAAATATTACGTAAAGGTTTGATTCCTGGTCTTTCTTTGATAAAATTGTTGATTTATGTTGGTGAAAATACCAAAAAAAATTATATTTTATTGATAAATAATGCAAAGAAGATGAGATACAAATAGATCAGGCTGAGGCACGGATATCTCGTTTTCTTTAAGAGATCAAGCCTACTACGGTAGGAAGAACCTAAATACCGATGCAGCAGTCACAAAACTATGACTTGTCCCCTCCAGGATACAACAGCCCGACCACTTGTCGTATAGTTCAGGCCAATTTTGCACAAGATAGTGAACCCAAAGCTCTACCAAGAAAAAACACCTTTCTTTGGCTAGTAATCTCTCAAGTATAGAAAATAGTTGGTGCGTTGGTGTAGAAAAGAGTAGATGAGAAGAACTATTTATAGGCCACTAGGACTTTACAAAATACATCAAAAAATAATAATGACTATAACCCTAGATAAAAAGGGAGAGTTTCCAAAAAATTAACTCACCTCCAAGTCCATGAATCTAATTAATCTCCATTCATGAGCAAGATAAAAAGTCACCAAAACAATGAACCTCCATTCATGAACAAGATGAGATTCATGAACAAGACAAAAGAAGATTCATGAACAACATATATATATATATATATAAATAAAAGATATTAAAATGGTCCAACAATTCCCTACTCATTTTAATATCAAAAAGGACAAGAGAGATTACCAAATAAATATAGACTAGTATGCATCATGAAGGTGTGCTCTACATTGAATCTTCATTAGTGAAACAACAACCTCTACTCCAGAGTCAATAGTGGTCTCAGACTTGCACTATGACTACTTAGGGGAAATAAAGTATTACTGCTCACACATAATAATTTAGGTGTTGACATGAGCTTTTAAGCCAGCAGATTACGGCCTTGTGCTAATCCCAGTTTTCATTAGCATATTTGAGAATAAGCCTTGTTTTCATAAAAAATGACTCCACTTTTATGCTCACATAGGTGAAATCTGTCAAGGATGTTCCTGTAATTTACACATCCCACTCAACAAGAGCTACAGAATTTCATTAAGAGTATAAAAACTCAACCCTCTAACATTACAGGACAAATGAACTTACATCATAAGGATGGATAACAAAATATTAGGGGTGTTCATGAAAAACCAGAAACCAACCCACCCGCCCGGACCGACCCGAACTGAATTAAAATGGACGGTCTCGAATATTCAACCGATCGGCTACGGTTTAGTTTGGCTGAATTTTGCGGTTTCACGGTCGGCAACGGTTTTATATAAATTATTGCGGTCGAAACCGACCCGACCGAATTGTTTAACTTAAGCAGGCAGCTCTTACATTTTTAATATATATTTGTATAATTGTTTTATTTTTTGAAAGAAGTGCAAAGCTTCCCCAAGAAGCTTTCTAATATGATGATATGTATTTCAACTATCAAAGCAAAAAAAAGTTGTCCAGCAGACCTTCATTTCCTCTCCTCTTCCCTATATTTCTCTCTTCCCCATATTTCTCTCTCTCTCTCTCTAATCTCTCTCTGTGTGTAACGTAAACCCACATTCCTTCTATATTAGATATCTTTTTATATCTATGATTGATCCATTTTCAAATTCCATCTCTTTCCAATCTCTCTCTCTCTCTCTGATACTTTGTGAGTCCTTCAAATCAGAAGCTTTGATGCTGGTGATGGTGCTCTCTTACTAACCAAAACCGTAGGTATGAATTTATTTGTTTATAATGTTTTTGATTAATTACAACTCTTGATTGATATTTGTGTTTATGATTAATTTTTTATTGAATAACTGAAATCCTACATAGATTTTGTATTTTTAAATTTTGTTTTAAAAAAAAGCACTAGATTTAATATATATATATATATTTTATTTTTTTGCAGACTAACATAAACCTTACATGGATTTTTTTTATATTTTTTATTAACAAAAACCCTTGTTTTAAGTCATTGTTTTTGTTTAAAAGAAGCTAAATGTAAAAAATCTGAATGCTCATGTGTGGTTTTTTAATTTTTTTATTGTGTGGAATTTATTGTTTTTGTTTGTTTGGTTAACAAATAATTTTTTTTATTATGATAGTTTTTTAGAATTGTAAAATTATAAATTTAATATTTTTTGCTAATTATATTTTCAATTGTAAAATTGTCTATTTTTAAAATTACTAATATTTTAACTTGGTAATAAATTAAAAATCATAAAAAATGTCTATTTTCATAATAAAATTGCTAATGGTGAAGGCCCAGTTATGGTTTGGACCAACTATCACAGCCCAACTCGTGAAACCGATTGAATTCGACCGTCAATCCGATTCCTATGAACGGACGGTTTCAAACCATCATTTGGTCGAAATCGGATATTAAAACACTCAATCCGAATCTGTTCGGTCGGTTATCGGTTGATAGGTCAACCCGATCCGATCCGACCCGTGTGCAGCCCTACAAAGTATTAAGGAGTGCATTTTTTACAACCACCAAATGATTCGTTCTTCCCATTGAACCTAGTTACAGGATCTCTGGTCCCCAGTTTGGGTGTCCTCATACATGGTTCATGATTTTATAGGCTTCAAACCCATCTCCCTCGATGTATTCCAGACCCTATCTCTCGCCAAGGCCTTGGTTAACGAATCCACAAGATTATCACAAGATTTTACATAATTCACAGTTATGATGCCATTACTCAAATATGATTTTACATTATTATGTTTCCTTCCAATAAGTCTGGATTCACCATTATAAAAATAATTGTTCACTCTACCAACAGCAGTAGTGCTATCACAGCGAATTAAAATAGGAGAAATTGATTTTTCCCAAAAAGGGATTTCATGTAACAAATCTCTCAACCAATTCGCTTCCTCACATGCTGAAGCTAACGCTATAAATTCAGCTTCCATAATAAAATTAGCAATTATAGTCTATTTTTTAGACTTCCAACATATAGCACCACTACTTAAGGTAAAAATAAAACCTGAGGTAGAGAGAGAATCACCTGACAAAGTGTTCCAATCGGCTTCACTATATCCCTCAAGTACCATAGGATACTTGTTATAAAACAAACCATAATTTTTGGTACCAGATAAATATCTCATAATTCTTCCTATGGCTAGCCAATGGTCTCGACTTGGCTTGTTAGTAAATCTGCTAAGTACTCCAACACCATATGCAATGTTAGGTCTAGTACAGTTAGTAGCATATCTCAAACTAGCAATCATGCTAGCATATTCCTTTTGATTAATCACTTCTTTTTCATTTGTTACAACAGATAAATGTATGCTTGCATCAAAATAAGTAGCAACATGTTTACAGTCTAGAAAGTTATATTTCTTTAAAATTTTCTCAACATAATGTGATTGATCAAGAAAAATGCCATCATTAGTCTTGGCAATTTTAATTCCCAAAATAAAATTGGCTTCGCCAATATCTTTTATATCAAAGTGGCTATTAAGCATATTTTTAGTCTCATTTATAATATGCAAATTAGAGCCAAAGATAAGTAGATCATCCGCATATAGGCTAATAATCACATGTGCATTCTCACAAGTTTTATAATATATGCACTTATCGCATTCGTTAGTCTTATAGCCATTCTCAAGCATGTAGGAATCAAATTTCTCATGCCACTGTTTAGGAGCTTGTTTTAAAACATAAAGGGATTTAGTTAGCTTACACACCTTACTTTCTTGGCCAGGTTCCACAAAGCCTTCAGGTTGGTCCATGTAAATCTCATCATCTAGATCTCCATTTAAGAATGTTGTTTTCACATCCATTTGATGAATTTTTAAATCATGAATTGCAGCCATTGCTATCAATAGTCTAATGGATGTAACTTTAGTAACCAGAGAAACAGTATCAAAGAAATCAAGATCAACTTGTTGCTTAAAACCTTTAGCGACAAGCCTCGCTTTATATTTATCTATAGTTCCATCCGGTTTAAGTTTTTTACGAATGACTCATTTACACCCAACAGTTTTACAATCTGGAGGTAAATCTACTAGTTTCCATGTTTTATTTGAAAGTAGTGAATCTATCTCATCATTTACAGCCTCTCTCTAGAAAATAGCATCAGGTGATGATAAAGTTTCTTGCACCGTAAGAGGAATTTCTTCCACATTATAAAGATAATAGTCAGGGCCAAAATCTTTTTAAACTCTAGCTCGTTTACTCCTCTTTGGTTGGATTTGAGAATTTTCTTATTCTTGAAAAACTTGAGATGGAGTAGAAGAGCTAGGCATGAATAAAATATTTTCAAAAATTATTTGACCCCCACTATTTATAGATTTGAAAGGAAATTTATTTTTATGAAAAATAGCATCACCTGATTCAAAAATAATATTATTTTTCATATCAAAAAATCTATAAGTTGTACTATACAATGCATACACAAGAAAAGCATTAGTGGTAGCTCGTTCACCCAATTTAGGTCGTTTAAGATCTGCAAGCCTCACAAAAACTAAACAACCCCAAACCCTCAAATAACTTAGATTTGGTTTATGCTCCCTCCACAACACATAAGGTATAATTTTAGTCTTTTTGTGTGGCACTTTATTTATCACATGGCAAGCTGTCAAAATAGCCTCGCCCCAAAGATTTGGGGGAGTACCTGAATCAATAAGCATACCATTTGTCAAGTGAATTAGCATTCTATTTTTTCTTTCAGCTACGCCATTAGATGAAGGTGAATATGGTGGAGTAGTCTCATGAATAATTCCCAATGACTGAACAAAAGAGTTGAATCCAAGAGATTCATACTCCTGGCCTCTATCACTTCTAATTTTCTTAATCTTTTTACCGAATTAATTTTCCACTTCAAGAAAGAACTCTTTAAATTTCTCAAAAGCATCACTTTTATTTTTTAATAAATATACGTTTGTGTATTTTGAAAAATTATCAATAAAAGTGATAAAATATCAGTTACCACCCCAAGTTAAAATTCCTTCAAACTCACACAAATTAGTATGAAATAATTCTAGCAATTCGGTATTTTTCTCAACACTTTTATGTGGCCTCTTGGTAATTTTGCTTTACTACAAACTTCACATTTCTCAAAACTTTTTTTCACTTTAGGAATTAATCCTAAACCACTCATGATTCCCGCATATTTACTGTTAATATGACACAAGCGAACATGCCAAAATTTAATAGAAGACAAAGTGTAAGCGGTGTCATAGTAATAATCATAAAATTAATCAGTAAGGAAATTTAAGAGATAAAAATGAAATTTATACTCATCTGTATTGTAGGAAGCCACTTTTGCTTCATATGCCTCGTAGTCTTCATCATTCATCTCCTCGGTTGGGATTTTGTTTGGTTTCTTCTCAGTAAGAATATAAGCAACTTTCAAAAGGCTGAGGTAAAAAAGAACTTTTCCTTTCCACCTCTTAAAATGAACTCCTTTGAACTTGAAAGGCTTGTTGAGATCTCCAATTCCATCATTGGTTTTTTCTGGTACTTGTTCCATAGTTGATCTCCTTAAAATTGTTAGTGAAAATACCAGAAAAAATTATATTTTATTGATAAATATTGCAAAGAAAATGAGATACAAATAGATCAGGTTGAGGCACGGATATTTTGTTTTCTTTAAGAAATCAAGCCCACTGTGGTAGGAAGAACCTAAATACCGATGCAGCAGTCAAAAAACTATGACTTGTCCCCTCCAGGATACAATAGCCCAACCACTTGTCGTATGGTTCAGGTCAACTCTGCACAAGATGGTGAACCCAAAGCTCCACCAAGAAAAAACACCCTTCTTTGACTAGTAATCTCCCAAGTATAGAAAATAGTTAAACGTCTCTTACTATTTAATGAAACTTTATTTACTGCTCGTTCATACTCTACTTATAACTCAATCAAACATGAGTACTATTCAATAAGATCTTGTTACTATTGATTGGTAAGTAAAATGAGAACAAACTATAAGTAGAGTCACGGTGACTAGTAAATATAAATTATAAATTATTAAACAAAGGCCTTATTTGAAAAGAAGGTTTTGGGGTAAAATAGCCAATAAAGAGTGAATAAAAACAACAATGGAACGGTAGCAAAGTGAATGGTAGCAAGGTGGGTGGAATCCAGTATTCCGTCGACGTCAAGGTAGACATGGAGGGGCAGCACATCTCCACACGATATTTGTTGATGAGATCCTAGACTTGATGAACCCTAAAGGTTTGTTCACCATGTTTTCAAACTTTGGAGTTGTCAAAGATGTGTACATCCCAGAGAAATGGCGTAAAGAGACGAAAACTAGATTTGGATTTGTACGACATGACTGTCCTGTTGTAGCGGGGATTGCAATTCAGAAAACCAATGGAGTGTGGTGTGGTGATAAATCTTTGAAGGTGAAAAAGGCAGATTTGGAAAAAGAAAATGATCTGAGCTATCCAAGACTAGGAGCACATAAACCAGATGGGGTCTCAACACTAATCGGTGCTGGTATCGATGGGAGAAGTTCTTATGCGGAGGTTCTGAAAGGAGGGAGGTTCTGAAAGGAGGGAGGTCTGAAAGTGGTAATCACATCAGAATTAAAGCGGATGAATATGCCATTGGATGGTTATTACAGAGTGTAGTAATCAAATTTAAACCCCACTGTAACTTTGATGGTTTTAAGACTGAATGTCGTAATAAAGGATTGAAGGACATAAAACTCAAAGAAGGCGGAGGGAGAAATGCGTTTATCACTTTTAAATCTAAAGAGGATATGAAGCAATCATTGAACAGTTTAGGAGACTGGGTATTGGAGTGGTGTGATTCTATCACTGAGTGGAACAAAGATGTCAAGTTTGATTATGAAAGGTTAGTTTGGTTAAGTTGCTTTGGAATGCCTCTAAATCTCTGGAATGTTAATAACTTCAGAAAAATTGGTGATGCTTGTGGTAAAGTTGTGGAGCTTGATCATAAAGTATTAAGTATGGAGTCTCTGAAATGCGGGAAAATCAGAATCTGTACATCTCAACTGGACCGTATTGATAAATTGGTTACTTTGGAAAAAGATGGTAGAACCTACTTTGTTCGTGTAGTCGAAGTTGGAGAGCTGTCACCTATATCCATGGTCGATGGTGACCATTGTTCTGCAACTTACCATGGATGCAAGGTTGAAGGTAATGACATGGGAAATATTGTGGCTGATGTGAAGAGAAGACATTACATGGCAGATAGCAAGAAGTCTAATGATGTAGTGGTGGGGGCAGGTCACAAGCACACGTGTACTTCAGACTCTGCATCGATGGTTAATGAAACAGGTATTGAGTTGGGAATTTGCAATCACGATGTAGTTGCTCCAGTACCCATTGATTGCTTGCAAGCACCATTAGTAAGGGAGGTTGACAGGGGTGGAAGACAAAGAGTTGTGGTGCTGGAGACCTCTAATGGGCCCAATGGGCTGATTAGAAGTTTAAGTGTGGGAGATTTAAATAGGCCCAATATAATGTTAGAAGTGGTTTTGGATAAAGCCCATTTTGATGGGAATCATCTGGGGCTTGAAAATGCAAAGGCCACAGTTGTTGAGGAGGTTAACCCAAATAAAGAAGCTGAGGCAAGTGATAGTATAGATGATGAGTCAAGCCCAAGTGAAGAAGAAGAGGAAGTGCATCAGTCTGGTGATTATGTTTGGGATAGTAGAGAAAAGGCCCAGTTCAATGAAAATAGAGTATTGGGCAAAATCTGGAAAAGAAAGGGTCACAAAGAAATTTCATTCAGAAATGGTTTTCAACGAGGTGCCCTCGTTCGAGCAGCAGCAATGGCATCCTCATCTTCTTTATCTATTAGCAACGTTTTACGGAAACAAAAGAGAATCAGACAAGAAGCAAAGGCCACAATGCAGTTGGGTAAGACTTTGGGATTGACAATGCATAGAAAAGAAGCAGAAGTTGTGGAGCGAGTTATTCAGATGGAAATTGAAGATATTGAGAGAATGAAGGAAAAAGTGGAGGAGCCAGGTGCTTAACTATAGCACTTTGTAGGAGATTCTAGTGTGTACCTGTATCTTCATGAAGATTCTATCTTGGAACGTGAGAGGTTTGGGAAGGGCTGGTCGAAAGCGTAGAATAAAGGAATTTCTGAGGCTGAAAAATGTGGATATGGTTTTGTTGCAAGAAACAAAAAGATCTAATATTGATGAAAGTGTTGTTAGGTCTCTGTGGCCTTTGGATAATGGAGTACATGGAAATGGGTGCGGAGGGAAGTGCAGGTGGGATTCTGTGTATCTGGAATCCTATGATTTTCTCACTACATGAGTGCTGCTGTTCCAGAAATTTCATCATTTTGGCAGGTATTATGCATTCTTCTATTAATTGTGTAATTGGAAGCATATATGCACCTAATGAAGAGTTGAATAGGAAGAGGTTATGGGGTATTTTATCTAATTTGAAGTCGATCTTTCCTAATCCGTGATGCCTAGGGGGAGATTTCAATGAAGTAAAAAATATTAGTGAAAGAAAAGGATGTATTAGAACGGATAGAGGAATGGGTGAGTGTAGACACCCCATTTTTGACCGACCTTAAGACTCAGACGTCACCGATTGAGCGCTTGGTGATGTTGCATATCGTGCTCGTTCAGAGGTTTCAGAGTCTCGGCTGCGAGCCTTGCCTACGGACTTTCGGACTCTTTCATGCTTTGCCTCGGTTTGCGAACCAGGACTCGATTTTCTCTGTTTCTCTTCCAGAAGGGAGGGAGAGGTCTCGTAGACCATCTCTCAGTGGCCTTACGCTACGTTTCGTGGTCGTAGGCCATTTTTCCCGTTACGGAGCCCGGTTCCCGGTTTTCGAAGCCGTTGGCCGTGTGCCTCGGTTCGGGACCGCTTAACCACCTCCGTTTGCTCCGATTTTTGGCATACATCTCATTTACCCCCTTTTGAGGGACACTGTGGTCCAAGAGACCAACTTCGTGGTCGAACACCCCTTCCGGTGTCTAATAGTCAGTTTTCGGGGCCCTAGGCTGCGCGTTTTGGCCCCCGAACCTTCATTTTGCATCGGTTTTGGTTCATTTTTGATGGAGGCCTCATTTTCATTATTAGAAAGGTCGTAGAGGGGTGGGAGGCCAGTAATTGTTCTGACAACCAGTTTTATTCCTCCATCGCCCTCCGTCGCCTGTTTTTCTCACTTGAAAGCCAATGTTGACCACCCTAAGGCCACTTTTTCTAGCCCTAAACCACATATTTGTGTTGTACACACCTAGGAGGCCACCAATATCACATGGCCGGCCAGTAATTGTGTGTGACCCTTTTGAACCCCTCCTAAAAGTGGGCTTTTCTCTCTCCTGGTTCACTTTCTCTAGTTTTTGACCACATGGTTGTGTTGTGCACACATGGGAGGCCACCAATCTGGGGTGGCCGGCCACTAATCACACTTGAACCTTTTGACCCTTGGCCGGCCGGCTATGGGAGAGGCTGGCCGGCCACCTGCAGCCTCAATAACCAGCCGGCCATGATCCTCACATCAGGTACATTGCAGATACACCCTCCTGTATCCGGGGGGGTCTTTTAGGGGGGAAACTTGAATTTGAATTTCCCCCCCTTTCCTCCACTCCTCTTCTCTATAAAACCAGCCCCCCAGCCCCATTTCTGAGGGTTACAAAAATTGTTTTAGGCTCTTGCATTACATCTCTCTCCCTCTCTACTCCAAGCACCAAAACCCTTCAAATCCTATACCATTTTACACTACACCTCATAGCACAAGGCCTCCATACTACATACCAGAAACTTGAGGCTATTTCTCAGAGCTTAGGAGCACTCCAACTTGGTCCAAAGGCTGTCAAAGATTGGTTCTTCAAGGGCAAGTCTTCTTCTCCTCTTTTTGACCCTATTTTTGCATACAATCTAAGCTATACTTGCTTGCATATTTGGGCTCCGACCCAAACTGTAAATAGCATTATTTTGAGCTTCTTTTCATGTTTGTTTAAGGGCCTCTCCCTGTTTGAGACTTCCTTTTTACACTTGCTTCTTTACCTCTCTTGTATGCCTCTTTCTTGCATAGTATTTTAGGCTCATTTGTAAATTATTTTGAGCTTGGTTATAAACTGAAAAGTGGCTTATTTTGAACCCTTCTTCAACATTGTTGAAGGGATATTCACTGTTTGAGGCATCCTTTTGTTACTTGCCTCTTTATCCCTCTTTTGGCCTTATTTTTGCATTTTTTGTTAGCCCCTTGTGCTTATATTTTTGGGCACTGGTCAGAACTGTAAATAGCCTTATTTTGATCCCCTCTTCATGTTTGATCAAGGGTCTTTTGTTGTTTGAGGCTTCTTTTTTGTTCTTTGTGTTTAAACCTCTTTTTAGGCCTTATTTTGCATAGTATTTTAAGCTTGCATGTGCACTGTTTTGGGTTTGGTCACTAACTGGAAAATACCATTTTTTGGGCCCCTCTTCAACTTTGTTGAAGGGCTCTCTTCTGTTTGAGGCCAGCAACCATCACTTGCTTCTTTGTCTCCCTTTTGGCCCATTTCTTGCATAATAGTTTAGCCATACTTGTGTTTGTTTTCGTGGCTTGTTGTAAACTGTAAAGTGCTTCATTTTGAGCCCCTATTCAACTTTTTTAAGGGGCTCTTGGCCATTTAGGGCCAGCAGATGCTACTTGCTTCATTATCTCTCTTTCGGGACCATTTTTGCATGCTAGCTTAGTCCTATTTGTGTTCACTGTTTGGCCTTGCTTAAAACTGTAAATATGCTTGTTTTGGGACTGCCTTGATTCTGTCTTTAGACTTCATGATCAAATAATGCATGTTTTGCATAGCCATAGGTCATCCCATGTACCTAATTTCATGTTTCGGGTCTCATTCCATGTATTGGGTGCCATGTTTCCGTGATTTGGGGCTGTTTTGCATCATATTTTGCTACTAAAATTTTCATGCTTGTATGCCATGTTCCATGCCTTGCCATGCCTTGTTAGAGTGGCATTCGTGCCCTAGGTTTGGTCCTCGGTTTGCGTGCATGCGTGCACGCATCTCGAGTGTCTCATTTCCATGTAACAGCCTCCTATGTGAGTGTGGCTGAGGTCCACTTATGTTGGTGTAAGTCCATTATGCATTGTGTATGCCATTTAATTTCATAGCATTGTGTATGCTAGGTTGTATGTTAGCGCATTGCGTATGCCATGTTACCTCGTGCATCGTGTATGCCATCTCATGGCATTGTGCATGTTAGGTTGTATCTTAGTTGCATTCATGCATGCCATGCATATTGCATTGTGCTTGGGATAGGAGTTAGCCCAAGCACGGGAAACGAGGGACGTTTCGTACTTCGAGTGACGGAACGTGTCTCAATTCCCAGTCACCGACACTCCGGATTATCCATGATGGAGCCTCGGTCTTGTTGTGTTTTCATGTGCATTCATTTCATATTGAGTTGTGTAGTTCGACTCCTCGGCCATCATGCATCGAGATGCGTGATTGGTGGCACGAGGATCGAGACATGCATACATATGTGAAAATATATTGCCATGCCCCTTTCTTGCTCTCTGTTGCAGCAAATCAAGAATCAGCAGCCTTCCGGAGCTTGGCACGCATTCCAAGAACAATTGTAAACAGAGGCTAATCGGGGCATTGCAGTGGATTTCCGCGCAAGGCAACTCAAAACATGCATCATCCATCATCCGGAGCAGAGTTGAGGCAGTCCCTAGCTTGCATGCTAGTTTACAGCTTTCCTAGTTTAATTTGTTAATTAATTAGGATTTTGTATTTATTCGGACTGTAATAATTTATTCGGGACTGTATATTATTTATTCGGACCCTCCGAGCGAGGGCAATGTTGTAATAAGTGTGCGTGCGTGTGATGTATGTCTTCCAACCCCACGTCTTTCTCCCTTTTATTTACCAGCTTATGATGGTTAGATTATGGCATGTTTCAATTAGCATACAGTATGATAGCAGGTTTGCATCATTCATCTGTTTTGCATGCACCAGGCTCGGCGTATCATACTAACTGCATTGTATTTCAATTCCAAGTTGAATACTTGTTAGTTGTAGCATTTCACATGCCATGTTTAGAATAGCCGAGCCTGCTATAGTTGCATTTTTGTATGTGTTGCATTAGGCACTTCTGTATAATTAGGAACATACATGGATTTCTAATTAGCTTCTGTTTTGGCTTGGAGTACTCGGTGAGTGGTTATGCTTTAGCATCCTTGCATGTGTGTGAGTGACTGCCATGATAGCATGCTTACCATGAGGCTATGTGCTTATGTGATATAACTGCCTGGATACCTGTGGGTGAAGGTTGGGTTATTTGAATTGGGACAATGCATTGATTGTTTGTTTTAAGCCCACTAGATAGTGGCAAAACCATGTTTTCAAAGCCCACCCGAGGGTGGCAAAATCTGCATTTTAAGCCTACTTGCGAGTAGCAAACCGCTTTTCAAAAACAAACATGAAGTGTTTTGTTCCAATTCAGGCGATCCAGTCTATACTTGTATGCTGTACGCATCACATAGTAAATCTAGGCTAATAACCGGAGTAAGAACACATAATGTTTTCAAAACTAGATATCATGGTTAGTAGAGGCCGATTTTTGATCGGGCGAGCGGGGGTGCTCACGAAGTGACCTTCCCCAATCGTACCCAAGTTCCCGAGCCGAGGCAACTTTGGTGATGACGGACACGTGGCCTTCGGCAACGAGTCAGGGTTTCCTAAATTTCCCAAAAATAAAACATTTAGGTGACGACTCTGTATCTGACAAAGCAGTCCATGTTTGGCACTTCTTTCAAAAATCTGTTTTCTCAAAACGATTTGCCAGATTTGGACTCTTTGGTTCAGATTGAGAACCGTGACACAAATCGAGTCCGAGCTGTAGCAAGGTCCCCCGCGGGCTTGTTACAGTTTCTGGCGACTCCGCTGGGGATTTAGAGAACTTGACTCGAACTCATGATATCTTGTTTTGGCTACACTTATGTGTTTCTTTGCATTGCATTTGCATTGGTGCGCCTAGGACACCGTGTTTGCCATCTGCTATTCCTGAACGGTTTGCCGGAGGCTTGTCTTGTCAAGGCATGACCATAAGGCTAACCGGTTGTGGGCTTTGCCAGTATGGGAACAGAAACCCCGGTTTTACCAGGGCACCCTTTTTGACCATTCGACCTAGTGTATATTCGGATCCATAGTGACCATTCCAAACTAGGACAGGTTGCTTACCCGTTTATAGGTTGTTTGAAACCGCTGCGTGCGTAGTGAAACCCTAGCTCCTGACAAAATAGGACAGGGAAACCCTACCCCAATATAGGGGTGTTTTGGCTCTTACTTATCTGCTATGTGCTTTTAGAGTGTGTCTCTACAGGGAATGCATGTATCAGTTTATGAGTTTGGGCATCAGGCCTGCGGGCATCAGGCAGTGTTTGAGAATCAGTTATCCGCGGGTATCAGATTCAATTTTCGGGGGCAGTGATTCAGGGATAATAATCAGTGTTTGTGGACAGTGTGTATTCAGCTTATCGACCGTGTGTTGTTATGCCCAGCTGTGTGTTGTGTACTTTCTTTAAGTTGTTATGCTGTTCGTTTATCTGGTTATTTATTTCCTTTTCACTTTATTTATCTTTTTGCTAGGGACAGTTTTAGCACAATTGCTTCCGACCCAGTAGATATTCCCCAAGCACTTTGGACAAGAGGTCGTCGGCTCAATTGATCTGAGGATCTGGTTGACGGACAACCAGTGTTTCATTCTCTACCCCCAGTTGTCAGGAGAAGGCCAAGAAAACGCAGTGTGTCTGAGCAGAGGTTACCAGAACAGTGGTCTACCTTCGCAATATATACTCGGGCTGAGGTTTCAGTATCTGCCATAGAAATACATATACCAGTCAGTCAGCAGGATCAGCAGAGCGTAGCCGAAATTGAGGAAATGATGTGCCAAATGCAGGAGAGCATGAGACAAATACAGGAGGACGCTGTCCGCCAAGCGGAGTTCTCTAAAAAGCAGGCCACAATCATGGCCCAACAGGCTGAGCTCATCACCCGGCTCCAACAGCAAACCGGAACATCAACCTCACACCCAGCACCTCTTCCACCAGGGGTCCCGTTACCCGAGCAGGCACCTACTGTTCAGAATGCCCTGCCAAACACCCAGAACACCTTACCAAATGTCCAGAACATCCAAGGGGACACAGACCTTGCAACGGGGCCAGCTCCGCCCCCACTTCCGCCTCAACTGTCCAAGACCCACACACCCGCCAACCACCCGGACTCTCCCTTCGAGTTCGAAATAGACCATACAGCACTGAAACTGAGCAAGCTCGAGAAGCTATTCAAAAAATCCCAAGGGGTGAAGGCTATTCCGGATATCGAGGACGGATATACCGATGTGGCTGTGACCTTACCAGATAGATTCAAAATGCCGCAGATTGATCGCTTCGATGGATCCGGGGATCCCATGGTCCACCTCCGGCTATTTTCAGATATATTGCGGCCAATGGGCCTAACCAGACCACAGAAGCTTTCGCTATTTGGCTAGACCCTGTCGGGTGTGGCCGCTATCTGGTATGCGAAGTTGGAGGATGATGTCAAGCGGAGTTGGGATGAGATGGTTGAAGCCTTTGTTGCGCAATACTCTTACAACACCCAGATTGAGATTATAACCCGTGATCTCGAAACAACAAGGCAGGAGCCCAAAGAGAGTTTCTCGGATTTCATAACCCGGTGGAGGGCAAAGGCCTCGATGATGACTTTAAGGCCCACCGATAAGGACCAGATTCGGATGATTGTGCACAATCTCCAACCAAAATTGATGCAGAAGATGATTGTGCTCCCCTTCCCCACTTTTTCAGATCTACACGATATGGGGGTACAAATTGAAGATGCAATGAAACAGGGTCTGATTGACTAAGATCGGGAACAGCCTAGGAGGACCTTTAACCGTAACAACAATGCAGGCCCGAGTGGCGCTGCAACTGCAAGAACTTCGGAGGTGAGCATAGTCACCACCATTCCCCCTCCCCTTCCGAAACCCATGGCAGCCACACCTTTCTCTGGTGCATCCGGAAGCAATACCCAAACCACTAAATACCAACCCAGAGGCCAAAGAACCTTTACACCCCTATATATGCCCCTGTCCAAAGCTCTAGGGGTATTAATCAGGAAAAAGCATTTGAAACCCCTGGAGCCGAGGCCACTACCAAATCCACTACCTCTCTCTCATGACCCAGCTAGATACTGCGCGTATCACCAACAGCATGGTCACGACACCGACCGTTGTTTTAGACTGCGTCACGAGATCCAGGATCTTATTGACAAGCAGGTGATCGCGCCTCCCGACAAACCCAATGTCACGACAAATCCCCTCCCACCACATAACCAAGCTCCCCCTCCCAACAGAATCAACTTTATCCAAACTGGGGTCGTGTCTTACGATCCTAGTGTCTATATCACCCCATCCCACCTACCTAAGCCGGAGGTGCTCCTTGCCGACTGCACCGACTCTTTGTGTATGTTGGACATCTCCACAGCCCAACCAGAGCCAACGGTGGTGACCATCGAAGATGGGGCAGGGCAGATTTCAGAACAAAGTGGAATTGTTGAGTCTGGGATTGAACAGTCTGGGAGTTTCACCAGGGAAGCCTATGATCCGAGTGAGTACATTCTGTCAGCAGGCCAGATTGGTTCGGGTATAGAATTGTCAGCGAAGGCAGAGCTGTGTGTGATCCGGGGGGATGAATTTGAGCAAGGGGCAAATGATTTGACAGCTGTGGAGGAGGACTTTGCCAACCTCCAATTTTTAGATGACCAAGAATCAGGGGGCGCGGCAGTCAACTGGTTTGATTATGAGGAATCGGCAGAGGCCACTGGATGGCTGGATGATCAACCAGATGTTGTGGAAGAGTTCCAACCAGAACAGAGCCCGGCAGAGGCGAGGGTACCAGTTGTGGCCGGAAGGGCCAAAAGTTAGAATGCATTGCCGGAGAGCGCCGGTACGAAGAATTTCGCTCGGAACTGGGATAGTGTGAATGCAGGGAAAGCCGAACAACAAACTGCGCTAACCCAGGCAGAAGAAGAAAAGTTTTGGGATTCTGAGAGGATCCGGAAAGCCAAAGCCCATGAAGGGATTGAGAGTGCTGTGGGCACGAAGACAGAAGATGCTGCGAGCATGTGGGCTGGAGGTGCTGCGGGTACAATCACGCCGGAGCCAGACAGATGTTTGTTGGCCACTCACGGGATGTGGTGGGAAGACGATGATTTATGTCTTGCCCACACAGATGAGGATTAGGGAAGCAATCAACCAGATGACACCTGGTATCTCGATGAGGTTGATCACATGACAAGAAGCGGGCAATATTTCAAGCTCCCGCACCTAGACCAGCCAGAGGCATCTGGGAAGGACAAGGAAGCTAAGAAGCAGAAAGAGAAACAACTTGAAGAGGAGGCTGTGCTCAAACAGTTAAAGAAAATACAAGCAGACATCTCCATCTGGGGACTGCTTATGGCTTCACGGGTGCACAGACAGGCTGTCCTATCTGCTATGGACAAAGCCAAACTCTCTATAGATACCACACCAGAGCAGCTGGTTGGGTTGGTCTTTCCGGGAGGAGGTTCCCTGACATTAACCTTTTCAGACAAAGAACTGCCGCCTGAGGGCGCAAATCATAACAAACCCCTCTACATTTCTGTGGAATGTAGAGACAAGTGGATACTGGTGGTACTTGTTGATACCGGGTCCGCCATCAACGTCTGCCCAGCCTGAACAGCGTATGCAATTGGGTTGAAGCCCGCGGACTTCGTGCCGACTATTCAAGTGATCAGAGCCTATGATAATACTAGCAGAGAGGTGATGGGGACTGTCAAAATTAAGACCCAGGTTGGTCCAGGACAACACAACATTGAATTCCATGTCTTGGACGTTCCCACAACCTTCAATCTACTCTTGGGGCGGCCGTGGTTGCACCAAGTAAAGGCAGTCTCTTCCACTTTACATCAGATGTTGAAGTACCCTCACGGGAAGGGGGTGGCTATTGTCTTCGGGAATTCGTCTATCCGCCGCCAGAAGTGTCCACACCAGTCTTGGAAATCGAGCATGGCATGGAGGATGTGTTCTTATCAGGGTTCACTCTGGCTGAGGCTCGGGTGGTGCAGAATATCATGGTTGTGAATGAAGGAGTGTACGTCAGTGCTCAATCTGTCTACCTCATGAACAAGCTACAACACATCCCCGGGATGGGATTAGGAAGGAGCGGCCGGAAGGGCGTCGCAGCATGGCCGAGGTGCCACACAATCCTCATACCTTTGGACTGGGTTATCTGCCCACCAAAGAGGACTGGGTAAGGAAGGGAAAGGAAATGGTTGGAAGAGCCAGAGCAAAGCAGGCTGGGAAGCCATTTGAGCTGATGCATAGACCCATTCAGGGTACCCTAAACGGACGTTTCGTCCGGGAAGGGGAAGACTTTCCATTTTGCGGCTTCCAAAGCCATGGCTAAACGTGGAGAAGAAGCGCGTGCCAGGTTTCGAGATCTTCTTTGACCTGCAACTACCTGGGGAGGATGTTGCCGAAGAGCAGACGGACCCATCGACTGAGGTTGAACAGTGTAAGGCAGTGGATTCCGAGGGCGCTGAAATTGAAATGGGGGTAGCACTGGCATGTCTACTTTCAGATCCACCGATCGACCATAAGTGCTTGGGGGATAACTTCTCGGTTTCCATGATTGGGGATGAAACGGTTGCGGGCCTACCAGCAGCTATCTTGGATGCATCTATCGCACCCTCTCTCACTTGGCAATTTGAAGAGGGATTTTTGTCCAGCAGTACCGGGTCAGGTAGTGAGCCGGAATCTGATTCCACCAAGTCTTGTGAGTCGGAATCAGGTTCCAGCTCGACTGAGTCTGAGTCTGGTAATCCTGGGGATGATAACCCGGATGCCATAGTCTTGTCCAGATCGTCTTTTTCTTTCTCATTTGAGTCTGTTGTAACCGAGGGATCGGACGATTTGGATGAACTTAATGAGAATCAAGTAGCTGTGGTTTCTGAGTACTTTTCTGTGCCCTTGATTTATTGCATAAACTCAGACTTTCAAAATTTTGATAAAAACGACGAGGAAGAAATTCCTCCGGTTTTGCAACGTTTAATTGAACAAGAGCAGGAGAGATTTGTCAAACCCCTAATGGACGAAATCACTACCGTGAATGTTGGTACTGAAGAGGACCCGCGGCTGGTCCAGATCGGGTCCACGTTGTCTTCGGAGGAACGCGAGCGCTTAGTCGCTTTATTAAAAGATTTCAAAGATGTTTTTGCGTGGTCCTACGAAGACATGCCTGGAATCGACCCTGAGATTGTACAGCATCGGAGCCCTCTCGACCCAGAGGCCCGACCCGTCAAGCAGAAACTCAGGAGGATCCGCCCGGATTGGGCTCTCAAGATTAAGGAAGAGGTCACCAAGCAAATCGACGCAGGCTTCCTGCTGGTATCTGAATATCCGACTTGGTTGGCCAACATCGTTCCGGTGCCAAAGAAAGATGGCAGGATCTGAGTATGCGTAGACTTCAGGGATTTGAACAGAGTTAGTCCGAAGGACGACTTTCCTTTACCGCATATTGATGAGTTAGTGGACTTCACTGCAGGGCACGCTTTGCTTTCATTCATGGATGGCTTCTCCGGCTACAATCAGATAGTAATGGTACCAGAAGACCGGGAAAAGACTGCATTTACCACCTCGTGGGGGACATACTGCTATAGAGTCATGCCGTTTGGGCTGAAAAATGTTAGAGCTACTTATCAACGGGCCACGACCACAATATTGCATGACATGATCCACAAAGAGGTTGAGGTGTATGTGGATGACATGATTGTCAAGTCCAAAGATAGAGAGGGCCACTACACCGCCTTGCACAAGTTTTTTCGAAGGATCAAAGAATTTCGGTTGCGGCTGAATCCTCAGAAATGTACATTCGGTGTTACAGCGGGAAAAATGCTGGGGTTTCTGATTACACAAAGAGGCATCGAAGTCGACCCTTCCAAAATCAAGGCCATCCTAGAAATGCCACCACCAAGGACTGAAAAGGAGGTGCGAGGCTTTCTAGGTAAAGTGCAATTCATAAGACGGTTTATCTCAAAATTAACCTTGACTTGTGAACCACTTTTTGGTCTCCTCAAGAAATGAAAGAAGTTCCAATGGGACGGCCGATGTCAAGCTGCGTTTGAACAGATTAAAGAATATCTACAGAATCCGCCCGTTTTATCACCACCAGAACCGGGGAAACCGTTGATATTGTACCTTTCAGTGACTGAGACCACCATGGGCTGCATGCTCGCACAAGAATCTGAAGACAAAGTGGAGAGGGCCATCTACTATCTGAGCAAGAAGATGCTAGAGTATGAGACTCGCTACACACCACTGGAGAAGGCTTGCTTGGCTTTGGTATGGGCTACCAGGAAGCTGCGGCACTACCTGTTAGCTCACTCTGTAATGTTGGTTTCACGACTCGATCCCATCAAATATCTTTTCGAGAAACCGGCACTTACGGGTAGGCTAGCTCGTTGGTTGCTGTTGCTCTCCGAATTTGATTTGAAGTATGTAACATGCAAGTCAGTCAAGGGAAGGGCAGTAGCAGAGTTCCTAGCCAATCATCCGGTAGAAGGGGGTGAAGCAGTTAAGTACTTATTCCCAGATGAGGCCATTTTGCACATCAACGATGAAACTTGGACGATGTACTTTGACGGAGCGTCAAATCAGTACGGATATGGGATAGGGGTGTTGCTGATAGCACCCGACGATTCCCGTATCCCCCTAGCCTTCAACCTCCGATTCAAAGTCTCGAACAATGAAGCTGAATATGAAGCATGCATTGCTGGTTTGGAAGCAGCCCTGGAACTAGGGGCAAGACGGTTGGACGTCATCGGGGACTCGAACCTTGTTGTGTCTCAAGCAAAAGGAGACTGGAAAGTCAAAGAAGAAAAGATGATGATGTATCACCAAGCCTTGGATTTGTTAATTCCTCGGTTTGATAAGCTAAACTTTGCTCATCTACTAAGAGAGAACATCAGGTTCGCAGATTCTTTTGCAACTCTATCTTCCATGATAGACATCCCATACGGAGTCCGGATGCGTCCAGTCATCATTGACCAGAAGTTTGCGCCAGCCTACGAGTCGATTGCTGCTATAGATGAGGTTCAGGATGAAAACCCCTGGTATCATGACATTTGGAATTTCCTGGAGAAGGAAGCATACCCGCCAGGGGTAAATGCCAAGGATAAAAGGGTAATAAGAAGATTGGCCGTTCAGTTCATCATCTGTGGGGGTAAGCTGTATAGAAGAGGTCATCTGGGAATGCATAAGCTGTGTGTTGATGCCGAAGAGTCGAAGAGTGTAATGGAAGCCATCCATGGAGGAGAATGCGGTGCGCACATGAATGGAGTAATGCTGGCACGGAAGATCCTCAGACAGGGTTACTACTGGTCCACCATGGAGGAGGATTGTATCGGCTTTGTTCGGCGATGCCACAAATGTCAGATCCATGCAAATCGCATGAACATCCCGCCATCAAAACTGTACAACATGACTTCGCCATGGCCGTTTTTAGTCTGGGGAATTGATGTGATCGGGGCTGTCACTCCAAAGGGGTCAAATGGGCATGAGTTCATCCTGGTCGCGATAGATTATTTTACGAAGTGGGTTGAGGCCCAATCTTATGCGGTGTTGAAGGCTTCACATGTTGCGAAATTTATCAGAAACAACATCATCTGTCGCTACGGGGTCCCAAATGAGATAATTTCAGATAACGGTTCCCACTTCAAGAAAGAAGTGATCGACTTGTTGGAGAAATACAACGTGGCTTTTCATAAGTCATCCACATACCGGCCGCAAACCAATGGAGCGGTTGAGGCTGCCAACAAGAATATCAAGCACATATTGCAGAAGATGGTGGAAACCTACCGGGACTGGCCGGATAAGCTGCTGTTTGCTCTGTGGGGCTACCAGACTTCAATCAGAACTTCTACTGGGGCAACTCCGTATTCATTGGTTTATGGGATGGAGGCCGTTCTACCCATTGAGATTGAGGTTCCGTCATTGCGAGTATTGGCTGAGTGTCAAATAGCTGAAGCAGATTGGCAGCAGAGCAGGTTTGAGGAACTCATGCTCTTCGATGAAAGAAGACTGAAAGCACTGTACCATGTCCAAGGTTATCAACGCAGAATTGCCCGGGCTTTCAACAAGAAAGTTAAGTCCAGGAATCTAAAGGAAGGAGATTTGGTGCTCAAGGACAACCGAGCTCCCATCCACGACCCGAAGGGCAAGTTTAGACCCAATTGGACTGGCTCCTACATCATCAAGTCAATCTGGTCAGGTGGAGCTGTGGTTCTGATGGATTTAGATGGCTTAGAGTTCTCCCAACCGATCAACATGGACAAGTTGAAGAAATATTACCCTTGAGAGTCTCGCTAGGCCGAAAACCCAAAAGGGCGACCTAGGCAAAACTCAGAGCACAAAAAATTTGAAATTATAAAAATTGAGCTCGCAAGGTTGAAAACCCGCAAAGGGCGGCCTTGGCAAAAGTTAGAGCATAAAAGGAGAGCAAAAATACCTAAGCGAACCTAAGCCTGAACTACGTAAGGCTTGATTCCCATCTTTGGGATACGTAGGCAACTTCATCCTGAAGTTCAGCCATAAACATTTTCCCCGATCAACTTTGTCCATTTGATCATCTCAGCCATCTTTGTCCATCAGCATTCATCGTGATCTCCGGTGCAGTGCTTTTCAGACTAGGGGCAACTTTTCGTTGCTGTGCAGTGCCGCGGTGCTATACAGACTAGGGGCAACTTTCCAGTTGCTGGAATCCGGGGTTGTGCATCTCAGCGACAGATCTCAGGCGTGTCCAGTTCTGATCCATACCGAAAATAGTTTTGAAAAGTTTTAATAAAAGTTGACTTTGTTCAAATTAATCTTTTTACAACTGAGACCATTTTTGGACCAAAGCGGAAAATTTTCAGTACCCACAACCTTCAATTTCATTGATTTCAAAACAGAGTTCTCCTGCTCTTGCATACAATTGAAGTTGTTTTTTATTACACTCATACAGAAAACTTGAAAGTACTAATAAAGCAATAAATCTGGGGCATAGTCAAGTCAGGTGTCCATGCGCCCCCTCCTAGAGCTAGTCGAAGCCTCTGATGCCAAGCCAAGCCCAATCTGTGCCTCTTTATTGAGCCAATCCCAGCACTCGTCAGACAAAGTGCAACTGAAAGTAGGAGCGGGGGCCAGGAGCTCTCTAGTCCTCCATGCTGTGGCATATCGGGCAAGCTGTGCGCCTCGGACCAGGAAAGCAGTCGGGTACTCTATCCCCTCTGGCGGGCAAGTCTGATCATGACCAAACTGGCGTTGGAATCGGAGCGGAAAGTAGAACACACAGTGGGTCAGACCAATCAGCTGGATCCTGACCAGTCGGGACATGTTATAGCTCATCGCCGGGAGATTGAGCTAAGGACAATGCCAAGCAATGCGATCTGCAGACAAATTGCACATCTAGTCGAACCACCACCTCTCATCAAGTGCATCGACTAGGCATTGACGAAAGAAGTAGCCGCGAGCTGAGTAGGTTGGGCAAGAGTCCACAACCCACAATTTATCCATCAACCATACCTGGGGAGGGATGAAAAATGAGAGAATAAAGAATAGAGAGATGTACGATGAGAGAAAAGCGAGAAAAGGGTTTTGTGAGAAAAACCGAGCCCGAGGGCCGAGTGATGTGAGCAATATATATGTGAGGTTGGGAGGGAAACATTACCTGCAGCAGTAGTGGACTCCCTGCAAATCTGGTCGTCTGCCGGCGATAGAAAGCATCCAAGCCCATCAGCGTCTCGGCCAATGTCATGGCGATACAGCTCTTTCCTTCTTTCAAGCCTTGAGCAACTTCAATCAGACGAATGCTAGATCCGCCAAAGCCTGGAGTGAGCAAAAAGTGAGATAGCATACACAAGCAAAGGGCGTGTTGCCGAAAACCTTGCCAATAATGGTTGCCGCGGTCACCAACGTCAGAAAAGCGGTGGATCAAGCTGAGAATGTCCAGTTCCCCGTTGCAGATCAAAGACCGAGCATCATGCATGGTGAGCCCACACATTTCCCCTAAAGCTTGGGCGTGGCCGAAGCGAAACTGAGGCAAAATCTCTTCATAGCGTTCAGATTCCATCAAAACTTGAAAATCTTCGAAAGTTGGACATACCTCTTGCCCGCCGAAGCTGAAAACATGCGTCACTGGGTTCCAAAACCTCGCCGCGGCGTGGAGGAAGGGAAAGTGCAGCGGAGTGCGGCTCAACGTGAATAGTGCGTTCAAGCCGAAACCCCGGAAATTCAACTTTTCCGAGCCATCTAAAGAAGCCATCCAAACTGTGAGATTTTCGGCGAGGAAGGCCTCCATTTTGGTGAAAAAACTAAGATGAAATGAACCAACCACGGGTTTGAGGCTTTTAAAGAGGATAAGACACTATTCGGGGACACGTGTCAAAAATTTGGCGGCTGCTGAGCAAAGTGGCCAACCGGCCACCTTTTCTAGCAGGCCGGCCACCTCTCTCTCCTCAGATACAAAAAAACTGGCTGGCCAACTCCCAAAAGTGGCCGGCCATGCTCCCATGTGTGCCATTGGTCCTGTTTTACCCTCTGGAAGGAAGTTCCTAGCATTTCCATGCATCGGGAATGTCGAAGGCCTCAATTTCCCTCAGTTTTGGATGTGTTCCGTCGCCCAGATCGTCCGAAATACACTTTGTTTATTGAGTTGTTGTTTAGTCTTACTTATCGAGTTGTTGTTTTGCTTATCGAGTTGTTGCTTTGTTAGTCGAGCTGTTTTGTTTATCGAGTTGTCAAGTTTTGTGTATTTGAGTTGTTACTCTTTACTTATCAATTTTGTTTTGTTTTGCTTATCGAGTTGTAAACTTGCTAAGGTTTTGTTGCTTCTTAGTAAGATAGGTTGTTTTGTTTGTTGTGTCGGTTCACTACCTGACCTGGTAAATACACAGTGCACATTTCCATTCAAATCTCATTTTTGCGCAAAATGATGCGATGCGATGCTGAAAGCATAAAATACAACACTTTTTCAAAAGCTGTTTCATTCCATCATACTTCCTTTGTTACAACATTTTGCAAACGAAGGTACAAGTTTTACAGAAAATAAAACTGCCTAATAATGTACAATGTACTACAACTACTAGCAAAAAGGTAAATAAAACAGGGGACTGCAGCATCAATGCTCTCAGGAGCAGGAATAAGAGGCCCTCTTCATCCTCTTCTGCGAAGTAGCCTCTGCACCACCACCATCATCCGAATCGGAGCTACTATCCTCGGGATCCCCCTCAGCCTCGCCTCCACTCCCCGAACCAGGATCGGAGCCACCCTCTCTATCAGCAGATGTCTCTGACTGGCGATCTGCAGCCTCCTCCTCCTCCTCACCAGGCTCCTCCTCTATAATGTGTGCCCTACGTCTGCGAGACGATCCCCCTCCCCGGGCTCCTCGAAAAGGCCTGGATGGCCCAGCTCCTCGAGAAGGCCTGGATAGCCCGGTTCCTCGAAAAGGCCCAGATGGTCCACCTTCCCAAGAAGGCCCAGATGGCCCGGCCTGCGGCTGAGCATATACCGGAGGCATCTGAAAAAACAAAGAGTTCAATTTGAATACATCAGCTCAAACATGTATATCAGATACAGATACAAGAAGACTACATGAAGTGGGTGCATGTAAGTACAGTATGTAAGTGGGGTGTGTGTCAGATGTGCTCTACACAAGCAGCCTATCAGTACAGTGGAATGTTCAAGATCAGCATGTCATCGGAAATATGATAAATGCAAGAAAACTGAAACAGTACCTGGACACCCATAATGGCCAACTGTGTCTCTCTCCGCAGGACCATGCCCTCAAATGCGGCCATCATCCCGAGCATCTCATCCACGTACTCGACAGGAGGCTTTAGATACAAATGCAAAACTATCAGTAGGGGAATGAATGTCCAAGTGCCTGACTGATAAATCAAAGCTGTAAAGGCATACCGGTGGTGAGTCAGGATCTCTGACATATCTATGGTCGGGAAGGGGAGGCTCTATCGGGATTGGGTAAGGAGTCCCGAATCGCCACCCCGTCAACTCGCTCGGCATATCTAGCCATCCAGGATGATGATAAGTCGGAGGAACCGGGGGAACAAATCCACCCCCACCTCTAGATGTACCAGCCCTGCTGGTGAAAGGAGCGTCTCCAGCCCGAGCCTAGGCCTGGCTCGAAGATGGCATGCCAGCAGGCCTCACCATCGGAGTACGAACTCTCGTCAATGGAGACATCAGGTATATGTGACGGTAAGTGGCATAATCTCCCTCCTCAAGATGCAGTAAGGCGTCAGTACCCAGCATAGCACTAGTAACATCCCGGGAAGAGAGCCTGTCAGCAATCCGCATACCAACTGGGGGTGCTGAGGGAGGGTCCTGAGAAGTGTAGCCCCATACCTGACGCAAGAAGCGCTCCCTCATAAACCAGGCCCTACCAACTGGCCCTTCGAATAGGATCCTGTACTGGGAGGCACCCCGCCCTCCGGCAAACTAGAATTGGAGACCTTCACCTAAGGGCGCCCAGGGCTGCCATGTGATCTGCGGATAACCGATGCATAAACCAATCAGAAATCGGGAAAGTACAAGACAAATCAAAGATGAAAACAGAAAGGACTGAGAGTTCTGAAATACCTTCGTCGACCGCACCATGTCGAAGTACTGCCGTAGATAAAGGAGAGACTCCCGAGGTCTAGGCCGGTGCTGGCCTTCAAATACAAGTGAGTACGAGGTCACGAGGGGCCCTTTTACCACCAACTCCGGGGCTAATGTCAGAAAGTACACATAGACCCATAACTGTGGAAAACAGTGCAGAATGTAAATGCAAAGTGCTGAGGGCAAAATACAGAGTGTAGAGTGCGCCGTGTGTGCAATGTACAAGTAATGAGGAGCAGAAATATAAATCAAGAGGGCGGCAAGTACCTCCCAGGCTCTCCAATAGCCGCCAAGTAAGTCCCCTCGTCCGCGGGAGGTCGCACTCATGTAGCAGTAAAGAGTAGCCAAGCCGGCGCCACCCCAATCATACCGTCTGACCTGTGATAGGTCCACCAAAGCACTCAACAGATATAACCCAACAGTGTTCCCCCTATTGGCAAACAAAGTAGTCCCGAAGAGGAACATCAAAAAACCACGGGCATACTGTGCTGCCTCCTCAGGAGTCCCGGGCTCCATCTCCACCCTCCGAAAATGGGAAGAGAACCAGGTGTATCGGACCCTGCCCGAAGACCTATCAACAGGTGGGCGAGCCCCCAATAAATATATCCAAGCGGCCTCCCACTCGCCCATGTCCTCGTCGTAAGGGATGGGCCAACCTCCCACGTCAAGGCCAGTCAATACGGCAAAGTCAAGCGGGGTCATAGTCAAGTCCCCCGTTGCAGAAAAATGGAAGGAGTCGGTGGTGTCCCACCATCTCTCCACCAAGGCGGCCATCAACGTCCTCCTGGCAAGACAACGAGATAGCCCAGTGCAGAAGGGCCCGAACCCCGCCAAGTCAACTAAATCCCGGACAGCCTCCGGAAGCTCGGCATACCAATCTCTCGCCGCGGTAGAGCCATATCCCCGCACAGTGCGAGAAGTCACCTGCATTCAGAATGAATACATGTTTCAGCATTTTAGAATAAAATGAGTAAGCTGCGTGCAAATGAAATGAATAAGCTGCGTGCAAACGAAATGTATGAGCTGTGTGCGAAATCAAATCAGAAACAGAATATGGACTGTGTGTTCAGAAAATTAGAGTTTGGGCTGTGTGTTCTACTCTCAATCAGTGTGTGCTGCGTGTTCACCTTCAATTTGGGCTGCGTGTTCAGAAAATCAGAGTTTGGGCTGTGTGTTCTACTCTCAATCAGTGTGTGCTGCGTGTTCACCTTCAATTTGGGCTGCGTGTTCAGAAAATCAGAGTTTGGGCTGTGTGTTCTACTCTCAATCAGTGTGTGCTGCGTGTTCACCTTCAATTTGGGCTGCGTGTTCAGAAAATCAGAGTTTGGGCTGTGTGTTCTACTCTCAATCAGTGTGTGCTGCGTGTTCACCTTCAATTCGGGTTGTGTGTTCAGAAAATCAGAGTTTGGGCTGCGTGTTCTACTCTCAATCAGTGTGTGCTGCGTGTTCACCTTCAATTCGGGCTGCGTGTTCAGAAAACCGAAGTTTTGGGCCGTGTGTTCAATTCTCAACCAGTGTGTGCCATGTGTTCACAATCAATTTATGGGCCGAGTGTTCAGAAATTCAAGTGATTGAACCGTGTGTTCAGAATACAAACAGAATGCATGAAAAATGCATAATATGTTGCAAAAAAGGTAAGAACGAAGTAAATACCTCTCGTGCCTCATGAGAGAGGTGATACTCTGGCTCCCGCAGAAGGAGATCCCCGGGTGCTCGCTCGTCGAAATCGGTGAAATGATAGAAAACAGCCCACGGAAGAATATGTGCTGGAGGGGCGTACCTCTCGGGTATGAAGGGTCGAACCCTCGGGGGCAGAGCCATAATGTCAGGATCATCCCCGGCGTCCGGAGGACCTCCACCGTGGGGGAAATGACCAGCCATTTCAGAAAATCTACAAAAGGGGCAAAAATGAGCTAAAATTGGAAAAAGTCAACAAAAGTCAACTCTCGGGAAATGAAAAAGTCAACAAAAGTCAACTCCCGAGAAAATCTTCCAAATGTTGAGACAAACTCACCTCAAGTGGCGAAAATGAGAAAAGAAGCACCAAAATCAAAATTTAATCGGTTCAAAGTGCTTAAAACTGAAAGATTTCGTGAAAACAACTTGCGTGGAACGTTGGAAAACACGTATAGAGCACAGATCTGAGAGGGAAAATGCTCTAGGAAGGTAGAGGAGGCAATTTCGAAGTTGGAGTTGTGAGGAAAAGTGCTTTGGCCGAATGGATTTAAAGAAAGGAGAGCAAAAGTACAAAATTGCCCCGGATTTGGCCTAGGTGGCCGGCCGGCCACCTTTTCTGGCAGGCCGGCCACCTCTCTCCATCAAAACTGGCCGATGGCCTCCCCTTGGAAAGAAAACTAGCCGGTGGTGTTCCCAAGGTGCCCACCAAGCTCTCTGCAAATTTTGAGGAGGATTGGAGTCCCCGGGACCTAAAAAAGTACAAGAGAAGTGCACTTCCTGTCGCGAAATCGCTCCGCCGGAACCTCAGCTTCAACTTCCGATGCGTGTCTCATCATTACTCATCGAAAGTGAGATATATCCTTTTGAACATGTTGTAACCTCTCCGGGAGGTGAACCGGAGGACACGATCGAATCGCCCTCGTTGAAACGCGCATTTCCTTGCTCGTTGTTTTGTGACAAACATACATCCTAGTTTACGCTTGTTCTGCATTATCATGCACATAACTTGCATTCTCATGCACATACTTGCATTGTTATGCACGTCTCTTTGATATCACCAAGCCTCCGTGCTTAAACTCGCGTTGTCACGCGCGTTTCTTCCCGCATTGCGATGCACTTTTCCATCGACACCGCGATTGTCTGCATTCGATATCACATTGAACATATGTTGTTAGATATGTTGTGCTTGTTGAGTTTCTTTCTTTTGCAGGCACGATATTGTATGTACGATTCATTTGAAGCTGGTGCGACCAGACGAATCGCGCAGGTATCGTATCTTCTCCGTGTGAGGCGCGACGAGAATTGAATAATTCTCTACATTCCTAACTGCATGAAATATAGTTGTTGCTTTGCATTCTTGCTTAAAACTGTTGCATCTATTTGCGAATACTTGCTTCATTACAGCTCGCTGCATTTGCATGATCATCAAGTTGCATCTGGCCTTGTGTATATCGCTTCGCATTTCGCCCCCTGCCTGCGGGCACGCCAGCGGGCACATCTCTGTTTATCTCACCTATTCGTCTAAGTCTTCGGCCTTGTCAAAAATGGGTCGTCTCTGGGCTTTGACATTCACTCCCGTCACTTATGACTTTCGAGTTCTGTCAAAGAGGGGCAACTGTAGACACCCTATTTTTGACTGACCTTAAGACTTAGACGTCACTGATTGAGCGCTTGGTGATGTTGCATATCGTGCTTGTTCAGAGGTTTCAGAGTCTCGGCTGCGAGCCTTGCCTGCGGACTTTCGGACTCTTTCATGCTTTGCCTCGGTTTGCGAACCAGGACTCAGTTTTCTCTGTTTCTCTTCCAGAAGGGAGGGAGAGGTCTCGTAGACCATCTCTCAGTGGCCTTACGCTACGTTTCGTGGTCGTAGGCCATTTTTCCCGTTACGGAGCCCGGTTCTTGGTTTTCGGAGCCGTTGGCCGTGTGCCTCGGTTCGGGACCGCTTAACCACCTCCGTTTGCTCCGATTTTTGGCATACATCTCATTTACCCCCTTTTGAGGGACACTGTGGTCCGAGAGACCAACTTCGTGGTCGAACACCCCTTCCGGTGTCTAATAGTCAGTTTTCGGGGCTCCGGGCTGCGCGTTTTGGCCCCCGAACCTTCATTTTGCATCGGTTTTGGTTCATTTTTGGTGGAGGCCTCATTTTCATTGTTAGAAAGGTCGTAGAGGGGTGGGAGGCCAGTAATTGTTCTGACAACCAGTTTTATTCCTCCATCGCCCTCCGTCGCCCGTTTTTCTCACTTGAAAGCCAATGTTGACCACCCTAAGGCCACTTTTTCTAGCCCTAAACCACATATTTGTGTTGTACACACCTGGGTGGCCACCAATATCACATGGCCGGCCAGTAATTGTGTGTGACCCTTTTGAACCCCTCCTAAAAGTGGGCTTTTCTCTCTCCTGGTTCACTTTCTCCAGTTTTTGACCACATGGTTGCGTTGTGCACACATGGGAGGCCACCAATCTGGGGTGGCCGGCCACTAATCACACTTGAACCTTTTGACCCTTGGCCGGCCGGCCATGGGAGAGGCTGGCTGGCCACCTACAGCCTCAATAACCAGCCGGCCATGATCCTCACATCAGGTACATTGCAGATACACCCTCATTTTCCCCCCAGATCCTGTATCCGGGGGGGTCTTTTAGGGGGGAAACTTGAATTTGAATTTCCCCCCCTTTCCTTCACTCCTCTTCTCTATAAAACCAGCCCCCCAGCCCCATTTCTGAGGGTTACAAAAATTATTTTAGGCTCTTGCATTACATCTCTCTCCCTCTCTACTCCAAGCACCAAAACCCTTCAAATCCTACACCATTTTACACTACACCTCATAGCACAAGGCCTCCATACTCTATACCAGCAACTTGAGGCTATTTCTCAGAGCTTAGGAGCACCCAAACTTGGTCCAAAGGCTGTCAAAGATTGGTTCTTCAAGGGTAAGTCTTCTTCTCCTCTTTTTGACCCTATTTTTGCATACAATCTAAGCTATACTTGCTTGCATATTTGGGCCCCGACCCAAACTGTAAATAGCATTATTTTGAGCTCCTTTTCATATTTGTTTAAGGGCCTCTCTCTGTTTGAGGCTTCCTTTTTACACTTGCTTCTTTACCTCTCTTGTATGCCTCTTTCTTGCATAGTATTTTATGCTCATTTTTAAATTGTTTTGAGCTTGGTTATAAACTGAAAAGTGGCTTATTTTGAGCCCTTCTTCAACATTGTTGAAGGGATCTTCACTGTTTGAGGCTTCCTTTTGTCACTTGCCTCTTTATCCCTCTTTTGGCTTTATTTTTGCATTTTTTGTTAGCCCCTTGTGCTTATATTTTTGGGCTCTGGTCCGAACTATAAATAGCCATATTTTGATCCCCTCTTCATGTTTGATCAAGGGTCTTTTGTTGTTTGAGGCTTATTTTTTGTTCTTTGTGTTTAAACCTCTTTTTAGGCCTTATTTTGCATAGTATTTTAAGCTTGCATGTGCACTGTTTTGGGTTTGGTCACTAACTGTAAAATACCATGTTTTGGGCCCCTCTTCAACTTTGTTGAAGGGCCCTCTTCTGTTTGAGGCCAGCAACCATCACTTGCTTCTTTGTCTCCCTTTTGGCCCATTTCTTGCATAATAGTTTAGCCATACTTGTGTTTGTTTTCGTGGCTTGTTGTAAACTGTAAAGTGCTTCATTTTGAGCCCCTCTTCAACTTTGTTGAGGGGCTCTTGGCCATTTAGAGCCAGCAGATGCTACTTACTTCATTATCTCTCTTTCGTAGGAATGGCAACGGGGCGGGGCGGGGCGAGGCCGGGGACTACCCCCCCCCCCGGTCCCCGATCCCCGAAAGTAACACTCCCCCCCGTTCCCACCCCCGTCGCCGACGGGGACCCCAATCCAGGCCCCATCCCCGCCCCCGATCGGGGATCGGGGATCCCCGACCCTGGAAAATCCTCGGTTTTTTTTTATGTAAAAATCTATTCACAAGCACCGATTATCAGGGTCTGGAGTGGAGGTAGATCTGCATAAAAAATACAACTGATTAATAATCAGATCTAAACACTGATATATAAAATAAATAAATTTAGAGACAGAAAAAAAAAAAAAACAGAACTATATTGTATTTTTTACAGATCTATACTCAGATCTAAACACTGATATATATATATATATATCTAATATACATATATGTAAACGAAATCCCGAGAGAGAGAGAGAGAGAGAGAGAGAGAGAGACTATTTTTACAGATCTATACTCAGATCTTAGATCTAATCTAAACACTGAGATATATATATATATATAATATACATATATCATATGAAACCTAGGTCGAAATCCCGAGAGAGAGAGAGAGAGAGAGAGAGAGAGAGAGAGAGAGATACCTAAACAGAGATGGGAGGCGCGGTGGTGACGGAGGGAGGATCGTCGGTGACGGTGGGAGGATCGCCGGTGACGGAGGTAGGCGCGGCGGTGACGAGAGAGGGACAGACGAGAGGAGCGGCGTGTGTTTGTTGTGTGAGTGTGAGAGGCTATGTCTGTGAAACCCTAACAAGACCAACATATGCGTATATATATATCTAGGGACCAAATTGTCATTTTAAATCGGGGACCACGCGGGGCGGGGGCGGGGCCGGGTCCGGTTCTGAAAAACATATCCCCGTCCCCGGCCCAGATATTATCGGGGATGAAAATTTGAATACCGTCCCCGGCCCGTAGGGGATATTTTTCGGTTATTCACCGCTTAATTCGGGGTCGGGGGGTCGGGTCACCGTCGGGCCGGTTTCAGATTGCCATCCCTACTCTTTCGGGACCATTTTTGCATGCTAGCTTAGTCCTATTTGTGTTCACTGTTTGGCCTTGCTTAAAACTGTAAATATGCTTGTTTTGGGACTGCCTTGATTCTGTCTTTAGACTTCATGATCAAATAACGCATGCTTTGCATAGCCATAGGTCATCCCATGTACCTAATTTCATGTTTCGGGTCTCATTCCATGTATCGGGTGCCATGTTTTCATGATTTGGGGCTGTTTTGCATCATATTTTGCTACTGAAATTTGCATGCTTGTATGCCATGTTCCATGCCTTGCCATGCCTTGTTAGAGTGGCATTCGTGCCCTAGGTTCGGTCCTCGGTTTGCGTGCATGCGTGCACGCATCTCAAGTGTCTCATTTCCATCTAACGGCCTCCTATGTGAGTGTGGCTGAGGTCCACTTATGTTGGTGTAAGTCCATTATGCATTGTGTATGCCATTTCATTCCATAGCATTGTGTATGCTAAGTTGTATGTTAGCGCATTGCGTATGCCATGTTACCTTGTGCATCGTGTATGCCATCTCATGGCATTGTGCATGTTAGGTTGTATCTTAGTTGCATTCATGCATGTGTAGACACCCCATTTTTGACCGTCCTCAAGACTTGGACGTCACCGCTTGAACACTTGGTGATTATCCATGTTTGTGTTCGTTTGGAGTTCCCGGAGGTCTCGGCTACGCGCCCTGCCTCAGGATCTCCGAACTCGACCGTTTTGTGTCTGGTTTTGCACCAAACACTTGTGTTTTGCCTTGGAGGGGCAGGGAATGCCTTGTGAGGCATCCCCACACACCACCGGCAGTGGCTAGAGGCCACCGGCTGGTTTTTGTTGCCGGTCGGCACTCTTTGTTGCCGGTCGGCATTCAATTTTGTCAAAATGACATTTTTGGCCGGCCGACTACTGTTCAGCTGCTTTTGGAGATATTTTGAAACAGCTGGCTGGCATTTTCTTCCCCTCCATACACGTGTATGGAGGGATGCCCCTCTTGTTAGCTTACATTGTAAGTTTACAAGATTGGCTCCTCTATAAGAGGAGCCCTCCTCTCCTTTGCTGAGGGGTTAGAAGAAATTAGAGCTTTTTGCTTAGAAAACACAGAGGAAGCTCTGGTTTTAGGGTTAGGGTTCAATACATATCCTATCTCTATATTATTCTTGTGTGTGTTTTAGTCCATACTATTGCACACAAGCACCTAGTGCTCCACCTTCCTTTGGCTACTGAGGTTCTAAGGGCTTGTTCTTGCTATTTTTGACTGGATTGAAGCTCAAGGAGGCAACAAGATCACCATTGTTAAAGAAAGGCTTCAAGGGTAAGAAACTAGTCCTTTTTACCCCATTTTTGCATCTTATTTCTACCTATCTTAGAGCTATTTTTGTGTTTAGTGTATAACATAAAAAAGTTCTATTTTTAGGCCCTCTTGATTGTTTGTTAAGAGTGTTTTGTGGTTTGGGTGTGTTTGACCACCCTTAGGCCTTGAAAGGCCCCATTTTTGTGCTATTTTGTGCTAGCTCCGGGATTTTGGTGTTTGGGTCTCTTCACCACTGAAATCTTGAGGGATTTCAATGGTAAAGATGATGCCTTGAAGTCCCAAGAAGGAGAGGGTCACCCCCTCTCCTTGTTGTCCTTGCAAAGGGCACTTTTTGGCCTCTTGAAGAAGCCTTTGTTCAAGTGTGTGTTGAGCATGCCATGACTGTTTTTCATGCTTATATTGCCATAATATAACATGGTTTTAAGTTGGTTTTGGTACACCATGCATTCTTAGCATGCCTACCATGTAATGCCTTGTAATTGCCTTAATATGCCTTAGGTTGTTAGCCTTTGTTCGAGCATGTTTTAGGCTTAGCCTTGTGAATGTTTTGTGCTTATTTTGCCATGCATTAGGTCTGTCCATAGTTGTTTGGATCGATTTTGGCATGCTTAGTATAGCTCCTTTGCATTTGTGGCTTGTCGGGCTTGTATGCCTCAAGTATGTGAATGTGTAGCATGTGTTGATTGCATTATTTTGGTGGTTTGGAACCATCCAACATGTAATTTCAGTCCCTTTGGCATGCTCATATGCTTGCCTTAGTTGCCTCTTTGCTGCTTTGAGAGCATGTGTTGTATGCCCTATGTTTTGACCATTGTGCATGTCTTTGAATTTGAGCCACTTAGATGCCATCTAAGTAGTCCTTTGGCCTTGTTTTAACATGCTAAAAATCTGTTTTTAGTTGTTTAATGCATGCCATGTTTGTTGTGCTAAATGTGCTTCAAAGCTTCATTACCTTGCTTCAAGTATTTGGGCCATTTGCATGCTAATGTTAGCTTCATGTGAGTTGGTTTGGCACCACATTCTAGCATGATTTTCAGAGTTAATGTTGCATGCTAATCGTCCATGATAGCCTCTTTTAAATGTGTTTTAAAGTCGCTAGTTTAATGCTTAAAGCTTGGACCATCACATGTACATGCGTGTGTGTGTGCTTAGCCTTCATTTTTGGGCACTTTGGCCACTGATTTTAGGCCTAATTGGAGTTGCCTAAGTCTTGTTTAAGTCCACCCCTTTGCTTGGTTTGCATGCTTGCCTTGTATGTGCGTTTGCATACTAGCATTCTTGTTTGCATCCCATGTTGCATACTAGTTGACATGCTTAGGATTGCACACATAGACATGCATGCCTTGTCCCTTGATTTTGTGATGGGAATTGGGCCCCTTTATTTGTTTGGTTTGCATTTCATTTGAAATTGAAGTGCACACTTGATTCTTGGGGCCATCATGCATGGAAATGCGTGATTGGTGGTCCGAGAATCGAGGCACATCCTCCCTTGAGTCGCAAACATGATAGGGGGCATGATTGGTGCATACATGGTTTGAATTGTGTTGCCATGCAAGTTTTGCCCTCTACTGCTGTGAGTTGCAGGTTCTGCAGGTATTTTCTGCCGACCGGCAACATTTTATGCCGGCCGGCAGTAAATCAACAGCCGATGGATGAATTTTGTGCCGGTGACCACAATTCACTGCCGATGGTGATTCTATTCAGCCGGTGGTATTCTCCAGTGTCCAGAAAGGCATCCTTGAGACTTTGGCAGTCTTCAGAGGAGCAAAGCAGGGAAAACAGAGGCAAACTATGCATGGCAGTGCAATTCCGAGCGGGATCCAAGCGCGCATGCATTGAGCCCTCTTCCCGAGGCGATTTACTGTTTTCTCCTAGTTTAGTTAGTTCGTTAACTGATTAGGCAATTTGTAATATTTAATTAGCTCGCGTAGTTAATTAATTTGTATTATTTATTCGGTCCCTCCGAGCGAGGGCAAATCTGTAATAAGTGTGGGTGAGTGGTGTGCATGTCTTCCAACCTCCACTTCTTTCTCCCTTTTATTTACCTGCTTATGGTGGTAGATTAGGGCACGTTTATTTTAGCATACCTTATGCAATGCATGCGTGCATCCATACATTTGTCCTACATGCACCGGGCTCGGTACATCATACAAACCGTATTGTATCTTCAAATCTAACTTGAATACGTGCACCCAATGATTGCATTTCACATGCCATTTTAGGGTTAGCCGAGCCTATCCTAAACTGCATCTCTGTATGTGATGCATTAGTCACTCTAACATGAACTAGGACATGCATGCTTGCTAACTAGTTTATTGTTTTGGCGCGGAGTACGATGTAAGTATTTACGCTTTAGCATATCACATGCGTGTGAATGTTAACATGACAGCATGATTACCATGTGACTAAGTGCTTATATGAGATAAACTGTTTGAATGCCTGTGGGTGGAGGTTGGATTGCTTGAGTTGGAAAAACTCATTGAAATCCGTGTTTTTAGCCTACTTGCGAGTAGCAAATTCCAAAGCCTTTTCAAAACGAACGGATATGCAATGCTTGTTTCCAAATTAGGCAATCTAGTCTATACTTGTTTGCTGTGCGCATAACATAGTAATTCTAGGCTAATAACCGGAATAAGAACACATAACGTTTTCAAAATCGGATATCACGGTTAGTAGAGGCCAGTCTTCGGATCGGGCGAAAGGGGGTGCTCATAGCTGACCTTCCCCGATCGTACCCAAGCTCCCGAGCCAAGACAACTTTGGTAATGACGGACACGTAGCCTTCGGCACCGAGTCAAGGTTTCCTAAATTTCCCATTTTAAAAATATTTAGGTGGCGACTCTGTATTTGGCAAAGCAGTCCATGTTTGGCACTTCTTTTCAAAATCTGTTTTTTCTCAAAACGATTTGCCAGAGTTGGACTCTTTGGTTCAGATTAAGAACCGCGACAAACAAAAAAGGGGAGTCTGAACTGTAGCATCGAGGTCCCTCGCGGGCGCTGTTACAGCATGCCATGCATATTTCATTGTGCTTGGGATAGGAGTTAGCCCAAGCACGGGAAACGAGAGACGTTTCGTACTTCGAGTGACGGAACGTGTCTCAATTCCCAGTCACCGACACTCCGGATTATCCATGATGGAGCCTCGGTCTTGTTGTGTTTTCATGTGCATTCATTTCATATTGAGTTGTGTAGTTCGACTCCTCAGCCATCATGCATCGAGATGCGTGATTGGTGGCACGAGGATCGAGGCATGCATACATATGTGAAAATACATTGCCATGCCCCTTTCTTGCTCTCTGTTGCAGCAAATCAAGAATCAGCAGCCTTTCGGAGCTTGGCACGCATTCCAAGAACAATTGCAAACAGAGGCTAATCAGGGCATCGCAGTGGATTTCCGCGCAAGGCAACTCAAAACATGCATCATCCATCATCTGGAGCAGAGTCGAGGCAGTCCCTAGCTTGCATGCTAGTTTACAGCTTTCCTAGTTTAATTTGTTAATTAATTAGGATTTTGTATTTATTCGGACTGTAATAATTTATTCGGGACTGTATATTATTTATTCGGACCCTCCGAGCGAGGGCAATGTTGTAATAAGTGTGCGTGCATGTGATGTATGTCTTCCAACCCCACGTCTTTCTCCCTTTTATTTACCAGCTTATGATGGTTAGATTAGGGCATGTTTCAATTAGCATACAGTATGATAACATGTTTGCATCATTCATCTATTTTGCATGCACCGGGCTCGGCGCATCATACTAACTGCATTGTATTTCAATTCCAAGTTGAATACTTGTTAGTTGTAGCATTTCACATGCCATGTTTAGAATAGCCGAGCCTGCTATAGTTGCATTTTTGTATGTGTTGCATTAGGCACTTCTGTATAATTAGGAACATACATGGATTTCTAATTAGCTTCTGTTTTGGCTTGGAGTACTCGGTGAGTGGTTATGCTTTAGCATCCTTGCATGTGTGTGAGTGACTGCCATGATAGCATGCTTACCATGAGGCTATGTGCTTATGTGATATAACTGCCTGAATGCCTGTGGGTGAAGGTTGGGTTATTTGAATTGGGACAATGCATTGATTGTTTGTTTTAAGCCCACTAGATAGTGGCAAAACCATGTTTTCAAAGCCCACCCGAGGGTGGCAAAATCTGCATTTTAAGCCTACTTGCGAGTAGCAAACTGCTTTTCAAAAACAAACATGAAGTGTTTTGTTCCAATTCAGGCGATCCAGTCTATACTTGTATGCTGTGCGCATCACATAGTAAATCTAGGCTAATAACTGGAATAAGAACACATAATGTTTTCAAAACTAGATATCATGGTTAGTAGAGGCCGATCTTTGATCGGGCGAGCGGGGGTGCTCACGAAGTGACCTTCCCCAATCGTACCCAAGTTCCCGAGCCGAGGCAACTTTGGTGATGACGGACACGTGGCCTTCGGCAACGAGTCAGGGTTTCCTAAATTTCCCAAAAATAAAACATTTAGGTGGCGACTCTGTATCTGGCAAAGCAGTCCATGTTTGGCACTTCTTTCAAAAATCTGTTTTCTCAAAACGATTTGCCAGATTTGGACTCTTTGGTTCAGATTGAGAACCGTGACACAAATCGAGTCCGAGCTGTAGCGAGGTCCCCCACGGGCTTGTTACAGTGAGTTTGGCAACTTTATTAGCAATCTTGAATTGATAGATATTCCAATGTTAGGTAGGCAATATATTTGGGGTAATCTCAAAGTTGGAGCAGAATTGATAGGTTTTTGGTTAACCCAGAGTGAATGGAATGGTATAGATACAAAGTTTGGGGGTTACAAAGACTTTTTTCAGATCATAGCCCCATTTTGCTGATGGAAGATGATAGGAATTGGGGCTCGAAGCCATTCAAGTTTATCAATGCTTGGGTTCTTCACCCCAAGTTCCTTGGTGATGCAAAAAAAGTTTGGGACTCAACTAATGTTCACGATTGGGCTTGTTATATAATTATGGAAAAGCTAAGAACTCTAAAAGTAGCTCTTAAAAAATGGAATGTGGAAGTGTTTGGCGATGTAGAATCAAAATTGAAAGAAGTTGAACGCGAGTTACATTCTATGGATTTACAATCTGAAATGAGAGAGTTGACTGAGGAGGAAGAGGGTCGAAGAAAGGAAGTCAGGGGTTTGATATGGAAGTTTAGCAAAAGAAAGGAGTGGATGTGGATACAGAAATCGAGTTGGATTGGGCTTTGAAAGGAGAGAGAAATACTAGATTTGTTCACATTATGGCCACCAAAAAGTACAACAGAAACCTGATTACTTCTGTTTCGGTTAATGGGGTTAAGGTGGATGAACCTACTGAGGTCAAACATGCAGCCTACCATCACTTCCAAAGTTTATTTACTGAACATTGGTGGTTTAGGCCAAGTATTGGAGGTGATTTTAAGAAAATTGCTGCTAGTCAAGTAGATGCTATTCTAGAGAGAGAATTCTCAGTAGAAGAAGTATGGGCTGCTGTAAAAGAGTGTGATTGCAACAAAGCCCCAGGGCCGGATGGGTTTAATATGATGTTCTTTCAAAAAGGGTGGAAGTTCTTGAAAGGTGACATTATGAAGTTTATGAAGGAGTTCTATAGCAACTGTAAATTGGGGTATGGGGTAAATTGTTCTTTTGTTGCTCTTATTTCCAAAAAGGAGAATCCAACCTCTCTTCTTGATTATAGGCCCATTAACCTTATAAATTCCCCATATAAGGTGTTGTCTAAAGTTTTGGCTAATAGATTGAAACAAGTCCTGCCTACTATGATTGATAAGGCCCAATCTGCGTTTGTTGGGGGACAAAGCATTCTTGATGGTGTTTTTATAGCTAATGAGGTAGTGGATTGGTGGAAAACATCAAAGAAGAAGGGCATTATTCTTAAATTGGATTTTCAAAAGGCTTACGACACTGTTAATTGGAACTATTTGTTGCAGATGTTAGATAGTTTTGGTTTTGGACCAAGATGGATTCGATGGATAAAAGAGTGTATAGAATCTGCTAGAATTTCCAAATTAGTAAATAGCTCACCGACAGCTGAATTTTGTCCGCAGAAAAGGTTAAGACAATGTGATCCTCTTTCCCCTTTCTTGTTCAATGTTGTTGCTGAAGGCTTGAACATATTGTTGTCAAGAGCTAAGGAATTGAGGATTATAAAAGGAGTGGAAGTGGGTAACAGTGAGGTCATCGTATCCCATCTTCAGTTCGCGGATGACACTATTATATTTTGTGAGGCTGAAAGGGCAGAGATTGTGGCTATTAAACGAATCTTAAGATGTTTTGAGATGGTCTCGGGGTTGAAGATTAATTTTCATAAAAGCATGATATGTGGGGTGGGAGTTGATAATGGGTTGGTTGAGGAGTTTGCAGACATACTTAATTGTCGGAGTCATAAGTTACCTTTAAAGTACCTTGGGTTGCCACTTGGAGCTAACACAGGTCAGAAGCAAATATGGCAGCCAGTGGTAGACAGGTATAAAAAGAAATTATCTGGGTGGAAGAGAAGGTTGTTGTCATATGCTGGTAGGGTCACTCTCATCAAAGCTGTGTTATCTTCTTTACCTATTTATTATATGTCCTTGTTCAAGATACCAGAGTGCGTCGTTAAGGAACTTGATAGGATTCAAGGGGATGAGTCTAAAAGGAAAATCGATTTGGTAAAATGGAAAGTAGTGCAGATGAATAAGAAACAAGGAGGTCTTGGTCTTAGAGACATTAGATTGATGAATGAATGTTTACTTCTTAAGTGGTGGTGGAGATATGCCTTTGAAGATGAGGCTTTGTGGAAATCTGTGATTTGTGCCAAGTATGGAGTTTCGGGGGGCCACTAGTTTCCTCCAGTGCATGCTCTGATTTCTATTTCTGCTATCTGGAGACAAGTCCTTGCTGTGTCTTATTTTAATCCTCGACTGCATAATTTTTTTCTGGAAAATGTGGAGCTTAGGATTGGTGATGGGGTAAAATTCTGGTAGGACACTTGGCTGGGAACATCAAGTCTCAAATCTCAGTTTCCAAGGCTGTATCAATTGAGTTTAAATAAGGAGATCACCTTGAAGATGCAGATTGGTTGCAGAGATAATAGCAACAATTGGTGCTTTAACTTTAGAAGGCCTCTATTTGGATGGGAAGAAGATGAGGTGTTAAGGTTGCAAAATCTGTTGGGAGTAGGACCATGCCTTATGGCTTGTCAAAAGGATTCAATCAGGTGGAAAGCTGACCAGTTGGGGATTTTCACAGTTGGTTTTGTGTATAATTGGTGCAAACAAAATGATGGGCCTATCCTCAATTATCTAGATTTGGTCTGGAATAACTTTGCTACCCCTAAGGCTAAATTCATTACTTGGCTCGCTTAGAAAGGTAGATTGAAAACATCCGCATTCCTCAGTAGAATTGAAGTATTGAGAGGTAATGGGGCTTGGCAGTGTGTGCTATGCAAAGTTGAGGAGGAAACCTTCAATCATATTTTTTTGTTCTGTCCATTTGCGTGGCTTGTGTGGTCAAACATCATGGGCTGGTGGGGAATTCAATGGGTGTTACCTGGGTCTTTTGAAGGCTTGATGCAATGGTGGTTGGGGTGAAAACTCAGGAAAAAGGAAAAGAGAGTGTGGAGGGTTATTTTTATTTCTTTCATTTGGTCACTGTGGATGTATAGAAATGACTGTTTATTTAATAATACTCAACTTGATACTGTTGCTTTATGTGAGCTTATTAAAATTCAAGTGGCCTTGTGGTTGAAGTCTGTTAATGTGGGGTGTTGTTTCTCCATTCAAGAGATTGTTTCAAACATAAAATGGGTGAGGCATATTATCTAAGGGCTAAAGGAGGCTCTGTTTGGGTGCAATATGTATAATGGGTGATGCTTTGGCGTTGCTGTTCTGCTGGGATTGCTTATGGTCTACGTGGGTTGTTATATAATGGTGCTACTCTATTATTCATGCTCTGTTTGGATGCTATTTAAAAGAGGCTTTGTTTGGGTTGCTGGTCTGCTGGGGTTGCTGATCTGCTTGGCTTGTTGCTGCTATTGAGTTTCTCTGCTGCTGTGCTGATTTGTTGTTGTTTGTTAGCTTTGGGTTGTAATTTTATTTTAGATATGGCTAGATTATATTTGCTGTTGTTGTCCTGTTTTGGGTTGGTTTGGGGTTGTAATTTGTTGTTGCAGATCTGTCTCTGGTTGGTTTCTAATCAACCTTTGATGTGGTGCTAGCACATGATTGGGTAGTCTTATCGATGCCAACCTAGTTGGGATTGATTTGGTCCACTATGATACTTTTTGCACTTATTCTTCTTCTTTCTTTTTTGATGTAATATTCTCTTTTTTCATCAATAAAGTTCTTGTTCTTTTGCTGATCAAAAAAAAAAAAAAAAAAGTATAGAAAATAGTTGGTGTGTTAATGTAGAAAAGAGTAGATGAGAGGAACTATTTATAGGCCACTAAGACTTTACAAAATATACCAAAAAATAATAATGACCATGAACCTAGAGAAAAGGAAGAGTCTTCAAAAAATTAACTCACCACCAAGTCCATGAACTATATTTCCTCATATGGTCCACCACTGATCATATTTCCTAATCTAAACTATTTGTTGTACCCTTCATATATATCATTTTTTAAAATAAATTAAGTACATCCGGTAATCGTAACATGTTTAATTTATTAACTTTATTTCCAACAACAACAACAACAAAAAAAACAAACAAACAAACAAACAAACAAAAAATTGAATGATAAATGTGCTTTTGAAAATAGACCTTTTTTTTTTTTTTTTCTTCTCATAACAAATGTGATAAAATAAACAACCCATAACTATCAAATGGATCTAAAGTTAGCTAAAGTTAGCAAGTAAACAAACGTTAGCTTCATGATTAAAATGACTAAAATTGGTAACTTCAAATATCAAATGACAAAATTAGAACTTGAGGAACTAAAATAACAATTAGTACATATTTTAGGGACTAAAATTGTTTTTTATCTTTTAAAAAATGTCATTATTATATCATTCTAATAACACATTTAATATAAAATTTATGTTTACAAATCACTATTTTTTTTCTTTAAAAAAAAAAAGAAAAAAAGAATGGTACCAGCTAGAGAACTAAATGCAATTGAAAACATTCCAACAAAATCAATCCTCATACTTGGTGATATGCAAATTTCATTTCTTAACATAACTCAAGAAATCATTGAGGGAGTAAATAATTAGATAAAGAAATTAATTGATTAGCAATTAATTATGTTTATAAAAAAATTATGCAAATTACGTGTTAGATTTGTATCCATTTACTTAAAGAGAACAAATTGTCTCCAGTCTGAAATCTGAACTACTCGGTGATGTTCGGGTCCACCACAGACCATGTTACCTAATCTGAACTATTTGTTGTACCCTTTGTATATATCATTTTTTAAAATAAATTAAGTAGATCCAATAATCGTAACATGTTTAATTTATTAAGTTTATTTCTAACAACAACAACAACAACAACAACAAAATTGAATGACAAATGTGCTTTTGAAAATAGACCATTTTTTTTTCTTTTCATAACCAATGTGATAAAATAAACAACCCATAATTATCAAATGGATCTATTTTTTCTTTTCCTTGAATGATATATACGAAAGATTTTACAAAATAAAGGATTAAATTATTGAAAATGAGAGAAATACCCTCCAGTATAGATGTGGACCGGAGAGAAACCCCACCTTTATTTTAAATTAAAAGATTCTCAAAGTAACTTATTATTTAAAAAATATTATTATTATGTCATTCTAATAAAATATTTAGTATACAATTTGTGTTTACAAATCATTTTCGGAAAAAAGAATGGTACTTACCGGAGAACTAAATATAATTGAAGACATTTCAAGAAAATCAAACCTATATGCAAATTTTATTTCATAATGTAACTCATAATAAAGACATAATTATCATCATTTTAGCTGTCTACATACTATATCTACCTATATGTGTACTATATAAACCCTTCTTTGATCTACAAAGGATTTCAAGTTTCAGTTTTGGATTATATATATATCTATCAAGCTTTGAGAGAGAGACAGAGAATATGGAGGGTGTGAGAATGATGAGGGAGGTTGTGATGGTTGTAATGGCAGGGCTGATTATGGGAACAATTGTAATGGGACCGGGGCAACCCAAGCCTTCTTTCCTTGTTTGTTTTGCTGCATGCTATATTTCTTGCACCTCTTCCAATACTTCTTCGTTGATTTGTGGTACCAAATGCTTCAAAGAGTGCATCTTTCCACCAAACAATCCAGCTCCTCCTCCTCAAAATACACATGACTTGTGCATTTTGGGCCGTGCTTCCTCTTTATGCACCCATTTTAGTACTAAAGAAAACCCTAGTAAGTTTTTATCTCTCCTCTCTTTTAATAGAAAAAAAATCAATACAATAGTTCTAACACACCTCATTATCAACATGTGGAATATCACTAAACTATTTAGTAATAATCTATTATATAGGATGGTAAATTCTATTATTTGTACATAACTACAACTCTAATAGATTCTAATTAACTATCACATTTATGCCGATGACGATTGTATATTATTGGCGATTGATTTTTTAATACAATATTGTTAGGCATTACGAAAAAAATATCATGAAAATCCTTCATGAAGATTTTCTATCCTTGAATTAGTTTGTAGTGTTTTATCATATATTATGTAATCACCCTTAAATTAATTTTATGAAACTATTCATGATGTTTATTTTATGACGGATAATATTACATTTTTTAATATATCCCCCCTTTGTTCTTGTTGTTTTTGCTTTCTTTCATCAGGTGAAGAGAACGTAGAGAACTACGTGGATTTTTGCTCAAATAAGTGAGCCAAGAAGCACAAATCACAACGAGTGTATTGATGAATAATAATGACTCAATAATGATGTAATGATTACAACTTTTGTTTTAGGGGAAATAAAATCAAGCCTCATCCTTGGTAATATGTAAATTTCATTTCATAACATAACTCATGAAATCATTGAGGGAGTAAATAATTAGATAAAGAAGTTAATTGATTAGCAATTAATTATCTTTATAAAAAAAATTATGCAAATTATGTGTTAGATTTGTATCCAATTACTTAAAGAGAACAAATTGTCTCTAGTCTGAAATGTAACGCCCTCAAAATAATACATATAAACCAATCATTCAAGACATCCATAGATAATAAAGAATAAAACATATTTCCATTCATCAGAGTATTTAGTTCAAAAGTATTACATGTTGACAACAAAAGTAGGTGCCCTACGGGCTTACAACTTTCCAAGCCAACACTTGGTTACAAAAATGAAGAGTTCTAACTCTAAACACATTAAGCCCTTGGCTTGAATTTACATGTAATACGCAAAATAATCAAGAAAGTAAACCTTCAGCTTCTACAACCTCCCAAGCTACATCCTTGGAGGCGGCATATCACCTGCACCTGAAAATGATGTCCCCTATAGGGTGAGCCAACGCCCAGTAGAGATATGCTAAATATAATATGAACGATAACTAAAACATTAGCTTTTGATAAATGTTTTACTCATATAAACGGACGTGCATCTCTTTCATAACCAATCCATATTCATAGATATATGTATATCAATCCTTTTTCGTTTCATTAACCAAACCAATTCATAGATATGGTTCTCCATTCATCCAGACAGTTCATAATGAGATTGCAACTCACATTATTAACACTTCAACACTTCAATTCATCTACATTATGCAAACGCAATCAAGATTTCAGGACTTTCACCCTGGACACTCCGGCCAACTTAGTTATCAATGGAGTCCATCCCCTATCTTGTCCTAAACAGGTTTGAGAGTACATCCCCTATCTCCTCTCAAACCTTGGAGTATATCCCTATCTCCTCCCAAACAAGATACATATGCAATGTATTTAAACACTTATCATATACAATGACCAAGCAAAGCACATATTCAATGTGTTATTCCATCTGTCAAATTCAATGACATGCTCAATTGATTAGTTTTAATTCACCTAATCATCATGCAGTGTCTACAACAATCAAGACTATCCTCCACCGATAGCCTAATACAATTATTTCTAAATATATAATAAATTCATCAACAGATAAATTATCAACATTTTCATAGATGAGTGATTAATTAATCTAACTACACCATTCCATCTCATAATTTCTCAATTTCATTATTTCTAACTAATTTCACATTTCCATAATTAATTTCATTAATTATACCAATGACCCAATTTAACCCAACTTAGGCATTTTCCCCATTTTCTCAATATTGACCCAAAGGTCCAAATATCATCAATAAACATCCATGACCTCATTTTAACATCCATATACACATGTATAGTTCACAAGGAATAAAACCCCTCTTTATACATTTCAAGTTTTGAAACCCTAACACCCAAAATTTCCCAATTTCAACATTAAATCAAAATGACCACATGTTCATGTCAAAGGCCATAAATATGAGTAGTTATCCTTGCCTCAAGTGAAGAGACTTAAAGAAGATGATGAAGAAACTCAGATGTGCTCCAAACCCACAATTTTTCGGATCAAAACGAAGATCAAGGCAAGCTCCACACTTAATACAAAGGAACTAGGGTAGAATATCACTAGAACTAGATGTATTTATAGAGAAGATGTAGTCTAGAGAGAGGAGCTCTCAAATTAGGGTTTTGGAGTGCTTTAGAGAGAGAGTCAAAGAAAAGTGATCCCAAAAGCTTCTTCTCGGACTGATATACATCACAGTCCGCTCGAGCGTGGGACGCCCCGCTCGAGCGTCAAACACAGACTCTCGCTCGAGCGTGGAAAGCGCCGCTCGAGCGTGGGATACACACTTCCAGAAGTTTTGCAGACGATGGTCCCCGCTCGAGCGTGAAAGTGGACGCTCGAGCGTCCGATGTCCTGCAGGGAAAAATACTGAAGACTGAATAATCCCGCTCAAGCATCAGACTGCCCGCCCGAGCGGAGGAGCAAATGCAAAGGGCCTGCTCAAGCGTGAAGGCCAAAATCTGGGCATAAACTATTTGTTTCTAAACACAACCAACATGTTTCAAACCTGCCCAACATAACTCAAAACTCAAATACAAAGAGTAAAGGATGGAAATGCAATACAGACAACAACAAACACCCACGGAACCGAGTCCGAGATACAATAAACAATGAAAGAAAAACCGGGATCGCTATAACCTCCCCCCCTTCAAGAATTTCATCCCCGAAATTAGATAAATAAGTTTCAAAATTATGTTTTCTCAATTCTCAACAAGATTATAATTCAACATTCAACATCTTGACCCATTACCGGTCATTCCACCTCTTTTCAAGAGGACAACTTACAAATACAACTCCAACACGCATTCCTTTGAATTTCAACAAGTCTCAGCATTATATTCCACAATTCTATAACATATTCAATGTTAACGATATATTTGCATTTCTAAAACATAATTAGCATATACAATGTTAAAGTAAACTTCCATTCTCAAGGCATACTGAATCATTACAATACTTCCATAAACCAAAACATATACAATGTTCTTAGAGTTTATCAACAAAACAAGGTTTCCAATACATGGTTAAACATTAACAAACAAGTCCGGATATTTCTCACGGACCTCCAACTCACGTTCCCAAGTGGCTTCCTCAACCCCGTGATGTTTACACAGAACTTTTACCAAAGGTATCGTCTTGCCTCGTAAGACTTGTTCCTGCCTGTCCAAGACTCTCACCGGTCTCTTCTCATACGAGGCATCCTTATCAATCTTTAAGTCGGTCCAGTCCAATACATGCGATGGATCTGGCTCGTACTTTCAAAGCATACTAACATGAAACACGCCATGCACTCCGGACAATTGCGGCGGCAAAGCTAAACGGTAGGCAACCTCACCAATCCTCTCAAGGATCTCAAAAGGGCCAATAAACCGAGGGGACAACTTCCCACTTTTCCCAAACCTCATCAAACCCCGCCTAGGTGATATTTTCAGAAAGACGTGATCACCCACCTCAAATGCCAAAGGCCTCCTCCTACGGTCGGCATAGCTCTTTTGGCGACTCTGGGCTGTAACAAGCCTCTTATGGATAAGTTCAACTTTCCCCGTCGTTTCCCGCACCAACTCCAGGCCTAACAAAAGTGCATCACCCACCTTGGCCTAACATACTAGAGACCTACACGGTCGGCCATACAAGGCCTTAAACAGTGCCATACCGATGCTCGATTGGAAATTGTTGTTATAGGCAAACTCCACTAAGGGCAAGTGCCTCTCCCACGACCCACCAAAGTCAAGTTCACAGCCTCGAAGCATATCCTCAAGGATCTGAATGGTACGCTCGGATTGCCCATCAGTCTGAGGATGATAAGCCGTGCTAAAGGTCAATCTAGTGCCCAAGGCACTCTGTAGACTCTGCCATCACCTAGCAGTAAAACGTGGATCTCTATCTGAAACGATTGACACTGGGACTCCGTGCAACCTCACTATGTCCCGAATATACAAGTCGGCAAGATGATCTACCGAATCTCTCACGCGCATAGGAATAAAGTGTGCCGACTTAGTCAACCGGTCTACGACCACCCAAATGGCATCACTACCCCGTTGAGTCCTCGGAAGACCTACAACGAAGTCCATCATGACATGCTCCCACTTCCACTCGGCAATAGGCAAGGGTTGTAACAATCCCGCTGGCCTCTGATGCTCGGCTTTCACTTGCTGACAAGTAAGGCACTTAGACACAAAAACTGCCACATCTTTCTTCATACCCCGCCACCAAAACTGGTGACCCAAATCACGATACATCTTAGTGCCTCCCGGATGCACCGCAAGGCGCGAATGGTGAAACTCTCGGAGTACTTCCTCTTGGCAAGACTTCGGTACAAACAGACGGTCTCGGTACCTTACACTCAGGTCGGGATACACAGCCAAACCCTTCTCAACCTTCCCACTGAAGATTTTCTCCCAGAGGGATTCTACCTCAAGGTCACTCATCTGTGCCTTTAACACTCGATTCACAAGTGTAGGCTGCGCAACTACAGAAAACAAGGCCGCAGACTCAACAGATTCGCCCAGAAGCAAATCAAACTCTCCAAGTGTACCCAACATTTCCCACTCCCGGATGGCTATACAAGCTACATCACTAATGGATTTCCTACTAAGGGCATCGGCCACAACATTGGCCTTCCTCGGATGGTAATGCAACTTGAAGTCATAATCCTCAATGAACTCCATCTACCTCCTCTGCCTCAAGTTCAAGTCTTTCTGTGTAAACAGATATTTCAGACTCTTATGATCCGAGAACACCTCGAATCTCTCACCATACAGGTAATGCCTCCAGATCTTCAGGGCAAAAATCACAGCTGCTAACTCTAGGTCATGTGTAGGGTAGTTTCTCTCATGTGTTTTCAACTGCCACGAGCCATAGGCTACCACTTTCCCCTCTTGCATCAACACACAACCCAAACCCTCTCGTGAGGCATCACAATACACTGCATAACCCAAACCTCTCTCCGGAATAATCAAAACTGGAGCGGTGGTGAGTCTATCCTTAAGTTCTTGGAACGACTTTTCATAAGTCTCACTCCATACAAATTTGACCCCTTTCTGCGTCAATCTAGTCAACGGCGAAGCTAGCCTGGAGAAATCTTTCACAAACCTACGGTAATAACCGGCCAATCCCAAAAAACTGCGGATCTCAAAAACACTCTTAGGCTGTACCCAATCTTGCACTGCCTCTATCTTGAATGTATCAACAGACACCCCTTCCCCGGAGACTACATGGCCTAAGAACTTAACCTCTGTTAGCTAGAACTCACACTTCCCAAATTTGGTATACAGCTTATGGGCTCTAAGCAACTCAAGCACCACTCTCAAGTGTTCCTCGTGCTCCTCCTCCGAAGGTGAATAAATCAAAATGTCGTCCACAAAGACGACCATAAAGCGATCTAAGAACTCCCGGAATATCTGTTTCATCAAGTTCATAAACACTGCCGGTGCATTGGTGAGCCCAAAAGCTATCACCAGAAACTCATAATGGCCATATCGCGTATAGAATGCCGTCTTCGGGATATCCTCCTCCCTAACCCTCAACTGATGATAACCGGATCTCAAGTCTATCTTAGAGAAACAACGGGACCCTTTCAACTGGTCAAACAAATCATCTATACGGGGCATAGGGTACTTGTTCTTAACCGTAGCCCCTGTTCAATTTCCGGTAATCAATACAAAGTCTCAAAGCCCCATCTTTCTTTTTAGCAAAGAGGGCCGGTGCTTCTCATGGCGAGGTACTAGGGCGGATAAAGCCCTTATCTAGCAACTCCTGGAGTTGAATCTTCAACTCACTCAATTCGGTTGGGGCAAAACGATACGGTGCCATGGAAATCGGTGCCGTGCCAGGCACTAAGTCAATAGAGAACTCGATCTCACGATGAGGTGGTAAACTAACAAGATCCTCGGGAAAGACGTTCGAGTACTCACGAACCACTCTCGGCAACTCAGCCTGAGTATCATCACACTCACTACTCATACAGCTAGCGAGAAGGCGACTAAGCTCACTCCGCCCTCGCAGATCATACACTGGTGGCAAAACACTACCAACCCGATCCCCCAAGAAATGAAAACAATCCCCGCTCAAGGTACATACAGTGGTGCTGTTTGGTGTAGCTGTTAAAACAGATTATAGTTTATAGCTTAACAGATTATAGATTATGACTTTAATCAAAAGCTGTTAATCTGTTTGGTATAGTTATTGGATTACAGATTTAAGTTGCTGAGTAGTGTTTGTTAAATAAGCTGTGGAGTAGCTTTTTCAATTAATTTTTATTTTTTATTATTCACTATTTATTTACATTTTTCATAAAAAATAATAATAATATTTTATAGTCCATTTGGGTCTTTTTATATTTTTAAAAAAATAAAAAATAAAAAAATCTAAGAGTATAACCGTGAATTAACATGCCCATAGCAAAAGCTGATAATCAGAAGCAAGGGGTGAGCAGCTTCTCAGAATCAGCTTTTTTGACTTAAAATAAGTTGTTAGAATCAGAAACTGTTTGAAAAAAGTTTAACCAAACAGTCCAAAATAACTTTTTAAAAGCCAGAAGCCATAAGCTGGCTCAAAAAAGCCCCACCAAACACCCCCAGTGACCCTCTGGCGGTACCAATCAATAACAGCTCGGTATGACGATAACCAGTCCATACCCAAAATCACATCAAAACCCGACATGGCCATAACTACAAAAGAAAATGGAAGCTGGCGGTCGACGACCTCAATATCACACCCTTTACATCCTTGTTTCAAAATCAATTCACCCCCAACAGGTGATATAACACAAATAGGAGATGCTAACTGCGCCAACTCCAACCCCAAAACAGATGCAAATGCAGTAGATATAAAGGAATGGGATGCACCCGTATCAATCAACACATTAGCAACTGAGTTGCAAAACAAAAAGGTACCTCTCACAATTGATGGAGTCGGTACAAGATCCTGCGCTGTAACAACATATACGCGCCCTGAAGGCCTCTGATCTACCTGCTCACCTCTCGGAGCATAAGACTGCTGCACAGACTGAGCCGAAGAGGCTCCCTAATTGGCCCTCGAGGCTTGAACTGACTGAGCTGGCTGATGGCTCTAAGTCTGCCTCAAACCAGATGCACCAGATGTGCCACTCAACTACAGGCAAAACCTTTTCAGGTGCCCCGCCTGACCACACTGGTAACAAGAGAGCGGCTGGCCTCTGCCCTGACTGTGGCTCTGAGGACGAGCCGAAGATGAAGCTGCTCTCTGCCTTTCTCTCTTCTGCGGGCAAGCTGGAGACTTGTGGCCCAGCTGACCACATTTGTAACAAGTGAAGTCTCCCTGTCCATCTCTCCCAGAACCTGAGCTCGGCACTGGAAAGGTAGATCTAGAATATGCTCCCTGGGACTGCTGAGGGTTAAAGCCCCTCTGCCTCTTACCGTCCCCGTGACCTTCTTGACTCCTTTTGGAGCCCCTCATCCTCTCCTCCTCCTCATGCATAATGATCTCAAGATGGGCCATAGCATCCACAAGGCGTCCATACTCCCGAGTCATGGACCTAGCAACCCTAAGCTTAAGCCCGGTCCTTAACTTCTTTTCGAACTCAAGACAACGGCGTTCCTCGGACACCACTAGCTCAGGTGCAAACCTAGAAAGGCTAGTAAAGGTGGCCTCAAACTCCGCCACAGGTGTGTTCAGCTGCTTGAACCAACAGAACTGGTCCCTAAACTTCTCCCTGACAGTGGGAGACAAAAACTTCTCTTGAAAGGCATCAATGAAAGCCTCCTAAGTCCCTCCAATATGACCTCGCACGAACTTCCACCACTGACCCGTGTCTCCCTTCAACTGGAAAGACGCCAAGGTCACCTTCAAGGCCCCTTCTTCGATGCCAAGCATCTCAAACGTCTTCGTCATCTGCTCAAGCCACTTATCAGCCTTTAGTGGCTCCTTTGGATCACCTACAAACTCGTCCGGATTCGACAGGAAGAATTCCCTTATCAGAAAGGACGGTCCTGCCTCTGTTACATGGGCCTGAACTTGATTCTCAGCCCTGAGAATGTCCATAGATTCCCTCAAAACTCCTGCCATCTCGCGGGCTAAGGTCCCCATGGCCTGTTGACCTACAGGCTCGGCTACATTGGCCTAACCAACCCCCTTCTGCTGCGCTGGAATCTCATCCGGTATAGGCATCTCCTGCCTCCTAAGCCTACCACGCCTACCTCCACGTCCTCGTCCTAATATCCTAATACAGGTAACAAAGACATTAGCACATTCAAAAATGTGCCGAAGCTATTTTACTCGCGTCCTAATACATGGACAACTGTAATTCACTCCACGTAAGCATATAATCACATAAACACTTACAAATTTCATATCCAGATAATGACAGTCCTGTGGCGTTGCTAGAGTTCCAGTTAGAAACAACATTGATCAAGTGCTTTTCCAATAGGACTCCCAGAAACCCAAGGATCCAATCAACATCCTAGAAACTAAATTTCATACCCACTTAGTCACGTAAACATGTTATCACATAAGCACATAACATCATGCATAAGTCTTTAACAAGCGAGACAAATCCATTGTAGTACTAACCACTTCCCACGTACCCAAGTATTCAAACCTGGTACGCTCTGATACCAAGTGGTAACGCCCTCAAAATAATACATATAAACCAATCATTCAAGACATCCATAGATAATAAAGAATAAAACATATTTCCATTCATCAGAGTATTTAGTTCAAAAGTATTACACGTTGATAACAAAAGTAGGTGTCATACGGGCTTACAACTTTCCAAGCCAACACTTGGTTACAAAAATAGAGAGTTCTAACTCTAAACACATTAAGCCCTTGGCTTGAATTTACATGTAATACGCAAAATAATCAAGAAAGTAAACCTTCAGCTTCTACAACCTCCCAAGCTACATCCTTAGAGGCGGTATATCACCTGCACCTGAAAATGATGTCCCCTATAGGGTGAGCCAATGCCCAGCAGAGATATGCTAAACATAATATGAACGATAACTAAAACATTAGCTTTTGATAAATGTTTTACTCATATAAACAGATGTGCATCTCTTTCATAACCAATCCATATTCACAGATATATGTATATCAATCCTTTTTCGTTTCATTAACCAAACCAATTCATAGATATGGTTCTCCATTCATCCAGATAGTTCATAATGAGACTGCAACTCACATTATTAACACTTCAACACTTCAATTCATCTACGTTATGCGAACGCAATCCAGATTTCGGAACTTTCACCCTGGACACTCCGGCCAACTTAGTTATCAATGGAGTCCATCCCCTTTCTCCTCCCAGACAGGTTTGAGAGTACATCCCCTATCTCCTCTCAAACCTTGGAGTACATCCCTATCTCCTCCCAAACAAGATACATATGCAATGTATTTAAACACTTATCATATACAATGACCAAGCAAAGCACATATTCAATGTGTTATTCCATTTGTCAAATTCAATGACATGCTCAATTGATTAGTTTTAATTCACCTAATCATCATGCAGTGTCTACAACAATCAAGACTATCCTCCACCGATAGCCCAAAACAATTATTTCTAAACAGATAATAAATTCATCAACAGATAAATTATCAACATTTTCATAGGTGAGTGATTAATTAATCCAACTACACCATTCCATCTCATAATTTCCCAATTTCATTATTTCCAACCAATTTCACATTCCCATAATTAATTTCATTAATTATACCAATGACCCAATTTAACCCAACTTAGGCATTTTCCCCATTTTCTCAATATTGACCCAAAGGTCCAAATATCATCAATAAACATCCATGACCTCATTTTAACATCCATATACACATGTATAGTTCACAAGGAATAAAACACCTCTTTATACATTTCAAGTTTTGAAACCCTAACACCCAAAATTTTCCAATTTCAACATTAAATCAAAATGACCACATGTTCATGTCAAAGGCCATAAATATGAGTAGTTATCCCTACCTCAAGTGAAGAGACTCAAAGAAGATAATGAAGAAACTCAGATGTGCTCCAAACCCACAATTTTTCGAATCAAAACGAAGATCAAGGCAAGCTCCACACGTAATACAAAGAAACTAGGGTAGAAGATCACTAGAACTAGATGTATTTATAGAGAAGATGTAGTCTGGAGAGAGGAGCTCTCAAATTAGGGTTTTGGAATGCTTTAGAGAGAGAGAATCAAAGAAAAGTGATCCAAAAAGCTTCTTCTCGGGCTGATATACATCACAGTCCGCTCGAGTGTAGGACGCCCCGTTTGAGTGTCAAACACAGACTCTCGCTCGAGCGTAGAAAGCGTTGCTCGAGCGTGGGATGCACACTTCCAGGAGTTCTGCAGACGATGGTCCCCGCTCGAGCGTGAAAGTGGACACTCGAGCGTCTGATGTCCTGCAGGGAAAAATACTGAAGACTGAATAATCCCGCTTGAGCTATAGCGATCCCGATTTTCTCTCCTTTGGTTGTTGTATTTCGGACTTGGTTCCGTGGATGTCAGTTGTTTTATATGCTTCTTTTCCGTCCTTTAATTCCTTGTATTTGAGTTTTAGGATGTGTTGGGCAGGTTTGTATCAGGTTGGTAGTGAGTTTGAACCAATAGTTGCTGCCCAGATTTTTACTTCTTCGCTCGAGCGAGGCTTTTGTCGCTCGAGGGAGCTCTGTATTTTAGTTCCTTCACTCGAGCGAGAGTTGAGTGTTGTGTCTGGTGTTTCGAATGAGAAGTCTTACGCTCGAGCTTGCGTCTGCATCTGGTTTTGAACCTGAAGGTTGCATTTCTTGGCTCGAGCGAGCGAGCTGTATGTTTTGGGTTTCTTCGCTCAAGTGAGCTTTTCTTCGCTCGAGCGTGCTTCTGGGTTACAGACCTGAAGCTTTGAATTGTTGGCTCGAGCGAGGCTTTGTGCGCTCGAGTAAGGTTTCTTTGTGTCTGGTTGCTCGAGCGACCAATCCTTCGCTTTATCGAGCTTCGAATATATCAGTTGATAGCAGCCTCTTCTTCTTCACTTTTTCATCTCCTTTTTCACTCAAACCCTAGAACGGCTGCCTCTCTCTCTAAACCACCACTTCTCTCTACAAATCCATCTAGTTCTAGTGTGTTTCTACCCTAGTCCCTTTGTTAAAAGTGTGGTGCTTGGTGTGGGCTTCGTTTCAATCCAAAAAAGTTGGTGTTTGGAGCATCTCGAGTTTTCACCTCCTTCTCTTTTGAGTCTCTTCTCTTGAGGTAGGGATAACCTACTCCTCTTTATGAGTTTTGACATAAATGTTGGGCATTTTGATTGGATGGTGTTGTTGGGTAATTTTGGGAAAAGTTAGGGTTTGATTTGTAATTTATAAAAGAGGGGTTTTGTGTTTTAAGGCTCCATATGCATATAAGGCTTTGGGAATATGAGTTTGTGAGTCAAATTGGTGGAATTTGGTCTTAGGATCAATATTTGAGAAAAAGGGAAAATGTCCTAATTAATGTGATAAATTAATTTGCATAATTAATTTGGGGAAAGTTTGGAAATATGAAATTGAGTTGAAAATCATGAAATTGCGAAATTATGAGATTGAATGGTGTAGTTGGATAAATTAATCACTCACCTATGAAAATGTTGGTATTTTATTTGTTTGATAAATTTATTATCTGTTTAGAGATAACTGCTTTGGGCTATCAGTGGAGGATAGTCTTGATTGTTGTAGACACTGTATGTTGATTAGGGAAAACTGAAACTAATCATATTGATTATGTCATTGAATATGACAGTTGAACTAATACATCAAATATGTGTATTGATTGATCATTGTATATGATAAGTGATTATATACATTGTATATGTATGTGGTGTAGGAGGAGATAGGGGATGTACTCCATGGTTTGGGAGGAGATAGGGGATGGACTCTCAAACCTGTTTGGGAAGAGATAGGAGATGGACTCCATTGATAATTGAAGTATTGAAGTGTTTTTTTTATATGAGCCGTAATCTCATTGAATTGTTGTTATTGGAAGTGTTGTTATATGAGTTGTTATCTCATCTAATTGTTTGGCCAGGTTCTGAGCCATGTTTGTGAATTGAATTGGTTAAGTAAAGGAAAGTGAAATGAAACATGTACGTAATTGTCATGGAACTGAATTGTGTTGTAAATTGGTTCACAAGTGTAAGCCATTTATCATATGCTAATATTTTAGTTATTGCTCATATCTGGTTTAGTATATTTCTATTGGGCTTTAGCTCACCCTATATGGGACATCATTTTCAGGTTCAGGTGATATGCCACCTCTAAGGACGTAGCTTGGGAGGCTTAGAGGCGGAAGAACTTTTGTTGTTATATTTTTGTGTATTACATGTAAATTCAAGCCAATGGCTTATTTGTATAAAGAGTTAGAACTCTTTTTTTGTTGAACCCAAGTGTTGACTTGGAAAGTTATAAGCCCGTAGAGCATTTACTTTTATTGTCAACATGTAATACTTTTGTAATGAATACTCTGATGAATGGAAATATGTTTTATTCTTTTATAATTATACATGTCAAGAATGTGGGTTTATATGTATTATTTTGAGGGCGCGACATGAGCGGAGGAGCAAATGCAAAGGGCCCGCTCGAGCGTGAAGGCCAAAATCTAGGCATAAACTATTTGTTTATAAACACAACCAACCTGTTTCAAACCTGCCCAACATAACCCAAAACACAAATACAAAGAATAAAGGATGGAAATGCGATACAGACAACAACAAACACTCACGGAACCGAGTACGGGATACTGTAGACACCCCACTTTTGACCGACCTTAAGACTCAGACGTCACCGATTGAGCACTTGATGATGTTGCATATTGTGCTCGTTCTGAGGTTGCGGAGTCCTAGCTGCGAGCCTTACCTCCGGACTTCCGGACTCTTTTGTGCTTTGCCTCGGTTTGCGAACCAGGCCCTATTTTCTCTATTTTCTCTTCCCGAAGGGAGGGAGAGGTCTCGTAGACCATCTCTTAGTGGCCGTAGGCTACATTTTGTGGTCGTAGGCTACATTTTGTGGTCGTAGGCCATTTTTCCCGTTTGGAGCCTAGTTTTCGGTTTTTAGAGCCGTCAGTCGTGTGTCTCGATTCGGGACCGCTTAACCACCTCCGTTTGCTCCGATTTTTGGCGCACACCTTGTTTCCTCCCTTTTGAGGAACACTGTGGCCTGGGAGACCAACTTTGTGGTCGTAGGCCATTTTTCCCGTTTGGAGCTCAGTTTTCGATTTTTGGAGCCGTCGGCCGTGTGTCTCGGTTCGGGACCGCTTAACCACCTCCGTTTGCTCCGATTTTTGGTGCACACCTTGTTTCCTCCCTTTTGAGGAACACTGTGGCCTGGGAGACCAACTTCATGGTCGTAGGCCATTTTTCCCGTTTGGAGCCCGGTTTCTGGTTTTTGGAGCCGTCGGCCTTGTGTCTCGATTCGGGACCGCTTAACCACCTCCGTTTGCTCCGATTTTTGGCGCACACCTTATTTCCTCCCTTTTGAGGAACACTGTGGCCCGAGAGACCAACTTCGTGGTCAAAACGCCACTTCCGAAATTTCCCCCCTTGTTTTGCTCCATTTAAATTGGTTTTTTTTTCCCCTCTTTTTTCCCCCTCTTTTCCCCCCCCCCCCCCTTTTTTTTGGGTTTCAAAGATGAGTCCCTCTATATAATACACCCTTGAGCTCTATTTTTAAGGGTTAGACACTTTTGGCTTAGGCTCATAACCCTCCTCCTCCTCCTCCATAACTCTCCATTTTCAAGTTCAAACATCCATTTTCTTGCACCATTTGCACTACAACCCCTAGCCTATCACCTCCATTACTCATTTCAGTACCTTGGAGGACATTTGAAGAGGTTGAAAGCTCAGATTTTCGGACTAAAAGCTGCTGGAAAGTTGTTCTTCAAGGGTGAGTCCCTATTTCCCTTAAACTTGCACTTTTTTGCATGATTGTTTAGCTTTACTTGAAAGTATTTTTGGACTTCGAGCCAAACTGAAAAAGATCATATTTTGAGGTTATCTTCATGTTTGATTAAGAACTTTTTGCTGTTTGAAGTCTTCTTCTCCTCCTTTGTTCTTTACCTCTCTTTTAGGGCCTATTCTTGCATGATATGTTAGCCCTGTTTTTAAGCATTTCTGGGCTCCAAGCCAAACTGTAAAGTGGCTTTTTTTGAGCCCTTCTTCAACTTTGTTGAAGGGCTCTTCACTGTTTGAGGCTTCCATCTGTCACTTGCCTCTTTATCCCTCTTTTGGCCTTATTTTTGCATGTTTTGTTAGGTCCTTGTGCTTGTATTTCTGGGCTCTGGTCCGAACTTTAAATAGACTTATTTTTACCCCCTCTTCATGTTTTATCAAGGGTATTTTGCTGTTTGAGGCTTCCTTTTTGCTCTTTGTGTTTAAACCTCCTTTTAGGCCTATTTTTGCATAATATTTTAAGCTTATTTGTGCACTGTTTTGGGCTTGGTCATAAACTGTAAAATACCATTTTTTTGGCCTCTCTTAAACTTTGTTGAAGGGCCCTCCTCTGTTTGAGGCCAGAAACCATCACTTGCTTCTTTATCTCCCTTTTGGCCCATTTCTTGCATAATAGTTCAGCCATACTTGTGTTTGTTTTCGTGGCTTGTTGTAAACTGTAAAGTGCTTCATTTTGAGCCCCTCTTCAACTTTGTTGAAGGGCTCTTGACCATTTAGGGCCAGCAGCTGCTACTTGCTTCATTATCTCTCTTTCGGGGCCATTTTTGCATGCTAGCTTAGTCCTATTTTTGTTCACTGTTTGGCCTTGCTTAAAACTGTAAATATGCTTGTTTCGGGACTTTCTTGATCCTTTCTTCACACTTCATGTTCAAATAATGCATGCTTTGCATAGCCATAGGTCATTCCATGTACCTAATTTCATGTTTCGGGTCTCATTCCATGCATCGGGTGCCATGTTTCTATGTTTCGGGGTTGTTTCGCATCACATTTTGGTACTGAAATTTGCATGCTTGTATACCATATTCCATGCCTTGCCATGCTTTGTTAGAGTGGCATTTGTGCCTTAGGTTCGGTCATCGGTTTGCGTACACGTGTGCACGCGTCTCGAGTGTCTCATTTTCATCTAATGGCCTCCTATGTGAGTGTGGCTGAGGTCCACTTGTGCTGGTGTAAGTCCATTATGCATTGTGTATGCCATTTCATTTCATAGCATTGTGTATGCTAGGTTGTATGTTAGCGCATTGTGTATGCCATGTTACCTCTTGCATCGTGTATGCCATTTCATAGCATTGTGCATGTTAGGTTGTATCTTAGTTGCATTCATGCATGTCATGCATATTGCATTGTGTTTGGGATAGGGGTTAGCCCGAGCACGGGAAACGAGGTACGTTTCGTACTCCGAGTGACGGAACGTATCTCAATTCCCGGTCACCGACACTCCGAATCATCCATGATGGAGTCTCGGTCTTGTTGTGTTTTTATGTGCATTCATCTCATATTGAGTTGTGCAATTCGACTCCTCGGCCATCATGCATCGAGATGCGTGATTGGTGGCACGAGGATGGAGGCATGCATACATATGTGAAAATACATTGCCATGCCCCTTTCTTGCTCTCTGTTGCAGCAAATCAAGAATCAGCAGCCTTCCGGAGCTTGGCACGCATTCCAAGAACAATTGCAAACAGAGGCTAATCGGGGCATCGCAGTGGATTTCCGCGCAAGGCAACTCAAAACATGCATCATCCATCATCTGGAGCAGAGTCGAGGCAGTCCCTGGCTTGCACGCTAGTTTATTGCTTTCCTAGTTTAATTTGTTAATTAATGAGGATTTTGTATTTATTCGGACTGTATTATTTATTTGGGACTGTATGTTTATTTGGACCCTCCGGGCGAGGGCACAACTGTAATAAGTGCGCGTGCGTGTGATGTATGTCTTCCAACCCCACGTCTTTCTCCCTTTTATTTACCAGCTTATGATGGTTAGATTAGGGCATGTTTCAATTAGCATACAGTATGATAGCATGTTTACATTCATTCATCTGTCTTGCATGCACCGGGCTCAGCGCATCATACTAATTGCATTTGTATTTCAATTTCAAGTTGAATACATGTTAGCTGTAGCATCATCATATGCCATCTTTAGAATAGCCGAGCCTGCTATAGTTACATTTTTGCATGTGTTGCATTAAGCATTTCTGTATAATTAGGATCATGCATGGATTTCTAATTAGCTTCTGTTTTGGCTTGGAGTACTCGGTAAGTTTTTATGCTTTAGCATCCTTGCATGCGTGTGAGTGACTGCCATGATAGCATGCTTACCATGAGGTTATGTGCTTACGTGATATAACTGCCTGAGTGCCTGTGGGTGAAGGTTGGGTTATTTGAATTGGAACAATGCGTTGATTGTTTGTTTTAAGCCCACTAGATAGTGGCAAAATCATTGTTTTCTAAAGCCCACCCGAGGGTGGCAAATCCACGTCTTAGCCTACTTGCGAGTAGTACCATCAAACCATTTTCAAAAAAAACAAACATGAAATGTTTTGCTCCAATTCAGGCGATCCAGTCTATACTTGTATGCTGTGCGCATCACATAGTAAATCTAGTCTAATAACCGGAATAAGGACACATAATGTTTTCAAAACTTGATATCATGGTTAGTAGAGGCCGATCTTTGATCGGGCGAGCGGGGGTGCTCACGAAGTGACCTTCCCTAATCGTACCCAAGTTCCCGAGCCGAGGCAACTTTGGTGATGACGGATACGTGGCCTTAGGCAATGAGTCAGGGTTTCCTAAATTTCCCAAAATAAAATATTTAGGTGGCGACTCTGTATCTGGCAAAGCAGTCCATGTTTGGCACTTTTTTCTAAAATCTGTTTTCTCAAAACGATTTGCCGGATTTGGACTCTTTGATTCAGATTAAGAACGGTGACAATTCGAGTCCTGAACTGTAGTGAGGCCCCGAGGGCGCGTCTACAGATACAATAAACAATGAATGGAAAACCGGGATCGCTATATGAAATCTGAACTACTCGGCGATGTTCGAGTCCACCACTGACCATGTTTCCTAATCTGAACTATTTGTTGTACCCTTTGTATATATCATTTTTAAAAATAAATTAAGTAGACTCGATAATCGTAACATGTTTAATTTATTAAGTTTCTTTGAATGACAAATGTGCTTTTGAAAATAGACCATTTTTTTTCCTTTTCACAACAAATGTGCTAAAATAAACAACCCATAATTATCAAATGGATCAAAAGTTAGCAAGTAAACAAACGTTAGCTTCATGATTAAAATGACTAAAATTGGTAACTTCAACGATCAAATGACAAAATTAGAACTTGAGGAACTAAAATAACAATTAGTAAATATTTTAGGGACTAAAATTGTTTTTCATATTTTAAAAAATGTCATTATTATATCATTCTAATAGCACAAATCATTTTTTTAAATAAAAAAAAAAAGAATAATTGTAACGACTAGAGAACTAAAGGCAATTGAAAACATTCCAACAAAATCAAACCTCATACATGGTGATATGCAAATTTCATTTCATAACGTAACTCATGAAATCATTGAGGAAGTAAATGATTAGGTAAAGAAGTTAATTGATTAGCAATTAATTATCTTTATAAAAAAATTATGCAAATTATGTGTTAGATTTGTATCCATTTACTTACAGAGAACAAATTGTCTCCAGTTTGAAATCTAAATTACTCGGTGATGTTCGGGTCCACCACTGACCATGTTTCCTAATCTGAACTATTTGTTGTACCCTTTGTATATATCATTTTTTAAAATAAATTAAGTATATCTGATAATCGTAAAATGTTTAATTTATTAAGTTTATTTCCAACCAAAAAAAAAAATTTTGAATGACAAATGTGCTTTTGAGAATAGACCATTTTTTTTTTCTTTTCATAACAAATGCGATAAAATAGACAACCCATAATTGTCACACGGATCTAAAGTTAGCAAAAGTTAGCAAGTAAACAAACGTTAGCTTCATGGTGAAAATGACTAAAATTGGTAACTTCAAAGATCAAATGACAAAATTAGAACTTGAGGAACTAAAATAACAATTAGTACATATTTTAGGGACTAAAATTGCTTTTTATCTTTTAAAAAATGTCATGATTATACCATTCTAATAACACATTTAATATAAAATTTATGTTTACAATTCATTTTTTTTTTAAATAAAAAAATAATGGTACCAACTAGAGAACTAAATGCAATTGAAAACATTCCAACGAAATCAAACCTCATACTTGGTGATATGCAAATTACATTTCATAACGTAACTCATGAAATCATTGAGGGAGTAAATAATTAGATAAAGAAATTAATTGATTAGCAATTAATTATCTTTATAAAAAAAATTATGCAAATTATGTGTTAGATTTGTATCCATTTACTTAAGAAGAACAAATTGTCTCCGGTCTGAAATCTGAACTACTCGGTGATGTTCGGGTCCACCACTGACTATGTTTCCTAATCTGAATTATTTGTTGTACCCTTTGTATATATCATTTTTTAAATTAAATTAAGTAGATCCAATAATTGTAACATGTTTAATTTATTCAGTTTATATCAAACAGCAACCAAAAAAAAAAAAATTTGAACGACAAATGTGCTTTTGAAAATAGGCTATTTTTTTTTCCTTTTCATAATAAAATAAACAACTCATAATTATCAAATGGATCTAAAGTTAGCTAAAGTTAGCAAGTAAACCAACGTTAGCTTCATGATTAAAATAACTAAAATTGGTAACTTCAAAGATCAAATGACAAAATTAGAACTTGAGGAACTAAAATAAGAATTAGTACATACTTTAGGGACTAAAATTGTTTTTTATCTTTTAAAAAATGTCATTATTATATCATTCTAATAACACATTTAATATAAAATTTATGTTTACAAATCATTTTTTATAAAAAAAGAAAAAGAAAAAGAATGGTTCCAGCCAGAGAACTAAATGCAATTGAAAACATTCCAACAAAATCAAACCTCATACTTGGTGATATGCAAATTGCATTTCATAATGTAACTCATGAAATCATTGACGGAGTAAATAATTAGATAAAGAAATTAATTGATTAGCAATTAATTATCTTTATAAAAAAAATTATGCAAATTATGTTATAGATTTGTATCCATTTATTTAGAGAGAACAAATTGTCTCCAATCTGAAATCTGAATTACTCGGTGATGTTCGGGTCCACCACTGACCATGTTTCCTAATTTAACTTTTTGTTGTACCCTTTTTATATTTCATTTTTTAAAATAAATTAAGTAGATCCAATAATCGTAACATGTTTAATTTATTAAGTTTATTTCCAACAAAAAAAAAATTGAATGACAATTGTGCTTTTGAAAATAGATCATTTTTTTTTCCTTTTCATAACAAATGTGATAAAATAAACAACCCATAATTATCAAATGGATCAAAAGTTAGCTAAAGTTAGCAAGTAAACAAACGTTAGCTTCATGTTTAAAATGACTAAATTTGGCAACTTCAAAGATCAAATGACAAAATTGGAACTTGAGGGACTAAAATAACAATTAGCACATATTTTAGGGACTAAAATTGTTTTTTATCTTTTAAAAAATGGCATTATTATATCATTCTAATAACACATTTAATATAAAATTTATGTTCACAAATCATTTAAAAAAAAAAAAGAATAATTGTAACAACTAGAGAACTAAATGCAATTGAAAACATTCCAACAAAATCAAACCTCATATATGGTGATATGCAAATTTCATTTCATAACGTAAATCATGAAATCATTGAGGGAGTAAATAATTAGATAAAGAAGTTAATTGATTAGCAATTAATTATCTTTATAAAAGAAATTATGCAAATTATGTGTTAGATTTGTATCCATTTACTTAAAGAGAACAAATTATCTCCGGTCTGAAATCTGAACTACTCGGTGATGTTCGGGTCCACCACTGACCATGTTTTCTAATCTGAACTATTTGTTATACCCTTTGTATATATCATTTTTTAAAATAAATTAAGTAGATCTGATAATCGTAAAATGTTTAATTTATTAAGTTTATTTCCAACAACAACAACAACAACAACAACAACAAAACAAAAAAAAAAATTGAATGACAAATGTGCTTTTGAAAATAGGCCATTTTTTTTTCTTTTCATAACAAATGCGATAAAATAAACAACCCATAATTGTCAAATGGATCAAAAGAGAGCTGAAGTTAGCAAGTAAACAAACGTTAGCTTCATGGTTAAAATGACTAAAATTGGTAACTTCAAAGATCAAATGACAAAATTAGAACTTGAGGAACTAAAATAACAATTAGTACATATTTTAGGGACTAAAATTGTTTTTTATCTTTCAAAAAATGTCATTATTATATCATTCTAATAACACATTTAATATAAAATTTATGTTTACAAATCATTTTTTTTTTTTAAATAAAAAAATAATGGTACCTTCTAGAGAACTAAATGCAATTGAAAACATTCCAACAAAATCAAACCTCATACTTGGTGATATGCAAATTACATTTCATAACATAACTCATGAAATCATTGAGGGAGTAAATAATTAGATAAAGAAATTAATTGATTAGCAATTAATTATCTTTATAAAAAAAGTTATGCAAATTATGTGTTAGATTTGTGTCCATTTAGTTAAGGAGAACAAATTGTCTCCAGTCTGGAATTTGAACTACTCGGTGATGTTCGGGTCCACCACTGACCATGTTTCCTAATCTAAAGCATTTGTTGTACCCTTTGTGTATATCATTTTTTAAAATAAATTAAGTAGATCCGATAATCGTAACATGTTTAATTTATTAAGTTTATTTCCAACAACAACAAGAAAAAAAAAATTTGAATGACAAACGTGCTTTTGAAAATAGACCATTTTCTTTTTTCCACTACAACAAAAAGCACCAATGGCGACTAAAAAAATGATTTTCGTCGCTGAAAGTTGTACAAATGGCGACTAAAATGGATTTAGTCGCCAAAATTGATGACTTTTGCCGACTAAAGGAGTTTAGTCGCCGAATATAGGGGTTTTAGCGACTAAAAGTCAGTTTAGTCGCCGAATATAGGGGTTTTAGCGACTACAAAAATTTTAGTAGCTAAAAGGCACGGTTTTTGGCGACTAAAAGCATTTAGTAGCCAAAACTATAGGTTTTGGCGACTAAAAAATACTTTAGTCGCCGAAAGCTGGGCTATTGGCGACGAAAGGTTTAGTCGGGAAATGTATAAATAATAAAAAAAAAAATTAACTATTGGCGACTAACAGTTTAGTCGCCAAAGGTATAATTTCCAAAAATGGAATTGACTATTGGCGACAAATTCTTTAGTTGCTGAAGACCTGTCTATTGGCGACTAACAGTTTTTTAGTCGCCAAAGGTATTCGCGACCACGTATTGGCGACAAAACCGGCGACTAAAATATTTAGTCGGGGAAAGTGAAAATTCGACATTTGGCAACTAAAAAAGGACTTTCGGCGACTAAAAATTTAGTCGCCAAAAGTGTATTTTCTTGTAGTGTTCTTTTCATAACAAATGTGATAAAATAAACAACCCATAATTGTCAAATGGATCTAAAGTTAGCTAAAGTTAGCAAGTAAACAAACGTTAGCTTCATGATTAAAATGACTAAAATTGGTAACTTCAAAGATCAACTGACAAAATTACAACTTGAGGAACTAAAATAACAATTAGTACATACTTTAGGGACTAAAATTGTTTTTTATCTTTTAAAAAATGTCATTATTATATCATTCTAATAACAATTAGTACATACTTTAGGAACTAAATGCAATTGAAAACATTCCAACAAAATCAAACTTCATACTTGGTGATATGCAAATTTCATTTCATAATGTAACTCATGAAATAGGCAGTAAATAATTAGATAAAGAAATTAATTGATTAGCAATTAATTAGCTTTATAAAAAAAATTATGCAAATTATGTGTTAGATTTGTTTCCATTTACTTAGAGAGAAGAAATTGTCTCCAGTTTGAAATCTGAACTATTCGGTGATGTTCGGGTCCACCACTAACTATTTGTTGTATCCTTTGTATATATCATTTTTTAAAATAAATTAAGTAGATCTGATAATCATAACATGTTTAATTTATTAAATTTATTTCCAACAACAACAACAACAACAAAAACAAAAATAAAATAAAATAAAATAAAATTGAATGACAAATGTGCTTTTGAAAATAGACCCTTTTTTTTTTTCTTTTTTTCTTTTTTTTTCTTTCATAACAAATGTGATAAAATAAAAAACCCATAATTATCAAATGGATCAAAAGTTAGCTAAAGTTAGCAAGTAAACAAATGCTAGCTTCATGATTAAAATGACTAAAATTGGTAACTTCAAAGATCAAATGACAAAATTAGAACTTGAGAAACTAAAATAACAATTAGTACATATTTTTAGGGACTAAAATTGTTTTTTATCTTTTAAAAAATGTCATTATTATATGATTCTAATAACACATTTTTTTATTTGATCGGCAAAATGAAAGGCTTTATTAATGATAAACACATACGTAGTATGAAAATTACATCAATAAAGAGAAGCTTGGAGGTAAAAAAAACTCCAACTTCCTAGTTGGTAAGAGACCAACGAAGAAAAACATAAACCAAAGGCAAACAAAAAGAATGAAACTCAAAAGCCCATCCTCAGAATAATGCATAACAGGACAACCAGAGTGAACTCCAAACCAGCATGAACAAGATAGTGTAACACCAAGCCAACTTCAAGCCATACACCAAACAGACCAGCAGCCTGACAGCATAACATCCAGAGAGGCATAGCAGGCCAACAGCAAAACCACAAGAAAGCACATAATGTAGAAACTTCACAACAGCAGCCTAGCTAGCAGCATAACACCATTCCACATCCAGCATCAGGTAAATAGACCATAATACATACTCTATACAGCAGCATAATCTGAAGTTGATAAACCAAGCCAAGTTACAGCAGCTCCACCATCTCTATTCACCAGCACCAAACCAATTACACCCCAACTGATATACCAGAAACATATCAGCATTAACACCATCTTTAACCCCAGCACACAACCACTGCTCAGACCACAGATCAGCAGAAGGAAGGCTACAATGCTAGGCCTCCACAGAACTTCACACACTTTTGCCACCTCCCAAACAGAATCTGATGCGCTCTAGATTAAATATGAAGTCATATGATCCTTAAATACTTCCTTAAACCACACAGACATTGTCAACTTAATTAGATCCGTTACCCCTTCCACACTTGGGATAACATCCCGAAATAAGCACTCATTGCGATATTTCTATAAAGACCACATTACAACTAAAGGGAGGGCTTTCCACATCATCCTTTCCTTTTTGCTAAGCCCCACCCCTGCCCACCAGTCAAGAATGGCCTCCACTGAAGCTGGCAGTGCACCTTGAACCTTCCACCATCTAAGCATTGCAGACCACACTCTCCAAGCCACGGGGCATAATACAAGCACATGGATAAGTGACTCATCCCCAGATTTGCACAGGCAGCATACTATAAATGTAGCAGGCAGAACACCAATCCTGAGGAGAAACCCTACCGTTTTTAATTTTCCTTTCCATGCAAGCCATCCAAAAAATTGAACTCTAGGTGGAACATGTTTTACCCAAATCCTTTTGCTTATTGGGCTGAAACTACTGAAGCCATCCACCAAGTATTTATACATAGATTGAACTAAAAATCTCCTAGATTTCGAAGCATTCCAAACTAGTGAATCATCTGAGGAGTACCTAACAACAGGGCCTGCCTCAATCTGACTAGCCAATCTGATTACCTCCACTCTTTCCCAGTCATACAAAGCCTTTATAAACTAGAATACCCACTCACCAACTTCCTCCTTCCTGTCCATCATAGCAGATAGGGTCTCTCCCTTGTCAACTACCAACCTGTACAAGAGTGGGAATACATCTTTAAGGCATAAGTTTTCACACCACTTATCCACCCAAAACTTAATTCTATGACCATTACCCACTTTCACTTTACAATTGTGCAAAAAAAATCCCACCAGATTGCTACTCTGTTTAGACTGTAATAGTATATCCTTCTACATTTTAGAGCACCTGACATTAGAGCTTACATGAGGGCTCCAATTCCCCTCCTCAATCACATATTTACTACATATGACTCTTCTCCACAAAGCTTTGTTTTCCACACCAAGCCTCCACTACCATTTCAACAAAAGGCATTTGTTAACCTCGTGAACTCTTCTAACCCCCAAGCTCTCTTGCTCAACTGGTTTAGCCACTTCCTTCCATTTTACTAAGTGGACCTTCCTCCTCAATTCAGATCCACCCCAGAGGAAAGAAAATCTAATAACACATTAAATAAAAAATTTATGTTTACAAATCATTTAAAAAAAAAAAAAAAGAATCGTACCAGCTATAGAACTAAATGCAATTGAAAACATTCCAACAAAATCAAACCTCATACTTGGTGATATGCAAATTTCATTTCATAATGGAACTCATGAAATCATTAAGGTAGTAAATAATTAGATAAAGAAATTAATTGATTAGCAATTAATTATCTTTGTAAAAAAATAATGCAAATTAAGTGTTAGATTTGTATCCATTTACTTAAAGAGAACAAATTGTCTCCAGTCTGAAATTTGAACTACTCGGTGATGTTCGGGTCCACCACTGACCATGTTTCCTAATCTAAACTATTTGTTGTACCCTTTGTATATATCATTTTTTTAAAAATAAATTAAGTAGATCCGATAATTGTAACATGTTTAATTTATTAAGTTTATTTCCAACAACAACAAGAAAAAAAAAAATTTTTGAATGACAAACGTGCTTTTGAAAATAGACCATTTTCTTTTTTCTTTTCATAACAAATGTGATAAAATAAACAACTCATAATTATCAAATGGATCTAAAGTTAGCAAGTAAACAAATGTTAGCTTCATGATTAAAATCACTAAAATTGGTAACTTCAAAGATCAAATGACAAAATTAGAACTTGAGGAACTAAAATAACGATTAGTACATATTTTAGGGACTAAAATTGTTTTTTATCTTTTAAAAAATGTCATTATTATATTATTCTAATAACACATTTAATATAAAATTCATGTTTACAAAACATTTTTTTTTTTTTTTAAAGAAAGAATGGTATCAGCTAGAGAACTAAATGCAATTGAAAACATTCCAACAAAATCAAACCTCATACTTGGTGATATGCAAATTTCATTTCATAACGTAACTCATGAAATTATTGAGGGAGTAAATAATTAGATAAAGACATTAATTGATTAGGATTAATTATCTTTACAAAAAAAATTATGCAAATTATGTGTTAGATTTGTATCCATTTACTTAAAGAGAACAAATTGTCTCCAATCTAAAATCTGAACTACTCGGTGATGTTCGGGTCCACCACTGACCATGTTTCGTAATCTGAACTATTTGTTGTACCATTTGTATATATCATTTTTTTAAAATAAATTAAGTAGATCCAATAATCGTAACATGTTTAATTTATTAAGTTTATTTCAGACAACAACAACGACAACAACAAAAAAAAAAATTTTGGATGACAAATGTGCTTTTGAAAATAGACCATTTTTTTTTTTCTTCTCAAAACAAATGTGATAAAATAAACAACCCATAACTATCAAATGGATCAAAAGTAAGCTAAAGTTAGCAAGTAAACAAACATTAGCTTCATGATTAAAATGACTAAAATTGGTAACTTCAAAGATCAAATGACAAAATTAGAACTTGAGGAACTAAAATAACAATTAGTACATATTTTAGGGACTAAAATTGTTTTTTATCTTTTAAAAAATGTCATTATTATATCATTCTTATAACACATTTAATATAAAATTTATGTTTACAAATCATTTTTTTTTTTAAAAAAAGAAAAAGGAATAATGGTACCAGCTGGAGAAGTAAATGCAATTGAAAGCATTCCAACAAAATCGAACCTCATACTTGGTGATATGCAAATTTCATTTCATAATGTAACTCATGAAATCATTGAGGGACTAAATAATTAGATAAAGAAATTAATTGATTAGCAATTAATTATCTTTATAAAAAAAATTATGCAAATTACATGTTAGATTTGTATCCATTTACTTAAAGAAAACAAATTGTCTCCAGTCTGAAATTTGACCTACTTGGTGATGTTCAGGTCCACCATTGACCATGTTTCCGAATCTAAATTATTTGTCGTACCCTTTGTATATATCATTTTTTAAAATAAATTAAGTAGATCTGATATTCATAACATGTTTAATTTATTAAGTTTATTTCCAACAAGAACAAGAAAGAAAAAAAAAAAATTTGAATGACAAACGTGCTTTTGAAAATAGACCCCTTTTTTTTTTTTCTTCTCATAACAAATGTGATGAAATAAACAACCCATAATTATCAAATGGATCTATAGTTAGCTAAAGTTAGCAAGTAAACAAACGTTAGCTTCATGATTAAAATGACTAAAATTGGTAACTTCAAAGATCAAATGACAAAATTAGAACTTTGAGGAACTAAAATAACAATTAGTCCATATTTTAGGGACTAAATTTTTTTTTTATCTTTTAAAAAATGTCATTATTATATTATTCTAATAACACATTTAGTATAAAATTTATGTTTACAAATCATTTTTAAAATAAAATAAAAAAAAAAGAATGGCACAAGCTAGAGAACTAAATGCAATTGAAAACATTCGAACAAAATCAAACCTCATACTTTTTTTTTTTTTTTTATCAGCAAAAGAAAATTTATTGATGAAAATCAAATATACAGAATACAAAGATGAACATCAATAAAGGGAGACGAGTGCCAAAGCATCAAAGAAAACTAGACAATTCCAACTAGGTTGGGACCGGAAAGCAAGCCAATCATCTACTAACACTACACCATGGCTGGAGAGAAACCAATCGAACAAACAAAAAGCAAAGGAAATAATAACACTGATCTTAACAGTCCATCTACACCTCATACCAAACAAAACCCCCTTCCAATTTGGACCCTCATAACCTCAAACCAATACCCCATCTCTTGAATTTTGGAAGTACGAATGATGGTTTTAGTAACTTCTTTTTCCTTTCTTTATTCCTTTGACTCGCATTGTTGGGATATGAGGCCTTATGAATACCTCCACCCTCATGCCTCTTAGAAGATTCCTCAATCTTAACCGAATTGCTACTCACTATCGGAATAGAAGATTTTTCAACAATGTCAACCCCTTCCACAATTCCTTTTGACCCAAGAGAGAAAAGTGAACTTGGCTCATAGGATACTTGCACAATCTTATTTTTTCCACTAGGAACTCCAAGATCTACAGCAGTGGATTTGGGCCTCCAAAATAATGAATGAACATGCCCCTATTTATGTTGTGGGCCAAGTACGCTCCTTAAATTAAGAGGTTTCATTTGCACCAAGTTTAGCACAGCTCCTTCATAAAAACCATTTCTCTTCACACATTGATTGCTAGTTGATGAGGACTCGTTTGATTTGTTTGAATTTGAGGAAAGCACCATTTTTTGTCTCCAAACTCTTTTTTTTCCCATTGACAGAGATTTGATCTTTCCCTACACTAAATTTGAGTGCTACAACTTTATGAAAATCAAAGGTTTCACATATCCTAATAGGGTATATGTTTCCTTTGTACTCCAAACTTATCACCGTATTTATAGACTTCATGCTATTTGTTATCAATCTGACCTTGCCATATTCAAGAGAATCTGAATTGTTAACTTCAACAAACTGGATTAGCTCCCCCCATAAGCTACCAATGCTTTTGAATGTGTTAGCATTCCATAAGTTAAATGGAACTCCATAACAGCACAGCCAAACATATCTCTCCTGATCGAGATTTACCCCTTTTCTCCATTTTGTTACTGAAACACACCAATCATAGATCCACCCCTTCAGTTGGTCATATCCCTCCTTCATTGCTTATGATGAGTTGAAGATTAGGACTACACTTCTACCTCCTCCTCTTCTGACTAATATCTCACCCAAACCTTTCTTGCATAATTCGTCTCTAAATGCCGAAAAAAAGAAGAAGTTTTTGAGCTTCACTATCAAACTCACATAGAGTCATTCATTATCTACCTCAAAAGCTTTTGCCACTAAAAAATTCTTCCTATCAATAGCTCCACTTTTTACTGCTTCAGCATAAGATTTCTGACCTCCTACCACTATTAAACCTTGATTAGACCGCCTTTGTAAATCCATCTTCAAATGTTTATTTGATTCCGGCCTGTGTTGCTTTAATTGAGGCTTGGTGAACATTGCATTTTTAACTTTTAGCTCCTTATCCTCAACCCACAAACCATTTGCCTTTTGAACAGCCAATTTTTTTGCTACTAAGCAATCGAATCTGATGAAGCCGAATCTTGTACCTGTTACTATCCTTCTCTTCGCCGGGATGAACACATCCTTCATTGCCCCAAATTTGTTAAACAGCATATACAAGCTCTTTGGACCCATTGATTCAGGAATGTTATCCACAAAAATAGTGAACAATCCATCATTTTGGACACCAATATTGCTACCCTCTTTCCTCCTCAGAACTGGGTTCCAACCTCCACTAACTCTACCCTCTTGGAATCTTTTTTCTATCCCATATGACACTAACTTCTCCAAATCATAAACCAAGAACAAAACCAACCCCAATATTGACACAAAGAAGTCCAAACCCAATAGTGTAATTATAGGATACCAGAGTTACAAACAGAGACACAAGAATTCACAAACAAATCCAAAACACAAGCAGAGAGACCGAAGCCAATAGTGGAATTAAAGGAAACCAGAGTTCACAAGGATGAAACCTCACCTTGCAAGATCTGTGGTGTTTCATCTTTGAATATTATGTGGTGTTTCATCTATTGTGATGATGGATGTTTGTTGATGGAATTAAAATGTGATGAAATTGTTAATTGTGCATGAGTCCGGGTAAGAGTCAGTTTTTGAAAAATGTGGTGTGGTGTTGTGTTGGCACCTGCGCGGGGAGTTTAAAAGGTGCCCAAATGCTCTGTCTAGGCTTATCGCTGGACGAATGTGGGAAAAATGTTTTTGGGTGTCCACACAGTCCTGTCGTAATAATAGCCGGCGAAAGTGAAAAACGGATGATTTTCTTGAGTGCCCACTTCCTGCCATATAATAGCCGGCAAATGTGGGGGATGGTTTTTGAAACTAAAGCAACTTGTGTTGGACTCTTACATGGGACTCATGGTTTGTTTTCCATTGATGTGATTGTTTAATTGTTGTGTTGTAAAGGTGTGAAATGTAATGGTCCATGCTTAATCGTTATGTATTTACATAATCAATGAAGATTACATGTATTCATAACTCCTTATTATATTTTGTCTCAAGGATGCCATAAATTTATTTGAATGATTAAATACTTAGTTAAATGTATTCTTACTGGGCATATAACTCACTCCTAATTTGTTTTTCAGGAAATAATGTTGTACAACTACAGTGGTGACTTGAAGTAAGCAGTTTTGGGATTGATAGTTGAGAATATTTTACTGTAAAGACTTAGAGTTTTGTAATAGGGGTGTTAGACTTATTTTGTTATTGTCTCGTACACCCATTGGATTCTTCTATTGTAATTGACATCATATTTGTAAAACTTGGAGTTGGGTACAAGATTTTAAGTACATGTAAATAGAGAATCTAAGACCCAGCCTTTTTCAGGTTTCCTTGACAATCAGGGTTTTAGAACATTGGTAATAAGGCCGATCTTGCCGTTCAAAAGGGAAGAGAGAGTTAGAGAATTTAAGGTTGTGTTTGGTTGTGTTTTGAAAACGTGATTCTATACCTACATTTAAATATGATATTTGGAACGAGTTTTGGAATCACGTTTCCAAAACTCTGCAAAGAACTCTGTCTCAAGCGCAGTTTTCGATTTTTTTTTTTTTTTTGCGAATTTTGCCTAACCGGTCATCCCACCGGTTGACTGGAATAGTGAGTTTTTTTTTTTTTTTTTTTGCAATTGATATGTTAATTTTTATATATTCGAAAACAAAATTTTCTGAATGTTTTAAAAAAATTTATGTGCTTTAAAATAATTTTGAGTTGTATGTTTGGTTATGAGTTGTAAATTTTTGTATTAAATATCAAATGTCACATTAACAATTCCCCACTCAATTCAAAACTCTTTTCAAAACTCTTTACCAAACAAATTTTTCACACTCAAATCATAATTTCAAACCTCATAAACTCAAAATACAATTCATACTCTCAAATTATAATTACAAAACTCTGCCAAACGCGCCCTGAGATTTTAAGTACATGCAAATAGAAAATCTAAGACCCAGCCTTTTTTAGGTTTCCTTAACAATCAGGGTTTTAGAACATTGGTAAGAAGGCCTACCTCGCAGTTCAAAAGGGGAGAGAGAGTTGGGACAAGCAAAGATGAACCACAATCAGCAATCGAGTGATGGCAGGCACGATGATGATACTATGCTCTCTGATTTCCTTGCGTCCTTGATGGACTACACCCCCACTGTAAATTATCCTTGAAAAGCTCAATGAAAAACCTATGTATGCTTTGTTTTCAATAATAAATTTACTACTTTGTTTTTTGTTCTCAGATTCCAGACCAATTGGTGGAGCATTACTCGGCGAAAACCGGGTTCCAATGTCCCGATGTTCGATTGTAGGTACTTCTACCCGCTGTTATTAAAATCGTACAATTTGTGATTCGAATCATACAATTCGATTCGATTCAGTAGGTAATTGATAGGAACAAGTTGTGTGAATTGCAAATAGGAATGAACCGTAGGTGAATCGGTGAATCGAATCAGTGAATCGGGAATCGAATCAAATTGCTAAAATTGATGTTTGGCTTTCTTTTTTGGTTTTTTATTGTTGAAAAAGGGTTCACAAAACATTTTTAAGGTCTTTAAGATTACTACATGCCATCTTTTGGCTTTCTTCCTCCCTATTTACTCTCAAATACTCAAACTTTAACCCAAAAAAAATGAATTTTCTCTCGACAATATTCTAGGCTTACATATTCAATTTTATCTAAATACTTGCATTTACAAAATAAATTTTTTTAAGGCATCAAAAAAGACTTTTGAAAAAAATTGGAATTTTTGATTTTTTGACCTTGTAAAAAGTTTAAAATATTGTTGTTGAGTTATTGTTGCTTGAAATTTAAAAGTTTGTCTTTGTTTGCTATCTTTATTGATAAGAAATAGTATTAAAAGGGAAAATGTGAAGTGGTAAACATGGGAACCCATGTTAACTTCTTACCCAAACCACATGATCATCATTTAAAACAAAATTTCCATTGATTTAAGTCTAAATATTTCATATTTATTAGATATTTAATATCTAAGTGTGTAGATATATTTTTTATGTAATTTAAAAAAGGTAACTGAATCTTTACGATTCACAATTCAATTCAATTCAATTCGTGATTCGGTGCAATACCATTTCGATTCACTATTCGAATCCCTATCTGACAACTATGCTTCTACCCCTCCTAAAATGTCATCCCGGTATTCGTCTCTCAATTTGTTTGTCCTCTATTTGGTTGCCAACAAAATTGAAGTGAACAATCAGATTAAAAATGAGTAAACCTAACTCAATAAAGGTAAATAGTTGTGTTAAGGTCAGTTGACTGGATGTTTCTGTGTGGGATTTGTGTTGATGAAAAAATTGATGATTCAAAGCTAGTAATTTTTCTAATTTCCTCAGTTTTCTCACAAAGGAAACCACAGTGAAGTACGACAATGTCATTAGGGCATGTTTGATTGGGTGGATTAGAGCATGGGATTGAGATTATTAATCCGTGGGCTCAATTATCCTATGTTTGTTTTAACATTTTGGTTTAGGATTATTAATCCAATGGATAATTAATCCAACAAATTTGTAGGATTATTAGTAATGGGGTAGGGGTGGGATTATTAATCCAATTGATACTAATCCAATTGGATAGTGAATACCACACTAATTTAATAGGATTATTAATACTTCACTATTAGTCTTGTGAATCAAACATGACCTTAGAGTGTTATCCAAAAGCTGAACAGTAGGAGGGCTAGGAGGAGTATGAGGGATTTTGATTCTTTGTAAGGGAGTAGATTTGATTGACCTGCCTTGTTGAATGCTTAATTTACTTGGTCTAATTTTCAGGAGGTGCTTTGAGAATATGTGGTTGTATCACCCTTTCATTCAAAAAGGATTTTAGAGAGTTGTGGGCAAATTATAGGATTCAAGAGTGGAAGGGTTTTAAGTTCATGAATAAATTGAAAATGGTCAAATGAAAGTTAAAAGAATGGAATAAATAGGTTTTTGGTTATTTAAAGGCCAAGAAAAGTGAGATTGAAAAAGGTTCGAGTTTCTTGATTGTCTTGAATCTGGGGGGAATTTGATGAGGCACTTAGAAAGGAAAGCTCGAATTTGAAAAAGTAATCTTTAGAGAATCAGTTCATCAGAGCCATGTACTCGTGATTGTTTTCTATGGAAGGGAGTCCTAGACCGGGGATTGAGGGTCTTGATTGGTGCCCAAATTATGTATTCTTATTCAAGAAGTTGATTTATGTGCTTCCTTTCTAGTTGTTATATCATATTTGGTCTCTGATGTGAAAAAACTGTGTGCATATTTTGTATTTCATTTTTCTGCACATTTGTATGGATATATATATATATATCAAATCATTTATCTCCTTTATTTTTTGCAGAATCAGGCTGGTAGCTGTTGCTACGCAGAAGTTTATTGCAGAGGTTGCAACTGATGCTCTTCAGTATGTTTCTAACTTCTGATAATTTTTTCATTACTGAAGTCTTTTCATTTGAGATTCACCAATAGTTTTATTTACAGGTTCATCGTATACATTTTCATATTTGCATTCTAATTTTCATTATTTAGATACTGGTGGTGCGGTGATGTTATACATTTATATGTTTATTGTAAGTTACCCATCTGCATCTTAATATAGGCAATGCAAGGCAAGGCAGGCAGCTGTGTCAAGGACAAGAGGGATAAGCAGCAAAAGGTGCTCACATTTTACTTATGTTTTTCTACATTTCATTTTTTTATTTTTGTGTATTTCCAGCCCTTTTTTTTTTTTTTTTTTTTCCTTTTAGTTTAATCCGATCTCTCTCTCTCTAATAGGATAAGCGTTTAATCTTGACAATGGAGGACCTCTCCAAGGCTCTGCGTGAGGTAAGCACTTTAGTGCTTCAAGCAGTATTGCTATCAAGAGTCAAATTTATGCCAGCCAACCTCAAAATGACAATATCAGTTCTCCTAATAGTTTGAGATGCAAAATTTCTAACCTTCAAATTTCGATAGTCATAGAACTTTGGCAATACTGGACATCAAAGTTCTTCCTTTTCGATTTGAATCTTGTAAAACATGATATTTCAATAGATGGATATATGTGACAAGCATGTTTTGGAAAATGTGCTAAGACGGTGATTCTTTGATAACCGATATATCCATGTTATTAATTTTTTGATATGTAAAGTAATCTAACCACTGAAAAGGCCCAATAAGGGTGCGACTTATCTACACAGGCAGCTTGCCTCAACCATTATGAGAATACCTTAAATGCCAATATTTGAATAGATTAGCTACATAATGGCACATAAGCCATGGAAAATTGAGTTGTGTTAGGTGAGCAGAAGCATATTTTTAGGCTCTATTTATTTGGTTCTTTATTTGTTTTGTGTAGATAAGTAAAAATAAATGCTGAGAAAGCAATTGGGTTTGTTAGCTGAGAAAGCTGACTTTTGCTAGTACCTTCTTCAATTAAATGCTAACAGATTTCTTATTTGTATTAGAGTATCTGTAATTGGCATATTGTCCTGGTTCGGGGTGATGGCCTCCGGAACTCTCTCATTCCTTTCAGATTACAACCATTTTACGCTGATTTTAGGTTTCTCGTTTTAATTGAGCAGTATGGCCTAAATGTGAAGCATCAAGAGTATTTTGCTGATAGCCCCACAGCTGGGTTGGATCCTGCTTCAATAGATGAATGAGCTCGGGGCCTTGTATCTGTAAAAACAAATTCTGCATGGTGGCTTGCATTTTGATTTCAACTTTTAACTAATTTGCAAGGCTATGAAAATACACCATTATTTTTACATATCATGTCATCAATCTGTAGATGATTTCATTTCATGGTCTTGTTGCTACACAATTAGGTAGATGCAGTTATCATGTTTTCTTAGTATCTCTCTCCCCTCCAAAAAAAAAAAAAAAAAAAAAAAAAGAAAAAGAAAGAAAGAAATGGAAACAAATACTTTATTTGTATTTTTATTTTATTTTTTATTAATGAGAGGATATTATGCTGGATTTTGAAAGCATTTGAAACTGGCAAGGTTTATTTCTTAAATAAATGTAGGAATTTGTTAAACAAGCAGGCAGTTTCGGTTGTTAGTTGCAATATTCCATTGTGAAACACCATGGAAAATGTGATGTCTCATTTTCTTATTACTAGATACACAAACATTGATCTCACATGTATTTATTAAAATAGTTCCCACTATTTTTGTGCCTAGTGGTAAAAAAAAAATTTCTTGTGATTGTGAGATTCGTTCAGGAGAGGGCTCTTTCATTATTACTTTTAATTGGGAAAGTTGAATGGGTCTACAGGTGTTTTCCCGGCGTTAGTGTTTTTTAGTCCAAAACAAGAAGTTTTTTTTTTTGGTTTTTTTGCTTAAATAGTTAAAAAGTGAGATTTTTAATTGAAACCAAATAGATCATTCCCCAAAGTGATGACCCACATCAGAATCCAACGGTATTGTGATTTTAAAGTTTGCCATGACGTACGACTTGTAATTGCAAAGGCATGTCTCCACATGTGGAAATAACCAATTTTTTTTTTTTTTTATATAAATAAAACAGCTAAAACCTTAGCTAAGAAAGCCATTGTGGAGGCTAAGGAAGCAATTATGAATGATGGGGAAAAAAGATACAGATAAACTTGCTAAGAGAAGGTAAAAAAAAGAAGGTAAAAACCTAATTACATCAAGTATACTAGGGAAAATATGAAACTGTGCTTTTGTTATTTTGAAAAGCTATTTAATGAAAACCACTCAAGAAACATAAGTTTAGTTGAACTTGATACTGTAGTAGTAATATGAATTATAAATTATTTGGCAATATTATAGTGGGTATAAAAAGAGGCTATGAGGAGAATGAAAGTGGCAAAAACTGTAGACCAAATGCAATTCCCATTGAAATTTGAAAGTGTTTCGAGAGATGATGGGACAGTTTGGTTGACTAATTTGTTTAGAAAGATGCATTATAAGAAATGCTTGATGAGTTGAAGAAAAAGTCTATTAGTTCCGACATCCAAGAACAATGGTGATATTCAAAGAGAGATTAAGACACAACATGATCAGAAAATACACAATTATCTTAAACTTTTAACTGACGATGTTACAGTGAATAAAGCCAATTGGAGGAAATGTATCCATGTAACCAACCCCAAGTAAATAGGACTATGGCTTGTTGAGTTGAGAATCATGATGGAATGATTCAATTTTAAGAATCCAAATGCATCCAACAGTTTCAAATTCTTCAGATGATCCTCTAGCTTTGAACTAAACTCATTTACATTGATCTAAGTCTCAAAATTCCAAAAACCATGGTCATAAAGCTAGCATTAGCATGGACCCTACATTTATCACTAGAATGGAACATTAACAGTAATTACCTTTATTGAAAACTAACCACATTCTTGGACTATATCACAAAGCTGGTCAAGTGTGTCTGCAAGATTCCCTAGGCATGTGATAAGTCTGTCACCTTGACGCCTAGTGAAATCAGTCTGCGAATCCTTGATGTTTTTTAGATCAGCCAAGAGACAGTCTGAACTCTCACCCAGGTTTCCTTTAATTATGTCAGTGATCAATTCCGCATTCTCATATAGTTTTACAGCCATCATTTGCTCTTTCTCTTCCACGTTGTTCTTAAGGAATATCTTCTCATCTTTGCTGTGTTTCAAAGGCTTTACCCTTTTTTCTACTCTGCCTTGCTCTGGCATTATCTTTTTATTTATCTTACGTTTCTGAGGCTTCACCCTTTCCTCTGTGCTGCGTTTCTGAGGCATCACTCGGCGCCTTTGCTTCTTCAAATCTATGGTACCAAAAGTACAAAAACACAGATGTGAGCACCTCATGTTTTGAGATGTGGCTTGCACTGGTGCACTTCCTACAGTCTCAAGCACAAAGTCACGCAAAAAAACATATTGTAGAGAACTTACTATTAAAATAAATAAGTACTATCTAGAGAAACTTACAGTTGGGAATATATTGATGGAACCAAGCGACTACGTGTGAAATTTAAGCGATTTTTAACTTCTTAGCAGTGTTTTTTAAGGTGAAAAACGAACTGAGGCAATAAGGTCTCCTAACGCCTAAGCGCGAGGCGATGAGGCGAGGTGAGGGCTTCATCAAATCGAGGCGAACACAAAGGATATTTTTTTAATATAAATAGTATAGACAAAAATATAAATATTTTCAAGAATTATCATGCATTTATCATTCTAAATACTAAATATCCTTAAACAACACAAAATATCCAACAAATCTAACATTCTAAATACTAAATATTTATCAAAAACATCAAACCAATCAACCATCCCAAATAATTCTTTCCCCTTCTTTAATCAAAAATCAATGCAATGCTTTAATAATTTTTTTTTTATTTTTATTCGATAATGTAACACTTATCTTATTATTAAAGTGAATTATATTTTAAATTTTAAATTTTTATTAGTACATGACATATTAATTAGTAAGACAATGTTATAAAATTTATTAATCTGTATAATATTTTTTAGCAAAATAATTATACAATTGACACAGAAAAATAATTATACAATTGTAAAATCAATTTAATAAAATTAATTGAAAAAAAATTCAGCAAAATAAATAGAAGAGAAACAGAACAAGAATCAGGGAAGGAAAAAAAAAAAAAAATCCCAAAACAACAGTGGGAAAAAAAAACAACGAATAAAAAACACAAAAGGGAAAAAAAATCTGTGGAGAGATGAAATAAAAGAAAGAAAAAGAAGAGAGAAGAAAAAAAAAAAGAAAAAAAAAGAAGGGGAAAGACGAGGCAGGAAAGACAAAAAGAAGAGGAGGGAGAAGACGAAGCAGGAAGAAAGAAGAAAGAAGTAGGAGAATAAGACTTACCTTAGAAACGATGCCGAAGAAGAAGACGAAGCAGGTCCAGGTTTGTTTCTCTATCCTCTTTCTCTGCTTTTCGTCTTTGCTTTTCATCTCTCTCTTTTCGATACCCCCAGAAACTAGGGTTTTACACTCAATAAATAGTAGAAAGCAATTCTAAGGTGCAATGCATGTCCACAAATAACACAAAATCAGAAAAAATGAAGGGCCCAGATCTTAGAAGCAAGAAGTGACGCTTTATTTCGCCTTGCGCTTCATCGCCTAAGCCTCACTTCACTCGCCTCAACCTCGCCTCTCCATATCGCCTCACTTCGAACCCTATGAAGCGCAATAGCCTCGCCTCGCCTCGCTTCTTGCTTAGGCAAGCGCTTAGGCACGCCTCTAACAACACTGCTTCTTAGTGATTCCAAAACCAAGTTTTGGAGTTGGGATTAACTAATTCATGGCTGCTGCATGAAAGCCCGATTTATGGACTGCCAATGAATAAAAGACACATCAACTAACTTCAGTTACATCTTAAATACTTCACTGCTACACGAGATTCTACATACACCATACCACATGTGATTACCTCCCTCTCCCGTCCCCTCACGCCTCTACCTCCTCTCCCTTTGCCGCCTCCATCAGCAACAATGCCCATTGCCGACCATTCTACCCGCAACCCACACCATCGTCTATTGCTACCTACGCCTCCAGCCCACCTCTGCCACCAACCAACACCACCTCTCTCCCCCATCTACTCTAACAACCACTGCCTTCTCCCTTCTCCCTTTCCACTCCCACAGTCCCCACCATTAACCAGCGCCAACCACCTCGTTGCTCTTGGTCTATTTTCTCTTTGTTCTTGGTTGGATTGTGGAGATTGAGGGTACTGCTGGTGGCTCTACTGAATTAATTGTGCCCGTTATGGTGGTAAATTAGTTACCAATCCCATTTATTTTTGTGATATAATCTAATAATGATTTGCCTTAATCATTTTGCTTGCCGGACTTTATCTTCCCATGATGGATATCCAGCAGCGAAAGAAAACGAAGAAGAGGAATGGGTGGACCACAGAGAAGGAAAAGGGAAGTTGTCTAATTCTCAGGTCATATGAATAATAAACCAAAATGCTGATATGGCATAAGATAATTGGTTGCAATAATACATACACTTTACGGATGGGACGTAAAGAAGTTAATCCCATGCAGTCCCTGATCGAAGTAGGATGGCATGCACAAGTTTTACCATGTAGAGTTGTGTTTGGAGAAACAAACAACTAGACTGAGATACCATTAATGAAAGTGAAGTCAGCATAAATTGCATACCCTATCATAAAAGCGGTATTTGACAACAAAATCCCAGTTATTGGTGGAAAACCACGTCCTATTCCTATTGACGAGCTCCAATATAAATTTTTCTTCGAGGATTCAATAGGGTGCTGCTATTCACATTCAGCCTTGGTTTGGCAAACTTTTTGGGGCTAAATCTATGAAGTACGGATACGGGTACGAGTACTGATACTGGTACGATACGGGTACGTCGATACAGTAAAATTCAAAAAAAAAATAGGGTACGGGTACGGGTACGGGTACGGCTTGGTACGCTTGTAAAAAATATATATTTTTTTAATTTAGAGTAATGCAAAAATTAATTAAATGGTTTAATTTGTTAAGGTAGCCGACCACATTTGATGAAACTTAAGGTTTGATTTGGTTTGGTTTAATTTGTTAAGGTCTGACCTAAAATTAACATTTAATACCAAAAGTAAAGATATAAATTAAAATTAAAAGTCAATATATTAAATAACTTACAAATAATAGTTTAATTTTAAAATCATGCTAAGCATAAAACACAAAAATAAAAAAGATGTATAGTGAAAGGAGTTTTATCTTTGTAGTAGAAGAAAATATTGTTTTAAATGAGATACCGTATGGCTTTAGGTATATACTAGGTACGCCAAAAATTAAGAGAATAAAAAATTTGGGTAAGTGTTTCGAATACCCGGTATGTATGCAGAAGTACTATATGAGGTACCATATGCTGATAAGTAGCCGGTACGGGTACGACATGTTTTTCAAAATATACATGCTTCATGGAGCTAAATAATCACAAAAAGACAAAATTAACTATAAAAGTCAATAAGACAAAATATTACTTTTTACTCATAATCATTACACTTTTTCTCTCACAAAAATTAAAAAAAGTCCCGAACCAAAAACCAAACGAGGCTAAAAAAGTTAACCAAAAGAGCCAATTCCAAACGGGCCCTCATTTACCAACCTGCTGAAAAAGCCCATCCCCTTAGTTCATAAGTTGTTCATTGGCTAGTCGCACCACATCCTTTTAGCACCCGATTTGTAATGAATGTTCTTCTTCTACCAGTATAAATTGATAAACATTCAAAAGTTAAGCCAAACGTCCATCTTCTCTTGAAAATCCTTATTACAAAGTCCTTGATATAAGTACTTTCAACTGCAAGAAACTATGCCAAACACCAAACATACCCAAATTTTGCAACAACAAACACCACTAAAATCTGACTAAAATTTTAACCTATAATGGTCATCCAATGCCAAATCAAATACTATTTCAGCTCAACAATTCTAGTGTACAATTGAAATTACTCAGATTTCAATCCAATAGAAGATAATTTAAACTACCCATTTTTTGAAGATTAAAAGGGCATGCAATGCTAGCAATCAAATAAACAAGCAAACACCTAAATCACAGTTGAATGATATGAGAAAAAGCATACCAGGCTCAGCCACTCCATCGGCGACAGCTTCAGGATCAACATTCGGGTCAGTATCCGACCCATCACCCACCTTCAAATGATCATCAATGGCTTTAAACACCTCGAAATCAAAATCCTCAGGAAACCCAAATTCGCATCTTCGCTCATAATCAATTGACCAGTACGATTCGACCCGGGACTCGGACGATTCCCAGAGCTTGATCTTCTTGTAATCGGATAGAAGGGAGTCCCATTTACGGCGACACTGGTTGAGGGTACGGAAGACTTCCAAGGAGTTGCAATTCTCGACAATGATCTTCCATTTTTGGAAAGAGGAGAGAGTGTTGCGACAGTCGCGTTCGACGGCGGCGATCTCGGTGAGGGATTCTTGGGAGGACCAGTCGGGAGCTACCTGGGAGCGAGTGCGCCGAGAGGCTGAAGCTCGAGAATGGCGACCACCGTGGTCTTCTTGCTCATCCATGGACATGGTCAGCTCACCCCACTCACAGCTCTCTTAGATTGCCTTCATCTTTTGTGTATGTTTTGGAAGTCTAATGTTAAAGCATCCCCGATCCTCCTCCCTTTTTGTTGTTGTTGTTGTTGTTGGGTACATCGGAATTGAAAGACAAACAAAAGGAACTACGTCCTAAATTCCTTCTCAAAGATGTGAACAATATCCGCAATTAGCATGTTACAAATTTCCGCCGGTGGTTGATTTTCGCCTAGCTTTGCCAAAGCATCAGCACATATGTTGGCTTCCCTTCGGATGTGTTGGATTGAGCAGTCGCAGTCTCTCATGATAATACATGCATCCTCCACAATGCCCTGAAAAGGACACCGCTCTCCCAGCTCTTTGCTTAACAATTGCACCACTTGCTCCGCATTTGTTTTAATGACCACTTGATTCAATCCACGTTGGAGAATGATTGTGAGCCCTTTATGAACAACCCAAAGTTCCGCTTTGAGGCTGGTGTTGTAGGACAATCTTCACTGTATTCCGTATAAATTAAGTTTGTGTACTTAACAACAAACAAAAGAAATAAAGAAAAATAAGGAGAATGTTTGATTACAAAAATCAAACTAGAAATAAAATTAAATAAATAAAATACATATTTTATTTTGTTACATGAACAAAATCAAAATCTGATATAAATAAATAAAACAAAAAATAAATTAACAACTTACTCGATTAATTTCTTGAAGAATATTCTGATCAAGTCCAATGTTTGACACTGTGTCCTTAAGATAGATTCGTCTTCTCCACGGTACTTTCAGAATGTGGACGTCTATCTCCCAAGATAAAATGATCAACAACGAATAAATGCAGCACTATAATTTATTTGCACAACGAACACACTTAGTGTATACGCTCTTTCTCATAGAAATTTAATGCAGCAAAATGCAGAGATTATTTGCAAAGGAGAAGTACGAAAATTGTGAATGAAAACATCAAATAAGGGCTGCCTATTTATAGATAGAGTGGTGGCTGTACAGATTTGAATTAAACAGGTACCAAACCTATTTGAACAGGTGCAAGACTTGTTCGGGACTATTCAACAGATAACCGAATCTGTTCGGTTTAATTTGCACAGATTTAAATCTGTTTGAATTTAAATTCAAACAAGTAAGGGTTTTTCTTGAATTAAACTGTTTGGACAGATTTTGAAATCTATATAGAAAGTTCGGACAAATTTGAATTTAAACGGTCTGATTTTATTTTACCAAAAAAATAAATTAAATTCAAATGTTTTTGGCCCAAAAAGATAGGTATTGGGCCGAACAAGCCCAACCCAACCTCACACCACGCACCCGCGCCCAAGCCTAGCCCAGCCCGCCCGACCAACCGAACGGATGGCGGCGGCGCGCGCGCGTGTTTATTTTGGGTCTAATGGGTCTAACCCACTTTGCCCATAACCTCCCTCTCTACAAAACTTGGGTACCCCTTGGGGCCTACCCCAAGTTCCAACTCCAAGCCTTATAAATCCACTCAACGAGCCATTTTTCAAACCTTAAGGAATTTTCACCAAAAACTCCATTTCCATGGAGCTCAATTTGGCTTCAATTTTCCATTCACCCGATAATGGTTTTGAGCAACCAAATATACCACGTGAATCACAACACGGCATAGAACGCGTTAGCACTTAGACCCGCCAACTTTGGCACACGGGTCCCACCTAAAAAATAGACCAAAGTTAAGAAAAAATTCTGTTTTTCCAGATTTTTTCAAAACCCATTTCTAACAGGTGCATATCTCTAGTCTTCCATAGTAGCCACTAATCCATGATCTTGTCTCATCCTGGAAAAGACCACCAAAACCGCCACTTCCTCCATTGCGGCGAGTGTTGCCATCCGTGTTGAGCTTGATTGTTCTTGCACTTGGACAAGACCACACAATTAGACTTTTTTATTTGAGGGGTGTTGTAATATCTAAATTGAAAGCTTGAAAAATTTCATTGGCAAAAGTTAATATACTTTTCACACTCTCATGAATGTTTGTATGTTTATTTTCAAAAACCATTTTATTCCGGTTCTTCCAAATAGTCCATATGGTAATAAGGAACAGTGGAGGAAATTTGTTCATCCCTTTTACATTCCGTATGATTCAATCTTTCCAAGACAAATTAAGCATGTTAGAGTATCATTCTAGGCTGAATATTTGACACCAAACTTGTACGGCGTTGGGATAAAACCGTAATAAATGATCAATGTCCTCCAAGTTTTCACAACAGAGGCATTTTGGGTCATTGTTAAGGCCCCTCAGTTGTCTCATATGATTTGTGAGGATTTTCTCATGGAGAACAAGCCACACAAAGCTCTTAAGCTTCTGGGGAACTTAAGCTTCCATATCCAACCCCAATCCCCTTCTTGACTTTGGTGATCAACAATTAATTCATATGCACTTGATGCAAAGAATTCTCTATCAGGGGATTTAACCCATCTGGGAGTATCCTCTTCATCTCTATTACGAGGTGGTTGTATTTTCAAAATTTCCACAACCATATACATAGGTAAAAGGTTATGCATATGATTCAAATCCCATTCACCATGCTCATCAAGAAGGGAATCCACAGTGATATTCCCAGAATTTGGGAGTGGCTAAGTGGGTATGCTCAAGTCCTGTTCAAAGACTCCATCACCACACCACCAATCTTTCCAAATTGTAACTTTGGACCCTCTTCCAAGGTTCCATCTCACCCTTTTAACAAGAAGCGCCCTTGAATTAAGGATGCCTTTCCAAATATGAGAAATATTCTTGCCTTTTTTCTTGTGCAAGAGGGGTTGCTACCCCAGATATTTGTTTTTTAGCACAGCCACCCATAAACAATTGTCCTCTTTTAACACTTTCCATCCCAACTTGGACAGAAGAGCTAGATTTTGATCTCTAGCCCTCCGAATCCCAAGACCACCTCTTTTTTCATCTTGCAAACTTGATCCCAATTCACAAGATGAACTTTCTTTTTCTCTAGGGTGTCACCCCAAAGAATTTTTCGATTTATTTTGTCAATCTCATCACAAATTTTCCTTGGAAACTCCATAGTTTGCATGGCATAAGCTGGTATGGCACTGGTCACAAATTGAATCGAAGTGGCCCTCCCTGCCAAGGACAGAAGGCCAAATTTCCACCCAGCTAACTTGGTCTTGAGTTTTTCCAAGATATAATTAAAATTATCTTTGCTCACTCTAGTGTGGAAAAGAGGAACCCCGAGGTATTTCCCTAAGTTTTGAGTTAAGGGGATACCACTCATATTACTCAAAGTTCTAGCTCTTCTCCTTGCAATATTAGGAGACACAAACATATGGGATTTGTGTAAATTGATCTTTAAACCAGAGATTGCACTAAACTTATCCAAAACTTTCAAAATGGTGGTACAATTTTGAACATTAGTTTTAGCAAACAAAATCAAATCATCCGCAAAAAATAAATGAGATAAAGTAGGACCATGCTTAGCCAAGCTAAGACCAGTCCACTCTTTTTCATGCACTTTTTGACTAATCATAACAGAAAGCCTTTCCATACATAGCACAAAAAGGTAAGGGGATAGAGGATCCCCTTGTCTTAAACCCTTAGCTGGTTGGAACTCATTAAGAGGTTCACCATTCCATAAAATAGCAGTGCTCACACTAGTGACGCAACTTAGGATCAAATCCACCAGTTTCTTATCAAAATGCAACTCTTTTAAAGTTTGTTTTAGGAAGCTCCAAGATATGTTGTCATAAGCCTTTTCAAGATCTACTTTAAAAATCATGTGACCCACCTTTCCTTTTTTCTTTCTCAAAGTGTGTATCGCTTCCTAGGTAATGATAATGTTATCATGAGTGGATCTACCCGGAATAAAACTACTTTGATTCGAGCTAATGATATTCTCTAAGAGAGGCCTGATGCAGTTGACAAGGATTTTGGATATAATTTTATAGGTTACATTGCACAAACTGATTGGCTGGAATTGTTTCACAATCTCAAGGTTAGAAACTTTAGGAATGAGAGTTATAAAGGTTCTATTTATCTCCGGGGGAATGGAACAAGAAGAAAAGTAGTTTTGAATAAATTCAATCACAGTCTTGCCCATAATATCCCAAAAGGTGTGATAAAAAATGGCTTGGTACCCATCGGAACCTGGGGCCTTGAAGGCTTTGATGTTTTTAACCGCCCTCCAAATCTCAACATCAGAGACTTCCCTACTCATCTCAATTTGATTATCAGGGCTTATGTGCTTGGTCAAATTATTCTAGTGGTCAAGGCAAATAGTGTGACTATAAGCAAAAAGCTTGTGAAAATAAGCAGACACAAGATTTTTTAAATCAGTAGGATCATCCACCCAAACTCCCTCATCATTTTTCAAAACTACAATTTTTGCTTTCCTTCTCTTCATGATTGTAGACGGATGGAAAAACTTGGTATTTTGCTCACCCTGAGTAATTCAATTTGTATGAGATTTTTAAAACCAAAACAACTCTTCCTAATACAGGACTTTGTTAAAGTCCTCAATAAGCTCATTTTCTAGTTGATGTAAATTATGAGAATAATGCTTGGCTTGAGAAATTTGGATTCCATTGATCCTACCAAGCAGCCAACGTTTTCGTCTAAAGATATTACCAAAAACATTTTTGTTCCAATCCATAGCTGCAATTGTCATGCAATCCAAATTTCTCAACAATTATGTTGATTATGAATAGGCCAATTATTTTCAACCAGAGTACGGAATCCCTCATGAGTTATCCAAGCAACTTGGAATTTAAAAGAATTGTGCGGAGGGTTATAATGGCGCGTACCTTAAGTGTGTAGTATGAGAGGAGAATGATCCGAGTATGTGCGAGGCAAGTTTTGAACATGCCCCTCTGGAAATAGAGTTTTCCATTCTGTGTTACAGAGGGCCCAATCCAATCTCACCATAGTATTGGTCCATCCTTTCCTGTTGTTAGTCCAAGTCAGCCTAGGACCAATACATCCTAGATCCATAAGATTGCAGTTGTTGACTCTATCAGTGAATTTCTGACTCCTTCTTTGGCTTTGGCTTGAGCTTTGGCTTTGATTAACTGAGAAGCTCCTTTTTTCTGTTGAGCTTGAGTAGTCATTAAAATCCCCTGCTACCCGCCATGGTTCTTGAATATTTTGTGCAATTGTTTCCAAACCATTCCAGAGTTCATCTCTCATCCTGGTATTTGGACTCGCATAAATGGCGGAAAGAACTCAGTCCGGATATTCTTGGCGAGAAATTATAGCAGTGATCATCTGGGAGCAAGCTTTATTTACACGAACATTGACTTGGTTAGGATTCTATATTAACCAAATGCCTCCACTTCTACCAATTGGATCTACATGCGTTAAGGCGGTATACCCCAAATTATTGAAAAACATACCCATCTTGTTTAATTCCACTTTGGTCTCCATGAGTATAAGCAGGTCAAGTTTATGCTTTTGCACCAAATCACGCAAATTCTGCCGAAATCGATCATTACCAGCACCCCTACAGTTCCATATCAGCAGATCCATTGACGACATTAGAATGGTGGGCCAGTTCTCTGCCTCAGATAGGCCCAGAATGCTTTTCACATTTTTCTGGTCTTCCTCTATTGCTTTCGCTGGTTTCATAAGCACCATGTGTCTCACGTTGTGCAAGTCTATCTCCTACCAAGGTTGGATCAGAAGCTTCACTTCTTCTAGCCACCAATCTATTCCGACGTGGTGATATACTTCTTTCCCGAGTTCTAAAAATAGCAAAGTTCTGCACTGGTCCACTTGGTGCTCTGTCATCAAAGTGTTCTCGGCAATTTCTTCCATCGGTCCTAGCCTCCAAAGACTTGAGTGGATCCAGTGGTTTCCCTCCTCTAGCTTTCAATCGATTTGCTGAGAGTTTTTCAACTGGCATTCTAGGTGAGCTATGGGGAATAGCGGGTGGCTTGGAACCAGAGTTAGTGTTAGGGTTCGCTTGATTGTTGGTGGCACCCAAACTAGCGTTTGGGCCAAAGTTGAGAATAATGGACTGGTTGGCCTGCTAGATCGCCCCTTTTTCACTTGGCCCATGTGCAATACCCATCCCTACATTGTGGCTCCTATCCTCCACAGCATGGACTGAGTCCACATCCATTACTGGAGAGGTCTGTAGTAGTGTATCCAGAGGTCTCCTAGTTTGGGCACTAGATGTATCTCCTGTAGCCATATTAGAGCCCATGTCTAGATCTACATAATTTCCCTGGGCTTTACTACTTCTCTGGCCTTCGCTATTTTCTCTATGCTCTTTATCCAGCTGTAAAACTTCAAATCTATTGCTCTTTTGGTAGTGGGCCTTTTGTTTTTGTTTCCCTTATTGAAATTTCCTTCTACTAGGTGCTATGGTCCATGGCTCATATCTATGTTTCTCTTCCACATTATATCCTTCCTCCTTCTTTTGCCCAGTGGGCTTTGATGTTCTTGGCCCATTATCTGATTTTGGTTAGGTAACAATCTCATTTTGTATTATCTTCTCCAGCTATATCACCGGAAATTCAGTGCACTTTTCTTTCCGGTGGCCAACACGACCGCAAGAAAAACACAACCTGTGTAAGTGTTCGTATTCCACCACGTAATGGTATCGTCCAATAGTGAGATATGAAATAAGTGGTTTACGCAAGTCCATCTCAACACAGACCCTTGCATATTTCCCTCGTGTTGCCATGGCAGTGTTAATATCAACCTTTAATGGAATACCTAGCACCTTTGAGATGTGGTGGAGAACCTTATCATCATAATACTTAATGGGGAGATTGGGAAATTTGACCCATATTGCAGTTGTATCCTCCTTTGCCTCATCAGATTTAAAATCAGGTTGCCATTTGCGAACTGTCACATATCGATCCATCACTACCCATGGTCCTCCGGTGAAAACCTTCGTGTAGTCCTCCATCATTTCAAATTTCACTATGAAGAAACCATTTCCAATATCCAAAGTTTCAAAACCTGCTTATAGATTCCACACCTTCCTCATTCTATTTACAAACAAATTGTAGCCTATATTCTTTCCCAAAAGTCTGACAATGAGACATTTCTTCCATGGTTCTCTCACTTTTTTAAGAAGGCCAGCAGGTAGTTTAACCACCGAGTTCGAGGCTGTCCCTTTCTCCTCCGAAGATTCCTCTGTTTCCTTCTCATTTTCCATTTCTTTATCAGAAAAGAGATAGGCCGCTTCACAATCAAAACTACGTTCTCTCTCAATTTCATTGAATCTGGATCTTAGAAGTGCTTGTTTGAAGGACCTATGGATGCCCATGTCCTTTTCTGATTCCCTATCCTTGGTATCGTTTCGGTCTTCCGCTTCCTCCACCATTTGCTTGTCTTTTTTTTCCAGGAGTTCCTCATCAGACGCTTCTGTAGCTTTCACCTTTTTCTTGCTCCGATCAAGGTGATCTTACTCCTCTGTTGATGTTTCATGGGTGTCAATATCACCTTCAACGGTCATCTTAGATAGAGAAAATTTTCGATTATGATTCTTACCTTTTTCAAATTTCACATTTTCTCCTCAAAAAATACTAAAAGTCATTTGTCAAAAATAATAGAAACAAGGTTACTTAGTCCAAAAGTCTAAATTTTAATTTTGTTTGTTTAAATTTTTTGGCATTGAAACATTTTGTCCAAGAAGATAAGTTCAAGAAAAATGATCAAAATGTCCATTTTTATATATTGGGTCCCAAACCCTCTTACTCAGTCACTCTGAACTTTGATCTCTCTCTCCTCGATCAGTCCCAAACCCTCACAGACATCTCTGCCTTCCTCCTCAACATCACTCATCGTCGTCTCCCTTCTTCACTAATCTCTCTCTCTCTCTCTTTCTCTCTCCCCTTTACCGTTGATCTCGCTTCATCCTCTCTCTCTCTCTCTCTCTCTCTCTCTCTCTCTCTCTCTCTTTAATCTCACACGATCTGTCTTTCCCCCCTAACACCACCATCCTAGTCGTGTTGATCTCATACTCTGTCACCTCCTTCAAACCGTAACCAATACATACTGTCTCTTTTTATTCCCATTCTCTCTCTTCTCTCTCCTCTCTATCTTAGTTGCCGACACCACCACTTCATCTTCCCTCTCTATGTTCGTCAGATCCACCGGCGTCCGTCATCAAAGATATTAGATCTAGACCAAGTTCAAGTTCTACTAGATCTGGACGGAGATAAATCTTTCTCTGAGGTTTTCGTCCAGATCATTGAATATCCAGATCTTTCTTTGGTTCGATCTTCTAAGGTTCTCATATTATTATCAATAATGCTAGGGGTTAGGAATAATTTATCAGGAAAGGTTTCATGAATGAGTTGGCAGTGACCAACTCATCTTGGTGGAGCCCCTAATACATTATTAAAAAAAATAAAAAGAGAAGTTAGAAAGACTACAGAGAGAGAAAGTTCTAATTCTATATTGGAGCCCCCAACAACACGCAGTCACTTAAGTAGCAGCAACAATCCCTCAAAAAAAAAAAAAAAACACTTCTCTTTGTCTCACATTTCTGGTGGTCGGCGATTTCTGCTACGAGTTCTTGCAAGAACACCATCTCCGATCACACAGGTATGAAAATATAGCGGCTTCGTTATAGCAGTATGAAGATTTAATAGCAGTTGCTCTGTTAAGTGACTCTGTTTTTTCACTAATGGTTGTTGTTGTGTTGTGCTTTTTTCGCTAGTGCATCAACTTTTTATTTTTATTTTTAATTTGTACTATTCAATGAAATGGGTTGTTTCAACTACAAGTTTTTCATTTGAAGAATCATATGTTGTTTGTTAAAATTTGCCAATTTGATTCACATTCTCATCATGAGAAAGGCCAACACCAAAAACAAACAAGTGATGAAATTTATTCAGAATGTATTTGAATTTATACAAGTTATGCATTCACGGTGTGCAAAATTGTTATGAGATAACACCAGTCGAATTTGTTGCTAAAATTTCTTCTTGAATTTTTTATTGGTGAATTTGCTACTTGAATTTTTACAAATTTTCAGCAAAAAGTTAATAAAATAATTTAATTTTCTACTTAATTAGGGTTTTTGTGGCCTTTGTTATGAATAATTTTTTTTTAATTTGTTATTTACATTGTAGAGGTATGGATAAAGAAATATCGAGTGGATCAAATGAGGCCTGTGACGAAATCGATATTGAGACTGAAATAGAAGACAAAAAATGTAGAAGTTGAAATTGAGGATCCTCAAGTGGGAATGACATTTAAGTCAATTGATGAAATTTATGAATATTATTCAAGATATGGGAAGAGAAATGGTTTTGCAGTGTCAAAGAAATATTGTAAAATGGGAAATGATGAAGAGAAAAAATATGTAACTATTGCTTGTACTCGTGCTGGAAAGGCAAAAATCAAAACAAGCAATATAGTTAAATTACGACCACAAACTAAAACGGAATGCAAAGCTGGACTTAATGCAAATTTACAAGGCGATGGAATATGGATACTGCGATCCTTAAGACTTGAGCATAACCGTGAAATGAGTCCAAGCAAATCTCGTTTTTTCAAGCGAAATAGAATTCTTGAACCACATGTGAAAAGGAGACTTGAATTAAATGATAGTGCAGGGATTAGGATGAACAAAAATTTTACTTCACTTGTGCTTAAAGCTGGAGGGCATGAGAAGTTGTCATATTTAGAGAAAGATTATAGGAATCATATGGACAAAGTTCGTCGTTTGAAACTCGAGAAAGGAGATGCCACTGCAATGTATAATTATTTTGTGAAAATACAAGCTGATAATTCAGAATTTTTTTATGTCCTGGATTTGGATGAAGAGGGCAGATTACTAAATGTATTTTGGACTGATGCAAGGAGTAGGGCTGCATTTAAAGAGTTTGGCGATGTGATCACATTTGACACGACATACTTGGTAAATAAATATGATATGCCCTTTGCCCCTTTTATTGGGGTCAACCATCATGGACAGTCGACATTATTAGGTTGTGGACTCATTTCACGTGAAAATACAGAAACATTTACATGGTTATTTAAGTCTTGGCTTGCATGCATGTCTGGATGTCCTCCAAATGCTATTATTCCAAATCAAGATAAAGCCATGAAAAATGCTATACAAATTGTTTTCCCTAATGTGTGTCACCGATGGTGTTTGTCGCATATCTTGAAAAAAATTACCTAAAAAATTGAGAGGATACAAAGAATATGAGGCAATAAAATTTGGTATATAGAATGCAGTTTATAATTCCTTAACAAAAAAGGAGTTTGAAGAAAATTGGAACAAATTGATAGAGAATTATCAACTTGAAAGCAATGAATGGCTATTTGGATTGTTTAAGGATAGGCATCAATGGGTACCTGCATTTGTTAAAGATATTTTTTGGGCGGGAATGTCAACCACACAACGAAGTGAAAGCATGCACGCATTCTTTGATGGGTACATCAACTTAAAAACCACTTTGAAACAGTTTGTGGAGCAATATGAGAATGCTTTGGAGAAGAAGGTGGAAAATGAAAATGGTGAAGAATTTAATTCTCTCAACTCATACATCCCATGCATAACTCAGTATCTATTTGAGAAGCAATTTCAAAAAGCTTACACTATTGCAAAATTTAAAGAGTTCCAACAGGAGGCTATAGGACAGCTTCATTGCAATTTATCTTTGTATACACAAGGTCTTGATTTTTCTATATATGAAGTGAGTGAAGATGTTCCATTTGGAGAGAACCTTTGATTAGCAACTTTCATTGTCTATTTTGATAAGGAAAACTTTGACGCAAATTGTAGTTGTCGGTTGTTCGAGTTTAGGGAAATAGCGTGTAGGCATCAAATTGTGGTGTTAATGAAAGAAAGGGTTCATGAGATATCAGACAAGTACATTTTAAGAAGATGGAACAAAAATGTGAAAAGGTGCCATAGTAAAGTGATTATCAATTATGACAACTCTTCAATGTTGCCTGAAACACATTGGTATAATAAAATGTTCAATGTCTTTAATGATGTGGTTGATTTGGCAACTGATTATGAAAATATGTGTGATATGGTGGTCGAACAATTACTTGAACTAAAAGGCAAATTAAATGAAGAAGTTGAAATTGATTGTGGAAATAATAAGTCTAGTTTTGTGAGTAATCATCATAATTCAACCACTCATGGAGATGGTGTTTCGAAGACAAAGGAGAGTAGAACCATACTTGATCCAGTCGTTTTACATCAAAAGGGGAGGCCACCATGTAAAAGGAAATAGTCTATGGTTGAAAAAGTTGTTAATAAGAATAAGAAAGGAGCTATAGCGATCCCGGTTTTTCCTTCATTGTTTATTGTATTCTAGACTCGGTTCCGTAGATGATTGTTGTTGTTTGTATCGCATTTTCGTCCTTTAACTCATTGTATTTGAGTTTTGGGTTGTGTTGGGCAAGTTTGAAATAGGTTGGTTGTGTTTAGAAACAAATAGTTAATGCCCAGAATTTGACCTCCCCGCTCGAGCGGGACTTTTCACGCTCGAGCGGGCCCTTTTGCATTTGCTCCTCCATTCGAGCGGTCTGACGCTTGAGCGGGATTCTTCAACCTTCAGCATTTTTTTGCAGGTCTGCAGATTCTGGAAGTGTGCTTTTGACGCTCGAGCATCCGTTTTAACGCTCGAGCAGGAGTCTGTGTCTGACGCTCGAGCGAGGCGTTCCACGCTCGAGCGAACTGTATATATTTCAGTCCGAGAAGAGGCTTTTTGAATCACTTTTTTCGGTCCTCTCTCTCTCTAAAGTACTCCAAAACCCTAATTTGAGAGCTTCTCTCTCTAGAATACTCTCTCTCTCTCTATATATATATTTTGACCTTGATTTAGTGAGACCCAACCCTTGTGCCTTCATTAAAGTGTTGGAGCTTCTCAAGACCTCCATTTCCATCCGAATAGAAGTTGATTTTGCCACCTTTGGAGTTCACCACTTGCTTGGTTCATCTTCTCCTTTGAGCTCCGAAATTTAAGGTAGGGATAACCTACTCCTTTCTATGAGTTTTAACATGAGTATTGGTCATTGTATATAAATGGTGGTATTTGAGGTTTTTGGGTGAAGTTAGGGTTTGAAAGTGAAATTACAAAAGAGGGGTTTTCTATTTTTGGGGTTCCAAGTGTATGTGTGGTCCCTAAAATGAGGTTATTGTGTATAATTGATGAAATTTGGTCTTGGAAGCAATATTTGAGAAAATGGGGAAAATGCCCTAATTAAGTTTAAATAATTAATTTGTATAATTAATTAGATGAATTGTGGGAATATGAAATTGACTTGGAAATCATGAAATTGGATGGAATTGTGGTTGAACGGTGTAGTTAGATTGACAAATCACTCACCAATGGAAAATGTAATAATTTATCTGTTGGTAAATTTATTATCTGTTTAGAAATAATTGCTTTGGACTATCGGTGGAGGATAGTCTTGATTGTTGTAGACACTGCATGTTGATTAGGGAAAATTGAAACTAATCAACTGAATTAAGTCATTGAATATATATGACGGATGGAATAACACATTGAATATGTGCTTTGCTTGATCATTGTATATGATAAGTGTTTAAATACATTACATATGTATATTGTTCGGGAGGAGATAGGGGATGTACTCCAGTGTGTGGGAGGAGATAGGGGATGTACTCCATTGTTTGGGAGGAGATAGGAGATGCACTCCAGTGATAACTAAGTTGGCCGGAGTGTCCAGGGTGAAAGTCGCGAAACCCTTTATACATCTGAATGATGTTGATAATTGAAGTGTGAATAATATGAGTTGTAGTCTCATTTGAATTGTTGATAATTGAAGTGTGAATAATATGAGTTGTAGTCTTATGTTGAATTGGGGATCATTGAAATGTTAACAAGATGAGTTGTAGTCTCATTTAAATTATTTGGTTAGATAATGAACCATGTCTATAAATCAGATTGGAACATGATGTAATTGGAGTTGAGGTTGGAAAATGTTGTGAGTTGGTTTACAAGTGTTAACCATTTGTCGAATGCTAATGTTTTAGTTATTTCTCATATTCGGTTTAGTATATCTCTACTGGGCTTTGGCTCACCCTATATGGGACATCATTTTTAGGTACAGGTGATATGCCGCCTCCAAGGATGTAGCTTGGGAGGTTTAGAAGCTGAAGGCTTAATTTTGTGGTTATCTTTTGTATTACATGTAATTCAAGCCAAGGGCTTAATATGTTAAGAGTTAGAACTCTCTTTTGTTATAACCAAGTGTTGACTTGGAAAGTTGTAAGCCCGTAGGGCATTTACTTTTGTTGTCAACATGTAATATTTTGTACTGAATACTCTAATAAATGATAACATGTTTTATTCTCTTATGTCTATGGATGCCATGAATGTTGGGTTTATAATACGTATTATTTTGAGGGCGTTACAGGAGCAAAGACCAAGACAAAGACCATCAACATCCAAGGAAGTGTAGAGGTGTGAAAATTATTTGAATAAGTTAATTTTTTATTAAAAAAAAAAAAAGCTATTATTTTGTTAACTTTAAAATTTTATATTTTGCAGCAATCCGAGTTTGGTGCATCTTCAAATATAGGATTTGTTGATCTTGGTACACAAGAGAGTATTCAAGTGAATGTAAGAAGTTTATTTTATTCATTAACTTTATAGTTATATGATTTATTTATAGTTGGATTGTCTAATTGATTCTTATATTGCAGGAATTTGAAATATTGGGTCCAAGTTTGGAGCAACAAAACATATTTTAAGAAAACTTGACATACCAAGTACGTAATATTCTAGTATGTATTTATTTACATGGTTTTATGAAAATTTAATATATTTTATTTTTTTGATAGGAGCATCATCATCCATCTCCGTCTTCGATATTCGAACATTCAAGTTTCACAAAAATGTTGAATGACATATAACAATCACAGGCTAACAATCCAAAAGAGGACACAAATGGTAGAAGTTGAAAATGTTTACATGACAGGGTTACTTAAACATTTGTTGACTTTTTTTTTTTTTTTTTTAAAAGCTCATTGAGAATGTTTATATTACATTTTGAGAGACTTGTTTGTTAAAGCACAATGATTTTGGTGTTGGATTATATAGTTGAACTATTACATTGAAGCATTGTCAATTATTAGAGTTTATTATGGAACGTTGAATTTTTTTTTTCATTATGAAATGTGTTTTTTTTTTTTTTCACATTATGAGTAAATTACCATCAAAAACATTTTTTTTTCTTTATTATGAATAAATTTTATTTGTTCTTTAATTTGTGATCTCAACCAAGCCTATTAACAGGTTATGTTTGTCATTATAAATAAATAAAAAGTCAATGAGGAGTTGCTAGTAACAATATCAATAAGCGCATGACAAAAATAAAGAATTTCATATTCTTCAATGATCATTACAATTCAAAATACAAGACATTCCATTACAATACAAACACGAATATGAAATGGCATTAGTCATATTCTCCAATACTCATTTTATTGGCATTGCAACACAAAATACAAGACTGTGCTGAATCAACATTTTTAGGATATTAATATTACATTTAATTCCTTCAATATTATAGCGATCCCGGTTTTCTCTCCTTTGGTTATTGTATTCCGGACTCGGTTCTGTAGATGTCTGTTGTTGTATATGCATCTTTTCCGTCCTTTAATTCCTTGTATTTGAATTTTAGGATGTGTTGGGCAGGTTTGTAACAGGTTGGTTGTGTTTGGGAACAAATGGTTGCTGCCCAGATTTTTGTGTCTTCGATCAAGCGAGACTTTTGTCGCTCGAACGAGCTCTGTGTTTTAGTTCCTTCGCTCGAGCTAGGGTTCTTTCACTCAAGCGAGAGTTGAGTGTTGTGTCTGGTGGCTCGAGCGAGAAGTCTTGCGCTCGAGCTTGCGTCTGCGTCTGCATCTGGTTCTGGACCTGAGAGTTGAATTTCTTGGCTCGAGGGAGCTTTCCTTCGCTCGAGCGAGCGAGTTGTATGTTTTGGACTTCTTCGCTCAAGCGAGCATTCTTGCACTCGAGCGTGTTTCTGGGTTACAGACTTGAAGCTTCGAATTGTTGGCTCGAGCGAGGTTTCTTTGTGTCTGGTCGCTCGAGCGACCATTCCTTCGCTCGAGCGAGGCTCGAATATATCAGTTGCAGCAGCTTGTTTCTCTTTCATTTTTTCATCTCTTTTCTTTCTCTCAAACCCTAGAACGGCTGCCTCTCTCTCTAAAACACCACTTCTCTCTACAAGAACTCTTGATCTAGAGTTCTCCTACACTATTTCCTTTGTATAAAAGTTAGAGCTCGGTGTGGGCTTCGTTTTGATTCGAGAATCTTTGAGTTTGGAGCATCTTGAGCTTCGTCCTTTTTTTCCTTTGAGCTCTGAAATTTGAGGTAGGGATATCCTACTCTTTCTTATGGGTTTTGACATAAATTTTAGTCATTTTGATTAGTTGGTGTTGTTGGGTAATTTTGGAAAAAGTTAGGGTTTGTTGTGTAATTTATAAAAGAGGGGTTTTCAATGTTTCGAGTCAAATATGTGTTAGAGACTTGAAATTGGGGTTGTTTATGAATTATGAGTGAAGTTTGCCCTTGGGGGCAACATTTGAAAATAGAGGGATTAAAGCCCTAATTGAAATTAAACAATTAATTTGTATAATTAATTGGGGAAATATGGAAATATGAAATTGGGTTGAGAATCATGAAATTGGATGGACTTGTGGTAGAATGGTGTGGTTGGATTAATTTATTATCCACTTATGAAATTGTTGATTATTTATCTGTTCGATAAATTTATATCTGTTTAGATATAATTACTTTGGGCTATCGGTTGAGGATAGTCTTGATTGTTGTAGATACTGCATGTTGATTAGGGAAAATTAAAACTAATCATCTGGTATATGTCATTGAATATGACGGTTGGAATAATACATCGAATATGTGTATTGATTGATCACTGCGTATGATAAGTGGTTAAATACATTGTATATGTATGTTGTGTGGGAGGGGATAGGAGATGTACTCCATGGTTTGAGAGGAGATAGGGGATGGACTTTCAAACCTGTTTGGGAGGAGATAGTGGATGGACTCCATTGGTAATTGAAGTATGGAAGTGTTTTAATATGAGTTGTAGTCTCATGTAAATTGTGAATAATGGAAGTGTTTTTAATATGAGTTATAGTCTCATTTAAATGTTTGGCCAGGTTCTAAGCCAGGTTTATGAATCAAGGTTGTTTAAGTGAAGGAAAGTGGAATGAAAAATGAATGTATCTATTGTTGAATTGAAAAGTGTTGTAAGTTGGTTTATAAGTGTTAACCATCTATCGAATGCTAATGTTTTAGTTATTCCTCATAATTGGTTTAGTATATCTCTACTGGGCATTGGCTCACCCTATATGGGACATCATTTTCAGGTTCAGGTGATATACCACCTCCAAGGACGTAGCTTGAGAGGCTTAGAGGTTGAAGGATCTTTTGTTATTCTCTTTTTGGTATTACATGTAAATTTAGCCAAGGGCTTATTTTGTATAAAGAGTTAGAACTCTTCTTTTGTTGATCCAAGTGTTGACTTGGAAAGTTGTAAGCCCGTAGGGCATTTACTTTTGATGTCAACATGTAATACTTTTGTACTTAATACTCTGATGAATGGAATTATGCTTTATTTTCTTATGTCTATGCATGTCAAGGATATGGGGTTTTATGTATTATTTTGAGGGCGTTACAAATATTCAAACTCAATGGATTGTTCTCTACTTCATGAGTGTTGGTAGCCATAAACCTCTAACTGTCTTGCTCTTCTTTGAGTTTCATGTTTAATATGTTTGACTGTTATGGGATTACACCATGCCTAATAAGGTCTTCCTTTGTTTGGCGTCTCGGACTCTGTCATCCAAATTATTGCAATTACACCGCAATTACATTTTTTGCTTTTAAATCTAATCTTAATGGTTTCATCCCCTATCTCCACCAGTACCAATAGATGTTGATGCTGAACATCTAGGAAAAAAAATTCAAGGAGAAAAATCATAATCAAATTAAACCATTGTTATCTCATAACAATTATGAACATTATGAGGTCATGCTCCATGAGAATCATTCGTCTAGTATTTTTCAACTTTTATAAATTTATGAGAATCAATCTTTAGTATTTCTCAGCTTTTATGAATTCATTAATTCATAAATTTCATAAATTCAAACAAACATTGACTGTAACTGATTATAAATAAAAAAAATTTCTTCTTTAGTTTGGCCTTTCTTCAATAATGCACAAATTAAAAATAAAAATAAAAAGTCGATGCATGACTACACCAACAACAACCATTAGTGAAAAAACAGAGCCACTTAACAAAGCAACTGCTTTTAAATCTTCATACTGCTATAACGGAGCCGCTATATTTTCATAACTTTGTGATTGGAGATGGTGTTCTTGCAAGAACTCGTAGCAGAAATCACCGATTGCCGAAAACGTAAGACAAAGAGAAATTTTTTTTTTTTTTTTTAGAGGAATTGTCGTTGCCGTTTAAGTGACTGCGTGTTGTTGGGGGATCCAATATAGAATCAGAACTTTCTTTCTCTATAGTCTTTCCAACTTCTCTTTTTATTTTATTTTTTAATAATATATTGGAGGCTCCATCAAGATGAGTTGGTCACTGCCAACTCATTCATGAAACCTTTCTTGATAAATTAGTCCTAACCCCTAGCATTATTGTATTCTTATTTTTTTTTTTCAAAAAATAGGCCATGTGTGCGTTTGTGTTGTTGTTGTTGTTTTTTTTTTTTTTTTTTCTTGTAATAGTTGTAGTTCTTGTTGTTAATGACGATGATGATGAAGATCTCTGTTTATTTTTTATTTTTTGTTGCTGATAGTGATGAAACAAAATGCAACAGATAAGAAGAGAGAGAAAATAAAGATTTGAATAGATAGAATTTGTTGTTGTTGTTGTTGTTGATGATGAACAGACAAATTGAACAGATTAGTTTTTTTAACAAATAATTTTAATAAATGGATTTTTTGAAAAGGATAATTTCAACAGACAGATTTAATGGCTTCTAGGTTTTGGATCTGCTTGTTCTTGTTTGTTTTTTCTCAAATCATTTCTTCATTTACCCCTGAAAATGACAACACACAATCAGTTCTTGTACATATAAAAATTATTAGATATAAAAATTTATACAGATAAAATTTGGGTAGAAAATTTGTACAGATAAAAATATTGAACAGAAAAAAAATGGACAGATAAAATTTGGATAGATAGAAAATTTATATAGAAAAATTTGAATAGATAGACAAAAAAAATTGAACAGATAAAAAAAAATTGAACAGATAGTCAAAAAAAGTCAACAGATAAATTAATGGGTAAAATTGAAAACAAAATGTCTTTCAAAACAAGTAAAAGGACCTCTCACCTAACTATTTCACAAATGTTGGGGCCTCTCATAAAAATAAAAAAAATACCCTGGACCTAATGCCTTAGACACCCTCTAAATTGGATTTATTACCAATTTTCTCTAGAAACAATCAAATTATTAAATATTTTACACAATACTTATATGAAAAAAATGTATATTATATGTATTTTATAATTAAAAAAAATAAAAGCATCATCTCATATATTTTTAGTCATAACTAAAGAAAAAAAATCATAACCAAACATCTGAGGTGTAATCAAATATCTCATGAGTGGTAATTAAAATATTATCATAATTAAAGAATAAAATGACATAATTAGATATGCATATCCTTAAAAGAGTGCGTATACTATAATTTTTCTACTCATATAAGACCCATGTAGATCCATGTGATATGAGTATCACGAGTATTACATATAATATTTGATAATTCATTTTGAATCTCTACTATTTTTGTTATCAAATGCTTCTCAAATTAGTAAAGAATTCTTTTTTTTTTTTTAATTAAATTGAAAATTCAATAAATCCTTCATGAAATTTGTATTTGATACAAATTTTAGAAGATAAAGTATTGAAGATGATTTTTTTTTTTTTTAATTTATCAAATTTGATAATAAAAAAATTTGAGATAAAGAGGGAAATTTTTAAAAAGCTTTTAATGAAAAAATTGAAGAAACAATGTGTACTTTATATCAAATTTTTTATTCAAATTTAAAATAAAATTAAATGAAAAATTTCAGAACAAATTGAAGAATCTCTTAATAATCTAGATTTTTTTAGTGACTTCTTATTTTTTGGTATAATTTAAAATATTAGTGCCATAGGGACGTTTAGAAATTTTATTTAGAGAGATATTTATGGATTAAATTGATCTGATTGAAATAAATCAAGAATTAAATTGATTCTTACAATTTCATAAAAAAATGAAATTGTAACTGAATTGTATAGGTCATCTGACGCTAACCAAATGATAAACAACAACTTGTTCCGATTCGATTCTACCATTTCAAAAATTACAAAATTGATACATAAATTTTTACTTAAAGGATTACAAATGTATTTTATTCTTCTTATTTTTACATACAAATAATTAAAAAAATAATAAACAAGCTATATTACGATTCAGTTCAACGATCAATTTATGGGTAGGGAATTTGGGAACCTATAAGCGCACAGCAATATCGGCCCAATCCAATAGGGGGAAATTCTAAAGTCCACAAATTCCACATCAAGGCCCAATATGCATTATTTGTAACTCATACTAAAAACTTAAGTTTATAATGGGCCTGTTTGCTCTAGATTTTAGACACCAGATTATAAATTTTAGCTTCCAAAAGCTATTTCAGACTGTTTGTGCAAACTTTTGTTCATTAGCCTCCGACTTTGTAGCTTTTTTTCCTTAAAGAAAAGTGGTTGGAATCAGAAGCTGCTCTCAGCAGCTTCCGCGTTTGAGATTAAATGGAGGGCATGTGAAATTACTTAAATGCCCTTGTCAATTTCAACTATTACCAAAAACCTAACTATATAAACCCTATTTCTCAAAACACTGTTCATTTGCTCACTTGAGACAGAGAGAGGCTATTTCCAGCGAGAGCGATTTCTGGCGGAGGTGTGAGAACCTGCATTTAATTATTCTTAAAAGAAAATAAATGAATTAATTAATTTTACTCAGAGTCTCTCTAAAATATATATTAGTGTATAACTTAGTTTTAAATTAACTCAATTCAATCACTAACAAATACATTATTAATAATAATAATTTTGTGGATATTCAATATTTGTTGTTTATAAATTATTTTAATAAGGGTTCAACATGATAATTATCCTTACTTAAATACTTTAGTTAAAAACCTTAGTTTATTAATTTAAAAAAACCCACACAAATATATAAAAAATAAAAATAAAAAAACCAGAATCAAATTTTTGGATTTTCTATGGCAGTGGATGCCATTTGCTCTTATGCATGGCATTGTAGAAGGTAGGCTCAAATCATATTCCTTGGATTTGAAAAATCCGATTAGACAACATAGAATGATGAGAGGAGAGAGAGAGAGAGAGAGAGAGAGAGAGAGAGAGAGAGAGAGAGAAGGCTCAGCTTGGTGAATTCATCTATATATATATATATATATGTAAAGGTTTGCTCCTTCGGATCAGTGAGGAGAAAATAAGCAAAAGAATTATGTGAGCAACGAAGCGAAGTAGGAGAGGAAGAAGAGAAGGAGGTTAAGGAAGCTAAAATTTTCTACCATTTCATCATCTTATTTCAATCTTATTATTAAGTAAGAAAACCCTCTCAACCCACTCATTTTTTTTTTTTAAAGTTAAAATTTCAGATTGTGTTCTAGCAAAATTATAGATAGAATTTTATTTATAGTTGTATATAAATTTTGTGATTTGTATATCAAATATTTGAAGATATTGATCGTCTTAAAATCATGATATTATTGTGGAAATAAGCTTGCATGTGTAGTTTATGCCATTAAAAGAGATGATTGAAGATTTTGTTTGACCCTTAAATCTACCAAACAGTTGTACAAATTTTTAGACAATTTTATACTCAAAATTTTGAGATGATTTCTTTTACAAAGTTGTTGAGAATAATGTCTAGTTCATCCAGAAATGTTTGTAACAATTATTGAGTTTTGTACGAATTTATACAAATTTTTAATTAAATCTGAAACTATGAGACAAATTTTACTATATGTTTGAAAAATCATTATATTAAACCAAATTTAGTAATTTCTAAATAAAAAATACAATTTGAGAAGTCTAGTTTCATAATAAAATTTTAAGTTATGGAATTGATTTATAAATTTAAATATGGAATTAATTTAAGAAAGTATGATAAATCTGTGTCATGAAATTTCTTGGAATTTTACAGAATTACTTATAATTTATTTTTGGGAAATTCTTTCTGAAAAATGACCTTAAGATGTTTATTGAATATTATGTAGATTGTCACAAATTTTAGAATTGCATGAATAATTTATTTATAATTTTAATTACGAAATTTATATTCTGAAATTTCTAGGCATATTTAAGATTATTACTTCAATTATTTATTTGGATAAAAAATTAATTATTGTGTTGGTCTAATTCGTTAAATATTGTAAATTAGTAACCCATGTATGGGTGTATTGTGGTTCATTTTTTTGTATCCAAATTATCAATTCATGTCATGGTTCAATTAAACTATTTATTTAAATTTTGTACATTGATTAATTAATGTGTTACATGTATAATATTTTATGTTGGGAATTTTAATGAAATAGTATAGCATTATTGGTGATTGAAATTTGAATTATTTGTGATTAATATAAAAACTAATCGAAATGATTAACGGTGTATACAAAGTTAACGATTGAAAGTTAATATCGGTAGTTCAGGGTGAGCCCTGATTTTTAATAATTTTTATATAATTGGGTCGCGAAATCCTAAGATGACATGGGACTTATTTGAACCCTTATCAGTATTTGGTTTTGGGATAAGAGTGGATGTGCGGGTGGCACGCAGAGAGGTTAAATACCCTTGACAGACCGTTCCTTCGAGGGCAGACCATGGATGCCATGGCTCGGGTATATAATTCTGGGTATGGGCATCTTTGGTAGTTCTTGAATATTTGACCACGGGGGGTTTCAAATTAACCGTGACCATAGCTTAGTGGTTGGTAAGAAAATCTATTTGGTGAGATTTTGAGTGTCACCCAAACTAATAAAATTGTTGAAATTATTTTAATTGTTGTTATATTATCATGCTATTAATTTCTTTATTTTCTCTTAATTGTCAGGATTATTATCTGATTATTTTTCTCTTAAAAAGAATGGCAGGTTGGTTATGTTTTCTTATTGTGTTGCAAAACCCATGGCATATATTTTGTTGCCCTGGCATTTTATGCCAGATTCTGACGAGTAAGGAATGAAAGCTGAGGTTGGAGCTGCTACTAACATAGAACATTTGCTAACATGAAGTCAAGATTTTATCAAAATAAAATTTTATTATCTCTTGTATTAGTAATTAAGAATGTTGTAATATTGTATACGGACTTGTAAATTTTTTTTTTTTTTTTTTTTTTGTGTGTGTATTGTTAAACTTTAACTATGTGAGAATTTAAATTTCCCTAAGTAGATGTTAAAATTTTTATTTAACAAGTTATTTTGTTATTTAAATTTTATGATGTTCCAAAAATTTGGGGCGTCATAGGACGAAAACCAGAGTTCTCACTCTTTGCTATCTCTTCTCTCTCTCTTCACAATCCCTCTCTCTCTCTTACACACATACACACACACACACACACACACACATCTGAAACCCTATCTAGAGGGGCAAAACCCTCCCATCGCCATCGAGTTGAGGGGCAAACCCTCCTATCATCTAGTGTTGTGATCTAGTCGGAGAACCACCGCCATCGCATCAATGAACCAGAGCTCTCTCTCTATCTCTCTTTCTCTCTCTCTTCACGATCTGGTTGGAGAACCAGGCTAGGGTTTTGGTAGACCGTAAGGTCTAGGGTTTCGGGAGAAGAAGAAGAGAGCTAGGGTTTTGGTAGAACGGTGACGATGATGATCAACGGCTCGCACATCTCTAGTGTTGTTTCGACGGTGGCTAGGTCATTGATGGTGCTCCCCCTACTGTTCCAGATTGACTGTGCTCCATCCTTGTACCCAACATTAATATAAAAAATATATATATAAAATAACAATTTTTATATTAATTGATACTAATTATATTAACTTTCATTAATGAAATAATTTTATACTAATTGATGAACAAAAATCACAATTAATAATAATAATAAAGAAAAAGAAATACAGATATAAATAATTAAAATGAATATATAAAAAATAATATGTAATGAAATCAAAACATTAATATAAATTAGAACATGAATATTAATTGGTATTAATTTTAATGAATTAATAAATTAAACAAAATTAACAAAGAAAGGAGGGAAGGGGAAAAAAAAAAAAAAAAAAAAAAAAGAAGAAGAAGAAGAAAGAAGAGAAAAGAAAATAAGGAGAAAAAAGAAAAGAAAAGAAAATAAAAAGAAAAAAAGAGAGAAAAAAATGTATTATAAATGAAATCACAAATTTTATATCTTATAAGGCCAAAAAGGACATTACATAGCAAAAAACTATTTTACAGCTTATTCAACCAAACACTACTCTACTAATTAAATCTATAATCCCACAGTTATACCAAACAGGCTAACAATTTATATTTAAAGCTATAATCTATAATATGTTAAGTCATAATTTATAATCACTTTCCCACAGTTACACCAAACGAGGCCAATCTAATTAAGACTCATCTCTTTTATACATTATTTGTATTAAGCCTATAATCTAATTAAGACCCATCTCTTTTATATTATTTGTAACTCATACCAATTTAAAAGTTTAAGGGTAACACTAAATTTAAGAGGGGTGTAACAGGCTATAATACTAATGCAACCAGTCCAACTGTGATTTGTCAAATCTGTGGCAATTCTGAGGCCAACCAACAGCTCAATCACATACGTGCTTGAAATTGAGACTGTAGCTGATGCTAGTTGAGTTACTCTGTTATGAGCTGAGGTTTGTGCTGTGGCCTTAGCATGAGTTTGTGGCTTTGCCTGAGACTGAAACTTAGTATCCGATGTGAGACTTTATCTTCACACAACCAAACATTAGGCCTTTCCTTATTCCTTTTGGATCTTAATTATTATTCGCAAATTCATCATAGATGATATGCACTCCCCATTAATCTTGATTATGGAACTCCAACATCGAGTTTATGCTCGAGGAGAGTCCACCCATAGAACGTTAGCCATTGACTCTGATATCAATTCCAACAAGGAGAAACTATGGAGCCTACAAACGGCACATCAAGACCCAACATACATTATTTATAACTCATACCTACTAAAAAGCTAAAGCTTATAAGTAGAGAGAAGCTTGTTTGGGGTGTGCCACATAAATACATTTTTTATCTTTTTTGAATCACATTATCTCTTTACTTTTCTATACATATTTTCATAAAAAGTCAAAAAATATACTTATTTAGATCATTTCAATTGACCGTGACAAATGTTCCAACATTTACTAGTTCTATGATCAATATTTTTAAACACCCATAATACGATCAAGTCAAGATTTATATTTTTATGATGCATTTTCACTAGATATTAATAACAAAATTATATATTTTGTTTAGTTACACATTAAAAAAATAATCCATGTAATTTATTTATGGTTATATTTTATTTTTAATGATAAATTCAAGCTTCAATATAGCACTAAGCACTTCTATAAGATTTTTAAGAGCAAAAATGTTGTAAAAGCACAAAAAAAAAAAAAAAAAAGATAAATAATTTGTTATTTATTCTTAATAAACCATTATGTAGGGTAAATAGAAGTGGTGTTGTTGGATGTGTTTGATTTGCGTTTTGAGATAAATATTTTAAAATTTTTTTGAAGAGATAGTTTAGAATTTTTTTTAAAATTTATTTGGTTGTATATTTTGAAAATAGTTTTGGAGTTTAGAAATTTAAAATAATTTGATATTTTATTATAATTAAGTAGATATGTGTAAGAGAGAAAGTAATTGAGAAAACGACAAGAGAGATAAAAAATAATTGATAGATATGTAAGAGAAAAAATAAATTTAAAGGCCTTGTTTGGTTTGTATTTCCCAAAAATTTTTGGGAAAAATTCTCTACAAATAAGTTTTCAAAAGTAATCAAACCAAACAAATTTTCCCAAAATTTTTTTCCAAAACTTGTTTGGTTTGCAAGTTTTCCAAACAAATCTCTCTCTCATACACATCAAATCAATCACTTTTTCCAAAACTCTCTCTCAAAATAATTTTTCAAAACATCTTTTGAAAAAAACCAAACCAAACAACTTTTCGTACTTTTTATCTCTAAAACTCATCTCCCAAAATCAAACCAAACATAAATCTTCTTAAAAAAAAATTGACTTAAAAAAAATTTAAAGCAAACAAAATTTTAAAAAATTTTCTTGAAAATTGTATCTTGACTTACAAGCCAGCCCGTTGGGTTGTCTTTGAATGAAGGGAGGGCTTTACTCAAAATCCTCCGCAGAAGCTTCCTCACTGTGCAGCGCGCAACTACACCCTTCGTACTCTCTCTCTCTGTCTCTCTCTGTCTCTCTCTCTCTCTCTCTCTCTCTCTCTCTCTCTCTCTATATATATATATATCTATAAGCTGTCAGCTTCTTCTGTATATGCAATTTTTGCTAAGTTTTACAGTCACAGATGGACGCATCGGACCGTTACCGCTTCGAGCCGAGGTTGCGATGGAACCCTCAGGTTGAAGAATACTTCATCAAAGCATACGGAGCTGACCATTTCGCTCGCATTTCCAAATCCCTGACGTATGCTCAAATCTTCTCTCATCGCATGTCATATTTTGTTCTGTTTTCCGTTTTTTCTGTTTTTAAACTGTGAATTCACACCTACATTCATTTGGGATGCTTTTTGTCTTTTTTGCTTTACTTAAGCTTTAAGCATTTTACTACTAAGCTGAAGTTTAAATTGTAAAATTGGAAATGGAATTGGAGCTATTTTAGTTCAAAATTTGTATTAAGATAGCATCGAATGCCAAATTGAAGTACTGGGTTTTGTGATCCAACATATAAAAGGGCATGCTTGGAATTGGATTTTGAATTTTTGGGATTGAAGGAACTGGGATTATGCGGAATCAGTATATTGCTCTTTGGTGTAACTTTTGAAATTCAGCTGGAATTAGTTTATAGATTTCAAAAACAATGTTTAGATGTCTAAATAAATCTTTTAGTATTGAATTGGTTTTGATAATAGTTTACCCACTTCGCCATTTTGAAGCTGGGTAAAATAATCCACCCTTTGGGTGTTTTGGGTTGTATACTTTATTATACTTGTCTATATTTTGAAATTTGAGCTATAACAGTTGGTACCTGTACTCCAGCTCAACAAATTTATTACACATTTTTTTAGTTACTAAAATATCTACTATATTATATGATTAAGCATATCTATCACCCCTTGGGCGGCACAAACATCAAGTGTTGCTAAAACATGCTGAGACTTAAAGATTGTGTTGATGTAACTATTTCTCTTTTATATCATGCGTGTATTCACACGAATACATGAGTAACAAGATGGAAGCCTGAGCAATACATGTATGCACAAAAGGGTGAAAAATAATTTTAAATATGTATATATTAATATACAACTATTGAAAAAGGATAAATTTTGTTAAATTATATATCCAAAAATTCATCACATTCAGATATCAGAAAACAAAAAGGAAAGAAATTACGATTATAATGACTAAAGTTGCCTGTAAAAGAAAAGGAAAATAGCATGACTATTAAGTATTGTAACACCCTCAAAATAATAACATTAATCCCAACAATATAGACATGCTATAACATATAAAAGGTCCACATCTTTCCATTCACCAGAGTTTTATTACAAAGAGTATCACATGTTAACAACAAAAGCAAATGCCCTAAGGGCTTACAGCTTTCCAAGTTAACACTTGGTTACACAAAAGTAGAGTGCTAACTCATTTACACATAAAGCCCTTGGCTTGAATTTACATGTAATACAACAAAAGGAAAGACAACCAAAAAGTCTGTCCGCCACTAGCCTCCCAAGCTAAGTCCTTGGAGGTGGCATACTTCCTGTACCTGAAAATGATGTTCCCATATAGGGTGAGCCACAGCCCAGTAGAAATATACTAAACCAATTATGAACAATGACTAAAAGATTAACAGTTGATAGATGGTCAACACTTTTACATTCATTCATAACATAACACAATTCCAAGACACTTAAGTCTATATTTCTTTTCATTTTCATTTCTTTTCCTTTTACTTGCCATTTCATAACCTTGGCTCAGAACCTGGCCAAACATCACACATGAGACACACACTCATGCCAACACTTTTCACTTCATCAAAGATAAACATAACAGTTATATCAATACTTCCAACGACAAGCATATCCGCTCTGTCAATACACTTCTAGATAGGCATACCCGCTCTATCTACGGAGTTCATCCCCTATCTCCTCCCAACAACATCCGGTTTAGAGGTCCATCCCCTCTCTTCCCCTAAACCGTGGAGTACATCCCCTATCTCCTCCAACTCAACACAATGCATATAAACAACAATTATACACATCACAAATCAATACAATTAATTATCCAAATTAATCAATCAATGTAATTAGAGCATTCTCCATAATTAACATCACAACCCTTAGGTTCCAATTTCCTTAATGTTTCAACATTAATTCCATGTTTCTATACCAAACATGCTTCTAGGTTTATCATAGATGAACACCCCCAACTTTTGTAAAATTACACAATGGCCCAAAGTTTCCCAAAATCACACAACAACTTCCAACATATCAAAATGCTAAAATTTAAAGACAAAACTCATAAAGAGGAGTAGGATATCCCTACCTCAAAAGATGAGCTCCAAAGGAGAAGGACTCAAAACCAAAATGCTCCAAACACCAAACTATTCGAATCAAAAGAACGCCCTCGACGATCCACACCCTTTTTGTAAAGACCAAAGGTGAGCAAAACACCCTAACTAGATCAATACTTAGAGAGAAGTTAAGGTTTTTGAGTGAGAAGCTCTGAAAATGGCGTTTTGGGTAAAGTAAGAGAGAGAAGATAAGTCAAAAAGTGATTTAAAATGCCCAGTCCCACTCAGTTATACGACAGGTCCGCTCGAGCGTAAGACACTCCGCTCGAGCGTAAAGACACAAAAACATGGTCCGCTTGAGCGCAACATTGTCCGCTCGAGCGCCAAGACACAGACACAAAGTTCGTTCGCTCGAGCGTAGATACCAGCCCGCTCGAGCTCAGGTCTCCCCCTCCCAGAACTCTCACCAAAAACACACTGTCCGCTCGAGCGTAACATCCCCGCTCGAGCGCACCAAACCCGCTCGAGCGTAGGAACCACACTTGCAGAAGTTTTGCAGGTGCACGAAATACTGGATGGGTGCATTATCCGCTCGAGCGCCAAAATCCCCGCTCGAGCGCACAAGCAACAACAACCTCTCCGCTCGAGCGTAAACATCTTCGCTCGAGCGGACCAGCCAAAACCTGGGCAACTAGACTTGGTTCCTAAGCTCAACCAACCTGTAACAAACCTGCCCAACACATCCTATAACTCAAATACAAAGTAGGAAAGGATGTAAACAAGACAATACTCAATTACAACATCCACGGACACATGTCCGGATTACTGTACAACAAGGGGTAAACCCGGGATCGCTATAACCTCCCCCCCTTAAAGAATTTCGTCCCCGAAATTAAGAACAAGTTTTTGAAAAACAAGTTTTCCTCTCTTTTAAACAATGTTATACCACAACATTTCACAATTCGACCCATTCCCGGTCATTCCATCTCTTATCAAGAGGCATTCTACAACATATACATCTCGACATGCATTCTCTTTTCATTTCAACCATTTCCAACACACATGGTTCACAATTCATATCATAAGCAATAATCATGATACAATTCCATTTTTATAATATAGCCAACACATGCAATATTATAATCAACTTCCATAACAAGGCAAGTTCTACAACATTTACATTAACCAAAACATGCACCATGTTTTTCAATTTAAGACATTTTTAATACTCTTAAATTTCATTACAATTACACAATTGCAATACTTGATTACACATCAACAAACAAGTCCGGATATTTCTCACGGACTCCCAATTCACGTTCCCAAGTGGCCTCCTCCACTCCGTGATATTTCCACAAAACCTTAACCAAAGGAATGGTCTTGCCACGCAGGACTTGATCCCGCCTATCCAAGACCCGAACCGGTCTCTCCTCATACGAGGCATCCTCATCTACCTCTAAGTCGGTCCAATCCAACACATGTGATGGATCCGGCTCATACTTCCGAAGCATACTCACATGAAACACGTCATGAACCCCGGATAACTGTGGCGGCAAAGCTAAACGATAAGCAACCTCGCCAATCCTCTCAAGAATCTCAAAAGGACCAATAAACCGAGGGGATAACTTCCCTCTCTTCCCAAACCTCATCAAACCCCGTCTAGGTGATATCTTCAGAAACACATGATCACCCACCTCAAACTCCAATGGTCTTCTCCTACGGTCAGCATAAGATTTCTGACGACTCTGGGCTGTAACAAGCCTCCTACGGATAAGCTCAACTTTCTCCGTCGTCTCCTTAACCAACTCCGGACCCAACAAAGGTGTATCACCCACCTCGGCCCAACAAACTGGAGACCTACAGGGTCGGCCATACAAGGCCTCAAACGGTGCCATACCGATACTAGACTGAAAACTGTTGTTGTAGGCGAACTCTACCAATGGTAAGTGCCTCTCCCACGTCCCACTGAAATCAAGGACACAACCCCGAAGCATATCCTCGAGGATCTGAATAGTACGCTCGGACTGCCCGTCAGTCTGAGGATGATAAGCTGTACTAAAGGTCAACTTAGTACCCAAGGCACTCTGCAAACTCTGCCACAACCTAGCAATAAAATGAGGATCTCTATCTGAGACGATTGTCACTGGGACCCCGTGCAACCTCACTATGTCCCGAATATACAAGTCGGCAAGATGATCTACTGAATCTCTCACGCGCATAGGAATGAAGTGCGCCGACTTAGTCAACCGGTCTACAACCACCCAAATAGCATCACTACCCCGCTGAGTCCTCGGAAGACCTACAACGAAGTCCATAGTGACATGCTCCCACTTCCACTCGGCAATAGGCAAGGGTTGTAACAAACCCGCTGGCCTCTGATGCTCGGCCTTCACTTGCTGGCAAGTAAGGCACTTGGACACAAAAACTGCCACATCTCTCTTCATACCCCGCCACCAAAACTGGCGACCCAAATCCCGGTACATCTTAGTACCTCCTGGATGCATCGCAAGGCGCGAATGGTGAAACTCTCGGAGTACTTCCTCTCGGCAAGACTCCGGTACAAGCAAACGGTCTCGGTATCTCACACTCAGGTCGGGATACACCGTCAAACCCTTCTCAACCTTCCCACTGGAAATCTTCTCCCGGAGGGATTCTACCTCAAGGTCACCTCTCTGTGCCTCTAACACTCGAGTCACAAGTGTAGGCTGTGCAACAACAGAAAACAAGGCCGCAGCCTCAATGGATTCGCTCAAAAGCAAATCAAACTCTCCAATGGCCCCCAACATCTCCCACTCCCGGATGGCTACACAAGCTACATCACTAATGGATTTCCTGCTAAGGGCATCGGCCACAACATTGGCCTTCCCCGGATGATAATGCAACTCGAAGTCGTAATCCTCAATGAACTCCATCCACCTCCTCTGCCTCAAATTCAAGTATTTCTGTGAAAACAGATATTTCAGACTCTTGTGATCCGAGAACACCTCGAATCTCTCACCATAAAGGTAGTGCCTCCAGATTTTCAAGGCAAAGATCACAGCCGCTAACTCTAGATCATGCGTAGGGTAATTCTTCTCGTGAATTTTCAACTGACGTGAGCCATAAGCTACCACTTTCCCCTCTTGCATCAACACACAACCCAAACCCTCTCGTGAGGCATCACAATAGACTGCATAACCCAACCCTCTCTCCGGAATAATCAAGACCGGAGCGGTGGTCAGTCTAACTTTCAATTCCTGGAACGACTTTTCACAAGTCTCACTCCATACAAAGCTGACTCCCCTCCGAGTCAATCTGGTCAACGGTGAAGCTAACCTGGAGAAATCCTTCACAAACCGGCGGTAATACCCAGCTAATCCCAGAAAACTGCGGATCTCAAACACACTCTTAGGCTGTGCCCAATCTTGCACTGCCTCAGTCTTGGATGTATCAACGGACACCCCTTCCCCGGAAACCACATGGCCTAAGAACTTGACTTCTCTCAGCCAAAACTCACACTTCCCAAACTTGGCATACAGCCTATGGGCTCTAAGCAACCCAAGCACCACTCTCAAGTGTTCCTCGTGCTCCTCCTCTGAAGGTGAATAGATAAGAATGTCGTCTACGAAGACGACTACAAAACGATCCAAGAATTCCCGGAAAATCCGGTTCATCAAGTCCATAAAGACTGCCGGTGCGTTGGTAAGCCCAAATGGCATTACCAGAAACTCATAATGGCCATACCGCGTACGGAATGCCGTCTTCGGAATATCCTCCTCCCTGACCCTCAACTGGTGGTAACCCGATCTCAAATCTATCTTAGAGAAACAACGGGAACCCTTCAACTGGTCAAACAAATCATCTATACGGGGCATAGGGTACTTATTCTTAACCGTAGCCCGATTCAACTTCCGGTAGTCAATACACAATCTCAAGGCACCATCTTTCTTCTTAGCAAAGAGTGCCGGCGCTCCCCACGGTGAAACACTAGGGCGAACAAAGCCCTTATCTAGCAATTCCTGGAGCTGAACTTTCAACTCAACCAATTCTGCTGGAGCAAAACGGTAAGGTGCCATAGAAATCGGCGCCGTGCCGGGCACTAAATCGATAGAGAACTCAATCTCTCGGTGAGGTGGCAAATCAACAAGGTCCTCGGGAAAAACATCCGAGTACTCACAAACTACCCTCGGCAACACAACCTGGGTCTCATCACACTCACCACTCTCAAAGCTAGCGAGTAGACCACTAAGCTCATTCCGCCCTCGCGGACCATACCCCGGTGGCACAATACTACCAACCCGGTCTCCCAAGAAATGGAAACACTCCCCGCTCACGGTACAACAAGTAACCCTCTGGCGGTAGCAATCAATAACAGCTCGGTATGACGATAACCAGTCCATACCCAAAATAACATCAAAGCCCTTCATGGGCATGACTACAAAAGGAAACGGAAGCCTATGATCATCAACCTCTATATCACAACCTCTACACCCGTGTTTCAAAATCAACTCACCCCCAATAGGTGACACTACGCAAATAGGAGATGCCAACAATGCTAACTCCAATTCCAACACAGATGCAAATGCAGCAGATACAAAAGAATGAGACGCACCCGTATCAATCAATACACTAGCAACCGAATTGCAAAACAGAAAGGTACCTCTCACTACTGATGGAGCCGGTACAAGGTCCTGCGCGGTAACAGCATACACGCGCCCTGTAGGCCCCTGATCCACCTGCTCGCCTCTCGGAGCATAGGACTGCTGCACTGACTGGGACGACGAAGCCCCCGGATTGGCCCTCGAGGCCTGCACAGACTGAGCTGGCTGAAATCCATGCGTCTGTCTAGAACCAGACGCTCCTGAAGTGGCACTCAACCGTGGGCAATACCTTTTCATGTGCCCAGGCTGTCCACACTGATAACAAGACAAGGGCTGCCCCCTGCCCGAACTCTGACTCTGCGGTCTAGCTGACGAAGAAGCAGCTCTCTGACCCCCGCCCTTCTGCGGGCAAACTGAAGCTTTGTGACCCGGCTGGCCACACTTGAAACAGGTGAACTCTCCCTGATTGCCCCTCCCGGAGCCTGCACTCGGTACTGGGAAAGTCGACCTGGCCAAACCACCCTGGGACGGCTGAGGGTTATAACCCCTCTGCCTCCTACCATCACCCTGTCCCTCTTGGCCCCTCTTGGAGCCTCCATGTTTCTCCTCCTCTCCCTCCTGCATCATCAGCTCCATATGAGCTGCAGCATCCACCAAATGCCTGTAGTCTCGAATGTAGGGTCCACCAACTTTCAACTTGAGATCCCATCTCAACTTCCGCTCAAACTCGTAGCAACGGCGCTCCTCTGTCGCCACAAGTTCAGGTGCAAACCTGGACAAGCTAGTAAATGTAGCCTCGAACTCGGCCACAGACAAACCCTCCTGCTTAAGCCGGCTGAACTGATCCCTCAGCCTCTCTCTAGCCACAGCAGATAAAAACCTCTCCTGGAAAGCATTCACAAACGCCTCCCAAGTACCACCAACACGAGCTTTCTCATACTTCCACCATTGACCCGCATCTCCCTTCAGCTGAAAGGATGCCAAGGTCACTTTCAATGCTCCGTCCTCAATGCCTAGCATCTCGAACGTTTTACTCATCTGTTCTAGCCACTCGTCTGCCTTCAGTGGCTCCTTAGGATCCCCAACAAACTCCTCCGGGTTAGACCGGAAGAACTCCCTCTTCAAGAAGGAAGGCCCTGCCTCAGCTGCCTGATTCCCTGCTCTGAGAATACCCAGAGCCCCTGCTATCTCCTGGGCCAAGGCACTCATGGCCTGCTGACCCGCTGGCTCGGCCACATTGGCCTGACCAACCCCCTCCTGAACTACCGGAATCTCCTCCGGTAATGGCACCTCCTGCCTCCTAGGCCTACCACGCCTACCACCTCTTGCTCGTCCTGACATCCTAATAAAGGTGACACAGAACATTAGCACATTCATAAACGTGCCAAAACTAAACACTCACGTCCTAATGCATGGACAACTTGTAATTCATTCCACGTAAGCACATAAACACATAAGCACTTACGAATTTCATTTCCGGATAATGATAGTCCCAAGGCGTTACTAGAGTACCGGTTAGAAATAGCATTGATCAAGTGCCTTTCCAACAAGACTCCCAGAAACCCAAAGATCCAATCAACATCCTAGAAACTAAATCCCATACCCAAATAATCACATAAGCATGTTATCACATAAGCATAACAGTACACTTAAGTCTCTATTAAGCGAGACAAACCCATTGTGATCCTAATCACTTCCCACGTACCCAAAGTATTCGAACCCGGTACGCTCTGATACCAAGTTGTAACACCCTCAAAATAATAACATTAATCCCAACAATATAGACATGCTATAACATATAAAAGGTCCACATCTTTCCATTCACCAGAGTTTTATTACAAAGAGTATCACATGTTAACAACAAAAGCAAATGCCCTAAGGGCTTACAGCTTTCCAAGTTAACACTTGGTTACACAAAAGTAGAGTGCTAACTCATTTACACATAAAGCCCTTGGCTTGAATTTACATGTAATACAACAAAAGGAAAGACAACCAAAAAGTCTGTCCGCCACTAGCCTCCCAAGCTAAGTCCTTGGAGGTGGCATACTTCCTGTACCTGAAAATGATGTTCCCATATAGGGTGAGCCACAGCCCAGTAGAAATATACTAAACCAATTATGAACAATGACTAAAAGATTAACAGTTGATAGATGGTCAACACTTTTACATTCATTCATAACATAACACAATTCCAAGACACTTAAGTCTATATTTCCTTTCATTTTCATTTCTTTTCCTTTTACTTGCCATTTCATAACCTTGGCTCAGAACCTGGCCAAACATCACACATGAGACACACACTCATGCCAACACTTTTCACTTCATCAAAGATAAACATAACAGTTATATCAATACTTCCAACGACAAGCATATCCGCTCTGTCAATACACTTCTAGATAGGCATACCCGCTCTATCTACGGAGTTCATCCCCTATCTCCTCCCAACAACATCCGGTTTAGAGGTCCATCCCCTATCTTTCCCTAAACCGTGGAATACATCCCCTATCTCCTCCAACTCAACACAATGCATATAAACAACAATTATACACATCACAAATCAATACAATTAATTATCCAAATTAATCAATCAATGTAATTAGAGCATTCTCCATAATTAACATCACAACCCTTAGGTTCCAATTTCCTTAATGTTTCAACATTAATTCCATGTTTCTATACCAAACATGCTTCTAGGTTTATCATAGATGAACACCCCCAACTTTTGTAAAATTACACAATGGCCCAAAGTTTCCCAAAATCACACAACAACTTCCAACATATCAAAATGCTAAAATTTAAAGACAAAACTCATAAAGAGGAGTAGGATATCCCTACCTCAAAAGATGAGCTCCAAAGGAGAAGGACTCAAAACCAAAATGCTCCAAACACCAAACTATTCGGATCAAAAGAACGCCCTCGACGATCCACACCCTTTTTGTAAAGACCAAAGGTGAGCAAAACACCTTAACTAGATCAATACTTAGAGAGAAGTTAAGGTTTTTGAGTGAGAAGCTCTGAAAATGGCGTTTTGGGTAAAGTAAGAGAGAGAAGATAAGTCAAAAAGTGATTTAAAATGCTCAGTCCCACTCAGTTATACAACAGGTCCGCTCGAGCGTAAGACACTCCGCTCGAGCGTAAAGACACAAAAACATGGTCCGCTCGAGCGCAACATTGTCCGCTCGAGCGCCAAGACACAGACACAAAGTTCGTTCGCTCGAGCGTAGATACCAGCCCGCTCGAGCTCAGGTCTCCCCCTCCCAGAACTCTCACCAAAAACACACTGTCCGCTCGAGCGTAACATCCCCGCTCGAGCGCAACCAGCTCGAGCGCACCAAACCCGCTCGAGCGTAGGAACCACACTTGCAGAAGTTTTGCAGGTGCACGAAATACTGGATGGGTGCATTATCCGCTCGAGCGCCAAAATCCCCGCTCGAGCGCACAAGCAACAACAACCTCTCCGCTCGAGCGTAAACATCTTCGCTCGAGCGGACCAGCCAAAACCTGGGCAACTAGACTTGGTTCCTAAGCTCAACCAACCTGTAACAAACCTGCCCAACACATCCTATAACTCAAATACAAAGTAGGAAAGGATGTAAACAAGACAATACTCAATTACAACATCCACGGACACATGTCCGGATTACTGTACAACAAGGGGTAAACCCGGGATCGCTATAAGTATTAACAGATACAAACTGTTACAACATGGGTCTAAACACGGCCTTGTTTGGGGTACCTTAAAAAAGTCAAAAAGTCAAAAAGTCACTATCTTATTTAAGTCACATCATCCTATTTAAGTCACATCACCTCTCTACCACATCACTTCAAACCCAACCCATATTTCATAAAAAGTCAAAAAGTGCATTTATTTAGATCATCCCAAACCATCCCTTAGGTAGAGAGGTGATGTGACTTAAATAGGATGATGTGAGTTAAATAGGATAGTGACTTTTTGACTTTTTGGCTTTTTTAAGGTACCCCAAACAAGGCCCTTGTGACAGTTTGTACCTGTTAATACTTAATAGTCATGCTATTTTCCTTTTCTTTTACAGGCAACTTTAGTCATTATAATCATAATTTCTTTCCTTTTTGTTTTCTGATATCTGAATGTGATGAATTTTTGGATATATAATTTAACAAAATTTATCCTTTTTCAGTAGTTGTATATTAATATATACATATTTAAAATATTTTTTCACCCTTTTGTGCATACATGTATTGCTCAGGCGTCCATCTTGTTACTCATGTATTCGTGTGAATACACCCAAGTCAACAAGTGATGCTGTTAATGAGAAGCTATCGGAAATTCTGCAGGAAACGGGGCAACAAAGTGCTATTGATGACATGAACCAAAGTGATGCCAATGCTAGATATATTATGGGCAGGAGCATAAATTTTTTGTTAAAGAATCTTATACTTCCCCATGTGATTCTAACCAGGCAGCTTTGGCTGTCTCTGAAAGTACACAAACTGGTCTTGTTTCAAAATGTCAATTACCTGGGCTAGACTATGTTTTGTTTGTCGAGGGTTCAGGACCACACAATATCAGTTATGCTCATGCACAAGACAAACCTCCAAAGGAGGTAATTGTTAGCCGTAAATGCGCTGAGGCTGTACTTTGCGGTGCTCAGGTAAGAAGTGTCTAGTAGTGCCTACATATCAACTATATCTGTTACTTCAAGTCTCTTTGTCAAGTACTTCTGAATGTTCCAATTTGTGTTATAAACATCCTAGCATTTTCTTTTTTTCGATGATGTTCTTTATTTTTAATATTTACAGTCTTCAATCTTTTAGTCTTGTACTCCATTTGCTAGAAGTATGTGGGCTAGTGGACTATTCTACCTTAATTTTCTACCCTTAGTTATTATTAACTCATTCCCCCCCCCCCCCCCCCCCGCCCCCCCCCCCACTCTTTTATATATATATATATTTTTCTCTTAGATTCCTTGCCTACTTTGAGTGTTTCATTGAATATAATATTTCTTTCTCATGCAAAAGGATTTATTGTAGGCAAGGCCAGTGTTCAACAAAAAAATTCAAAACTATTGTCTAGGAAAGAAGTTGAGGTTTTTAGTGTAAAGTGATACGATTATTTTGTGCAGCTCACTCTTACAGATGAGAAAGTCATTCAGTTTCATATTTGACCACTAGTATTACCTGTAATTATTTATTATTTCCTTTGTTTATTTCTTCTATAAGTATTCGTACTGACGCAATACAACAATATTGTGTATATTTCTCACTCTTACAGATGAAAAAATCATTCAGTTTCATATTTTACCACTAGTATTTCCTGTAATTATTTATTATTTCTTCTATAAGTTTACATATATATTTCTTAGGTTTGTGGGGATTGCGGTACTTAATTTTGTCTTGAGGCAATAAAACAATATTGTGTTCTCAACATGAACATCAACACCCCCCCCCCCCCCCCCCCGCCAAAAAAAAAAAAAAAATCACAAACCTGACAAGTTGTGATGACTTGGTACTCTTTCTTCTGTTTTCTTATGATAGTTCATGTGTGTAGGTATATGTTCCTGGTGTATTGGCTTGCAGTGCTCACGTTGAGAAAGGGGATGCAGTTGCAGTATCAGCCTGGACAGGATGGTGGATGGGGCGTTCGTATGACACGTGGAACTATTCTACAGGGATTGCAGACAGGCAAGTCAGTTTCTGCAGTTATTTACTGAGTACATTGAATGACCTTCAGCGTGAATTGTTTAATTGTTTGTTCTTTGGACCTTGATTGTTGGGATCTGAAACTTTAAACATGAAAATGACCATCAAAGTAACAGTTGGTGAAATTCATTGGGTTATTAACATTAGATGTCAGTGCACTGTCCTTAAAAATGGAGGTTGTGATAAATATATTATATGCTCTTTGTTTTTGGGGCAGCATGAGATCATAAAGCAAACTATAGCTGCCAGAAATTTGCTTCCCATAATTTTTTCTTTTTAATTTATTATTCTCTTGAAGCCTTTTGTACAATCATAACTTTTCTTCAGTATTTAGAAAAAAGTCGACTCTTCTTTATACGGAACAATTTTCTGCTTTTCTACACAGTTGATCAATAAGCGTTTAGTAAACCTTGCAATACTGCGAAAAGATAAACTTGAAAGAGAAAGAAGAAAAAAAGCTGCTGCCTCATGTTGGTGCTGCCAATGTAAGGTGACAGGAGGGGTGTATTGGGTGCAGACCATGCCTTCTACATTATTTTTATGAAGTGGCCAACCTTAAGCTCAAATCTGCATGGCCACATTCGCATGCTTGGAGTGCACCTAGCAATGATAAAAGCTCAGGACCGAGAATGCATTTTTTGCTGCATACAAGCAAGTTTTGGTTATAATTTGACAAGAGAATGGAGGAGACCGAAACTTGAGATTAGCAAGGAACAAGGTTGTTGCATCTTGATAGATTATCGGAATGGTTCCATCCTCTTTTTCATCTTCTTCATTGCTGTACCATCTTCTAATTTATTTTTTCTCTTTGTTCATTTTCTTTAAAAACTTACTCATCATTGTTGTGTTTCCATCTTCTTCAGCGTCATATGTTCATCTTCTTCACTTTGTGTTTCTTCTTTTTTTTTTTGCTTTTTCAGCTATGTTTCATCTTATTTTTCGATTCTCTAGTTATCCACTGTCTTTTTGTCTTCTTTCAATTGCTCTTGTTTTGACTTCACTTCATGAAGGTCCTAATTTCTTTCTTCTATTTTTTCACTGTCCTTGACTGACATATTTTATATCCAGATGAGAGCATATAATAATAGGTTCAGGGATTTGAGAACACAGTTTTCATTATACAGATTCATGAAGAGGGGAAGACTTGGGGGGGGGGGGGGTGTTTGCATTGTGGAGGATAAAGCTGGGAGGGGGTCATGAGGGTGGGGCAGGGCATTGGTGATTGCTGGGCAAGGGGCTTGCAGGGTGGTGGTTTGAGGTGGTAGTTGGGATGGGTGTGTAGTGGTGGTAGTTTTCATGCATTTATATCTGTTTTGCTTTATGCATAACAGTTGAATTTATTCCTATCTTCTGTTCGTATTTATGCAAATATTTCTTGAAATGTTATGGTTGACTTATGTTATTGTTGTTGCAGATCCTTATTTTTCTGAATGAAGTGGATTATATATTGGCCAAGGAATGACAATGATGTCAAAGAGCTGGGATGTTTCGCGTTTTACAAGGAATTGCTGTGGATATGAATAACAGAGTATTTGAACTACCTGCCTTTCATGGTATAATTTCCCCCCCAAATATGGCGAGCATACTTGATATTGATTATGATTTTATTGCAAGGAAATGATTTGGTGTGACATTTAATTATGGAGTTTTAGACTTCCTCACTTTTCAGTGGTTTCTCAACTTGTAATGGTGTTAGGCACATGCATCTGTTTAGCAGTACAAATCCTTTTGTTTATTAGTTCTTGATTTCCCCTTGTTGGTTATTCACTATAATGTAGTCTCTCTGTTTGTTTCAATGTTACCTGGAAGGTGGATCATTATGGTAGGCAGGATAGGAGCCAAGGATAAAAAATTCCTTTCAGTATTTTGTTTTGGTTAGCTTGGAAACAAATTTTTTTTGAAACATTTCAGAACAGAAACATTTCAAGAACATCAGTGAAATGACAAAAGAATTGGAAAATATATGGAAATGTTTGTAAACAAAACAAAAACTTATATAAATGTTAATAAATTTTTAATTGTTAATTACTTGAGCATGTTGAGGTCTATGAATGAAGATGAGATTCTATCCTAGGTTTACGGTGCCACCTTCAAGAGACTTTACTTACCAAGCTAGCTGGCACCTTCTTTAGGTTGTTATGTTTAGAGTAAATATTATAAACCATTTTAATGTTGTTTCATTTCCATTTTGAGCATCTTTGTGTTATTGGCACTATTGCTTACAGTATATAATTCAAGCTTCATGCTTGCTGTTTACAAAGTACTTATTGTTCTTAATCATCTGTTTCTTGAACTTTTTGGTTTTCAGATGTTCTGAAGGGGGAAATATTTCTGCAAAATCTGCCAAGCATTATCACCGCACATGCCCTTGGTAATTATCTTAGCATCATAGTTATTCTGACTAATTTATATATATATATATATATGTTGTTGTCCTCTCTCTCCTCTCCCCTTTTTGTGATGGATGTATTGTTGCTTATTCTGAATCATTGTTTGTTGCCAAACATTCTTGTTACAGCCAAGATGTAGAAATTGCATAAATTCCTTTAAATCTCACAAGTTAAATCATGCTGCGTTAGTTACCAATCCAATTTTATTGATGTTCACACTATTTTTCCTAGAATATCTACTTTGGCATATTAAAACTAAAAAATAAAAATATGAAAATAAACAATTATGAAAAAATTGAACTATCTTGACCATTTAAGAAAAATAAATAGCACTGCTTTCAAATAAACACAAATTAAAGGTCCCATGCAATTTAAGTTCTACAAACTTAAGTTTAACCTACCTCTCAATTTTCCAATTATCCATTCCTAATTTACTAAAATATAGTGAAAAATAAGATATCAATGTGGCACCCCTTTCTCATCATTCACCTCTCGGGGAGCGTGCCCATTGTAGATGGGTTATTTGTGAACAGTTGTATTGGTGGGTCCATTCTTTTCCAAGCAATATATTTCATCCAAGCTGAAGCATGCTGCTGAGGAGTGTTTGGGTTAAGTTAATTATGATGTCTCTACATTGGAGACACGTTCCTTGAGTGAGTGAGTTCATTGAGTTTCTTTCTAATTCTTCATATTATAGTGGAGGAGTGTTTAAAGGGTGAGGGGCCTATGAATTTGCAGACAATGGATGTTGAGAATTAGAATGGTATTACTAGGTGAGTTAGGAAGGCAGTTTCAGGAGGTGTTTTTTTTCCTTCTGATAATAAAGGCAATTTCAGGAGGTGTTGGGGTTTCAATGTTGCATATATATATATACATTGTAACAACACAAGGAAAGAAGACACCTGTAAATTGAGAAAGTAAAGAAATTGAAAACCCATTAAAATTGATGAACAATACAAAAGTACAATTTCTATCAAAAATGGAATAGAGATATCTTTTTAGGCTCTTTTTTTGTGTATGTGAAAGAGAATATAGTCTTATTTTACAAGGAGAAAAAAAGTGATAGCTAGAGGACAATGGGGACGAGGGTAATTGGGTCTGTAAGTTTTTCTTTTGTCTTTTTTGTTTTTTTATAGTCTTATTTATTTATTTATTTATTTTGTTTTTTTTTTTTTTTCCCTTTTCTTTTCCCTCTAGGTTTTATAGTGAAGGGTATTCCTTTTTGTGTGATATATCCGTTTGTTTATTTTTCTTTTGTGCCTTAGATCCTCAACAGGGAGATAGGATATTGAATATGTGTGCGGCTCTTGGAGGGAAAACAACTGCAATTGCTATCCTTATGAAGGACAAAGGAGAGGTTGTTGCAGTTGATAGATCTTACAATAAGGTGCAGTTTTTGATAGATCTCATTTCACTATTAGTTCCTTGGCGTATGACTCTTGAATTGATAAATTTTAGATAATACTAATCCAATTAGGTGTAGATTGGGTAGGATGGCATCCAAATGTTGTCTAGAAATGATTATACGAAATTGAGCTAAGTGTTCTTAGATAGGTTGGGTATGAGTCATGGATTTTAGAGAGCTTGATATTCATTGTTGGGCTAATATCCTAACAGCTTAAGCTTTTGGGACTAGTTGTAATCGAACATGGTATTAGAACTCAAGTTGGAGGAGGTCTTGGCTTCAAGTTTTTCCAGTTGCATTTGGTCCTTGTTTGCTGCTTCTTCTTCTTCTTCTTCTTCTTTTTTTTTTTTTTTTTTTTTTTTTGTATGTAAGGATGTTTGCATCTCCATGTGCAAGACGATGTTGCACGTGAGAGAGGGTGTTAGAGAGCTTGACATACATTGTTGGACTCATTTCCTAACAACTTAAGTTTTTGGGACTAGTATCTAACAACTGAGATTTTATTTTATTTATTTTTAATTTTATTATATTTTATTTCCTTGTGGGTGGGGTGGGTTATGAGAAATGAAAATATGGAGGATAAAATACAATAAGTGAATAGATCTCTTATTGGAATAAGCTGCAAACTGTAAGTTTTTTTGAATGATCTGTATATTCAACTTGTTTCTAATACAAAGATTACAACCGATATATATAGCAAACCTAAACCTAATCTGAAATAGGAAATAATAACCCTATACAATCAATCTAATATTCACACGATCAATCTAAAATATACAATCAACCTAATTGATATATTTCCATAATTAACATATATTCTCACAACCAAACATGATTTAAAAGAACTGACAAAAGATATGAATTACAAATCAGTGTGAAGAAGTGAAAGTAATTGCAAAAACATGGAGGTGCAAGTGGGTTTGTGCTCTGTTGCAAGTGAAAACTTTGGCCTTACTTGCACTAGACCACAGGCCTTGGTGGCCACAAGTAGGCTGCCATCCTGCTATGATGCCAAGTCCACATAGGGTGGATGGTTGTGACATTGAGAAAGCTTCTTTTGTGGAATTGGCGCTTCATTGAAGCATTTTATTGTTGAAAGGGGATCTTTCTTTTGATTGTTTTAGGGTCGTAGTTTTTTTCTTTTTCTTTTTGAATTTTACTGGTTGTATGTGGGTTGTGCTCTCTCCGCGTGTTCTTAATACAATTTACTTGGTGACTGATAAAAATCATATTGCATGACAATGTTTGATAATTTTGATATTTAAACATAACCGAATACTATAAGCAGATTAATACTTTAATGCTGGCAACATGTGTTTGGTCTGATACTTAAAATTTTCACATTTAAAAATGTATCGTCTTCTGCCCTTTGTTCTCTTAAAAATAGAATTTTTGTGAAGTTATCATTATGTTACTTCTAATCATATTTTATTTTGTAGGTTCATATCCAGAAATTGGCTGCTGAAATGGGCTTGAATTGTATAACCACCTACAAATTAGATGCTCTTAAAGCTGCTCATAGAAGAGATGAATCCAGTGACATGCACACTTTGTCATTTGTTGCCCAAGAACCGCCAAACATTGATTTCCCCAGAAATGAAAACTGTATGTTAATTCTTTTTACATGGCCTATATTTTATGATTCATGATTTTTTTTGATACTTGGGTACATGGGAGAACAAGTGGTAGATATGCAAATAGTGCGTTTATAACAGTTTCACTAAAAAAAAGAAGATGAAATCATCAAACTTTCACTGGAATAGCCACATATGATATTGAACTCTAGCATAACATGTCATGTTGGAGAGCTGAAAGGGTTAGGAGTTTCGAACTTTGAAATATGGTTGTGCTTTGAACCAAGAATTATATTCTAGAAATTCTCCTTAGGGTTTCCCTTCTTACCTTTGATTTAATTCTCCTTAGAATGCATGTCATTACCTTTGCTAGCTTTAGTCTAATCTCCCTTACCACACATGGCAGGAATTCATTTCCATTTTGGGGATGACAGATTTATGGTTGGTCCTGTTCCATGGTTGATATGTGCATGATGAGTGCAACTTCCCCTACCCTATGAGTGCAACTTCCATATCTAATCAACTTATAATATTTCAGTTACCAATGGACAAGCAACTCAAATGACTTACACTAGCAAAGCTGAACTCCGGAAGAGTATCCCGACACAGAGAAATGGGGTTGGAAGAAATCATGGCATTCGTGGTACGGTTGCAAAATTAGAAGGTTTTTCTCCAAATAGCTTCGATCGAGTTCTTCTTGATGCTCCTTGTTCTGCTCTGGGTTTGAGACCTCGACTATTTGCTGGAGAGGTATGATATTTTCCTGGATTTTATTTTATTTCTGTATATTATTATTATTTTTTCTTGCAGTTGCCTATTTCTTCTTGATGCTCCTTGTTCTGTGTTTTTTATCTCGGTGGTTGGCTTCTTATGTGTTGCTGGTTTTTCACCTTCTCCAATTTAGTAGGTGGTCGTTGACCATAATGATACTTAAAAATAGATCAACAATTATTGCTAGATCGATACCAGAATCTCTATATGTTTTTAATGCTGAAGTGCGTAATTGGACAATAGTATCCCCAGACTATGAAATTTTGCATGCTGTTGACAGAATTATCTGGACAAGCGCGTAATAGTTGAATACCTGTTGAATGCAACCAATGGGAAGTTACTATCTTGTCTTTTTGTTGAAGATCTTCTTTGGTACCATTTTATTGAGGGGATTTTGCTCTGTGGTAGAATTTGCAAGCTGATGCACAGTGGGAAAATAAGAAGAATATCTAATCTGGATTTTCTTGGAGCATGTTTTGGGTCAATTTGTGCCATAGTTTCCTGCACAATCTGTACTAAACTGAGTATGTAGCTCTTGATAGAGCAGAATGATGAAAAAGATTCATGTAGTTGATCCTACTTGATTGGAATCCAATGCTTAATTGGGATTGGTTTGGTTTGGAGTTGGACTGTTTTGGTAATTTCATATTTTTGGACATAGGCTGTAGTATGGGTACATGGACCGTTCTTGATTGCATATGATTTTTTTACTGGTTTTTGTACACGGCTATATTAGCTGTTGAATATTTTAGCTAGTCAAAAATTTTAGTTTTCTGTTCTGGAATTAGATAAAGTTAGGAGTTTCTTTTTCTAAACCCATGACAAGCTTTTGCAGCTTTTTGTGATGTATTAGCCTTTACCCATTGCGCTTAATTTCAAAAGAATTCTAAGTGGATCCTAGATTTTTCTTCTTTATCTACTTCTTTTCTTTCTCATCTTCTTTTGAGTTACCATCCATAAGAGGCTCCGGTGTATAGAGAAGACCTTACTGTTCAAGAAATTCAAGGCCAATAAACAGCCCCTAAATTATGCCAAAACTATGCTCCTTTTCTGTACTTTCCAGACTTTGAATTCAAGCCCAAAAGCCATGAAATAGTTGCTATCTAGAATTTTAGTAATTAATTCTTTGCAAATCTTGCAACTTACTACCTTTTAAATCAAGCCAATTCCAACCCCCCTGCATCTATAAACCTTACACTTCAAGGGCTGTAGTTATGTTATGTGTACTTTTGCACTGAGCTTAGGAAGATCTCATAGATTGATTTTGTTAGACAGAAAAGTATGGAGAGGAAGTATTTTGACAGTATAATATCTGCCAAGAGTCCACTTTCTACTCAAGTTCAATCTTAATGATTGTAATTACTCTTTTCTACCATAATGATAGAATTTCATTGTTACACTATTTTTTAAGTTTCATACTGTTTGGGGTGTAAATGAAGTCTAGTAACTTTGATTAGATAGATAATAGCTAAAAATTTTTTTTGTTGTTGTTGTTTTTTTTTTTTTTTTAATAGCTTAAAAAATTCTGTTAAAAAAAATAATAGCTAAAATTTGTGAGTATTCTAAAACATCTAGTCTTACAATGGTCATTTTCAGTGAGATAGGTAGTTGCAAGAGTTAGAAAGAGTAACATAATAGGGAATGGAAGGCCAAAATTTTACTGTGTTGGGATGCACAAAGATGCATGGCAGTGTGTTGTTCAACTGGAATTTAACTCTAAGCAGAGAGGAATGGTAGAACAAGATTCATGTAGCCAAATCCAAATAGTTGGGACAAGGCCTTGTTGGGTCAAGTAGGTTTCTTTATCTCGTGCAAACATTTTCTTATCTATTCTTAAAACTTCTAACGGGCAACTTTTCTCTTTTTGTTTTTACTTGTATAGAGGTGTAGTTGTTTCTGTTGATAATGAAAAAACAACTTTGTGGAATCTATTTCAGTTGGCCTTTTGGTTTCTTTGTTTGAACTACCATACTTGGTACTGGAACTGGATTGTTCTGGTCTGTTTATGATTTACCTTTGTTAAATGATAATACTTATTTCTCACATAAAAACCACATTAGAATTAAGTCTACCAAACACATTAAAACTAACTCTATCGAATGTAATAACCACTAAATTTCTTATGTAAGCCTCTTAAAGTCCTAATAAAATGAAAATTTGGCAATAGTATTTCTGTGGGTCCTAATGATTATTAATAAATTAAAATATATTAATCAACATTGATTTCTTGCAAGTCCCATATCATCTTGGCTGCATTGCATAATTTAGATGTTAAGTAAGGCTCAAGTAAAATGAAAACTTAACTGCACAATGTCCCAAGTATGCTTCATGTATTTTCCAATTTGTCATTATTATTTCTATCACGTCGTTGCAAAAATAGTTATAATATACTTGATGAGTTTAAAAAAAAATGCAACAATTAAAAAATGCAACAAATGAAACTAAACTATACTTGATGAGTTTGGTTGTTTCATTTTGATGAGAATAATCTATTTAGTTCGTGTTTGGATAATTTAAAAAGTTGATGTTGGGTATCACTTTCTGTTTTTTTGGTGTATTTTTATGACATCACAAAGACTTGTTCAATGCCAAGTAGTTATTTTATATATGTTTTAATTTCTCTCAAATGATGATTTGCAAGTTGCAACTTCTTTTTTGTCATTCTTTATTTTGCTTGATGCAAGACACAATAGAGTCGTTAAAGAACGATGCAAAGTATCAAAGGAAAATGTTTGACCAGGCTGTTCAGATAGTTCGCTCGGGTGAAGTTTTAGTGTATTCCACGTAAGTGCACATTTTTTTAAATTAATATTTTTTTGTTGATTGTAATATTTTGTAATGGCACCCAATAGGTGAAAAAAAAAAAAAAAACTATACATCAATTTTTTTTCAAAGGTCTCTAGAAAATCTAAAAGATGGTCCAAAGATAGAGAACCGGCCATACAAAATAGATAAAAACTATGTAGCACGAATGTATGATACGACATGGACAACACACATGGATTTGCAAAAAAGGCAGGACACAAAATACTTGGGACACGTTTGAAATTATACTTCTACCAGTTTATTATATGTCATACAAATATCTTACTCGATAATTGTCAGTTACCCTTCTATTCAATCTCCCATTCCAATAAGAGGTAGGGTAAATATCTTGGTTGTAGGTTGGGAATATTTGAAAGGTAGGTAAGGCGGAAAAGATGATATTTGAATAGAAGGAAGGGACTATTATTAAAGGTGGTGAGATTAGATTGTTGGTTTAGGAGTGGTAAAATGCATGAAGAGAAGAAGAGAGGGGAGGGGTGTTCCTTGATATTAAGTGCCAAAGGTGAATTTGTCATTGGGTTGACAAACTCTTTGATCAATATGATGTCCTCCTTTCTTCACTATACCTCCTTTTTCTAAGGTCTGGTTGACCAACTCATAAGCTAGTTCATAATCTTGGTTGACCAGGGTTGAGGCTTCTTGATGATTCAATTGATTTTCTTCAATCTAAATCATCTCTCCAAGTGCGAAGTAAGTTTGGTCTTCTATATGTTGTTTTGTCAAGTTATATGTTCAAATGTTAATCTTTCAAATTTAACTCAGTTTCACATTCAAGATTAATGTAATTGATTGAGTATTATTTCAGACATTCAACTAAGCATTCATCTCTTTCTTTCAAGATATAGGTTGTAAAATATAGTTCATTTATTGAATACAAACATAAACATTAAAGAAGGTAAGATATAGTTTAAATTTACTGATAGAAGACATGACGGTGTAAGATTTGTTTGGGAAGCTTGGCATTAGACTTGTGAACTGCAAAGCAGGATGTGTAGCGAAAAAGGAAGCATGTATTAGGTAAAGAAGTTTTTGGTTTTCTGAGCTACAAAACAATGTAAACAATGTATTTATGTGCATCTCAACATTACATGAATAGTAGTTGGTAGGTGGTTGTCATCATTTCAATTTATTTCCATAAACATGTTGTGCCTTGTTTCCCTCAGACAAGCTTCCTGCTTGCACTTTGACTGTGGGCTATATGCATGTTTTCTTATACATTAATATACAATATGGAGTACATTTAAATGTGGTTTTTCTCCCACCCTTTTACTTTCCTGTTCTCTTTCCCCCTTCTTGTTCATGATCTTGGCACTTGGTTCCACACCTTTGAATAATTATATATGTTTTTGTTATAATTATGTGGTCTCATTTTATTCCATAATGATTTCAGTGATTATCTTATTATTTTATATCTATCCTTCCACCTGACATTGGGAAGGAAGAGTACAGCTCACATGAATCCTTCAAATTTTCAGGTGTACAATCAACCCAGGTGAGAATGAAGCACTGGTCCGATATGCTTTGGATACATATAAGTTTCTTTCATTGGCAGTACAGCTTGAACAACAAGTTTTAAGTTTCATATTCAGTTCCATTTTCCAGATGGTTTGATTCATCCCAATTTAACTGCATTTAAAAAAAAAAAAAGTTATTTATGGTAAAGGTCTCATCTACTTCAGATTTCGGACATAAATGCTATTGTTCTATCTTTATGCTTGAACACGTACCTTATCCAAGGAAAAAAAATTGAAAAACAAAAAAGTAACTGCTATGTAGAAGTATAGGTCATCAGATAAGTAGGAACTTAGTATGTAATAGTTCTAGTTGTAACAAAATTTAGGAATACCTTGAAGTAATCTTTTGAAAGTTCAGAAAATGTTAAAAAAAAAAAAAAAGAATAATATAAACACCTGTAAATGTATAACAACATTTGTGATTGTGTTTTGTGTGATTTGGGGGAGAAACTTTGTTACTTTGCTTTCTCGTGGGCTTTGGTTTCCAGGATTCCTTTATTTTTTATCTCTAGAGATTAAAAAGTCTAGTAGTATGTAATGTATTTTGATGTTGTTGCTTTTGGTGGATTTTGTGTCCCTGTTTAACTCTTTGATTTATATCAATAATTTTGTTTTGTTGCCAATCAAGAAAATTTAAAAAAAAATTCTCTGCTTGACCACCAAACAGTTTTGGGGGGAATTATAGCTTCCATAGAAGTTCCTTGCATTAAATGTTAAGAAATTTCAAAGCCTCTTAAATCTAAATTAATTTCACTCATTTAATCTTATAGTATAGAAGTTCATTAATGGTGAAATTAAATCCAAATACGCAAGTAACAGAGTGTGCAATTGTATGGTCAATTATTTTATTGCTTTCTGCAACGGTCCATAAACAGTAAAATATGTACTTATTATTTGCACTTCTGTTCCTCTTTTAGTTATAGTGAATACTACACTACCTATATTTAGTATATTTAGTATGGCACTGAATTGTTATTGTTGAGGTACTTCTTAAAAACTCTTTCGAGTTAGTTATGATATTTCAAGCCATGCAGTCTGATTTTTTATTTCATTTCAGCACCCAAAAATTGGAGGACCTGGTCTTGTTGGTGGTTGTGAACTGTCTAACGGATACATTGAGTATGTTCTCTTGTCCTCTAGTCATATCCTATATATTTATTCTGCAATCTGCCATACTCTTATGTAAATATATGTTTTAAGCTATTGGATCCATGCAAAACATTGTCATTGCTGCTAATAATACAAAATTTGCCCATATACTTTTCCCTCATTTGACTGACAAATGAAAATTGGGAGACTATTATGTTTCTTTGATACTTCTCATCTATTCCTTCAGATATTATTTAATTGATAAATGAAAATTGGAAAACTCCCTTACTTTCTTTGAAACTTGGATGAATTTTTAATCTTATTTGCCTCTCCAATTTCTGTCTGGTATTGCGCAATGGAAGCTCAAATGTAATCTCACTTTTGTAATCACAATCGTACTGATGACAAGTGGTGTAACGTCGATAAATGAAAGTATTTCCTGCCGACACTAAAAATCTGTATTAAACTCAATGCCAATAAGAGATGACGATGCCTTTCGTGAAAAACAAATCACTAAAATCATTGCTTTTGACACAAATTGTTAAAAGCATAATGATAATGATATGATACAGTTTATTTGTTGGGAATTTAAGGAACCAGTTTGCAGAGGTGCCAGATACCTCCCAATACCATCACACTGAATGAGGCCATTATTGCAACTGATGCTGCATTTGAAACCATGATCTTATGTTTATTACATGTTGTGTCTTTTAGAGTTTCTTGAGAATGGGCAACCGATAATTGCGGTGAATGGAGTAAAGAGCTGGTGACTTATTTCGATGTTTGGTTTTTTCAGGGAATGGTTAAGACCTGGTGAAGAAGATCTTGTTCAGAGATTTGATCCGTCATCTCCACTTGATACAATTGGATTCTTCATAGCCAAGTTTAATGTTGGCCCGAAAGGTACCTGACTTTTCTTAGAAAATATGTGTCTTTGGCATGGGTACCAGTAATTTTAACCAATGCAGCTCCTCATTTTTTTTTTTTTTTAAATTTAAAAAAAAAGGGGCCTCTAAGGTGTCAATTTTAACCCTTAACAAGATTTGAGTGGAACATCTTGTTAGATGGTATATGACATGGATTATTCAGAATATTCTCTCAATTCATACATCACAAACGGGGTATGTAAAATATGGAAACTAATTTTGTTGTACAATTTGCATCTCCAAGTGCGATGTGTGCATGATGGTAGAATTATAAAGATCATAACCTGTATTGAATAGACTGAAATGCTTCTTGTTCTTAACCGCTGTAAGCTTTTCTGTGGTGTGATTTTCTCTTAGGATTTGAAATGTTTTTGCTTGTGTTCTATGTTTCTGACACATCAGTAGTGACATTTGCTTGGATTATGCTTCATAGCGACTCTATGTCGGTTTTCTTCTTTCACAAATCCAAGATCCAAATAAAGCCTAAAGAGAAGTTGTCATCACTTGGTGGGTTGATCACCTTCTTCCTTTAGAATTCTATTGATTGTAGAAACATCCAACCTTGCTGATGCTTGCTTCACCCAGTTGACCACCCTCTCCGCTTCCTGCACGACTTTCTCTTCCTCCGCCATCGCCACCTTCAATCTCTGCTCTTGTTCTTTCACTGAAAACGTGCTCATATCCGACAACATCTCTTCATTCTTTCCCCACTCAGTACTGTTGCTGCCTTTGATATCAAGCCCAGAAACATCATCACCACCCTTTCTCTTCTTTTTGTTGGAAAAGCAAAAGCAAAAAAAGCTTGATCTTTCGCTCATTTGATTTGAGCTCTTGCAATATTGAAGAACAAACCTCAAATTGATCCAACTGTTTCACGCCAAAGGGTTTGAGAGGAGATGGGTTGATTCCTAGTCTATGGTTTTGCGTGTCAACTAGTCACCATGTCATCATTGCATTATCTTTAACCTCAGAAAATTAATTAGTGCTGAGTTATTGGGACCCATTAGCATTGTTTGTTACCAAAAGATTGAATTATGTGAGGACCATAGTTGTTGGTGTGTAAACATCAAGCTGGTGGTGGGACAAGCATGCTTTTGCAATTTAATTAATTGCTTCTTTATTTGTATTTTTGATTTTTAATTATATCGGTCTATTTCATATACTTAACACTGAGTTTTTTAAGTTTTGAAACTATTAATAAGATTTTCTATTCGTTAGAATGGCCAACAGAATAAGATGATGGCAGCAACCTTAGTGACTAAAATGTCAATGTTGCCCTTGATCACCCCCTATGAAGCACCGGTACTCCTAAAATGTTGCCGTACGAGTACCGGGTACGTACCTGGTATGGGTACGCGTACCGGTACGGCTGCACGCGTACCGGGTACGGCCAAAAGGGGTCTGGTACTTCTGGTACATTTGGGTACGGCATGGGTATGGAGGGGGTACGCCATGGGTACGTTCCGGGGCAAAAAATACTCAAAAACTACATGTATACATACATAGAGAGAGAGAGAGATAACCTCGTGCTTTAAACATACCATAAACACATCTATAGAGGGAATCGAGAGAGAGACAGAGGAGATGGAAGAGATCGAACCTGATAGTGTAGAGAGGCGTCGCCTTTGTGTGCTAGGGCAATGAAGGATTCTAGGGTTTTCTCTTCGATCGATCGATCAATCGTCTCTCTCTTTGACCGATCTTCTGCTCACTGTTGATCGATCGTCTTCGTCTCTCTCCTTTCTCTCTCTCTCCGTCTCTCGATCGCCTCTGTTCTCTTGTTCTCTCTCTTCGTCTCTCGATCGCCTTTGCTCTCTCGCCTCTGCTCCTCTTCGTCTTTGACTTTTCTCTCAAAACAAATATATAATATAAGATATATAATATAATATATAATATAAGATATATAATATAATTGGTCATACATATAATATATAATAATATAATAAATTTTTATATATAATGTAATTGATCATGTATAATATATAATATAATTGATCATATATAATATATATAATAAATTTTATAAATTATAATTTTTATCGTATATAATAAAAAAATATATATTTATTGGCGTACCGCAGCCGTACCCGTATCATACTTTTTCGAATTTTGACGTATCGACGTACCCGCACTCGTACCCGTACCTGTGCTTCATAGGCTTTCTAACAATGTGGAAATTAAAGGATTAATTACAGTGACCTCCCTCAGGTTTTATATAATTGTGGAAACCTTCCTTGTCTATTATCTCTATGGTGCAACTATACAGGATCTCAACTTGTATTGTTTCAGGGGAAGTTAGTAATTTATTCTAATTGTTCAATTGAAAAAGAAAAGATTAAAATGAGATTTAGGATAAAGTGTAAATGTGCAAAAATGTCTTAACCCCTATATGCCATGAAAAAAAAAAAAAAAAAAAAAAAAAAACAAAGAATTTGATTTTATTATTTTTTTTCCCTCACGAAATTGTCCAAAAATGTATATGTAATCTTCTACAATAACAAACACTGATTGACAATGTTAATGATAGCTCAAAGGCCTATCAGTAATATTGTTAAATATGTATTAAAAACATATAAAAATATATTAAAATGCATAAAAGTTGTATTGAAATTTTAATGTTAATTATTTTGTGTATCTTAATGATAGCCAATGAATTATCTTTGGCATGACTTTTTACTAAATTTATTTAACAATAATATTGAGAACACTATCAAATCTATCAAGTATTTCAATTATACATAATATTTAATATTTAACAAGTTCTATGTTATACTATAGTACTCACAATAACAAATATACATATTTTATATTTTCAATAAATTACTACTTTATAAAAGGAAGGGTATCTCTCAATATTTAAAAAATTGAAATAATTGTTACACATTCTAAAATATATTTTTATATTTTCCACCCATCAACTAATATATCAAACATAGTCTTATAAAAGGAAAATAATATACATTTATTTTTTAGATTCATTTTTAGATTTATTGTTGTACAAGAGAAATGATTTGTTAATTATTAAAGAAGATATGAAAGTGAAAGTAATTTTAAATATGGTAATTGATTATCATATCATTATTATGTTTGAGGATTAAGCATAATGCCCATCCAAAAAATTGTATATATTATTTGGGATAAAAAGTGGGACTCATCATTTATCTCACGTCTATATTTCATTTTGGAAAACACATTTGGGTGATTAAGAAGTTTGAGAATACGTGATAAATAATGATTGGTTAGAAAGTATGGGCACTTAGTATTCTTGGAATGAAAAATGTTAGGAATTTTAAAAAATTTATTAACATTTCTATCAAATATCTCACTTGGTTGTAGAACCCATACATGTGGATTATACGTGGATTCTACATTCATGTGAGCTCTAAATGTTTTACTAATATTTTTACTAAATGTTTCATATGGGTGTGAGACTCATATCACGCGAGTCTCATATGAGTCTCACACCTATGTAAGATATTTAATAAAAATATTTATAAAACAAAAAATGATTGAGAACTCTAAAGTAAGGGCTCTCAAAGAACTCTAATTGTGTGGGCCCTTCAATGATAGTGATGTTTATGCTTGTGTTTGTTTTTCTTTTATTTTTTATTTTAATTTTGCGCGTCATTAGAATTGAATTTAGAGCTCCAGTTTTAAAACTTTGAATCATCACCCATAATAAAACATTGGATAAATTACAAATACACCTCTGAGGTTTGATCAAAATACGAATCGCCCCTTATGATTTTGAAAATTACATTCCACTCCCTAAGATTTCTAATTTCATAACAAATCGCCTAATTTATTAATAAATCATCAAGTCAATTAACAGTTTTTAATGATATTAAAAATATGTTTCAATTAATAATTTAAGTAATTTTATTATTGTATAAGAGAGTAATTATAAATTTTATTTTTTTAGTTAGTTCTGTTAAATAAAAAATTCTAATAAGGGGGTATTTGTAATTTTTCAAATCACATGAGACAATCTATATTTTAAGCAAATCTCAAAAAGTGTATTTATAATTTACCCTAAAACATTTAACTCCTTAGTATTAATTCTTTGCAAATATTTTATAGAATAATGTTAGAGACCTCAAAAATTCTATCAAATCTTCTACCAAGCTTTTACCAATATCTCACATGGATATGAGATCCACACAATATGAATCCATATGAGTCTTACACGCATGTGAAAACTTTTGGTAGAATTTTTAAAATTTTTAACATTTTTGTATTTTATTATTTTTCTTAGTGTAAAAAAATGAAGTGGTCCGAGAGGCAGCGCCAGTGGGTCCCACCGGCCTACCATCGAAGTCAAAAGTTTGAAAAAGATATAACCGTTGTACCTCCATAACCAGAAGAACCCCCAAAAGGCCGCCAAACCACCACCCCCCCCCCCCCCCCCCCCCCTTCTCTCTCTCTCTCTCTCTCTCTGTGTGCAATGGCAGATTTTTCGTTTCTTTCAGATAGTAGTGATGAATGTGCAGTGGAAGAGCTCCTCAGTCAAGCAATGGATCACTCTGTTCTTGAACAGGTTGCCGCCATTAACTGCTCTGGTTTCACTTCCGACTCTGTTCTTCCGTCTCACCTCGAGACTCGCTTCCGCAGGCTTAAGTCCTTACCAACAACAACCACAAAATCAATGTCTCCCACTCTTTCCAATCACAAGAACAACCCTTCTTCAAGCTTCAATTCACACTTTCCCTCTGTTAAAGCGATCAATCCCCAATTCGATAGCTCAGTTGAAGGAAAACCCCAGTTACACTCACCGTCTGATGAAGACCCAAATGACCAACAACAGGCTTTGAATCCGAAATTGAGATCTGGGTCTGGTTCTTCTGTTTTGAAATCGTCGAATTCATCTGCTGGAAATGGGAATTTCTCACCTTTGAAGGAAAACCCAGATGGGAAAATGGGTTCGAAACCAAAATCACGATCTGGGTCATTTTTATCCCCTTCTGATTCTCCAATTATTTTTGATTCTCCATCACCACCTAAGAAAACAGGTTGTTTCTGGTGTTCTCCCAAAAGGGTTTCCAGGAAAAATAGCAAGGAAATTGGCGTTGATGTTGATTGGGGGAGGAATAGCGAGGGGTTCCTGTCGGATTTGAATATTTTTTCAGCGAAAGAGCAACAGAAAATTCTAAAGAAGGCAATGAAAGAGGAAGAGAAAATCAATCGCGAAGCTGAGAAAATTGTGAAATGGGCGAAGCAGGGGTCTGCGAGAATGAATATTTCAGACATTGAAGATGAGCTAAGTGACAACGAGAACACCAAATAAATATGGTTGTCATGGCATAACCTTGTTCAAATTTTTATTTTATTTAAATATAAAATAGTATATGGTTTTCATGATATATTATTCTGTTTTGATCTCTGTTATCAATTACATAATGTTGTAAAGGGTTCTAGTTGTTTCAATATGTTGATACAAAGAAATATTTATTTTGTTTGTGTTCATAGCTATCCTTGGTGGTGCCTTAGATTTGAGGAGTGAGGTTGTTTCCCATTTCATCTTTGTTTTAAAATCAATTTCCTATTTCATTTTTGTTTTCCTATTTTAAAATCAATTTCCCATTTCATCTTTGTTGTCTTTTGCTTAATTTTTCTTCTTGATCAGGAGGGTTATTGAAACACAAAATGAATACGGATTGCCTAATTTTGTTTTCAGGGCCTAGGTAGGTATTGTGTTATATAACTACCGTTCAAAATTTTGGGTAAGTGGAATCAAATATTATTAACAAATGTCTCCAATCTAAGTTAAGGTTCAGGTATCACAATCAAAGAATATAAATATGGGAAGTGAAAGTTTATGAATTTTTAAATTGAAGCCTTTGTATTATTTCAAAAGAATAGTGATGAGTATATATTCAGTGGAGGTAAGTACATATAGTGCTAAAGAGGGTGCTGAAGGATGCAAATGAGAGCAGTAGGATAGGAATACTAAAAAGGTTCTTGAACCATCACAATGGGCAGCTTCTAGATGAAGGCATCTGACATTGAAATTTTCCCAAGTATTGATGCAAATTATTGAATACGGATAGCAATCCAAGAAATTCAGTATGTATTTACAGCTATACAATGAACACGGGTAAATTACACCGACTATCTGAGGCTTGGAGAAAATACAAGCCTCACAGTTTTGACATAAATATATTTTGATTGGCTTTGTTGTTACTTGTTTCGGATAAATATTTGCCCATGTTGTTAACGAATTGAACTTCACATACAAACATTGTTGTATGGTTAAACTAAAGCAAAACTTGAGTTTGAATAGTTGTTAAAGTGCAGATAATTGTTTGAGGCTTAGGATGAAAGCTATTCTCCACACCCCCTAATCCTTTGCATGCTCTCTCCCTCTCTTTTCCAAATTGTGCTAGTGTGGGGAAAGTTGGGGGATGGGTAAAGAGGATTTCCCTAGAGGTCAGAGAAAATGCAAGATGAAACATGTCTATGTACATAATGTAAAGAAAATTGATGCATATGAAATGTAATATCTAATTTAACATGAATTAACAACAAAAACAAGCGTTCTTCTTTCCTGCTTTGTTAAGAGGCTAAATTAACATAAATTTAACAATTTTTTTTTCTTCTTTTGGCAACTTTAGTCTAGAAGTTCCTGGATAATCTAGAAGGGCTGAGGATGGTGTTTCTACCACCAAATTTTCAAAGAAAACTAAAAACTAAATTATCAAAACCAACATTTTTGAACCAGCAATATGCTGCACTAATGACCAACTGTCTTGGGAAGGTCACATGCCCATCTTCTTCTTTTTTTAAGCTTTCCTTTTTAGCAAGACAAGAAGGCACTTGTCCAAGAAACTAAGCAAATGAAGGGCACACTACAACAAAAGTTGCCTATAACCACGTTTTTTAGACAACGTTTTTTGACAAACGCTGTGGAAAGTGTAAAGTGAAATTAAAAACACGCGTTATCCTCTTATAAGCACACGTTTCAATTTATAACAGTGCTCCGTCTCCATTTCTCTTTCCGTCTTTGTCATTCTCTCTCTATCATTTTCTCTAGATCTAGGGTTTTCTCTGTCTCTCCTCATGCTCCTTGAGAGATTCATTAGGTTCAATTTCGATTACATGTTCAGATCTAATTCTAAATCCATCGATTCTTGAATCGATTTGGTTGAAATTTCTTGACCATTTTTTGTTTTTCTAGATTCTAGTTTTGATAATTTTGCAGAGGAAGATGGACCGGTTGAGTTGCACGAACGTGAGGTTACGAGACCAAGGAGTGAAAAAGGATCGAGATCATGGATCGGAATCGAGATAGGGATCAGGACTGAGATTGGTTGAGTCGAAGCAAGATGAGGAGACGAGATCATGAATACTGGGTTTCTGGATGGATTCTATTTAGGGTTTCGAGCGCGATGGCATTGGATGCGCCCTACCTGTTGAAGCTCTTCCTAAGGTTAGTCCTCCCATCGCTATTGCTCCTCTGGTCTCGTCCACTCTCTCTCTCTCTCTCTCTTTCTCTCTCTCTTTATTGCTCCATCAGATTTGGTCTCAAACACATGATTTACTATCTTCCTCGCTCTTCGATCTGGCCTCTCTTCAGTCGAATTGTACTCTTTTTAATCTTTTCAGTTGATATTTTTGGTCTGCTCTCTTTTCAATAGAATCTCATTCACTTTTTTTTTTTTTTTGAACAAAAGAATCTCATTCACTTTGATCTTTCTGTTTTTCAATCTCATTATTTTCAATTTTTTCAATCTATGTTTGTATATTGGTAGAACATAATTTTATGTGTTTCTAATGAACATAGGCAATTAGACTATGTTATTCCTTTTTGTCTTGAAGGAAGAACATTAGAATCCTTGAATTTTTTTTTATTTTATTTTTAAAATTCAGATTAAGGGTGAGAATGAGATTCAGCCCAGTTGATGTGGGAGCCATGAGAAGATGATAAATTGAATACTAGTATGAAGTAGTTAATCTTGTTAGTATAAACTGGGTATTGCACGATACAATGCTAACAAATTGGCCTGTGAAATGACAAAAAAAAAAAAAAAGGTTCATTAGGACTCTGTTTGCTAAATCATACTTTGTTGCCTTTCACCCAGATGGTAGAGCCCTGTTTTGTGGATTGGATGATAGTTTAAAGGTTCTGATCTCTTCCATTTTAAAATTTTATGAATTGGTTTTGGTAAATGAAATAGCCTTACACATCCATGCCCCATGTATTGCAGGTTTATTCAGTAGCTTCCTTCATCTAGTTCTTTTAACTCATTTGATTTTTTTTGGTAAATGAAATAGCCTTAAATTTTTTTTTTTGGTCAACTTAACCACTTTGAGCAGAAATGTGATCTCCAGGAAAGTTCTTTGGCAAAAGTTGGGAGTCAAAGAAGGAATGCTTCAAATTTTCGTTGCCCATCTACAGATTACGAGACTAAAGAAATAAAAAATATATACGTGGACAGTAAGTATTTATTTTTACATGGAAGTTGCTAATTGGGGTTTAGCCAAAAATGTCTTTATATTTGGATTTCATTTTCATTTATTTGAATTCATCTATTGGCAATATGGTGCTTAGTTGCAAGAATCGTGCAACCAGGTGACGAATCTTCCTAAGAAACGCGATTCCGCGTTTCTTAGAAAGAAACGTGTAAGAATCGCGTTTCTGTAGAGAGAGAAACGCGATCCTGTCCAAGATGGGATTGTTGGTGGCTATGAACAAAAACCCTAGCTTGTTGGTCAACAAAGAGACAGAGGAGAAAGAAGGTGAAGAAGAACCTGAAGGTTGTCGTCGTCTCTGGGTATGTCCTCCTTTGCTTCATTTTTCTTCTTCTTTCATCAGTTCGAAGGTCGTCTCTCTCTGTGTGTGTTTTTCATCTCTGTCGCAGTTCCTTTCTCTCTCTCTGGCAGATCGTCTTCGTCTTTCTCTGGCAGATCGTCTCTCTCTCTCTCTCTCTCGCAGATCATCTCCTTGTTGAGCGTCGTCTCCTCTGCCTTCGTCTTTGCCTTTTGCCTTCGTCTCACCCGCGCTCTCTATCTTTCTGGCCTTCTGTCACAGGCACAATATATATCTATAAGTAATATATATATATATATATATAAGATGAAACATATATCTTTTTATAAATACATATATATTTAAAATAAATAAATAAATCAACACATTATTATTTAATATATATCATATATACATATAAATATATAATAAAAAATAATAATAAAAAAATAAAAATATTAATTTATATAATCTTTATAATATATATACATAAAAAAAAAAAACATTAACACATATAAATATAATATATATATATATGAGTGTTTATTATACATATTAATAAAAAAACACAAACACATATATGTAAAATAAAATTAAAAAAATTAATAATAACACATTATTTAAAAAATATAATAAATAAATAAAATAATTAATGTGTATTAAAATAAAAATATTTATAAAAAAAACTTTTAATGTGTATTAAATATATATATATATATATATTATCGCTCCCCGAGATGCTCCCAACCTAAGAAACTTCTATCGACTCACGCTTCCTCGCTCCCGCTCCCGCCCCCTCTCCCGCTTCGTGCAACTAAGATATGGTGTTGATTGAGAGGTTGGAAACATAATGACCAGATCTTCTGTTTGGTGTTTATAAATTTACATTAATGTCTCTAATTGTTCTGAACTGATATCAATATCTTACATGTCCATTGATGTTACTGTATCTTTATGATAGTGATAAATCTTCATTATGATATTATATTCCTTGGGGCGCCACACTTAGAGAGAAACAAAAAAAAAAAAATCTCTACATAAATTTTTTGCATCTTTCTGTTCATTGGATTTTTAACATTAAAGTGTTTCTGCCCTTGGAATTATTGGTATCTAGTTTTAGTTTCTTCCTTGAAGCAATATTCCTCCATCATATGCTTTTCCTGTATGATTTGTTTCTGCCTCAGTCCCTTATGTTTGGGTATTGATCTCTGCTAACTTCAGAGACATACTTGATCTTTTTGTCTGTCAACTTGATCAACTAGTATCAGATTGGAAGCTGACCCGTTCTAAACTGATAGCACCTTCAGCTGAACTTTTTGCTCATTCCATTATATTCTCATTGTTGCTTTGTGAGATTTTCCTCTGGAAAATGAAATCTAGGGATTCTTTACCAATTGTGTTAATAAACCTATATTTTGAGATCGAAACTTCGCTTATAATTTCAGCATATTGGTTCTATTTCTGGAATTTGTTTAATTTTTTCAGAAAGAAAGGGGAGATTACTTGATGAAACTTCTTTCTAAATTAATTTCTGAAAATTGTTTGTCAAAAAGTTTTCTGAAAACTTAATTTCCTTTCCAGTTTGAAATTCTTCAAAAGAAAGACTAATATAGTGAAACAACATGTTCTTAAACTCCATGTCATTCCAATATTTCCTGAATTCTTTTACTATTTTCCATTTTTGAATTTTTGGCAGATCAATGCCATTTATATTCAAGCCTTGTCAAAGGATATGGAATTTTAAACACTATTCCCTACATACATTTTAAATTTGACTTCTTCCTCGTGTTAAATCCTATGAGCTCAACAATAGACGCACAACCTATGAGCTTTTGATTACATATATACGTCATTATAATAATAATCTGTTGCTCAAAATGTTGATTTGTTTTCAATTATTTGCAGGTAATGAGTCCGTTAATGGCACTCAATGGCACCTGATACAACCCCTCAAATAATGCCTGAGACGGCTAAAATATCCCCCATGTTGGTATGGTTTTCCCCTCTAAAATAGTCATCTTCTGTGGCTATTATGCATAGATAAATTGATATGTAATTTGGTTTCAATTTATATGACCTCTCACTCACACAGGATATTTTGAATTAGTAGACTACATTATTTTGTTATATGCAGATCCTAATAGTCCAAATCCAGCTACCTTCACCTCTACCGTGTCTAGTTGCCGTCAATTACCACCATAAAGAACTGGTCACTAAACCATAATTATTACTAGATATCAACAAAATCAACCTTTAATGAAATATTTATACATTTTCTAACAAATACCTTTCTCTTTCTCTCATCCATTTGTTGGACCCAAACCTCTATCAACCATGAAAGCACCACCATTCCCTTTGCAACCCCCTCTGTTACAGATAACCACCACCTCACACTAGTTCCCTCACCCAAGACAAACCAACACTAGCTAGCCTATATCTACCATTCATAATTGCAAAATATTTAATCAATCCTCAACTTACTCACATATCTGTAGATATAATGAAACCATAGGCTACAACTCAATTGAACTAAGCCTTTCTCCCAATTACTTGGGATTGGCATGGATCCTATTAAGCCATTTCACCAAAGTTATACATTAAAATGATTGACTGTGTAAAGATAAAACAATATTGATAGATAAATTGGCCAGTTGTAATGAGAATTGTGTTCCATTCTGGACTATCTAAAATAAAACCTTCTATTTTAGATTTTTTTTTTAAACTTATTTTTATTTTTATTTTTATTTCAGGGTTTTTCTCTCATATAATGCAGACATATTCTTAGATTTTGTCAAGTAGTCTCTTGAATATTTATCATGCTACTTGGAAACTTACAGAATGGACATCCACAAATAACTGAAAAGGAGCTGACATTTGCAAATGATGGTTAATGTTGCTGAAGATCTGATACAGAATCATGATGTAATCTTAAGTACCCTTCGGTCTCACTTAACAAAATTATAGGTCTGTGGATCTGATTTATTACTATTTTGGCATTATTGTTGATTGCTGAAATTATCTCATCTATTAAGCAGTTTTTTTGCATGGAAAATTATTGGATGTTTGTAATAATTGACAAACTTTTGCTTCTGATTTTCCATTTTGAAGAAAATTGTCATTTCTCTTATGTGAATTGCACTCAAGCATCTTGTTTTATGTAAAGGATGCAGATAATGTAAAATTCTAATGAATATAGGTGGTGCGCCATTTTTAGGAATGGAATATATCAAGGGTGCTATAGATGCTACAAGGAAGTTGCCTGATCATTTTGTGGGTATTTCTTGGAGGATTTCAAGCCTGTTACTTGTTCATTTCAGATGGTTCCTATTGGTAAGCAATTTCTTCCTTGTTTAATTTTATGAAGATTGTATGTGGTGTAAGTACAAGCAGACCTGATCAGTATTCCCATGGAGAAAATGAAGATTCTGACCTTAGGTTTACACTAAACAACAACATGGGGGGCTGATTTGAAGAAAATTAATTCAAACTATTTGACAGTATATGATTGAGATTTGGAAAGTTGTGGGGTTAAATCTTCAAGGAGATAAATTAGAATTTTTATGGTCTTTAATTTGGCATTGTAATTCAAATTTGAGCCAATCTATGTTCTTTTATGTTAATTATAGTTAATTCTCAGTCTCTTTTCCTAGTTAAATTTATATAAATTCTTAGTTAATTTTCAATTTCTATTCCTAGTGAAATTCTCAATTAATTGGGCTGTGTTCTTAAAAACAAAAAAAAAGGGACTTTTTTGGAAAAAAATGCCACTAAATGATGTCATCATGACATCACATCTGAGGCAAGTATTAAAAACGAAAATGGGTGGCGTTTTTTTAAAAAACGTCACTAAATGACGTTACCATTACATCATTAACGGAAAAATAAGTGGCTGTCAAAGTTTTTGCGGGGTTTTAAAAAACGCCGTCTAATGTTTTTAGTGACGCTTTTGAAACGCTGCTATGCTATTGCAGCAGCCGTATCTACAACGAAAATATTAAACGCCGCAAAATCCCATTTTGGCGTTTTTCAAGCCTAAGTCAAATTTCTTGCAGTGATAGAAACACAATAATGCTGTGTTCGGATCTTGAAAAATGTAAATGAAAATTGAATATATATATATATATATTCTATTCTTAGGTTAGTTTTTGAACGTCAACATCAGCAAACACCAACATAATCAAATATTTAAGAACTTAATAAAATTAATACAACCTAAATTTCAATTTATTCATACATAAATAATTTATAAAATAATTAATTTCCACTAGTTTCACTTGGTGCAATCAGTTGGCTTGAAATAAATTATACTTTTGACAAGGTCATAACTGATCAAGAGTTTCATTTGTGACAAGTTTCTGAAGACTGGGAGGTCATTGGTAGGAGAAAAGGCTAAACACAACGGACCATTTCCGTTTTGTAAGAAAGTAATCAATGGTGGCAGTTACATTACAGGTTAGCTCCAGTGAATTTAAATGTTATTGTAGGCAACTTGGTAATATCGATGCTATTACGGTAGCATAGTTTCAAGAACCCTAGTGGGTCCGAAGTATGTTTTCCTTTAATGACTTTTTTATCAATTGTGATTCTAATTTTTCATATAACTCACTTGGCAGGAAGTTAAAGTTGTCCTCAAGTCAATGATGATGTTACCCTGATCAACCGAATTGTGTATGTATGTTAGGCTCTTGTTTCCAACTTTAATTCCCTCCAATGTGAGGCCATAGAATGTATCGGTTGATTTTTTGGTTATTGGAGTTGAAATGACCTCGGCACCACTTACCATTGCATTGTCACCAAAAATTAACTTGGTTTTTGAATCTGATGAATCTAATGGGAGTAAACAGTAGGAGAATTTTCTGTGAATCGAGTCACTCAATTGGCTTACAAATGAAAGCTTTGCCGCCCCCAAGGCCAACTATACCAGTAGTTGTCTTGTTACGTACCCTTGTCATTGTGTCCACACCCGAAAACCATGTTGGGGATTGGAACTGCTCGTCCGGGAGTCGATGATTCGAATGTGAATGTTTCAGCAGCAAGGTGACCTATATTGAAAGAATTGTCTTCGTAGGATATGCTATACTGACAAATGCTATCATTGCTGGTACAAGTAGAGGGATCAGCACTCCCAGGACTTCACAAAATTGTGACCGACACGATAACTCTTTGTATGTTAATGAATGCTTGGGATCGAAGTACGGTAACTTGTGCTTGAAACACTGAGTGCAAGGCTTGCATTGTGTCCACGTAAGATCGTTACCTGTTGTAAGTTTTCTGAATACAACTGTATATTGGTCTTGAATTAATTGAACAAAGAATACATACACCATTTATATAGAGTACCACTAATTCCTAATCCTACATGAATATATTACTGAGATATATAGAAGTCTAATAGATATAGGACACTTATTCCTAATCCTAGGAGAACACATATTCTCACACCCCCGCTCAAACTCAAGGTGTTTTAGCAGAAAACACTGAGAGTTTGTCAAGAAAAAACCGAAACCGAGCAGTGGTGTGAGTCTTAGTGAAGAAGTCAGCAAGTTACAGAGCTGAAGAGACAAAAGGAAGCGAGATAAAGCCAGACTACAGATGTTGACGGACGAAGTGACAATCAATCTCAATATGCTTTGTCCGTGTAACAACCTTCACACTGTTACCGATTAATGACTGATTGAATGCCGATTACTGCTAAACTGAGACCGAATATGAAAAGTAATTGAACTGACTGACTGGAATCTGGAACTGAATTGATTGAGTATATCTACTTAATTGCATATCTATCTGGTTGTCGTTTAATTATCTGTTTGTATATTTTTGTTTAAACTGCTAATTGAAGGCCTTATCGGCGGCCGAACCAGAAATTGATTGATGTTCCATGATCAGTAGAATTTATGTGATTTTATGGTATAATTATCTAAAAATTTATTGGTATGAGTAAATTGGATTAATATCGATGAATTACATAAGTTGGCCTTAATTACCATATTGCCATCCTTAGTGGCCCACTATATCAACACTTTGATCTTCATATTACACTTGAACCAACTCATTTGATCAGCCCTATTCCTTGACTCAGCCGACCTTAGAGAGAGAGGAAGCTCTAGGAGAGTGTTTCATCTTGAGTCTTGCTTGGTAATTGGTGGAATTGAAGAGTAACTTGCAAATTTGGGCTCATATTCTTATAATTGAAGACTTAGGTATGAATTTCATCCATTTAATTGTGTCCTTAAGTGGATTCTTGTATGATTCATGTCATATTAAAGAGTTAAGTTAAGAATTGGTTCAATGGTGTTGATTTAGAGCTCAATTGATGCATGCATGTGCATATTGACAAGTTTTGAGTTCATTCCACAGCAAAATGTTACATGCATGTTCCCAATTATGTGTAAGTCCATGAACTCATCTTGTTTTGAAAAGAATTAGCTCACTAGAGCATGTTTTAAAGCTTGAGAGTTGTTTGAAGCCTTGCATGTTTGCATGTTCTTCATGATTCATGAAAATGGGTTTGAAATTGGATTTAATTAACTCACCATTGGGCCTTGATTTCTCAAATTGAGCTTTAAAACTTATTGTATATTGAGTTTAGATGTGTTTTCCAGAAATTGGGCTCAAGGGGTCGAGTTTTGAGCTAAGGAATGCTTGGTTTGAGCTTGGGAGGCAAATCTGGAATTTCCAGAATTTGGCTTCTACGCTCGAGCGAAGGATTCCACGCTCGAGCGACCATGGTTTATGCTGAGCTCCGCTCGAGCGAAGGAATGGTGGCTAGAGCGTAAATTTCAAGCTCTCAGAATCTTGGTGCACGCAGACGCACGCTCGAGCGAGAGAACCTATGCTCGAGCAAGGACTGTGTCTTACGCTCGAGCGGGCGTCGGGCGAGCATCGAGCGGAGATTTCCAACATCCAGCACTTTTTGCATTTTTGCAGGCCGCTTGAGCGAGGAAGTCCACGCTCGAGCGACTCCGCTGTTTTGACAAGCTCGCTCGAGCGGAGAAATCCACGCTCGAGCGAGACCCCTGTTTTCTAAAAATTTTGTGAAGTGTTCCAAAGTGCATCTTTGCATCCTCTTTCCATCCTAGGCATTCCTAGGGCATGTTTAAGGCACCTTAAAGAGGATATAGATGTAGAACCACACCGAGGCAAATTAGGGATAAAGTTATTATCTTTCCCAACTGTGTAGCTTAGTGTGTGTTCAATCTGTATACTGTGTAGGGTTGGCATTCCGAGGAGACGCTCTAGTTCACTGTAGCCCAGAACTCTGTGAGTAACAATTGTGTAAAGATATGTTCAAAATGATTATCTTCTGAATACTGAACTGAACTGTTTACTGAACTGATATTGTTTACTGAATGAATGTATGTCCTGTATTCTGAACTGTATTGTGGCATCCTTAGCACCTACTGGTTACTGTTACTGTTACAGAGATCTCTGTCGGTTCCCTCGTGGAACCACTACTGTTTACTGATTAATGGCCATCATTACTGTTCGGTCCTTAAGACCTACTGCTTACTGTACTGTTATGCTAATGGGTGTACCACATATGACTGATTGACTGAAAGACTGAAATACTGATTTAATGAACTGTTTTCATTACTGTAAGGACATTCATTCTAAACCTCTTTACGCATTATGTTATTCACTGGGCTTTAGCTCACTGTTCATATATATATATGTAGGTGTACAGGCACCGGACCTATGCTAGAAGTGTCGGGGTAACTCCAGTTTTGTCAAGCCAACCACTGTGCCTCACTGCGAGGTTCCGAGCCTGCCAAGCTACGGCTTAGGGGTGTTTTAAATTCCCCCGTCTGTCTCTGTAACTGTTTTGTTTACTGTATAGACTGAACGTTTTGCACTGTACTGTTCATCAGGGATTAAGTCCCTGTTCTGACTGGTTGTATATTATATGTATACTGTTTCGTACGGTTCTGTATAAATGTATGAAAAATCTTTTTGGCATACAGATTGTCACAGCTCATTGGACATTGTTTATTTACTGTATTGGCTTTCGCCATGCCCCTGTACTCTGTTTTACTGTCCTACTATTAAGCAGGCCTTCGGTAATCTCAGATTACTGGCCGGTTACGGTGCTAAACCCATAGGGGCGGGTTTGGGTCGTGACAGTCTGTTCATGGAAGACAGTGTTATGAGCAATTTGAATAGCACTTCGGTTGTCACAATAGAGAGAGGTCGGGGAAGATTGAGAGATGCCCAACTCAGATAAGAGATTACGAAGCCAGACAATTTCAGTAGCAGCATGAGCCATAGCACGATACTCAGCTTCGGCAGTAGAACGAGCAACAACAGTCTGTTTCTTGCTTTTCCAAGAAATTAGGGAATCGCCAAGAAACATACAGAAACCAGAAGTAGATTTACGATCATTAACATCACCAGCCCAATTAGCATCAGCATAAGCCACCAAGTCTAGGGAAGAAGTAGTAGAGAACAGCAAGCCCTGAAAGATAGTACTGCGAAGATAGCGAAGAATCCGAAGCAAAGCAGCCCAATGTGTAGAGTGAGGGGCAGAAACAAACTGACTAATCACATAGACAGCATAGGCAAGATCAGGGCGAGTAACTGTCAAATAGACTAAGCTACCCACAAGCTCATGATATAACGTAGGATCATCTAGAGGAACCCCATCAGTAGTGTTGAGCTTTACATTAAGCTCAATGGGGGTATCAGACAGCTTAGTGTCAGTAAGTCTGGCACGATGGATAACGTCGTTAGCATACTTAGGCTAGGACAGAAAGTAACCCTTGGGAGAAGAAGCCACCTCAATGCCAAGAAAATACCGTAATGGTCCCAGATCTTTTATTTCGAAGGTGCGGAAGAGATGTTGCTTGACCTCAGAGATAGCAGAAGAGTCAGAGCCAGTGATGATCATATCATCTACATATAGTAAGAGAGCAACAAAACCAGCCGAGGTATGTCTTAGAAATAAAGCAGAGTCGGAAGCAGAATGATGAAACCCAAGCATGGTAACAGCAGTCTGAAAGCAATCATACCAAGCACGCGGAGACTGCTTCAGACCATATAGAGCATGCCGAAGACGACAGACTTGGCCAGAGGAATGGTGAAGACCAGGAGGAGGACGCATGTAAACCTCCTCAATGAGATGGCCATTAAGAAAAGCATTCTTAACATCCATCTGATAAAGAGGCCAAGAACGAATAGCAGCGACAGAAATCAAAGTACGAACAGTAGTCATCTTGGCAACAGGAGCAAATGTCTCCTCATAATCAATACCATACTCCTGGAAGAAACCTTTGGCCACCAGACAAGCTTTGTAGCGCTCAAGAGAACCATCAGAATGAGTCTTGACTTTGTAGACCCATTTGCAACCAACTAGATTCTTACCAGCAGGTAAAGGAACCAACTCCCAAGTACTAGTTTTCTGTAGAGAAAACAACTCATCCTCTATAGCTTGAACCCAATGAGGATCCTGACAGGCCTCCTTGTAAGACTGAGGTTCTGCAAAAGAGTGAATAGCAGACAAAAAAGTATGATAGGAAGCAGAAAAACAAGTATTAGACCAACTCAACCTTTTTGGAGGATGACGCGCTCGAGGAGGATATCGGTGTGCAGCAGGATTAGAGTCGTCAGAAGTAGGGGGATCAACAGCAGGGGTAGAGACAACTAGTAGAGGAGGAGCCTTGTGATGAGAATAAACTAACAACGGAGGAGAAGAAGGAGGAGAAGGCGAATGAGGAGAAGTAGTCAGAGGTGAAGCAGAAGGAGAAGATGAAATAAGCTCAGGAGGAACTGTGGAGATGTACTTATCAGATGGGACCTTAGAAGGAAATGGATCAATATGAACCAAATCCTCTTTGGAAACTGGGGCGGTGAGAGGAGGAAGCTGAAAGTAAGATAGACGTTCGAGAAAGGCAACATGGCAGGAGACATAAAGGTGACGAGAAATAGGGTCATAACAGCGACAACCTTTCTGAGTGAGACTATATCCCAAAAAAACACATAGGACAGACCGGGCACTAAGTTTAGTCCTATCTTTACGGGATAAAAGGACAAAACACGCAGACCCAAACACACGAAGGAGGGAATAATTAGGAAGTTGAGCAAAGAGAGCCTCATAAGGAGACCGACCAGAAAGAAGGGGGGTAGGCATACGGTTGAGAAGAAAAGCAGTAGTAAGAACTGTCTCACCCCAAAACGGAGCAGGAACAGAGGCAGAGAGAAGAAGAGACCTAGCTGTCTCAAGAAGATGACGGTGTTTACGCTCAGCTCGGCCATTTTGGGCAGGTGTATCAGTACAAGAAGTTTGGTGAATGGTACCCAAGTTGGCCAAATATTCACAGAATTCAGTTTTAAAGTATTTCCCACCCAAGTCAGACCGCAACAATTTAATAGTAGTCCAAACTGTGTAGTGACCATAGACTGGAAAGTACGATATATCTGGTAGAAGTCAGACTTATGAGTCATAAGATAAACCCACGTGTAACGGGTGCAATCATCAACAAAAGACACATAGTATACTGAACCCCTTTTAGTAAGAACATGAGAGGGTCCCAAGACATCAGTATGCACAAGAGAAAAAGGAGAAACAGAAATAGACGTACTTTTATTAAAAGGTAAAGCTGACATTTTGGCAAGTTTACACCCCCGACATTCATTAATTTGACTAGGAGAAACTTTACCCAACAATCCTGACTGAGCTAAAGACCGTAAGCGGTCAACAGACAAATGACCAAGACGAGAATGCCATAAGTAAAACTGACTCGACTGAGAATCTAATTGAAACGAGGAAAGTGCAGCTGGAGAGGTGGATAATGGGAGATGCAAGCTTTCAACCACATAGAGATCTCCAATTCTACGGCCGGTCCCAATCTGCTTTTTGGACACCCGATCCTGCACACAATAGACAGAAGAGGAAAAGATAACATCAAAACTAGACGCATCAAGTTGACTGATAGATAACAAACTGACAGATAACTGAGGAGCATAAAAAACAGAAGGAATAGTAACAGCAGACATGGCAGAGGGGAAGACAGACCCAACAGATAAAACAGACATACTAGATCCATTAGCAGTATTAATAGTAATAGGAATGGGTGGGGGAATACAATTTTGAAGTAAGGAAAGGTGAGGAGTCATATGATGAGAGGCACCAGAATCAAAAATCTAAATAGAAGAAGGGATACCTGAAGAGGATTTAAGCAAACCTGAATGAAGAGAGGTAAGAGCGGAGGCAGATGGGGATGACTGAGAGGTGGACAGGATATGTTGAAGTTGTGCAACCTGAGCACTCAGGGAAGCCAAGTTAGGATCGGGAGTTGGAGTAGATGCAGTGTAAGCAGCAGGAGGTCGGAGAGTACCCGAAGTAGGATCGCGAAACTGTGTCTGAGAAGACAGAGCAGGCTGACGTCCTTTTTTGGGACAATTGTTCTTCCAATGACCCCTCTGATGGCAGAAAGCACACTCATCTGGCCCTAATGGTCCTCTCTTGAGTTTTGCAGTGGCTTGAAGCTGATGAGAAGGAGGGGTCGATAATAAGGGCGGCTTGGCAGGAGCCAAGAACACAGAAGGAGGCAAAGTCTGACTGGCCGTCTTAAGACGGGTTTCCTCGGAGAGGAGTTCACGAACAATAGCATCCACAGAGGGAAGAGGAGATCGGTGAAGGATGTCACCTCGAATAGCCTCATATTGAGGGGAGAGAGCTGTTAAGAACTGGACTAAACGACCCTGTTCCTGAAACTCAATATAAGCGTCTAGTATCTTGAGACTAGGTGGTTCCATAAGAGCCAACTGATCCTAGAGACCTGTCATCTCAATATAAAAGTCCTGAATAGTTTGATCCCGCTGACGAGCACTCTGAATAGTTGTTTCTAACTCATACCGCTTGGCAAAGTTGGACTGCTGATAAACACCGAGTAAATAATCCCACACTTCCTTGGCAGTACTGTACTTGGAAAACATCGTTCCAATACAGTCATCCACAGAGTTATGAAACCAGGTTAGAACTTGGGCATTATCACAATCCCAAGTGTCACAGGAAGACAGATACCCTTCTACTTTCGGGTTCGATGGACGAGGAGCAGAACCAGAAACATAGCCCCATTTTTTTTGACCAAGAAGAAAATTCTTCATAACACTGGCCCAATAGGCATAATTGCCACCAGTGAGTTTACATTTAATGGCTTGAATTTTAGGGTCCATTATAAAGCAAAGTTATAGAATAGTTGGGTCAAAGTATAATAAACGAAACACTGAAGAACCAAACTGAGATGTGAGAACCTGAAGCCGACACACGTGAACCAGAATGAGAGAGAGAAAACGGCGAGTCGAACAGATGAGTCGACCAGTTGAGTCGAACAGTTGCAAGGAATCAGATGAATCAGACCGAACCAGATGATCGACGAAGCAAAAAGCTTCGTCCGACAACCAGGGCAGAGAGAGAGAGAGAGAGAGAGAGAGAGAGAGAAATCGCGAACCAGACTCTGCCAAGGAGAAGATTCACGATTGACGATTGATGAAGCAAAGGGCTTCGATCAACAATCAGGTTTGAGAGAAGAAGAGAGACCGATGGCGCTAGGGTTTCTCAACCTGCTCTGATACCATGTAAGTTTTCTGAATACAACTGTATATTGGTCTTGAATTAATTGAGCAAAGAATACATACATCATTTATATAGAGTACCACTAATTCCTAATCTACATGAATACATTACTGAGATATATAGAAGTCTAATAGATATAGGACACTTATTCCTAATCCTAGGAGAACACATATTCTCACACCTGTATCAACAATCCTGAACAATGGAACAGGTGGAGTTCCAATGGGTAACTTCATGACGTACTATCCACTGGAGTCAACAATTTGGGATTGGATACTATCAGTTGAAGATTTTAAGGTCTGCTTGAAATGACTGGCGCGAGAAAATGAGTGACGAAAAGAGTTGACGAGGCGGTTCAACTTGTTGGTGGATGGGTTGTAGAGTGGAGAGAGTGGGGAGTCGTGGTGGATGAGTTTGGTGGTGAAACCACCACCAACACCACCACTACCACTACTACCACTAGTCTGAGCTGCAACGGGACAATTATAGTATTGAAAATTGAATGAAGCAAAAGAATGCCAAAAGATAGAAGCCAACGAATGAATTAAAAATGGCTGCCATTACTAAAATTTTGAGAGAGAGAGAGAGACAGAGGGAGATAGTGGGGATGATTAAATAGCTAACTAGGTCGAGGGTGACAAAGGAGAGAAGAAGCAAATAAAGGAGAAAATGGAAGGTCAAATGGTGAGTTTATGGTACATTCGCACAAGTGATTATAGACCAAAAACATTAGAAACAAAGTAATGTAAAATCTCTCAAAATTGTATTTATGATATCATTTCTTAGTAGTGCTTCTTGCTCACAAAAAATATTTCGAATTTGAAATGTTTTGACCAGATTTATTTTGGTGTGACTTATACTAATACATCAAGTTTAGAGCAATTCCAACTATACTCTTCATTTTTTACTAGTTAAAATATAAAAAAATTTGTCTATATTTTTTTTTATCTATGTACTGCATTGCTACTCTTTATTTTATTTATCTATACACACAAACTTTTAAAGAGCCTACCAAAACTATTCGACTGTAGCTAGTTTTGAAGAATTTTGTTAAAATAACTATTTTAATAGATAGCCCATTGGAGTGACTAAAAAATGATAATAATAGTTATAATACTGGTTATATATAGGCATTGATAATGATTAATTCTTACTTGTTTATTCAAGTTGAAATTATTTAGAATAATGTTATGAATGTAATCTTATATCTTATGTAATTTATGACATAATTCACTTATATGAGAGTCATAACTAAAAAAAATAACTTATAACCAAACACCACTAAAGTATAACTAAAATTTTTTTGGATTATAATAAAAATATATCATAACTAACACCATAATATATATATAATCAAGTCATAATTAATATCACAATGTATATAATTAAGTCATAACTATCAATATGACTTTTTTCCCCCGAATGTTGCCTATTCATTAATATTTAAAGAATTGTTCAATGTGGTAAGTTGTCAAATTATATTTAATAAGTTACATTTGATATTCTAAAAATAGAAATTTCATCGTTTTTTTCTTCTTTATTTATTTTATTAGGCCACGTTGATCTCATTAGAGTGCGACTTGGGGTACCACCACCTATATGAGCATTGCATTTTGAAAAATGTTAGACCCAAATGATATCAAATTTTCTATCAAATGTTTTATATGAGTATATGACTTACACTATGTGGGTTCCACATTATATGGGTCCTGTGTAAATTTCATACCCATATGAGACAGTAAATGTTTTGAGATCTCTAGCATTACTTTTGCATTTTTTGCTTTTTGGAAATGTTTGATGGGGGAATTATTAATCAGGGTAATTTTTTAAAAATTATTACATATTAATTAAAAAGTTTTTAATATTAATTATTAATCTTTATAATATTTTTCACATTTTTGTAAATATTGTTTATTGACACCATGTCAGTATAATTTCCAAATGTTTGATTGGTTTTAAAAGGGGATTTATGTGAGATTTATCGGATTATTAATTCAGTATTTGATCTTAAGTGATTGGAGGTGGGCAATATGTGAGTTCTATCAGATAGTTCAATTTGGTGTTCTTTTAGGGAAATTTAGTCAAAATCCCTCCATTGGACCCTTATTTGGTAAAAAAGACAACTCAATTTATTTTTCTTCATAAACCCCGCAAGGAGAAAACATATAATTGAGTAAGAATAAAGTAAAAAATATATTTTTTTTCTTGGACAATATTACCAGAGTAACATGTTACTGTGAGACAGATTAACATATTACTATCAAATAGAGTAATTGTCAAACAGAATAACATGTTACTGTTAAACAAAGTAGCATGTTACTGTTACCGTTAATATCAATTTCAACGGCAATAATTTGTTTTTTTTTTTAAAAACAATTTCATAGTCAATATGGATCTTATTTGATAGATCTTGATGAGAGAATTTTAAAAATATTAATTTTATTAAAAAACGACATCTATATCAAAAGTTATATTATTTTAAAATTTAAAATTTTGAAAATAGTGCTATTTGTTAGACTTTTCAAGGAAAATTTTTTGTGTTTGTCCTTAATGCATTAAAATTTTATTATAATGGGGGTTTTGAACAAATCTCCCTTTGTTTTACATGTACTAAACTCTAAATAATTTTAATAAGAGGATTAAAGAGAGATTTTGTTGTTTAATTATTACCAACTTCCACAATCAGTATTTAAATAGAAATATTGTGATGGGCATACAATTGACAATTCCAAATCACCTCAAATTTAATTTTTTAATAAGTTAAGTTTTGTTCTTCAAATTTTAATGAAAATTTAGATAAGTTTGTTCTTAGTGGGAGCGCTTTAGTTACATACTCAGCAACATCAAGTTAGTTATTTTGTTTGATTCAAATTTCAAAATGTCATAAATTTTGATTGTGTATATTCTTTTTAAATAAAATTAAATTTTTTAAAATCTACGGATCGAAATATAAAATCAAAATGGATTATGAAATTATGCATATAAAAAAAACTAATAAATTTTGCAGTTTTTGAAGTAAATTTCTTAGTTCTAAACTGTGAAATTTCACGATTTGTGTTTGACAAATTGTGAAAATGTGATAGTTATACAAACTGAAAAGTTGTTAAATTATATTGTTTTTGTGTTTGAATAACTACGAAATTTCATAATTTTTGAATAGAATTTGTGAATTTTTTAGAAATTGAGAATTTTGAAAATTATAATATTTATCTATTTTTACTCCTGTAAAAATACAAATTTTCATTCAATTTATTTATTTATTTATTTGTTTGCATAAATTGCGAAATTTCACTGTTTCTATATAGAAAATTGTGAAAAATTATGTAATTGAAAATTTTCTCAAAAAATTTTTTTTTTCAAAATTTTATATTGAACATAGCTTTGTTTGATAGATATTCTTGAATAGGTTTCAAAATTATAAAATTTATGAAGAACAAATGTTATAAAAATTTAAAATTTTGAAACAAAAGAAATAATTGTATGAAACATTATCTAGGTTCTCTAACTTCTAAGTTTATGTGTGCATCTCACATTTTTATAAGATTAGAGTGTTTCAATCAAAAAATGATGCATGAAATTTATTGAGTAAATATGTATATATATATATATATATATTTAGCTTAGTAAACTATAATTTCATAATATAAAAGTTTAATCCAATATTAACTCATGACACTTAACGAGCTAATAATTCTTTTAAGGCGAATTACACCAACAGTCCCTATAGTTTGCGACTCGTGTCACTTTGGTCCTTAATTTTTTAATTGTGACACATTTGACCATAAATTTTAAATCTTGTTTCAAACAAGGACAATTGAAGATATCATTGCTTAATTTCAAGGGTATAATTGTCAATTTGATAAAACATAAACTAATTTAACAAAAATAAATGTCAAAAAAATATTTTTAAATTTTTAAAAATTATTTCTACCAACCAAAGATAAAATTATGTAAAATTAATAATTTTTTTACACATTTATTTATTTATTTATTTTTACCAAATTAATTTTTATTATGTGTTTGAATGATAATCATGTAATGGGTGGTTGTTAGGATTTTAATATGTAATCGATATATTTAATATATGAAATATTTTTAGTTTTAGATTTTTTCATTTAATGGATTGATTGAATTATGATATCAAAGTTGTCATCATATTTGACTTTTGAAAAAATAGAAACTAATTTAATGAAAATTAAAATAATCACCCATTACATGATCATTACTCAAACACACAATAAAAATTAATTTGGTAATAAATAAATAAATAAATGTCTAAGAGATTTATTAATTTTACATAATTTTATCTTTAGTGGGTAGAATTTTTTTTTTAAATTTCAAAATATTTTATATAATTTTATGTAAAATATTTATTAATTTTACATAATTTTGTCAAATTACCTTATATTTTATTAAATTGATGATTTTACCTTTAAAATTAAGCAATGATATCTTCAATTGTCCTTATTTGGAACAAGATTCAAAATTCAAGATCAAATATGTCACAATTAAAAAGTTAGGGATCAAAGTGACACAAGTTCCAAACTTTAGTGTAATTTGCCCATTCTTTTATGTAATGTATATTTTACTAATACTTTACTTTCATGTTGTGGGAGTTGTAAAACAGTAAGCCTAGGTGTCACGGAAATTATTTGATAAAATTTGCCTTGAAACTTTGCCAATCAACTGACTCTGTTGATCCTAAGTTATGCCAATCTGCCGGTCAATTGATGAGAATACGACTTTGTGTCAAATTTGATGATCTTAACACTGTTAGTTATCTCGTTTAAGAAAAAAAAAAAATTGTCGGTTATAAAAAAAAAAAAAAAATTTCTTTTTATTTCCTTGGGAAAATTGGTGAAAAATTCAAATTTTTTAGTATGTATGGCATTAGATTTAAGAATTATTTTGTTTTGATAATAATGACATAATTAATAAAATTATTTAGTGAGAATGATCAATTATTGTTATGAAAGATATTTTTAAAATTATTTTTACTCTATTAGACTATTTGATCACTGTCGGAAAAGTCACTAGAAGTGGTTGGCGACAACGGCTGACAGTAGTGGTGATGGTGATATGAACAAATAGGCATGGTGGATAAATAAAAAATGTGTCACGCCCTCAAAATATAATACAAATAACCCAACTCAGAAGCATATCACCTGTACCTGAAAATGATTTCCCAAGTAAGGTGAGTCAAAGCCCAGTAGAAACAGTCTAACACAATATATGAGATTTAACTAAGATATAAGTATCAAGTACACATTCAATATTTATGACCAACATACATCCTTCTCATGAACATTCAATATTGAAACTCATATCACAATCCGTTTCCATTTATTCATTTCAGGTTAATTCGTTTCATTTCAACTCATATGCCAAGTGTATAATTTTCCAAATAACCTAACTGAGATTACAACTCAATGGTTTTCAATCAACATAACAATCATATAAACACTTCAATCTTGTCATTTTACGAAAATTTCGTCCTCGGGATCGGCACCCATTTATACATAAGATTTTGGGATTTTCACCCTGGACACTCCGGCCAACTTAATTTTCAATGGAGTCCATTCCCTATCTTCTTCCAAAACATGGAGTACATCCCCTTTCTCTTCCCAAAACATTATATATATACAATGTATTTAAAGACATCGTCCTATTCAATGACATTCAATTACACGTATTTAATGTCTCGACACCGTCATATTCAATAACATAGTTAAATGATTAGTTTCTGTGGGGATATATTTTCTGAGTACCAACACGTGGCAAGGTGACGCCGACGTGTCAGCCGAGGTGCCACGTGTCTTGGTCGTTGTACCGAGGTCATCTCGGCTAGGCCGAGGTTACCTCTGAAGATATCGAAATCCGAGATAAGCGGATAAGGGACGAGAGTCCTAGAATGAAGAGGGAACTCAACCTGGATATGGACAAGAGTCCTAGATTGGGAGAAGACTTCAGTTTGGGTAAAGATAAGACTCTTAGAGAGTTTATCCTAATCCCACTGGGAATCCCAGATTAGCAGTAATCCTAAGTCCATTAGGGCCAGGCTCCTATTGGGACTAGGATTGTATTGGCTATAAAAGAAAGGCACCCCCATGGGTCTAAGGTATGCTTTTTGATACTCAAGCTTGTGAGTTGAATAGTTGATTTATCTTTGAGAGATATTGAGTACTGACTTGATCGTCGGAGTACCCCCGGGTGGCGAACCACCGCGGGATTCTTGTCTTTTTGTTGCAGGTTATCTAGAAGCCATCTATTCTGCCGGTGCTCACCAACTGATCACTAAGCGGGCAGTGTGATCAGAAAATCACTCACACAATTTGGCACCGTCTGTGGGAAAGAAAGAAGAATAGATGGCCAATGACAGACAGAAGGATCAGATTGAAGACAAACACTCCTGCTGGGAGTGGGAGACCTATCGACCTCGACGCTGAAGAGGACGACCGCAACACAGAAACTCGGGACCAGAGTCATAGAGTGAAAGATGCCGGCCAGGAAGGTGACGCATCAAAGACAACAGATCGAAGCGGATACTACAACAAAGATGACCTCCAGGTATGGAAGGATAGATACCTGCGGAGGAACGAAGACCCTTCTAGGAGGGATGCAAAGACAGGGGGCGTGAGCGTTCCCAAGGAGATGACATTCAAGTATAGAAGAGCTCAGCCTAAGTGAGCAGATCCTGGATTCCAGATCCCGGATCCTAGAAGAGATGATCTCGGCCTAGATGAGTAGGCCCGAGAAAAGAAGAGCTCAAACCGAGTGAGCAGATCTAAAAAGATAAGATCTCGGCGCTTAAGTCCGAGAAGAGAAGAGCACAGCGAACAGATCTAAGATCCCAGAGGATAAAAAGGAAACACACAAGGTCAGACTACAGTTAGCCAGGTTGAAGGCCTTTTATAAGGTCCGCAGAGGAGTATGTGGAAGCCATGCAGGGGGCAGAAAGAAGACAACAATGTTTACCACTTGTTGAAATTTGTAGCAATTTACAAGTTGGTCAAACCGATACAAAGTTTACCACTTGTTGAAATTGGTAGCAATTTACAAGTTGGTCAAACCGATACAAAATTTACCACTTGTTGAAATTTGCAGCAATTTACAAGTTGGCCAAACCGATACTGTCACGACCCAAACTCGGCCCTATGGGTTTAGCACCGTAACTGGCCAGTAATCCGAGATTACCGAAGGCCTGCTGAACAGTAATACAGTTAAACAGAGTACAGGGCCTGGCGGAAGCCAATACAGTAAGTAACTAGTGTCCATTGAGCTGTGAAAATCTGTATGCCAAAAACATTTTTCATGCATTCATACAGTTCAGAACAGTACAGTCTATATACAGTCTATACCATCATATACAAACATTCAGTACGGGGACCTAATCCCTCGATAACAGCACAGAAAAACAGTAGACAGTCTATACAGTAGTACAAAACAGTAAGGAGACCGATGGGGGGACACAAAAACACCCCAAGCCATAGCATGGCAACTCGGAACCTCGCAGTGAGGCACATAGGCTGGCTTGACAAAACTGGGGACCAACCCACGCTCCTAGCTCCGGTCTGGCTGCTGAGAACCTACATATATATATAAACAGTGAGCTAAAGCCCAGTGAATAACATAAAGCGTAAAGAGGTTATGAATGAATGTCCTGACAGTAATGAAAACAGTTCATTAAACAGTATTTCAGTCTTTCAGTATTTCAGTCAGTCAGTCATATGTGGTACACCCATTAGCCTATAAACAGTAGGTCCAAAAGGACCGGGTCTTAACAGACCCAACAGTAATGATGGCCATCAATCAGTAAACAGTATGGTTCCACAAGGGAACCGACAGAGCTCTGTAACAGTAACAGTAAACAGTAAGTGCTAAGGATGCCACAATACAGTTCAGAATACAGGACATACATTCATTCAGTAAATAATATCAGTTCAATAAACAGTTCAGTTCAGTATTCAAAAGATAACCATTTTGAACATATCTTTACACGATCGTTACTCACAGAGATTGGGCTAATAGCAGCTACAGTGCGTCCCCGAGAGCCAACCCTAAACAGTTAACAAATAGAACACACACTAAGTTATACAGTGGGGAAGGATAATAACTTAATCCTTAAATGCCTCGGTATGTTCTACACCTACATCCTCATTAAGATGCCTTAAATACGCCCTAGGAATGCCTAGGATAGAAAGAGGATGCAAAGATGCACTCAGAAAACATTTGCAGAATTTTCAGTGAAACAGAGTCCCGCTCGAGCGCAGGTTTCCCCGCTCGAGTGGACAAGCAAACAAAGGTCCCCGCTCGAGCGCAACATCCCCGCTCGAGCGGACCAAAAAGTACTGGATAGGTGAAATCTCCGCTCGACGCCCGCTCGAGCGTGTCACCTAGTCCTCCGCTCGAGCGCCCAATACTCCGCTCGAGCGGACTGATGCACAGTGCAAGATGCTGGGAGCTCGATTTCTCCGCTCGAGCGCTACTTCCCCCGCTCGAGCGGACAACCAAAATCTGGAAATTCCAGATTTGAGTCCCAAGCTCAGAACCAAGTGCAAAAGCAATATTTTCGATCCTCTTGGGCTATTTTCTGGAAAAACTCTTGCAAACTCAATGTACAACAAGTTTCAAAACTCAATTTAAGAAATCAAAGCCCAAGGGTGTTTAATTCAAACCCAAACTCAAACCATTTTTCAAGAACAAGATGAACATGCAACATGCATGGATTCAAATCATTTCCAAGCTTCAATTTGGTGCTCTAAGGAGCCAATTGCTCCAAAAACAAGATGAAGTCATGGTCCTAAACATTAACATGAACATGCATGCAACATTTTCCATGAAATCAACCCAAAACTCTTCAATTCAAACATGCATGCAACAATCCAAGCATAATTCAACCTCTTAGCACTAAATCGTGGTTTAATCCTACAATGGAGCATGAACCATGCAAGATGAAGCTTAAAGACAACAAGAAGATGAATGTCCTACCTTAGCCTTGTCTTCAAGGTTTAAGAGCTCAATTATGCCAATCTACACTTCAATTCCAAGCAAATCAAGCCAATGAACTCAAGTCTCTCACTCCCTCTCTCTCTAAATTCGGTTGTGTGCAAGAAGAGAGCTGGGCAAAATGCTTTGTTTGCATGTATAAAGGCCTCTAAGTGTGTTGCCTAGTGGTCCACTAGGGATGGCAAGATGGTAATTACGGCAACTTATGTGTTTGGCTTATTTTAATCTAATTTAATCATTCCTGATCAATTTTCAGATAAATATACCATTAAATCACAAATATTCTACTGATCCCAAAACTCTAAACGGTTCCTAACTCGGCCGCCGATAAGGCCTTCAATTAGCAGTCTAAACATATGAATTCAAACAGATAATCAATCAATCAAACAGATGCAATATGCAATTCAATAGATAAACTTATTCAATTTCAGTTTCGATTTCAATCAGTCCATTCAGTACTTCAGTTAATTCAATTATCAGTCATTATCAGTTCAGTTTAGCAGTAACCAGTAGCTAATTCAGTAGTTTATCAGTAATCAGTATGGGGGTTGCTACAGTCTCCCCTCCTTATAAGGAGTTTAGTCCTCTAAACTCGGGTTACCTTCAGTTTGGAAGAAAACAGGATTCAGTGGAAACAGTTCTGGGTATCTTTTAGCCATGTCATCTTCCCTTTCCCAAGTGGCATACACACCACCATGGTTCTGCCAATCAACTTTCACTAGCGGGATCTCTTTGTTTCTCAGTTTCTTGATCCGTCGGTTTACAATCTGTATAGGCCGTTCCTCGTAAGTGTAGTCATCACTCAACACTACTCGAGTAGGCTCAATCACATGGAAAGGATCCCGGAGATAATCTCTCAACATAGATATGTGGAAGACGTTATGCATATGCTCCATTTCAGGAGGAAGTGCAATTTGATACGCCACCGGATTGATTTTCTCAACGATCTCATAAGGTCCAACGTATCTCGGCGCTAACTTGCCTTTGACTCCAAAACGAGTCTGGCCTTTCATTGGTGTCACTTTCACAAAAACGTGATCACCCACTTCATATTCTCGGTCTCGTCTTCTAATATCTGCATAACTCTTCTGTCTACTCTGTGCAGTTTTCAGTCTCTGTTGTATCAGTTTTATCTTTTCAGTCGTTTCATAAACAATTTCGGGCCCAAGCAACGGCCCATCTCCAACTTCTGCCCAGCAAATTGGAGATCTACACTTTCTGCCATACAATGCCTCGAAAGGCGCCATTCCAATACTCGAATGGTAGCTGTTGTTGTAGGCGAATTCAGCCAACGGCAAATGACTTTCCCAGTTTCCCTGAAAATCAAGGACACACATTCTCAGTAGATCCTCTAAAGTCTGGATGGTCCTTTCTGACTGTCCATCTGTCTGAGGATGATAGGCACTACTCAGCCTCAATTCAGTACCCAATGCAGTCTGTAGGCTTTGCTAGAACCTCGATGTAAACTTCGAATCCCTGTCAGAAACAATAGATACAGGCACTCCATGCAATCTCACAATTTCGTCAATATAGATAACAGCCAATTTGTCTGCATTATAAATTGTCTTGACAGGTAGGAAGTGTGCAGATTTAGTCAATCTATCAACAATAACCCAAATAGAGTCCATACCTTTTCTGGAGCGAGGTAATCCAACGATAAAATCCATCGTGATATGCTCCCATTTCCACTCTGGTATGGGTAAGGGTTGCAATAATCCAGCAGGTCGTTGATGTTCAGCTTTGACTTGTTGGCAATGAAGACATTTGGATACAAAATCGGCAATTTCCTTCTTCATTCCCGGCCACCAGAAATTCTGTTTCAGATCTTGGTACATTTTCGTGTTCCCCGGGTGGATAGACAATTTTGAATTGTGGCTCTCTTGCAGTACTCTTCTTTTCAGTTCAGTGTCATTCGGTACACATAGTCTTTCCTGAAACTTCAGTACATCATTTTCAAATTTGAATCCCGGTCTCGGTTTAGATTCTCTTTCTTCGATGATCTTCTTCAAGAAGTCATCCTGTTGCTGTTTCTCTTTAATCTCTTCAATCAATGCTGGTTGAGCAGAAATAGCAGCTAAGGTTCCACCTTGCTCTCGCAAAACAATTTCAATTTCAGATTTTTCAAGATCATACAGTAGCTCTCTCTGCCCGGTAAGCAAATAAGCTAAGTTGGCAATTGACTTTCGGCTCAATGCATCGGCAACGGTGTTGGCTTTTCCCGGGTGATACAGAATCTGTAAGTCATAATCTTTTATCAGTTCAAGCCATCTCCGCTGTCTCATGTTCAATTCTTTCTGGGTGAAAAAGTATTTCAGGCTCTTGTGGTCAGTATACACTTCACATGTTGCTCCATACAAATAGTGACGCCAAATTTTCAGTGCAAACACTACTGCGGCAAGTTCTAAGTCATGGGTCGGGTAGTTCTTTTCATGTGGTCTCAACTGTCGGGAAGCATAAGCAATAACTCTCCCATTCTGCATTAAAACACACCCCAAACCCTTATGAGAAGCATCACTAAAAACAGTGTAACCATCCGTACCTGAAGGTAGAGTTAGAACCGGTGCAGTCACAAGTCGGGTTTTCAATTCTTGAAATGCTGATTCCCTTTGGTCTGTCCAGTCAAATGATGTCCCCTTCTGAGTTAACTGAGTCAATGGTAGGGCAATTTTGGAGAAATCTTTGACAAATCTTCTGTAATATCCAGCCAATCCCAAAAAGCTTCGGACTTCAGTCACATTTGTTAGTCTAGGCCAGTTCACTACAGCTTCAATTTTCTGTGGATCGACAGAAATTCCATCTTTGCTAACAACATGCCCCAAAAACATAACATGATCAAGCCAGAATTCACATTTAGACAGTTTAGCATACAATTTCTGTTCTCTTAAGGTCTGCAGGGCAAGTCTCAGATGGTGTTCATGTTCTTCAACAGTCTTAGAATAAATCAGTATGTCATCAATAAATACCACAATGAAATCATCAAGGTACGGTTTGAAAATTCTGTTCATGAGGTCCATAAAAGTAGCAGGGGCATTCGTGACTCCGAACGGCATAACTAAAAATTCATAATGGCCATACCTCGTTCTAAAAGCAGTTTTATCAATGTCTTCCGGTTTGACTTTCAGTTGATGATACCCCGACCTAAGATCAATCTTGGAAAACACTTGTGCACCCTGTAACTGGTCAAATAAATCATCAATACGCGGTAATGGATATTTATTCTTTACAGTTACCTTGTTCAATTCACAATAATCAATGCACAGTCTCAGTGAGCCATCTTTCTTCTTTACAAATAAAACAGGTGCACCCCACGGTGAAGTACTGGGTCTGATAAACTTCTTGTCTAACAGTTCTTGCAATTGCACTTTCAACTCCTTCAGTTCTGTTGGGGCCATTCTGTAAGGAGCTTTAGACACTGGCTGTGTTCCCGGAATCACATCAACGGTAAATTCAATCTCCCTGTCAATCAAATCCCCTGGCAGATCATCTGGAAATACATCTGGGAATTCTCTGACTATAGGAATACAATTCACATCAGTTTTAACACTATCATCAGTAGACTCAGTCAGCACAGAACACAGATATCCTTTACACCCCTTTCTAATTAATTTAACAGCTTTCACTGAAGAAATCAAATACGGAGGAGCTACTACTCCACTCCCATTAAACACAAATTCAGGCAAACCAGGCGGACGGAAAACTACTTGTTTTGTTACACAGTCTATAGTGGCACGATATTTTTGTAGCCAATCCATCCCCAGTATTACATCAAAGTGATCAATGTTCAATGGCAGTAAATCAATAAACAGATGCATATCCCCAACGATAATTTCACAAGCAGGATACATATATGCACATGTCATGGATCCCCCAACAGGTGATGATACAGCTAGCAGATAATTCATGGGTTCTAAGGGTCTATTCAATTTCCGTGAAAAAGCATGCGACACATAAGAATGTGTAGACCCCGAATCAATCAGTACATATGCATTTTGAGCACAGATAGAGAGGATACCTGACACAACGGTCTCAGTATTTTGCACGTCTCCCGGTACTAGGGCAAACACTCGGCCCTGCCTCATAGGCTCTTTCCCGGTAGCTTTGGGGTTAGGCTTTGGTGCTACGTTTGATGCTGCTGCGCTCGGTGTAGCTTTACTACTAGCTGGTGGAGCAGAAGGGCAGTCTTTAATTCTGTGGCCCACCTTGCCACATCTGAAACAGGCTCCCGTTATGTTGTGACAAACTCCTTTGTGCTTGTTGCCACATGTAGAGCAGGGTGGAATGAATCCACTCCCTTGGCTGGGGCTAGTTGTTGACCCCGTATTCTGTTTCTTGTTGGAAGGGTTGTGCTTGCCTTTCTTGAATTTGAAACCCTGTCTTTTACCACGCCATTCAGTTGTTGGTGGTTCAGTTTGTTTCAGTGCTTCAATATTTGATTCGGCCATCAAGGCCCGGTCAAGAACATTCACATAAGTTGGCAATTTCAACATGTTGACTCTGTCAAGGATAGCAACATTCAGGCCGCCTTCAAACTTCCTGGCCTTTTTGTAGTCGGTGTCCACCATATGCGGTGCATACCTAGCAAGCTCGGTGAACTTCGTCTCATACTCGGCAACAGACATTGTGCCCTGTCTCAGTTGTTCAAATTCAGTTACCTTTCTGTCCCTGACACATTGAAGAAAATATTTCTCAAAGAAGGACTCCTTGAACTGAGCCCAAGTCATAATAGTATTTGTATCACGGATCAACATCCACCACCTTCTAGCTTCTTCTTGTAGGGTGAAGGTAGCTAACAGTACTTTATTGGCTTCGGAGCACGGAAACATTTCAAATAGTTTTTCTGTTTCAAGCACCCAAGCTTCAGCCTTAAGCGGTTCAAGGCCTCCCTGAAAGGATGACGGTTTCATCTTGCTGAATTTATGGGTGAGAGCAATTATGTCCCCATCATTCACATTTGCATTTAGTTCTGGCTGTACCGGAGGAGGAGGAGGTGGGGGCTGTTGGTTCTGCTGTTGCTCAAGTCTAGCAGTTAACAGTTCCATCATTCTTTCCATTCTGGCCATTCTTGCCTCGGTAGATGAGGATTCAGGTTCATTTGCATTGCTTGCATTATCCATTATTCTATAAACAGTTATAACAGTTATCATTATAAGCGGTTGTATAATTAAACAGTCTAACATTTTAACATATAATCAGTCCGTCATAAGCACACACTTTTCAAGTTCATGAGATGCCCTAATTGCTTTTCTAGGACACCCTATAGCTCATTTGGACACGTGTGTGCGGTATAACTCGTGATAAGTATCGCTCTGATACCACTCTGTCACGACCCAAACCCGGCCCTATGGGTTTAGCACCGTAACTGGCCAGTAATCCGAGATTACCGAAGGCCTGCTGAACAGTAATACAGTTAAACAGAGTACAGGGCCTGGCGGAAGCCAATACAGTAAGTAACTAGTGTCCATTGAGCTGTGAAAATCTGTATGCCAAAAACATTTTTCATGCATTCATACAGTTCAGAACAGTACAGTCTATATACAGTCTATACCATCATATACAAACATTCAGTACGGGGACCTAATCCCTCGATAACAGCACAGAAAAACAATAGACAGTCTATACAGTAGTACAAAACAGTAAGGAGACCGATGGGGGGACACAAAAACACCCCAAGCCATAGCATGGCAACTCGGAACCTCGCAGTGAGGCACATAGGCTGGCTTGACAAAACTGGGGACCAACCCACGCTCCTAGCTCCGGTCTGGCTGCTGAGAACCTACATATATATATATATATAAACAGTGAGCTAAAGCCCAGTGAATAACATAAAGCGTAAAGAGGTTATGAATGAATGTCCTGACAGTAATGAAAACAGTTCATTAAACAGTATTTCAGTCTTTCAGTATTTCAGTCAGTCAGTCATATATGGTACACCCATTAGCCTATAAACAGTAGGTCCAAAAGGACCGGGTCTTAACAGACCCAACAGTAATGATGGCCATCAATCAGTAAACAGTATGGTTCCACAAGGGAACCGACAGAGCTCTGTAACAGTAACAGTAAGTTAAACTGAGGTGATGCTTAACCGAAGTTAAACTGAGGTGATGCTTAAGACGAGATGATGTTTAACCGAAGTTAAACTGAGGTGATGCTTAATCGAAGTTAAGCCGAGATGATGTTTAACCGAAGTTAAACTGAGATGATGCTTAACCGAAATTAAGCCGAGATGATGTTCAACACTTGTTGAAATTCTGAGAGAATTTACAAGTTAAAGAGTGCACAAAGTTAAATGTCAGGAAAAGATTCGCCGGAGTCAAACGTCGTTTTGATTAGAACAGAACCACTAAGTGCACACCAGAAGTGGTGACCAGAATTGTGAAAGGAATAAATGCTTCAAGAAACAGCGATGATAGTTTGCAAAGGCCAAGAGAAAGAGGGTCTAAAGGAGGTGAATTAAATACCAGAAGTTTTAATACATCGGCGAAAGAAGAGCACATCGGGTCTGTGACTACGACACAAAGCCAACTTCCCTAATGTGATCCTAAGTGTAATTTATGTTCACATTAGGGGGCAGAGAGAAGGTGCAGGGGAAGGAATGATAATCAAGGAGCAAGGAATGTTAACACTTGTTGAAATTTTTGAGCAATTTACAAGATTGACTTCGATTAAGCAACTAGCTTATTAAGAGCTGAGAAGGTTGGGAAATATGAAGCATGTATAAAAGAAGGCAAGTACAAAAATGTAGACCTTAAAGAACTAGGGACTGAAAGCAAGAACGTCGGACTGATTTGCTTCGACGGACGACGATGGTTCAGCCTCGACAGTCAGTTGGAGGAGCTTCTCTACCGTCACCTCGGCGTCAATCTCAAGAAGGAAGCAAACTACTTGGCATCAGTGGCAAGTAGTGTCTTACCCCCAGAAGACAGTTGGAGAGAACTTCTCAGCAGCCTTCTCAGCCACGAGCTCAGCATCGATCTCCCGAAGAGTTTGATCAAACCTCTTCTCGGCGATTGGCACCTCGGAGTTTAAAGGCAAGGATTGAAGGCAAGAATCTGGAAAAAGACACAGAAAACAGAAACAAGAATGTAATTCGTAAATCAAAAATGGTGATGAAGCTATCAGGAAATCAAGACAAAAAGATTGCATAGGTGTGTCAGGCCAAGAGCAGTGGCAGAAATCAGCAGATATATGAACAGTGTGTATTCAAGAAGACGATTTGGAAACAACAGGTAAAACAGCAATGGTGGTTAACAATGAAGCAGAGCTTCTTGAAAAGGAACAAGAAATAAAATCAAGAGGAACAGTGGCTTACCAGAAAGAGGGAAGTCGGAATGAGAATTGCTGGAGTCTGACGACGGATGCAAAAGTAACAGAATGACATAAGCTTCACCGGAGGAGAGGAACGAAGACAGTTACAAAGCTTGAAAGCTTGGAACAATGGCAGATTTGAAGAAAAGAGCTAGAAAGAGAAAATTCAGAGTCAAGAAGACAACAAAGTTCATGAATAAAGCCAAGTGCACAGGCACTTAGTAAAGTATGTGAAGAACAAAAAAGTAATGACCCAGGCATGATGCTAGCAACATAAAGTAGATATGGCGAGAACAGTGCCAGGCATTCAAACAGTAAAACAAATCGAAATAGAAGGCAACAGATGGCAAGTAAACAGATTCGGAAGAGTTATGAAAGATTAAGCTTAATAACAAGTAAGGAATTTATGAGCCTACCAAGTGAAATGAACGCCGATATGAATATCGCCGGAGTCAAATAGATGACTAGAATCGGGAACCCACCAGAAAAAGTGAATGGAGCGGTTACAAAAACTCTTGAAGTTTATGAATTAAATGGAACCAATAACCTCGGCTAGGAGGTGTGACCTCGAACAGCTTGGAAAGCATGAAGCTTGATACTTGACAGAAGTGGACAGTAAAGTCCAGGGAACTTTAAGGTCGGCGAGTTTGATCTCGGACAGAGGGGCACAGATGAACGAACAGATATAGGTTCCATCACCTCAGAATGCCGAGGTAATAGAACCTAGGGGGCAGTTGTGGGGATATATTTTATGAGTACCAACACGTGGCAAGGTGACGCCGACGTGTCAGCCGAGGTGCCACGTGTTTTGGTCGTTGTACCGAGGTCATCTCGGCTAGGCCGAGGTTACCTCCGAAGATATTGGAATCCGAGATAAGCGGATAAGGGACAAGAGTCCTAGAATGAAGAGGGAACTCAACCTGGATATGGACAAGAGTCCTAGATTGGGAGAAGACTTCAGTTTGGGTAAAGATAAGACTCTTAGAGAGTTTATCCTAATCCCACTGGGAATCCCAGATTAGCAGTAATCCTAAGTCCATTAGGGCCAGGCTCCTATTGGGACTAGGATTGTATTGGCTATAAAAGAGAGGCACCCCCATGGGTCTAAGGTATGCTTTTTGATACTCAAGCTTGTGAGTTGAATAGTTGATTTATCTTTAAGAGATATTGAGTACTGACTTGATCGTCGGAGTACCCCCGGGTGGCGAACCACCGCGAGATTCTTGTCTTTCTGTTGCAGGTTATCTAGAAGCCATCTATTCTGCCGGTGCTCACCAACTGATCACTAAGCGGGCAGTGTGATCGGAAAATCACTCACACAGTTTCAATTCTTCTAATCCTCATGTAATTTCTACAACAATCATAGCGATCCTCTATCGATAGCCCAATACAGATATTTTTAAACAGATATACAATCTTTATAACACATAATTTTTCAAATTTTAATAGGTGAATGATTAAACAAATCCAACTACACCATTCATTTATACATCCACTCAATTTCACATTCTTCATCTCAATTCCATTATTTATACAAAATAATTATTATATATATATATATATATTAGGGCAAATTTTCCCTCTATTTCAAATATCACTCCAAAGGCTAAAATCAACTATTTTAACACAAGACACCCTCACATCCAAACCACATAGTCATTTACATAACATCACATGGAAACCCCTTTTTTAGACTTGACCTCAAACCCTAGGTTTTGTCAAAACACCCCCAAATCTCATCATTTATACATAACAACAAATACCTAGGTTAAAGATCATATTAAGGTGTAGAAGATCCCTACCTCAAGTGTAGAAGCCCAATGGAGAAGAAGAGGAACTTCAAGAATGACGAAATCAAACTTTAATCGGATGAAATGGAAACTCTTAAGATGCTCCAACTCTTTATCAAAGAATGTAGGGTGTAGAGATCCTTAGATCTAGGTGTATTTGTAGAGAGAAGTTGAATTTTAGAGAGAGAGGGAGTTGGTTTAGGGTTTTTGTGAGAAAAGATACCAAAAAGTGATATAAAAATGGTCTGCTGTGAACTGATATACGTGAGGCTCACTCGAGCGAATGAATTGTCGCTCAAGTGACCAGACACAATAAGTGACCTCGCTTGAGCGCAAGAAGCGTCGCTCGAGCACAAAATACATACCTTCAGAAGTTTTACAGACACACACCGTCGCACGAGCGCAAGAAGCCTCGCTCGGCAAAGAACACCACCCTTCCAGAATCTCTGCAACTCTGTAAAAATACTGGGAATTCACAAAGCTCGCTCGAGCGCAAGAAGCCTCGCTCGAGCGAAGAAGCCTCACTCGAGCGAAGAAGCCAAAAGCTGGGCAATAGCATTCTAGACCAACTAGCAACCAACCTATCTCAAACATACCCAAAACATTCCAATACTCAAATAGGAAAGGAAAAAGAGAGAAAGAGACATAAATAACGATACTAAGTCATGAAATTCGAGTTTGGAATACAATAAAGGTCGGTCAAAACCAGAATCGCTATAAAATGACTTGTAAAAAATAAAGGATGTAAATAGACAAGTACATAATAAATAAATAGAGATGGTATAATAATTTAAATTATTATTGTTCATTTGATCTGAAAAGATTAGACAAGTGAATAATAAATAAGTATACAAATAAATAGAGATGAAAATAGACAAGTGATTTCGCCGCCGCCGCCTCGACTAGACGTCCGTTGACAGCCTTAATGGTGGAGCAAACACTGTCTTGTGCCTCTCTTACCATCTTCTCAAAGCAAGCCCTCACAGAAGAAGCTGAAGACGAAGATGGTGTGGTTGAATTTGAATTGTCTTCCAATTGGCGGAGAAATGTGTAAGGGCGTTGGAGCTCTGGTGTCTCTTTCTTGGAAGACAAGGAGTGAACTCATAGAAGGCGAGTTCTTCTTGATGTAATGGTTAGGGTTCTGGGGCAAAATAGGGATGATAAAGAAGGAAGAGTTTTGGGGTAAAATAGAGTCTTGTACACACATTTTCACCCAAACACACACCCACACTTAATTGGATTATTAATTTAATTTTTTTAAGGGTGTTTTTGTTATCCATTATAGTCATTTTACTTTCGTATATAATTGTCATTAAAATAAAATTTCATTAAATATGTGCACTGAGATAAGTAGGAGTGTGGAAATAGAATTTCCCACAACTAACATTCTCATGAATAGAGAGGAGAGGAGGCCCAAGAAGCAGAATAAAAAGGAGAGAGAGAGAGAGAGAGAGAGTCAATAGTGTGGTTTTTCGACATATATGAAAGGGTTCACTTTACCATATGGTTTGGTCTTTGTGCAGTTTATCACTTAATGTTTGGACATATATGAAAGGGTTCACTTTACCACATGGTTTGGTCTTTGTGCAGTTTATCAGTTAATGTTTTGAACAATCGTATAATTTTTATGTAATTTGTGGACTGAAATATACAATTAAACATTCCGTTTAATTTAATAGCACATGTGACATATTAAGGGGTTATATGCTCATTTTTAAATTTTAAGGGGAAGAGTAAAATATAGGAGGCTTAAGTGCACTTTGTCTTCCAAATAAATGATGAAAATGCAAGAATATTTTAGTCTTTTTTATTAAATTGTGAACAGGCCTAACAATACACTCCAGTCCACAAACCATAAGAAAGTTATGTAGCTATTTCCAAGCATTAGAGGGATAAACCGCACATGACCCAAATTACAACAAATATCATTTTTGGCAAGATAATATAAATTGGTCGCTAAATATACATAATCGACAACTGTATATTGATTGGTTTCCAAAAACTAAACTATTGGCGAGTAGTGAACATGACTGGTTGCGGTTGGGTTTGGCGCAAGGCTAGATTTTTGCATGGGAATGAGGAAAAAGTTTCTGCGATAGTTAATATATGGCAACTAAAATTATAGTCACCAAATGTAACTTTTTGGCGACGACAATTATTTAGTTGCAAAAAATGTGGGTTACATTTGGTCGTTAATACTCTCTTCGTTCCAAAATAATAGTTCCTTTTAGGGAATCTAACTTTTTTTGGTAGTACAATTATTACATTTAAAAAAAAATAAATTTTCAAAATTATTCTTTGATAGTACATTTTTTTGAGAATATCAATTATCATAATTGTACTTTTTGTGTTGTTAATGAATTTAAAAGAAAGGTAAAATAGCCAATCTTTCAATTTTTCCCATTAAAATTTATATACCTTTGGCAACTAAACTTGTTTGTCGCCAAAGGTTAATTTATAACGACTAACTTATTTAGTAGCCAAACATTTAACTAACAACGACTAATATTTTAGTAGCCAAAAGTAACCATTTTGGCAACTAAAGATATTTTGGTCACCGAAAATAAATATTCACCGACCAAATTTTTGGTCACCAAAGATAAAAGTAAAATTTATACTTTTTATTTAGTAACTAAATTATTTTGGTAGGCAAAAATTACCTTACAGCGACTACAATTTTTTTAGTCACTGAAAATGAATATTTGCCGACCAAAACTTTGGTCGCCAAAGTTTAATGGCAAACATTATGCTAGCTTTTTGGCAACCAAATTTATTTTAGTAGCCAAAAACTGGTATACCATGACTAACAAAAATTTTAGTAGCCTAAAACAAGATCTAATGCCGACTAAAACAATTATTAGTCGCCTATTGTGGCATATTTAGCTACGAATTTTTTTGTCACCAAGAATTAAGATACAGCTACGAAAACAAATTAGTAGGTAAAAACCATATTCAATGGTGACCAATGTAATTTTTAGTTGCCTATTTTACAACTTTTGGCGACTAAAAAAAGTTTAGCCAAATTTGATCGCCAAAATTGCAAATTGTTATAGTGTGTATAGCTAGTACATTACTGGCAAGTTAACTAGAATCGTTTTATTCTATGCACAAGATTCACAGAATCAGACATAAATAACCATAACATGCTCTACTCAATATTCTCTCAATCTAAAAATCATTCATAAATTATGCTTAGAAAAAATACCAAAAAGAAATATTTAAAATATGAATTTATTATGTAAATTTAAACTTGGTGTATTAGTAAGTCATACTAAAATGAATCTAGTCAAAACATTCCAAATTCCAAATACTTTTTATAAGCAGGAGGCACTACTAAGAAATGATATTATAAATACAATCTTGAGAGATTTTACATTATTAATTTGTTTTCAATGCTTTTGGTCTATAATCACTCCTGTGAATGCACCATAAACTCACCCTTTGACCTTCCATAAATTAAATCAAAATATTTGGAAGGTTCTTAATTTTTATCATGAATTTTAAAATTTTGAAAGTAGCTATATATGGTATGAATAATATAGTAATATAGTGAGAAAAAAGTTTTAATTTTGTTTAAAGGAAATAAAATAAGTGGGAGATGATTAGGTTGGAGAGATATGGAATATTTTTTTATCTTTCCATTTGAAACTATAAATTATGGAATTATTAATATTTTGAAAACTATTACTTTAATGGATTAGCCAATTTAAATTTATTTTTTAATTCAATAAATTTACAAATTTATTATGAGGTTTTGGAGCTCCCACAATATTCCTCACGAGTGTACAAAACAAATCAAAAAAGAAAAAAAAGTGTACAACAGAAATTAAATGTGTGTAATTAAATCAAAATATTTTGAAAGTTCCTAATTTTTATCATAAATATTTTGATCTATTAAGTCATTTTGTTTATTTAATTTCCCTTGATGTTCCAAAAATTTCGGGCGTCACATTTCCAGTTTTAAAACTGATAACATTATTAATTTTTTCATTTTTAAATTTATTTATTTATTTTTTTAATCATCAAGTTATAGACACAAAATTTTCAGTTTTACACAAAAAAATAATTCAATTTTTTCAAAAAAAATTAGTTTTTTTTTTTTTTGCACATAATTTTTTTAGTTTTTCAATTTAAAAGTTGATATTTTAAAGTTTTTAAAATCAAAATAAATATCAAATTATCATATTCTTTTATAGATAATCATAAATGATAAACAATCATTGTTTGAAGGGCAACTTAGACTATTAAAAATTTAATGGGGCTTGAATGTCGAAAAAATCTTAGTTAGGACTTAATGGAGTATAAGTTCATAAATTAGGACTTGTGTGTAAATGTTCCTTTGAAAAAAAATAAATTTGAGATGATATGGAATTGCCAATTGGGAACTCCATATATAACATAAACATGAAATTTATGATTACTCAGAATAGGGCGATTTCTGACAAGATAGGCGACTTCCGATAACATTTGGTCGGATCTCCGGTGAAGCTCATCAACCCTCTCTGTCTTCCTTCCTCTTCAAATCGTGTCTCATTGGGGGAAAGGGGGTGGCCCTCTCATTCGATTTCACGCCGCCAGTGAGAAAGGGGAAAACGATGGTCGAAAGTCGAAGGGAGAACGATGGTAATCGGGGAGGTTGGCTCCCAGTGATTAAGCAAAGGGGTAGGCAAGTGCGCCCTAATTTGTGGACGGATGGTCGAAGGGCAGCTTTGATTACACTATTTGTGGATAACTTGCCGGAATCTTTTTCACCTAGAAACCTGTATGATTTGTTCATCAAGTTTGGTGTGGTCAAGGATGTGTACATTCCACAAAAGCGAAGAAAATCCACCTATACCAAATTCGGGTTCATGCATTACGATTGCTTCACTGCAGCGTCCGTTGCTGAACAGAAGGCCAATGGTTTGTGGGTTGATAACAAACCTCTGTCGGTCAAAATTGCAGAGTATGGTAAAGGAATAGAAAATAAGCAGAGGCAGAAACCATCACTAACCAGGCAAGCTGAAGTTCAAGATGAAGCCGCTTTGGGAACAAAGCAGTATTGGCATAAACTCACCGACGGACGGTCTTTTGCAGATGTCATAAAGGGAGCTGAACCTAGATCTACACCTCCAGTAACTATCAAAGTGGATGAGGTTGGGAACGGGTGGCTGTGTGAGAGTCTGATAATGAGACTTAAAATAGAGTACTCTGTTTCGAATGTGGAGAACGAACTCATCAAAAGAGGAGTACAGACTGTGATGGTAAGAGCAGGAGGTGGGCGAGATGTTATCATCTCATTTAATTCCAAGGAAGATATGCTAAGTCATAGGTCTTAGTTCAAGGATTGGTTCCATGACTGGAGTGAGTACATCACTGAATGGAGTCCAGGTTTGCTTCTTCATCAGGAGAGGTATGTTTGGATCAGTTGTTATGGGATACCTCTTAATCTATGGAACTCAGGTACCTTTCGAAAGATAGGAGGATTGTGGGGAGAGTTGGTTCTTTTAGATGATGAAGTCTGCAATCCTAAATCATTCCACTGTGGAAGGCTCAAAATAATTACTAGTGTCATGGATCCGATTAATACAAGCCTGAATCTGGAGTGTAAAGGCAGATTCTACCCCATCCGAGTCCTTGAAGAGTAGGCTTTAGTAGATGTCAATACCAGTTGTAAGGGAACGTCATCCAAGGTGGCAAACCCAGGAAGTTTGCTCCAAAATCAACCTGGTGATAGAAGGTGCTGACAGGGCAGCCGAGTTGGCAAAGTTATCTAATGTGGCAGTAGGGAATGGTGGCAGTTGGAGTCATACCTTAGCAGTGGAAGAGACCACAGATTGTGCGGGAAATTCAAATGAAGAGGGTGCATATGTGGTTGAGTCATCTTTGCCAGAGGTCAACCTTCACCAGAGGCATAGGTACACTTATGAAGCTCAAACGGGGGTTGAAGCTCAGTTAGTGGGTACTCGGCAGCAGAGTGTAAGGTGCAATCATGAAACTCAAAAAGGTGCATTAGTCCCTATAGTAGAAGGTCAAATCCCCACCCCAGGTTTTATCAAAAGCCTTAGTCCTTCCCTGAAAAATAATTCTGGTATTTGTCTTGAGGTAGCTCTTAATCATTTGCCAACTGGGCTTCAGCCTTCTAACCTGGCCCATTCGGATTTGCCGCCTATTGGGCCCTCTTGTAGTGCAGTCCATTTTCCATCTACAAGGTCAGTGGGTGGGTCATCAAAGGTGGGTAGTGACACTATCAGCCCATCTATTTCAGACTCTACTCTTAATCGTTTGAAGAGAAGCAAGAGGAAAGAAAGTAGACGAGTAGGGGTTAAACAACCTCTGTTAGCTGGTAGATTCACTGGTTTTGTTAGAAGGCTTGGTCAGAGGGGATCTTCCACAAACAAAGGAAACATTAAAGGTATTCGGTCAAAATCCACACCTCCAGTTAATAAACAACCCCTCTCTGGAATTGATCTTCTTCAAGAGGCCCAAGCAACAATGCAGATGGGGAAAAGTTTAGGGCTTGAATTCATGGGGCAAGAATATGAGGTTATTAGGAAATTAGTGCACATGGAGGAAAATGATAAGGAGAGGTTGGGGAAAGGGAAGGGTATTGTGGAATGATTAGTTCCAAATGGGTGAGATCAGTGTCATACAATGTTTCTATGAAGACACTAAGTTGGAACATTAGAGGGGTAGGAAGACCTGTTAAGAGGAGAAAGATCAAGAATCTTTTGATACAAAGAAAAATTGACATACCTCTGTTTCAAGAGACAAAAAAGTCAGTCATTACCAGCTTTGAGATGAAAAGCCTTTGGCCTAAGCATAGGATGGACTTTATGGCTGTGGATGCTGAAGGATTGGCAGGTGGTTTACTCTGCCTCTGGGACCCTGAGGTTTTCCAACTCTCAGAATGTTGCAGCAATAGAAACTTTATTCTACTATCAGGTAAGCTCTTCAACTCTTTCGATTGTGTAATTGTCAATATTTATGCTCCTAATGATGTCATTAGGAGAAGGAAACTCTGGCAGACTCTGTTAAATTTGAAGGATTCATATCCAAAGCCGTGGTGCCTTGGTGGTGATTTTAACGAGATCAGAAACTCAGGGGAAAGAGTTGGTATATCAATAAGGGATAGGGGCATGAAAGATTTCAATGAATTCATAGATACATACGAGGTGGTGGACTTGCAAATGTTAGGCAGAAAATACACCTGGTACAATGACTTTGATGGGAATAAATGGAGTCGTATTGATAGGTTTCTTTTAAGTCCTGAATGGCTGGAGAGATATAAGTTCAAACTTTGGGGCCTACCTAGAATTGTATCTGATCATTGTCCTATTGTGCTAATGGAGGATGCTAGAGATTGGGGGCCCAAGCCTTTCAAGTTCTTAAATGCTTGGCTACTGCACTCGCATCTTGCTCTTCTAGTGGAACAAACATGGCAGGAATCTCATTTTTCTGGGTCATCTGGTTTCATTTTGCAGAGGAAATTGCATACTCTCAAGTTGTTATTAAAAACATGGAATAGAGAGGTCTATGGAAATGTTAGATGCAAACTACAAGCTATTGAATCTGAACTTCATAATATTGACTTGGCAGCTGAATCTAGCCCATTGGAGGAGGTTGAATTGAAGCTGCAGAGAGAAAAAAGAAATGACATGTGGATGTTGAGTAAGAAGCTAGAATGGGAATGGCTCCAAAAGTCAAGGTTAGATTGGAATCTGAAGGGCGACAGGAACACTAGATTCTTCCATGTTATGGCCAGTAACAGACAAACTAGAAACACTCTTAACTCCATCAAAGTGGGGGATGTGGTTTTGGAGGAGCCAAGTCAAGTCAAACATGCAGTGTGGACTCACTTTTCAAATCATTTCACTGAAGTTTGGAGTAACAGACCAAGGCTTGCTGGAAATTTTAAGAGTGTAAGGCTTAGTGATTCTTTCTATATACTTGAGGCAGAATTCACTGAAAAAGAAATCTGGTCATCTGTTCTAGATTGTAATGGTAATAAAGCCCCTGGCCCAGATGGCTTCAATCTGATTTTTTTTCAAAAATTCTGGAAGGTGCTTAAGGTGGAGGTGATTAACTTTATGAAAGAATTTCATGCCAATGGCAGATTAGACCCTGGTTTGAACAGTACCTTCATTACTTTGATTCCAAAGCTTGACAAAGCTATCACTTTAAGTGAGTTTAGACCTATAAGCTTAGTTGGTTCTATGTACAAAATTCTTTCTAAAGTTCTTGCATCCAGGCTCAAAAAGGTCATGCCCATGATCATTGGTGACACACAGTCAGCCTTTCTAGGTGGTAGGAATATTCTTGATGGGGTGTTGATTGCTAACGAAGTTGTGGATGGTTGGGTTAAATCTAAGAAGTCAGGGCTGCTGCTAAAAATAGATTTCGAAAAGGCATTTGATTCTATCAATTGGAACTTCCTCTTTTCTATGCTAGAAAACTTTGGATTTGGTTCCAAATGGATTTCTTGGATTAAGGAGTGTGTCTCTACTGCAAGGATCTCAATACTTGTGAATGGCTCACCAACCAAGGAGTTTAGTCCCCAGAAAGGCCTTAGGCAAGGCGATCCCTTATACTCACTCCTTTTCAATTTGGTTGTAGAAGCACTAAACATTCTTCTTCAGAGAGCTAGGGACTTGAATTTGCTAAAAGGGGTATTTATAGGCAATAACCAAGTGCAACTATCCCACCTCCAATTCGCAGATGACTCTCTTCTATTCTGTGAAGCCGAGTTACCAGAAGTTCTGAGCTTAAAAAGGATTCTCCGGTCTTTTGAAGTAGCATCTGGTCTCAAAATCAATTACCACAAAAGTGTGGTTTGTGGGATTAGTGTTCCTGATTCTATTTTGGTTGAGTTTGCTTCTCTGTTAAATTGTAAGACCCAAAACTTACGTCTAAAGTATCTAGGTCTGCCTTTGGGTGCTAATCCAAGGAGGAAAAGGTTTTGGAAACCAGTTATACATAAGCTCAAATTGAGGCTTGCTGGTTGGAAAAGGAGGCTTCTCTCCTTTGCAGGGAGATTGATCTTGGTAAAAGCAGTGCTATCAAGTCTACCCGTGTTTTTCTTGTCTTTGTTCAGGATGCCTGAAGGAATAGCTAAGGAGTTAGATAAAATACAGGCAACTTTCCTATGGGGTGGGGCAGACTTAAGGAGGAAAATCCACCTCGTGAAATGGACAGAGGTCACAAAAAGCTTAAAACAAGGTGGTCTAGGTGTTCGAAGGCTTAGGGATGTGAATGTGTGTCTGCTTCTGAAGTGGTGGTGGCGATTTGCATCTGAACATGATTCATTATGGAAGAGGCTTATTTGCAGCAAGTACAGTTTTCAAGGTGGGGCCTGGCTACCTAATCTTAGCTCTAGCACCACCTTCTCTAAAATCTGGGGTGGTATCATAGCTGCTGTTGAACATCAGCAGTCTCTTATGGAATTCTTTGTTAGTAATCTGCAGCTCAAAGTAGGGAATGGTTGTAGAATTAGGTTCTGGACTGATCAATGGTGTGGAGCCTTATGTCTTAAAGAAGAATTTCCTAGGCTATTCCAACTGTCGACTAACAAGGAAGGTTTACTCAAAGAGTTTGTGGATGCCTCCTCTAATAATTGGTTGTTTACCTTTAGAAGGTCTCTATTCGATTGGGAGAAAGAGAAGCTTATTAGATTAATAGGCATCATAGCACCAACACCTGCACTCAATTTGTTGGTCCAAGATAGTGCTTCATGGTTAGCAGTAAAACCCGGGCAATCTCTTGTATCTGTTCTCTACAATCAGTCTAATCTCGCTTATGGTGGTAATGACAGCTCCTATGGTTTGGTCTGGCTAAAATATCTTCCTCCCAAAGTGCAGTTCTTCGGTTGGCTCGCTTGGAAACAAAAGGTCAAAACTTCCGTATTCTTGCAACGGATTGGAGTGCTAGATAGGGCTGCATCTACTCTATGTTTTTTTTGCAAATCACAGCAGGAAACTATGGATCATGTGCTCCTCCACTGCCCTCTGGTGTGGAGAGTATGGACTGGGTTGCTGCAGTGGTGGGGGACTGTGTGGGTGACTTCTGGCTCTGTACAGGGAGTGCTGCAATGGTGGGCAGGTCATCTCTGTAGGAAGAATGAACAGAGAATTTGGCGAGCATTACCATTAGTCACCCTTTGGTCATTATGGAAGCTCAGAAATGAACATCTATTTCAAGATTCACAACAAGACATGCAGGAGTTGCAGGAGATTATAATCATAAGGTTAGCTATTTGGCTTAAGGCATCTTCCAAGGACCTTTCTTTCTCCATAAATGATTTCCTCTATAACATCTCGGGCATTAGGAAGTGTATCTGTTGATGGGAGTGATTTTGTTGGGCCATTATCTGTTTTTTCTGATGCTTTTCTCAGCAGTGGTGTTTGTTGGTATGTCCCCTCCAGTGGGACTGGTCTGCTTCAGTGGGTTTGGTTCTGTTTGATTTACTCACCTGCAGGATTCTGTTCTGTTACCAGTGGGATTCTGTTCTGTTGGACTCAGTTCTGTATTTTTTGGACTCAGTTCTGCATTCTCTTATAGCTGGGTGAATTGATAGCTGAATTGTGCTGCTTTTTAGCTGGGTCAGCTCTGTGAAATTGGCAAACATCTGAAAGGGTATGAATTGATATGGGGCTGCTCTTATCTGCTATTCTTTGTGATGCAGTGTGTATACTGATCTGATCTGATAGAGAAAGAGTACGTAAGACCTGTTTCTGATGGCTGCTAGTGATCTGTTCTTATGGTTGCTGTAGACCTGTTCTAATTTAAAGGTTGCTGCTGGGTTATTTTGATCTGAGTATGCAAGCTGCTGGTGTTCAATCCTTAGGCTGAGTATGCAAGTTTCTGATCTGCTCTGATGGCTGCAAGTGATCTGCTCTAATGGCTGCTGTGATTTGTTCTGATCTGTCCTAATGGCTCTAATGGCTGCTGGTGTATTGATCTGAGTAATTTGTTTTTGCTGGTGCAAGCTGCTGTGTATTGCTCTTTTTTGCTGGTTTGGTCTGTTCCTTTCGTTGGTTCCTCACCACCTTAGGGGTGCTTGCAAATGATAGGATGGGCTATTTCGTGCCAACCTCGTTGGGATGTTCTAGCTCATTGTGATGCTCCTGCACCCCTTCTCTTTTTCTCTTTATTGGTGTAATTTGTTTTGTACCACGTACTACATTTTCATCAATGAAGTCTCTTTCTTTGCCGTTCAAAAAAAAAAAAAAAAAATGGAATTGCCAATTGTACGCCTATCACAGTCTTTCTATTTAAATACTGATTGTCGAAGTTAGTAATAATTAAACAATAAAATCTCTCCCTTTAAATAGTTATGACTCATTTCTAGGTTTATACCTTTTGTGGTATTTATTTATAACTCATTTTTTTATTAATAATTATGAGCCTCATATGATTGAATTATTCATAAATTGCATATGGTATAACATTACCTTTATAACATTATTGTAAATAATTTTAACTTGAAAAAATAAGCAAGAATTAACTATCATCAATGCATATATATAGTTGGTACATTACTGGCAAATTAACCAGAATTGTCTCATTCTATGCACAAGATTCATAGAATCATACATGAATAACCATAATAAGCTCTACTCAATATTCTCTCAATCTAAAAATCATTCATGAATTATGCTTAGAAAAAAATATCAAAAAGAAATATTATAATATGAATTTATTATGTAAATTTAAACTTGGTGTATTAGTAAGTCACACTAAAATGAATCTGATCAAAACATTCCAAATTCGAAATATTTTTTATGAGCAGGAGGCATTACTAAGAAATATCATAAGATTTTACATTATTATTTTGTTTCCAATGTTTTTGGTCTATTATCACTCGTGTGAATGCACCATAAACTCACCCTTTGACCTTCCATAAATTAAATCAAAATATTTGGAAGGTTCTTAATTTTTATTATGAATTTTAAAAATTTGAGAGTAGTTATATATGGTATGAATAATATAATGATATAATAAGAAAAAAATTTGAGAGTAGTTATATATGGTATGCAAATAATTGAAGACGAATGGCAATCCTGGAAAATCAGTATGTATTCAGAGCTATATAATAAACATGGGTAAATTACACTTACCTCTCCTGAGATTTGAAAAAAATACAACGAACTCCACAATTTTAGCATATATGTATTTTAATTGGCTTTGTCGTTACCAATTTTGGATAAATATTTGCTCCTGTAGTTAATGAATTGAACTTCATATACAAACATTGTAGTATGGTTATGTAAACTAAAGCTAAGCTTGAGTTTGATTAGTTGTTAAAGTGCAGATAATTGTTTGAGGCTTAGGATGAAAGCCATTCTCCACACCCGCCAACCTTTGCATGCTCTCTCCCTGTCTTCCAAATTGTGCTAGTATGGGGAAAGTTGGGGAATGGGGGATGGGGAAAGAGGATTTCCCTGGAGGTCAGAGAAAATGCAAGATGAAATATGTCTATGTACAACATGTAATGAAAATTGATGCATATGAAATTTGATATCTACTTTAACATGAATTAACAACAAAAACACGCGTTCTTCTTTCTTGCTTCGTTGAGAGGCCGAATTAACATAAATTTAACAATTTTTTTTTCCTTCTAGCAACTTTAGTCTAGAAGTTTCTAGATAATCTAGCGGGGCTGAGGATGGTGTTTCTACTGCCAAATTTACAAAGAAAACTAAAAACTAAATTATCAAAACCAACATTTTCGAACCTGCAATTTGCTGCACTAATGACCGACTGTCTTGGGAAGGTCATATGCCCGTCTTTTTTTTTTGTTTTTTTTCACCTTTCCTTTTTGGCAAGACAAGGAGGCACTTGTCCAAGAAACTAACCAAATGAAAGGCAGAAAACACAGTAATACTGTGTTTGGATCTTGAAAAATGTAAATGAAAATTGAAAAAACAATATATATATTCTTTTCTTAGGCTAGTTTTTAACCTACACTGTCAGCATCAACGAACACCAACATAATCAATATTTAAAAACTTAATAAGATTAATACAACCTAATTTCATTTTATTCATACATAAATAATTTATAAAATAATTAATTTGCACTAGTTCCACTTGGTGCAATCAGTTGGCTTGAAAGAAATTACACTTTTGACAAGATCATAACCAATCAAGAGGTTCATTTGTGACAAGTTTCCAAAGATTGGGAGATCATTGGTAGGAACAAAGGCTAAACACACCGGACCATTTCCGTTTTGTAAGAAAGTAATCAACAGTGGCAGTTCCCGGTCAGTTCCGGTGAATTTGAATGTTATTTTAGGCAACTTGGTAATATCGATGCTATTACTATAACATAAGCTGAACAACCCTAGTGGGTCCGAAGTACGGTTTCCTGTAATGACTTCTATCAATTCTGATTCTAATTTTTCATACAACTCATTTGGCAGGAGCGTTAAAGTTGTCCCTGAGTCGATGATGATGTTACCCTGATCAACCGAATTCGCTTTGGAAGGCGTTGTGTATGTTAGGCTCTTGTTTCCAACTTTAATGCCCTCCAATGTGAGGTAATAGAATGTGTCGGTTGATTTTTTGGTTATTGGAGTTGAGATGACCCCGACACCACTTACCACTGCATTGTCGCCAAAAGTTAACTTGGTTTTTGAAAGTGATGAATCTAATGGTGGTAAACAATACGAGAATTTTCCGTGAATTGAGTGCCTCAATTGGCTTACAAATGAAAGCTTGCCGCCCCCAAGGCCAACTATACCAGTAGCTGTCTCGTTGAACGTGCCCTCGTCATTATGTCCACACCCGAAGACCATGATGGGGATCGGAACTGCCCGTCCGTCAGTCGATGATTCGAAGGTGAATGTTTCAGCTGCAAGGTGACCGATACTGAAAGAATTGTCTCCGTAGTGTGTGCTATACTGGCAAATGCTATCCCTGCTGGTACAAGTGGAGGGATCAGCACTCCCCAAGAACTCACAAAATTGTGACCGACACGATAACTCTTTGTATGTTGATGAATGCTTGGGATCGAAGAACGGTAAATTTTGCTTGAAACACTGAGTGCAAGGCTCGCATTGTGTCCAAGTAAGATCGCTACCTGTATCCACAATCCCGAACAATGGAACAGGTGGAGTTCCAACGGATAACTTCATGACGTACTCTCCACCGGCGTAAACAATTTGGGATTGGATACCATCAGTTGAAGATTTTATGGTCTGCTTCAAGTGACTGGCACGGGAAAATGAGCGACGAAAAGAGTTGACGAGGCGGTTCAACTTGTTGGTGGATGGGTTGTAGAGTGGGGAGAGTGGGGAGTCGCGGTGGATGAGTTCAGCGGTGAAACCACCACCACCAAAACTACTGCCACTAGTCTGGGCTGCAATGGGATAATTAAGTACTGAAAGCTGAATGAAACAAAAGAATACCAAAAGATAGAAGCCAGAGTATGAATTGAAAATGGTTGCCATTACTAAAATTTTGTGAGAGAGAGAGAGAGAGAGATAGTGGTGATGATTAAACGTCTGAACCATTTAAATAGCTACCCAGGCAGAGCACCAAGGATCCTTTAGAGTTTTTTTTTCTTAAAGTTTCCTAAAGTGGTGTATTGTGTGGTTGAGATTTAATACTAAAAAATTGATGTGATTTGTTATTAAATCTCAACTATACAATACACCATTCTAGAAAATTTTAGAAAAAAAATAACTCTAGAGAATCTTTGCTCAGAGCAGAGGGTGACAGAGGAGAAAAGAAGTAAATAAAGGAAAAAATGGAACGTCAAGGGGTGAGTTTATGGTGCATTCAGCCAAGTGATTATAGACCAAAAACATTGGAAATAAAATAATGTAAAATTTCTTAAAATTGTATTTATGATATCATTTCTTAGTAGTGATTCTGTTGAGAAAAAGTGGTGATGCTAAATGTACTAATTAATGTACTAACTAGTATATCAATACTAATTATAACATTATTATTGACCCCACTCATTAATCACATTACAAATCTCAAAAACCTCTTAAATTATGTCACATCATCAATTGATACACTAGTTAGTATATTAATTGGTGCATATAGTATTATTCGAGAAAAAGTGTTTTGAATTTGTTATGCTTTGACCAGATTCATTTTGGTGTGAGTTATACTCTTCATTTTTTACTAGTTAAAATATAAAAAGGAAGATTTGGAGTTGGTTTGGGATGTCCTAAAAAAGTGCACTTTTTGACTTATTGGTGGGTTTGGGTTGGGTCTGATGTGATGTGTTAGAGAGGTGATGTGATTTAAATAAGATGATGTGACTTAAATAAGATAGTGACTTTTTGACTTATTTAGTACATGCCAAACTAGTCCCAATGGTCAAAATTTACTCATAATAAAATTTTAATACATTAAAGACAAGTATAACAAATTTTTCTTGAAAAATCCAACACATACCATTATTATCAAGATATTAAATTTTAAAATAATAATTTTTGATATAAATGTCATTTTTTAATAAAATTAATATTTTTAAAATTTTCTCATCAAAATCTATCAAATAAGATCCATGTTGACTATGAAATTCTTAAAAAAAAAAATATTACCGTCGAAATTGATGTAAAGAGTTTTGTCTCACAGAAACATGCTACTCTGTTTGACAGTAACATGTTACTCTGGTTTACAGTAACATGGTACTTTGACAATATTGTCTAAGAAAAAAAAAAGAAAATATTTTATTTTGTCCTTACTCAATTATGTATTTTTTCTAGAGGGTATTTATGAAGCAAAATAAATTGTGTTGTCATGTTCGCCCAACAATAGTCCAATGGAGGGGTTTCCCATATAAAAAAGGCAATTCTTTATTTTGCTTAATATATATATATATATATATTTTCATCTTTGTTCTCTAACGCTACTTTTTATTTTACTTATCTATATACAAAAACTGTTTAAATAGCCTCCAAAAATTCTTCAAATGTAGTTACACTACAACATATAAGAGTTTTAGAGACTAATTTTTGTGGTCTCTGAAAGTGAAAATTTTGTTACAAAAGACATTTAAGAACCAATTTCTATCGTCATGAGAATAGTCGCAAAAAAGTTGTCCTGAAAAGTACAAAATAAAGCTTTTAGCGACAAAATTTTAAAAATGTCACTAATAAATAAACTTTTAGGGACAAAATAATTTGGTTTCAAAATGGTTTATTTTTTGAGACAAAAAATTTGGTCCCAAAAGGATAATAATTCATCAATAATATCTAATTTTCATTGCTAAAAATATAATAATGAAATTTTTCGAGACAAAAATATTTGATTCCTGAAAAATAATATTGTCCTTAAATTTTAGTCTTTAAAATCTTAATTTTTTTGTAGTGTTAGCCTTTAAAAATTTGGTTAAAATAACTATTTTAATAGCTAGTCATTGGAATAACAAAAATGTAATAATACTAGCTATGATATTGGCTGTATATATCCATTGATGAGGGTAAATTCTTGCTTTTTTTTAAAGTTGAAATTATTTAGAATAATGTTATGAATGTAATCTTATATCATATGTAATTTATCACATAATTCATTTATATGGGAGTCATAACTAAAAAAAATGAGTTATAACAAAACAACATTAAAGTATAACCAAATTTTTTTTGGATTATAATAAAAATATATCATAATTAACACCCCCAATATGCATAACCAAGTCAACTAATGTATAACCAAGTCAACTAATGCATAACTAGGACATAGCTATCAATATGACAAATTTTTTCCCTAAATTTTGCCCATTCATTAATATTTAAAGAATTGATCAACATGGTAAGTTGTCGAATTATATTTAATAATTTAGATCTTATATTCTAAAAATAGAAATTTTATTATTTTTTTCTTCTTCTTTTATTTTATTAGGCCACGTTGATATCATTAGAGTGCAATTTGGGGTACCACCACCTATATGAGCACTACATTTTGAAAAATGTTAAAGACTCAAAAGATATCAAATTTTTTATCAAATATTTTATATGAGAGTGCGCCTTAAATCATGTGAGGTAAATCTTTTCAAATTTCTAACATTACTCCTGCATTTTTTACTTTTTGGGAATGTTTGATAGGGAAATTATTATTCAGGATAATTTTTTTAAAATGATTACATAGTAATTAAAAAATTTATGATATTAATTATTAATATTTATAATATTTTTCACCTTTTTGTAAATATTGTTTATTGTCAGCATGTCATTATAATTTTCACATGTTTGATTGGTATTAAAAGGGGATTTATGAGGGATTTATCGGATTGTTAATTCAGTACTTGATTGTATGATAAGGAGGAAGTGGCTGGAGGTGAGCAATATGTGAGTTCCACAGGATAGTTCAATTTGATGTTTTGTTTTACATAGTACTAAACCCTAAATAGTTTTAATAAGAGGATTAAAGAGAGAGATTTTGTTGTTTAATTATTACCAACTTCTACAATCAGTATTTAAATAGAAAGATTGTGATAGACAAACAATTGGCAATTCCAGATCACCTCATATTTATTTTTTTTAATAAGTTAAATATTGTTCTCCAAATCTTAATAAAAATTCAGACAAATTTGTTCCTAGTGCGAGCGCCTTAGTTACACACTCAGCAACATAAGTTAGTTATTTTGTTTAATTCAAACTTCAAAATGTCATAAATTTTGATTGTGTATATTCTTTTTAAATAAAATTAAATTTTTTAGAATCAACTTATTGAGATATAAAATCAAAATGGATTATGAAATTATGCATATAATAAATCTTGCAGTTTTTGAAGTAAATTTCTTAGTTTTCTAAATTGTGAAGTTTCAAAGTTTGTGTTTGAGAAATTATGAAATTTCAAATGTAATAGTTGTTAAAATTGAAAAATTGTAAAAGTACATTGTTTTTGTGTTTGAGTAACTATGAAATTTCACAATTTTTGAATAAAATCTACGAATTTTTTAGAGTTGAGAATTTTGAAAATTATAATATTTATCTATTTATGTGTTTGTAAAAATACAAATTTTCATTCGTTTTTTTTTTGGCACATAAATTGTGAAATTTCACCGTTTCTATATAGAAAATTGTGAATAATTATGTAATTGAAAATTTTCTTAATTTTTTTTTCCAAAATTGTATATTGAACATAGCTTTGTTGTTTGATAGATATTATTGAATAGGTTTCAATTCCGCTCTTTTCGACTCTCTAAATGTGTTATTATGTCCATTCAATGTTCCCATAATGCATTAATTACATGAAACTTAATGAATCGAATAATTGAGAAATAAAAGGAAACTAAGTGTAGACACCCTATTTTTGACCGACCTTAAAACTCAGACGTCATCGTTTGAGCGCTCGATGATTGTGCATGTTTGTGCTCGTTTTGAGTTTTCGGAGTTTTCGACTGAGTGTCTTGCCTCCGGGCCTCTGAAATCTTTGTGTTTTGCCTCAGTTTGTGGACCAAGCCTTGTTGACCTTGCCTGGAGGGAGAGAGAGGTCCGTAGACCACTTTTTGTGGTTGTAGACCACTTTTCCCTCTGGTAGGCTAGTTTCCGGAGCCTTTGGTCGAGCACCTTGTCTTGCTTCCCTTTTGGTTTGGTTTTGAACCAAACCTTGTTTTCCCTTCCCTGGAGGGAGGGAGAGGTCTTGGAGACCACTTTTTTGTGGTCGTAGACCACTTTTCCCTCTCAGAGACTAGTTTCCGATTTTTGGAGTCTTCGGCCGTTCGCCTTGTCTCGGGACCGCTTAACGTTCTCCTCTTGCTTGGTTTTCGAACCATGCCTTGTTGCCTTGGTCTAGAGGAACACTGAGGTCTGGGAGACCACTCTTCCCTCGTGGACCACTTTTGGTGCCCGTAGACTAGTTTTCGAGGCTTTCGGCTGCGCGCTTCGACCCCCGAACTCTTGTCTTGCATCCTCTTTGGTTTGTTTTTAGCACAAACCTTGTTTTCCTTGCTTGGAGGGTGGTTTGAGGGTGGGAGACCAGTTTCTCTCCTTGAAAATCACTTTTCTTCCCCGCCAGCCAGTTTTCTTCCCTGTAGACCACTTTTGGTTTGCAGCTGGAAAAAGTGGTAGGCCACCATGCCACTACCTTGCTTTTTGTGTGCCGACCACTTTTCTTTCTGGCCAACCACTTTTCTTCCTGGGAGACCACTTTCACTGGTCGGCCAACCAGTGTAAGTAGCTGGCCGACCACTTCAAGTGGTCGGCTGCTTTCCTGCACCTTTTTGAAGATCTTTTCTTGCCAGCTGTGCCAACTGGTGAGCACAGAAGCCATCCTCCATACACGTGTATGGAGGGATGGCTTGGAGCTCTAGCTTCCTCAACAAGCTTGTTGCTTGTTCTTCTATATAAGGGAGGCCCTCTCTTCCTTCTCCAGGTTCAAAAAAAAAAAAAAAAACTTGCTTGAAGCTATACATATACCATCTATCTCTATATTGCTCTTCTCTCTTGTTTTGTGCCTAAAAGTGTAGTTTCTTCATACTTTTTCACACAAACACATAGTGAAACACCATCCTTTTGTTGCTGAGGCACCTAGGAGCTGGTTTTAGAGTTTTTGGATTGGTTTGAGTTCAGAAAAGCTGCTGGATTTGTAGCTTTGAAGTTGTTCAAGGGTGAGCTTCTAACCCTTTAAACCTTTGCTTTTGATTAAGCTTTTGGCCCTATTTGCATGCTGATTTAGGCCTAACTTTATACTACAAAAAGTTCTATTTTTTGAAGGCTTAACATGTTTGTTTAAGGCCTTGTTGGTGTTGGGGGTGGTCTACCCCCTTTTGTGCCTTGTTTGGCCTAGTTTTTGTGCTATTCTTTTAAGCTATTGGGACCACCTCCTTTGGCCTTCTCACCACTAAAACTCAGAGAAATTTTAGTGGTGGAAAGGGTGTTTTGAGGTCCCAAACAGGAGGGGGGCCATCCCCTCTCTTTGTATCTTGGATGCTTGCCTTATTAGCCTCATGTTTGAGCATGTTTATCTAGCATATGTTGGCTCCATCTCAGCATATTTTTGGTGTTATTTTGACGTGGCATACCTCTGTTTTTGGTTGTCTTGGTCACCCCTTGCATGCATTATACACTTGTAGTGTAAATTTTGCATACTAGCCTTACATGCTTATCTTGATAGCTCATCATTCTTGCATGTTTTGGCTCAACTCCAAGAAGCTTTTGTTCATGTTTTACCATGATTAAGCTCTGATTTATGTTTTTTTGGTCATGCATGCCTTGCTTTGTATAATCATAATGCATTCTAGCTCACTAGCTTTGAGTTTCCAAGCCACTAGCATGCATTGCTTAGGGTATTTGCATGATTTGACATCATTTATTATGTTATTTCAGAGCATGTGTTGTGGCCGTACACTCACATCTTTCACTCTTTCGATGCTTTGGAGAGGTTATGCTTTATGCCTTGAAAATGAGCCCTTATGCATGCTATCTTGCCTAAACACTTGGACCACCATTTCAGTGTAATTTTGGTCTTATGTTGCCACGATATAACTTTGATTTTTGTTGGTGAAGCCATCTCATGCTTGGTTTTGGTAGGTGTAGCGTAACCTTCCTTATTGGCCTTGCATGCTTCATGCTTCATGCCCTTCATGCTAGCTTGTTTTGGCTTTGCTCCATGCATGTTTTAGAATCATTTTGACATGTTCTAGGACTGTTTTGGGTTGCCTTGGTCATATGCTTCATGTATTGCATAGCTATAGTGCAAGTGCCTATGCTAGTTTCGAGCTTTGAGTCTCCTAGCATGCTTCATTTGTGACATGTACATGATTTGGCATCATGTACCATGTTATTTCAGAGTACTTAGCATTGCCATGTTCCCACTTTTTCACTCTTTGAATGCTTTTAAGAGTTGTGCATTTTTGCCTTGTTTGTGGCCTAGCTTGTATGCATGCATGCCTAGACCTTTGAGCTCCCATCTCAACATGTTTTGGTCCTTATTTTGACCTAATTGAGCTCTGCTTGTGGCTGGTTCATCCATTTGTGCCATGCATTGCATGCCTCTTGTCTAGTTCCATTCACTAGCTTTCATGTTTAAGGGCTCTTGCATGCCATACTTGTGTTGTTTGAGTGGTTTGGCACCATTTCATACACGATTTCAGTGCATTTAGTGTTGTCACACTTCCATATTTGTCACTCCTTGATCATGTTTGAGAGTTGTGTTATGCTTAGTTGATGGGCCAATGCGTGAGCATGCATTTTCTTGCTTTCATGCCATCTTTTAAGAGTGTTTTGGCCACTGTTTTGGGCATGATTGAGGTTTGTCCATATTCGGTTTAAGTCCATATAGCATGTTGTTGCATTGCATTGTGTTTGCATGCTTATTGTTGTTGCATTGCGTTGTGTTGCATTGCATTGTGTGTGCATGCTTATTGTTTGCATTGTGTTTGGCATGCTTGCCTTGCCTTGCATTGCATTGTGTTTGGATAGGGTGTCAGTTCAAACATGAGAAACGAGGGACGTTTCATACTTGAAGTGACAAAACACGCCTCATTTCTCGGTCACCGACCCTCTTTATCATGCATGATAGAGGTTAAGGCTTTATGTGTTATTTGTGCATTCATTTATATTGAAATGTGCAATCTTGGCATCTCGGCCATCGTGCATTGCGATGATCGATTGGTGGCCCGAGAGTCAAGAACTAAACTCCATTGAGCCTAAGAAATGATAGTGAGAGTAGTTGTGCACACATATCTTGCAAATACATTCCCATGCCCCTTCTTGTTCTCTGTTGCAGCAAACTGGAGAAGTGCAGCAAAAACTGGTTGGCAGACCAGTAAAAGTGGTTGGCCGACCACTTTTTCTGGTCTGCAGTAAAGGTAAGTCGTTTACAAGTGGTTGGCAACACCAATAACTGGTCGGCCACCTTCCTGGGGGTCCCAATGATGGAGTAGAAGCTACCCTGAAGTTTGTACAGTGTTCTGAGAACAATTGAAAACAGAGGCAAATTGGGGCATCGCGATGGATTTCCGAAAGAGGCGACCGAGCATGCATGCGCTTCTCGCTCCAAGGCCCCTTCTATTTGCTTTACTTAGTTGCTTTGCTTAAGCTAGCTAAAGCATTCGTTTTTGTACTTAAGTTGTTAATGCCCTTAGCTATTCAGTTTGTGTTGTAATAACTAGTTAGTTAACTTGTTAGTTAATTAGCTTGTTTTGTAATATTTAATTAGCTAGGATTAGTTAATTAGTTTCGTTTTGTAATAATTAGTTTAATTAGCTTAGATTAGCTAGTTAGCTAATTATTCGGACCCTCCGTCGAGAGGGCGAATTTTGTAATAAGTGTGCGTGTGTGTGATGCATGTCTTCCAACCTCTATTTCTTTCTCCCTTTTACTTATCCGCTTTCGATGGTTAGTTTTGGGGAAAATTTCAATTAGCATCCTTATGCTTCGCATGCGTACATCCATTCATCCGTCTTGCATGCACCAGGCTCGGCGCATCATACTAACTGCATTGTATTTCAATACCAATTTGAATATATGTATCAATTGTTGCATTTCACATGACATCTTAAAATAGCCGAGCCTATCTAGCTGCATTTTGCATGTGTTACATTAGGCATTCTTAACATAGCTAGGATCATGCATTGATTACTAACTAGCTTCTTTTTTGGCTTGGAGTACACTGTGAGTGTTTATGCTTTAGCATCCGTGCATGTGTGTGTATGTTGCCATATTAGCATGCTTGCCATGAGGCTAACTGCTTAACTGTTATAACTGCATGAATGCCTGTGGATGAAGGCTTCATTGCTTGAATTGGAACAATTCATCAAAATGCGAGTTTTAAGCCCACTAGAAGTGGCAAAATCATGTTTTCTAAGCCCACTTGAGGGTGGAAAAATCTGCGTCTTAGCCTACTTGCGAGTAGTATCTTCAAACCATTTTCAAACAAATAAACATGAGATGTTTTGTTCCAATTTAGGTGATCTAGTCTATATTTGTATGCTATGCCCATCACATAGTAAGTTAGATTAATAACCGGAATAAGAATGCATGTGTTTTCAAAAACAACATATCATGTTTAGTAGAGGCCGATCCTTTGATCGGGCGAGCGGGGGTGTTCATTGCATGACCTTCCCCTCTTGTACCCAAGTTCCCGAGCCGAGGCAACTTTGGTGATGACGGACACGTGGCCTTAGGCACGAGTTAGGGTTTCCTAAATTTCCCAAAATAAAACATTTAGGTGGCGACTCTGAAATCTGGCAAAGCAGTCTATGTTTGGCGCTTTTTGATTAAAATCAGTTTTCCAAAACGATTTGCCGGATTTGGACTCTTTGGTGATTTATCAGTCTTACATTGCACTTTGTGAGATTAGATTCAGAACCGTGACACGAGTCTGAACTGTAGTAGCTAAGAACTACAATTCAGGCCCTCGCGTGTGGAACGGAGTTCGGGGCGGTCTACACTAAGGAAAGGTGATGTACTTACGAGTTATGTGCTATGTGTAGGGCACATACAGGAGGGGACCATCGTTCACCCGCATCATAGTGAGTGATAGTAGTGTAATATCATGTTCTATTCATGTATTGTGCTTATATATGTTGTTCGAGATCTTATTCACTCTTTTAGTAAACAACTTATGTTATATGAGATATGTTTGAACTTTGGCACATGAGATATGGACCCGAGGTCATTCTGTTTGCTAATATGATGGGCCTAATTCAGTTCTCCCTTTTATTTACCCGCTCATAATGATAGCATAGAATATCATGTTTACTTTGCATTTCTCATGTTCGGATCAACTCGTCTCACATACATTACTGTTCGGACACTTATTTGGACACTTAGACACTTATTCGCACCCTCTTGCATGATGGCAACTACGTAATAATGGTGTATGTCTTCCAATCCCCATAATGGTAGCATAGAATGTCAGGTTTACTTAGCATTTCTCTTGTTCGGATCTACTCGTCTCACATGCATTAGGGTTCAGTCACACGGACACTTATTCGAACCCTCTTGTATCATGGCAAATATGTAATAATAGTGTATGTCTTCTGTAGACACCCCATTTTTGACCGTCCTCAAGACTTGGATGTCATCGTTTGAACACTCGATGATCATCCCTGTTCATGTTCGTCTTGAGTTCTCAGAGGTTTCGGCCGCGCGCCTTGCCTCAAGACCTCTTGACTTATTTGTTTTGTGCTTGGTTGTGGACCAAGCACTTAGGTTTTTGCCTCTGAGGGTAGGAAACGGCTTGTTGGCCACCCCCACACCCCACCGGCCTTGGCCTGAGGCCACCGGCCCTATTTTCTTGCTACCGGCCAAAGGTGTTGGCCGGTCGGCATTGTTTTTGGTCGGCCGGCCATTGTTTTGATCAATCGGCCACTTTTTTTGGCCGAGACCTTTTCTTGGGGAGGCTTAACCCTTCTGAACCTTTGGTTTAGCTTCTTGTGTGAAGCTTGAACCTTTTGAACCCTTGGTTTTTAGCTTCTTGAGGAAGCTTGAACCTTTTGAACCTTTGCTTTAGCTTTTCCAAGAAGCTTGAACCTTTTTTTAGCTTCTTGAAGAAGCTTGACCCTTTGTTTAAGCTTTTTTTAGCTTCTTGAAGTTTGTTTAAGGTCATTTCACTGGTGGGGATGGTGTTTTGAGGTCCTAAGAACCCTCTCCCTTGTTGTCTTGTTTACTAGTATCTTTGGCCTTACAAAGGAGCCATTATTTGCACACTTCTTGAGCTTGGTTTAGGCCTTTTTCAGTGAGTTTTAGGGCCTGCAAGAACTCTTTCCAGAGCTGTTTTTCTCATTTAAGGCTTGCCTCTTGCATGTGTAGAACAACCCTCTTTATAGCCTTTCAAAGTAGCACCTCATTCTTGCATGTATTGGGTACATTTCAGTGGGTATTTGGTCATATTTTGACATGTAATGAATATGTTTTTGGCTGTTTTGGTGGTCCCTCATATGCTCCATATGCTTGTAGTGTAAACCATGCATACTAGCTTACATTGCATGTTGTTTTGGCCCTTCATTCTAGCACATTTTGGCCATACTCCAAACTAATTTTGTCCTTATTTTGGGCTGCCTTAGCCCTATTTTTAGGCCTCTTGGTCGATTGGTGCTTGCCATGCATGGTTGTAGTGTAATAGCCTTGCTTAGCTTTGAGTTTTGAAGCCTATTGCATGCTTATACTGAGGTGTTTTTCATGTTTTGGGGTCATTGAGCATGTCATTTTAGAGCTTATATGTATGCCATTGTATACCATGTTTCATCCTTGCATTGCTCTTGGAGAGTTGCATTTTGTGCCTTAGGCTTGGAGCCTTTGCATTGTGCATGTTTGCATGAATCTTGGGCCTTGCTCTCACCTCATTTGGCCACTGATTTGAGTGTGGCTGAGGCCCACTCATTTTAGTTTGAGTCCATCTTGTATTGTGTATGCCATGTTACAATGTGTTGTGCATGTTATGTTGTTAGCATTGTGTATGCCATGTCACTCCTTGCATTGTGTGTGCTAGGTGGTTAGTTGCATTGAGCATGCCATAGTTCATATAGCATTGTGGGTGTCATATAGTCTATAGCATTGTGTATGCTAGGTTGCGTGTTTGCATATTTAGGTTGTATACCTATTGCATATTGCTTGCTAGCATACTCATTTTGCATTAGTTTGCTTGCATGCTTAGGTTGCATAGCATTGAGCATGCATCCCTTGCCTCTTGACCAATCATGATAGAGGTTGGGGCTTTGATATGTTTTGTGTGCATTTCATTTGATATTGAAGTTGCACACTTGGCTTCTTGGGCCATCATGCATGGAAATGCGTGATTGGTGGCCCGAGGGTCGAGAACCATACTCCCTTGAATTCATGACATGATAGGGAGGGTGGTTGTGCACACATTTGCTTTGAAAATGCATTGCCATGCTCTGTCTGTCCTCTGCTGTTGTCAAACAGGGTCCTGCAGGAACAGATGGCCGGTCCGGGATCTTTAGTGCCGGCCGGCTACCAAAATCCAGCCGATGGCTCCACTTTTGGTCGATGACCATGTTTCCATGGCCGGTGGCTTTTTATCTTGGCCGGTGGCATCCCATTCTGATCAAGGGGTGGTTTAGAAGCAACCTTGGGATCTGTGCAAGTCTTAGAGGCGCATAACAGTGTAAACAGAGGCAACAGTGGCATGGCATTGGGTTTCCAAGCGAAGCCAATCTGAGCATGCATTCATCCCTCTTCGCAAGGCTGTTTTACTGCTTTAGTAGCTTAATTAATTTGTTAATTAGTTAAGGGTTTTGTAATATTTAATTAGCTTGTTAGTTAGTTAATTTGTATTATTCTTTCGGACCCTCCGAGAGAGGGCAATGTTGTAATAAGTGTGCGTGTGTGTGATGCATGTCTTCCAACCCTCATTTCTTTCTCCATTTTATTTAACCGCTTACGATGGTTAGATTTAGGGCATATTTCAATTAGCATCCTTATGCTATGCATGTTTGCATCATTCATATGTCTTGCATGCACCGGGCTCGGCGCATCATACTAACTGCATTGTATTTCAATTCCAAGTTGAATACGTGTTAGTTGTAGCATCTCACATGCCATCTTAGAATAGCCGAGCCTATCTTAGTTGCATTTTGCATGTGTTTTATTAGCCATCTTAACATGAACTAGGATCATGCATTGATTACTAACTAGTTTTTGTTTTGGCTCGGAGTACTCAGTAAGTGTTTATGCTTTAGCATCCTTGCATGCATGTGAGTGATTGCGATGATAGCATGCTTACCATGAGGCTATATGCTTATGTGATATAACTGCCTGAATGCCTGTGGGTGAAGGTTGGGTTGCTTAAGTTGGAATAATTCGTCGAAACCCGTGTTTTAGCCTACTTGCGAGTAGCAAACTTCAATCCATTTTTCGAAACAAACGGATATACGATGCTTTGTTCCAACTTAGGCAATCCAGTCTATACATGTTTTGCTGTGCGCATCACGTAGTAATTCTAGGCTAATAAACCGGAATAAGAGCACATAATGTTTTCAAAAATCGATATCATGGTTAGTAGAGGCCGATCTTTGATCGGGCGAGCGGGGGTGCTCATAGCTGACCTTCCCCAATCATACCCAAGTTCCCGAGCCAAGGCAACTTTGGTGATGACAGACACGTGGCCTTAGGCAAACGAGTCAGGGTTTCCTAAATTCCCCAAAAAAAAAAATATTTAGGTGGCGACTCTGTATCTGGCAAAGCAGTCCATGTTTGGCACTTCTTTCTAAAAATCTATTTTTCAAAACGATTTGCCGGATTTGGACTCTTTGGTGATTTATTAATCTCACATTGCACATCGTGAGATCAGATTAAGAACCGTGATAATTTGAGTTCGAACTGTAGTGAGCCCAATGAACAAAACGGGATTTCCCTCCCAGGATGTTCGGGGACGTCCACATATTCCAATTCCCATTTCTTTCTCTCTATTATTTACTCGCTTATAATGGTAACATAGAATGTCATGTAATAATGGTGTTTACTTTGCGTTTCTCATGTTCGTATCTACTCATCTCACATGCATTGGGGTTCGGTCACTCGGACACTTATTCAGACCCTCTTGCATGAGGGCAAATATGTAATAATGGTGTACGTCTTCTAATCCTCATTTCATTTTCCCTTTTATTTACTCGCTTATAATGGTAGCATAGAACATCATATTTACTTAGCATTTCTCAAGTTCGGATCTTTTTATCTCACATACATTAGGGCTCGGACACTCAGACACTTATTCAGACTCTCTTGCATAAGGGCAAATATATAATAATGGTGTATGTGTTCTAGTCCCCTTTTCTTTCTCCCTTTTATTTACTTGTTTATAATGATAGCATAGAACACCACGTAATAATGGTGTTTACTTTGCATTTCTCATGTTTGCATCTACTTGTCTCACATGCATTAGGGTTCGATCACTCAGACACTTATTCAGACCCTCTTGCATGAGGGCAAATATGTAATAATGGTGTACGTCTTCTAATCCCCATTTCATTTTCCCTTTTATTTACTCGCTTATAATGGTATCATAGAACATCATATTTGCTTAGCATTTCTCATGTTCGGATCTACTCGTCTCATATGCATTAGGGTCTGGACACTCGGACACTTGTTTAGACCCTCTTACATGATGGCAAATATGTAATAATGGGATATGTCTTCCAATCCCAATTCTTTCTCCCTTTTATTTACTCGCCCTTCTTTCATGAGGGCAAATGTGTAATAATTGTGTTTTGCCATCATCCAAGAGCGTCCGAATAAGTGTCCGAGTATCCAAACCCTAATGCATGAGTAATGCTAAGTAAACACCATTAATACATATTTGCCCTCATGCAAGAGGGTCCGAATAAGTATCCGAGTGCTTGAACCCTAATGCATGTGAGGCGAGTAGATCCGAAATGAGAAATGCTAAGTAAAATTAACGTTCTATGCTACCATTATAAGCGGATAAATAAAACGGAGAAAGAAATGGGGATTGGAAGACATACACTATTATTGCATATTTGTCATCATGAAAGAGGGTTCGAATAAGTGTCCGAATCCTAATGCATGATAAAGGCTAAGTAAACACCATTATTACATATTTTCCCTCATGTAAGAAGGTCCAAATAAGTGTTTGACTGTTCGAGTGCTAGAACCCAAATGCATGGGAGGGAGAAAGTAAACATGATGTCCTATGCTTCCATTATAAGCGGGTAAATAAAAGGGAGAAGGAAATGGGGATTGGAGACATGCACCATTATTATATATTTGCCCTCATGCAAGAGGGTCCGAATAAATGTCTGAGTGATCGAACCGTAATGCATGTGAGACGAGTAGATGCGAACATGATAAATGCAAAGTAAACACCTTTATTGCATGATGTTCTATGCTACCATTATAAGCGGGTAAATAAAAAGGAGAAAAAAATGGGGATCGGAAGATGTACACCATTATTACATATTTTCCCTTATGCAAGAGGGTCCGAATATGTGTCCAAGTGACCGAACCCTAATGCATGTGAGACGAGTAGATCCAAACATGATAAATGCTAAGTAAACATGATGTTCTATGCTACCATTATAAACAGGTAAATAAAAGGGAGAAAGAAATTGAGATTGGAAGACATACACTATTATTACGTATTTGCCATCATGCAAGAGGGTCAGAATAAGTATCCGAGTGTCTGACCCCTAATGCATGTGAGGCGAGTAGATCCGAACATGGGAAATATTAAGTGAACCTGACGTTCGATGCTACCATTATAAGCAGGTAAATAAAAGGGATAAAGAAATGAGGATTGGAAGACACACACAATTATTACGTATTTGCCATCATGCAAGAGGTTCTGAATAATTGTCCGAATGTCCGAATCCTAATGCACGGGAGACGAGTAGATGCGAACATGAGAAATGCTAGGCAAAACATGACATTCTATCCAACAATTATAAGCGGGTAAACAAAAGGGACAAAGAAATGGGAATTGGAAGACATACACAATTATTACATATTTGTCCTCTTGCAAGAGGGTCTGAATAAGTGTCTGATTGTCCGAATCCTAATGGATGAGAAATTCAAAGTAAACATGACGTTCTATGCTACCATTATAAGCCGTAAATAAAGAGAGAAAGAAATGGGGATTGGAAGACATACACCGTTATTACATATTTCCCATCATGCGTTAGGGTTCGGTCACTCGGACGCTTATTCATATCCTCTTGCATGAGATCAAATATGTAATAATGCAAGAGGGTCTTGCGATCCCCATTTCTTTCTCTCTTTTATTTACACTCTTATAACAGTAGCATAGAACATCATGTTTACTTAGTGTTTCTCAGGTTCGCATCTACTCTTCTCACATGCATTAGGGTTCGGACACTTGGACACTTATTCAGACTTTCTTGCATGAGGGCAAATATGTAATAATTATTTTTACTTTGCATTAGGATAGAAGGGAGAAAGAAATGGGGGTTTTCTTACAAGATAATGGTGTATGTTCTCACATTATCATGTTTACTTAGCATTTCTCATGTTCGCATCTACTCATCTCACATGCATTAGGGTTCAAACACTTGGACACTTATTCGGACCTTTTTGCATGAGGGCAAATACGTAATAATTGGTTTTACTTTGCGTTAGGATAGAAGGGTGAAGGAAATGGGGATTTTTTATGAGATAATGATGTATGTTCTCACATTATCATGGTGAGAAATGTCATAATGGTGTATGTCTTCCAATCCCCATTTGTATCTTCCTTTTATTTACCTGCCCTTCTTGCATGAGGGCAAATATGTAATAATTGTGTTTACTTTGCATTTCTCATGCATTAGGGTTCAGACACTCATACATTTTTTATCCTCTTACATGAGGGAAAATATATAACAATGGTGATCCAACCCTAATGCATGTGAGAGGAGTAGATCCGAACATGGGAATGTTAAGTAAACGTGATGTGAGACGAGTAGATGCGAACATGAGAAATGCTAAGTAAACATGACGTTTTATGTTACCATTATAAGCGAGTAAATAAAAAGGAGAAGAAAATGGGGATTGGAAAACATACACTATTATTACATATTTTCCCTAATGCAAGAGGGTCTGAATATGTGTTCGAGTGACCGAATCGTAATACATGTGAGACGAATAGATCCGAACATGAGAAATACGGGTGTGTTTGGTAACGTTTACGTTTTCAGTTTATATTTATAAAAATTTTATAAACTGGTTTTTGTTTAGTTTTTGTTTATTTTTAGAAAAACATAAACTACAAACGCGTTTGGTAATTGACAAAATGTTTAAAAAATTTTAAAAATATAAAAAAGAGTGAGAAATGACAAGTGGTGGCAAGTGGCGGCGGAAGACGGTGGTGGAAAGTGGTGACGGTGAGTGGTGGGTAGCTGGTGGTGGGTGGGTGGTGGTGGTGGTGGTGGTGGTGGTGGTGGGTGGGTGGGTGGGTGACGATGGCAAGTGGTGGGTGGTAGCGAGTGGGTGGTGGTGGTGGCGGGTGGTGGGTGGTGGTGGCAAGTGGGTGGCGGTGGCAAGTGGGTGGTGGGTGGTGGTGGTGGTGGTGGTGGGTGGATGGGTGACAGTGGCGGGTGGTGGGTGGTGGTGGTGGTGGTGGCAGGTGGGTAGTGGATGGCGGGTGGTGGTGGGTGGTGGCGGGTAGGTGGCGAGTGGTGGTGGCGGGTGGGTGGGTGATGGTGGCGGGTGGTGGGTGGTAGCGAGTGGGTGGTGGCGGTGGCTGGTGGTGGGTGGTGGTGGCAGGTGGGTGGCGGGTGGTGGTGGGTGGATAGTGGGTGGTGATGGTGGCTGGATGGGTGACGGTGACGGGTGGTGGGTGGTAGCGAGTGGGTGGTGGTGGTGGTGGTGGTAGCGGGTGGTGGTGGCAGGTGGGTGGCGGGTGGTGGCGGGTGGTGGTGGTGGTGGGTGGGTGGGTGACGGTGGCGGGTGGTAGGTGGTAGCGAGTGGGTAGTGGTAGTGGTGGTGGTGGGTGGTGGGTGGTGGTGGCAGGTGGGTGGCGGATGGGTGGTGGGTGATGGTGGTGGTGGTGGTGGTGATTGTAGTGGGTGGTGGTGGAGGGTGGGTGGCAGGTGGCTGGTGGTGGCAAGTGGTGGATGGTGGTGGCAGGTGGGTGGTGAGTGGTGGTGGCAAGTAGGTGGCGGGTGGTGGTGGCGGGCAGTGGATGGTAGTGGCGGGTGGTGGGTGGATGGCAGGTGGGTGGTGGGTGGTGGTGGTAGCGGTGGCGGCAGCGAGGGATTGATGGTGGTGGCATGTGGGTGGTGGCTGGTGGGTGGTGGTGGCGCGTGGTGGGTGGTGAGTGGTGGTGTCAGGTGGTGGTGGTGGGGGGTGGGTGGTGGTGGCGGAAGACGGTGGTGGAAAATGGTGGCGGGTGGTAAAAAAAAAAAAAAATCAAAACTCAAAACGGAAACACATTTTTTGTATTTTCATTTTTTGGCCAAATTTATAAACTAAGACCACTGATTTATAAATCAAAAATTTTACCAAACAAGTTTTTATTTGAGTTTTTTAAATTTTTGTAAATATAAACAGAAAACTGAAAACATAAGTGTTACCAAACGGCACCAGTAAACATGATTTTCTATGCTACCATTATAAGCGGGTAAACAAACGGGAGAAAGAAATAGGGATTGGAAGACCTATCTATGCTACCATTACAAGCAGATAAATGAAAGAGAGAAAGAAATGGGAATTGAAAGACATAAAACATTTTTATATATTTGCCATCATGCAAGAGGGTTTGAAAAAGTGTCCGAGTGTTTGAACCCTAACGCATGTGAGATGAATATATGCGAACATGAGAAATACTAAGTGAACTTGATGTTCTATGCTACCATTATAAGCGGGTAAATAAAAGGGAGAAGGAAATGGGATTGGAAGACATACACCATTATTACATATTTGCCCTCATGCAAGAGGGTCCGAATAAGTGTCCGAGTGACGGAACCCTAATGCATGTGGGGCGAGTAGATACGGACATGAGAAATGCTAAATAAACATGATGTTCTATGCTACCATTATAAGCAGGAAATAAAAGGGAGAAAGAAATCGGGATTGGAAGACATACACCATTATTACATATTTGCCATAATGCAAACGGGTCAGAATAAGTGTTCGAGTGTCCGAACACTAATGCATGTGAGACGAGTAGATCCGAACATGAGAAATACTAAGTGAACCTGACGTTCTATGCTACCATTATAGGCGGGAAAAAAAAAGGGAGAAAAATTCAGGGATTGGAACACATAAACCATTATTACATATTTGCCCTCAAGTAAGAGGGTCCGAATAAGTGTTCGAGCGTCCGCACCGTAATGCATGTGAGACGAGTAGATGCGAACATGAGAAATGCTATGTAACCATGACGTTCTATGCTACCAGTATAAGCGTGTAAACAAAAGGGATAAAGAAATAGGGATTGGAAGACATACACCATTATTATATATTTGCCATCATGCAAGAGGGTCTGAATAAGTGTCCAATTGTCCGAATCCTAATGCATGTGAAATGAGTAGATGCGAATATAAGAAATGCTAAGTAAACACCATTATTACATATTTTCCATCTTGCAAGGGCGTCCGAATAAGCGTCTGAGTGACCGATCCCTAATGCATGTGTGGCGGGTAGATGCGAACATGAGAAATGCTAAGTACACATGATGCTCTATGCTACCATTATAAGCGGGTAAATAAAAGGGACAAAGAAATGGGAATTGGAAGACTTACCCAATTATTACATATTAGCCATCATGCAAGAGGGTCCGAATAAGTGTCTGAGTATTTGAACCATAATGCATGTGAGACCAGTAGATGCGAACATGAGAAATGCTAAGTAAACGTGATGTTCTATGCTACCATTATAAACGGGTAAATAAAAGGGAGAAAGAAATGGGAATTGGAAGACATATCTATGCTACCATTATAAGCGGATAAATGAAAGAGAGAAAGAAATGGGGATTAGATGACATAAATCATTTTTACATATTTGCCATTATGCAATGGGGTCCGAATAAGTGTCCGAGTGTCTGAACCCTAATGCATGGGAGACGAGTAGATGCAAACATGAGAAATGCTAAGTGAACAAGACGTTCTATGCTTCCATTATAAGCGGGAAAATAAAAGAGAAAAAGAAATGGGGATTGGAAGACATAATCCATTATTACATATTTGCCCTCATGCAAGAGGGGCGGGCAAATAAAAAGGAGAAAGAACTGGGGATTGGAAGAGATACACCATTATTACATATTTGCCATCATGCAAGATGGTCCGAATAATTGTCCGAGTGTCCGAATCCTAATGCATGAGAAATGCAAAGTAAACAAAATTATTGCATATTAAGCGGCTAAATAAAATGGAAAAAGAAATGGGAATTAGAAGACATACACCGTTATTACATATTCGCCATCATGCAAGAGGGTCCGAATAAGTGTGCAAGTGTTCGAACCCTAACGCATGACAAATGCAAAGTAAACACAATTTTTACATATTTGCACTCATGCAAGAGGGGCGAGTAAATAAAAGGTAGAAAGAAATAGGGATTGGAAGACATACACAATTATTACATATTTGCCATCATGCAAGAGAGTTTGAATAAGTGTCCAAGTGATCGAACCCTATTGCATGTTGGACGAGTAGATGCGAACATGAGAAATGCTAAGTAAACATGATGTTCTATGCTACCATTATATGCGGGTAAATAACAGGGAGAAAGAAATCGGAATTGGAAGACATTCACCATTATAACATATGTACCCCCATGCAAGAGGGTCAAAATAAGTGTCCGAGTGTCCAAATCCTAATGTATGTGAGACGAGTAGGTGCGAACATGAGAAATGCTACGTAAACATGACGTTCTATGCTACCATTATAAGCATGTAAATAAAAGGGAGAAGGAAATGGGGATTGGAAGACATACACTATTATTACATATTTGCCCTTATGCAAGAGGGTCTGAATAAGTATCCGAGTATCCATACCCTAATGCATGTGAGACAAGTAGATGCGAACATGACAAATGCTAGGCAAACATGATGTTCTACACTACCATTATAAGCCGATAAATAAAAGGGAGAAAGAAATGGGGATTGGTAGGCATGCACTATTATAACATATCTGCCCTCATGCAAAATGGCCGGAATAAGTGTCTGAGTGTCCGAAGCCTAATGCATGTGAAATGAGTAGATGCGAACATGAGAAACGCTAAGTAAACATGATGTTCTATGCTACCATTATAAGCGGGTAAATAAAAAGGAGAAAGAAATGAGGATAGGAAGACATACACAATTATTACATATTTGCCATCATGCTATAGTGTCCGAATAAGTGTCCGAGTGTCTAGACCCTAATGCATGTGAGATGAGTAGATTTGAACATGAGAAATGCTATGTAAACATGATGTTCTATGCTACCATTATAAGGGGGTAAATAAAAGGAAGAAAGAAGTGGGGATTGGAAGACATATACCATTATTACATATTTGCCATGATGCAAGAGCGTCCAAATAAGTGTCTGAGTGTCCAAATCTGAATGCATGAGAAATGCAATGTAAACACAATATTTACATATTTGCCCTCATGCATGACGGTTCGAATAAGTGTCCGAGTGACTGAACCCTAATGGATGAGAAATGAAAAGTAAACACAATTATTACATATTACATATTTGCCCTCATACAAGAGGGTCCGAATAAGTGTTCGAGTGTCCGAATCCTAATGCATGAAAAATACAAAGTAAACACAATTATTACACATTTGCCATCATGCAAGAGGGGCAGGCAAAAAAAAGTGAGAAAGAAATGGGGATTGGAAGACATAGACCATTATTACATATTTGCCATCATGCAAGAGTGTCCGAATAAGTGTCCAAGTGTTTGAATCCTAATGCATGTGAGATGAGTCGATCCTTTTGCATGATGACAAATATGTAATAATGGGGTATGTCTTCCGATGCCCATTTCTTTCTTCTTTTTGTTTACTCGCTTATAATGGTAGTAAGTAAACATGATGTTTTGCACTACCATTATAAGCTGGTAAATAAAAGAGAGAAAGAAATGGTGATTGTAAGACATACACAATTATTACATATTTGCCATCATGCTAGACGGTCTGAATAAGTGTCCAAGTGTCTGGACCCCAATTCATGTGAGACACGTCGATCTAAACATGAGAAATGCTAAGTAAACAAGATGTTCTATGCTACCATTATAAGCAGGTAAATAAAAAGGAGAAAGAAATGGGGATTGGAAGACATATACCATTATTACATATTTGCCATCATGCAAGAGCATCCGAATAAGTGTCCGATTGTCTGAATGCATGTGAGATGAGTAGATGCAAACATGAGAAATGATAAGTAAACATGATGTTCTATGCAACCATTATAAGTGGGTAAATAATAGGGAGAAAGAAATGGGGATTGGAAGACATTTACCATTATAACATATCTACCCTCATGCAAGAGGGTTAGAACAAGTGTCCTAGTGTCTGAACCCTAATGCATGCGAGACAAGTAATTGGACGACATACACCATTATTACATATTTTCCATCATGCAAGAGATACAGAATAAGTGTCCGAGTGTCCGAAACCTAACGCATGAGCGCAAATCTGTAATAATGGTGTATGTCTTCTAATTTCCATTTCTTTCTCCCTGTTGTTTACCCACTTATAATGGTAGCATAGAACATCATCTTTACTTAGCATTTCTCATGTTCGCATCTACTCATCCCACATGCATAATGGTGTATGTCTTCTAATCCCAATTTCTTTACTCGCTTATAATGGTAGCACAGAACGTCATGTTTACTTAGCATTTCTCATGTTCGGATCTACTCGTCTCACATGCATTAGGGTTCTCATGTACTCATCTCACATGCATTAGGGTTCGGACACTCAGACAGTTATTCGGACCTGCTTGCATGATGGCAAATATGTAATAATGGTGTATGTTTTCCAATCCCCATTTCTTTCTCCCTTTTATTTACCCGCCTCTCTTGCATGAGGACAAATATGTAATAATTGTGTTTACTTAGCATTTATCATGTTCGCATCTACTCTCCTATGCATTAGGGTTCGAACACTCGGACACTTATTAATAAAAAGGAGCAAGAAGTGGGGATTAGAAGACATACACCGTTATTACATATTTTTCCTCATGTAAGAGGGTCCAAATAAGTGTCTGAGGTAAGAGGGTACGAATAAGTGTTTACTTAGCATTTCCCATGTTTGGATCTACTCGTCTCACCCGTTTATAATGGTAGCATAGAACCTCATGTTTACTTAGCATTTCTCATGTTCACATCTACTTGTCTCACATGCATTTGGGTTCGAACATTCGGACACTTATTCAGAATAAGTGTTATTCGGACCCTCTTGCATGATGGTAAATATGTAATAATTGTGTATATCTTCCAATCCCCATTTCTTTCTCCCTTTTATTTACTTGCTTATAATGGTAGCATAGAGCATCATGTTTACTTGGCATTTCTCATGTTCGAAGCTACTCGTCTCACATGCATTAGGGTTCGAACACTTGGACACTTTTTCGGACCCTCTTGCATGATGGCAAATATGTAATAAAGGTGTATGTATTCCAATCCCCATTTTTTTACTCGCTTATAATCATAGCATAAAACGTCATGTTACTTAGCATTTCACATGTTCAGATCTACTCGTCTCACGTGCATTAAGGTTCTCATGTTCGCATCTACTTGTCTCACAATCATTATGGTTCGGACACTTGGACCCTTATTCGGACCCTCTTGCATGAGGGCAAATATGTAATAATTGTGTATGTCTTCGAATCCCCATTTCTTTCTCCCATTTATTTACTCGCTCCTCTTGCATAAGGGCAAATATGTAATAATTGTATTTACTTTGCATTTCTCATGCATTAGGGTTCGGACACTCGGACACTTATTCGGACCCTCTTGCATGAGCGTAAATATGTAATAACGGTGTATGTCTTCCAATCCCCATTTCTTTCTCCTTTTTTTTTTACCCTCTGTAGACACCCCAATTTTGACCTTTTGTAAGACTTAGGCGCTTTGTTTCGAGCACTCAGTGATGAAGGTTACATTGTGTAAATGGTTTAAATTCTCAACAAAGAAATTTGGTTTCAAGCTCTAAACAATCCCAACCTACCATACCCACAGTATTTCTGTCCCAGAAATTCAGTTTCGAACATTGTACCAACCTACATTGAACCTGAAAGTGAGAAACAGTGAAACTACACTGAGGATTATGACTGCATTGTACCAACTTGCTTGTGCACTCGATGATTACGATTGCATTTGTTCTTTTTGAGTGCCCGAAGTCCTCGGTGGGATGCCCTGTCTTTGAGACTCTAAAGCTTGTCCATTTTGTGCTTTGTTTAGGACCAAAACCTTATTGTTTCAAGCCTAGAACTTGTGGCAACCCCTCGACCACCACCATAGGCTGCTGGCCATGGATTATGGTTGTCGGCAATTGGTGTGGCCGGTCGGCCATCAACGGTGGCTAGTCGGCCATCAATGGTGCCCAACGGCCACCAGTGTCTTTTTCTAGATATTTGTTGACAGCTGTGCCAACTGTTAGCACATTGAGCTGTATCTCCCTACACATGTATGGTAGGATGTTTCCATCATCAAGGCTTGTTTTTCTATATATAGGGGGGTTCCTCCCCCATTTTGGAGGGTTAGCAATTTTGGAATAAAATTCTCTCTCTCTCTCTCTCTCTCTCTCTAGCAATTTTGTGCATAGTTGCTTGGATACACTCCACTTTTGTCTATCAATCCTTAACAAGAGTTTCTAGTCTTTGGGCTGAGGTAGCTTGAGACCCTCTTTGAGCTTTAGAATGTGGTTTTGGCTTGGTTTATTGCCTCATTTGTGTCTTCCCTTCAAGAGGTATAACACTCTCCTTTGATACTTGTTTTGCACACTTGCTTTGCCATCTTTTCCAATTGTTTTGGGGCTGGTTTTGAACTATCAAAAACTCTTTTTTTGTGGCCTAAAAGTGTTGGTTTGAGGCCATTTTCAGTTAAGGGGTGGTTCACCCTTTTTGCTTCTTTGTTTATGAAGCTTTTCTATCTTTGTTCACCACTTTCAAACCAACTTTTTTGGGCCTTTTAATCACTGAATTTCAGAGGTTTTTTAATGGAAAAAAACTCATTTTGAAGTCCAAAATTGGAGGGGTTAGCCTCCCCTGCTTGTGTCTTGTTTGCATGCCTAGTTAGCTGTCACACCCCAAACCCGCCCCTAGAAGTTTGGGCATGACCACTTCAGAAATGGACACTTAACTTGTTTTATATCTATATATATGGGGCCTGAATGGAAGCACTAAATATCAAAATTTGACACTGGAAACAAACTCCATCGAGCTACTACTATCATGCCAGGATCACAAACTTTTAACAAACAAATAAAATCTAAAACATACACCTGAACATCGGTTATATACATACATATATACAGACCCAGCCCTATCATTGGGCATATACAAAAACATGAAAGCTATATACATCACTCTTAAATAGACATTCAAAAAGCAAGCCAACATCTTATCAGCTTAACAAAATCAATGGCTGTGTATAGTGCCTGGACACACGAAGGTTGACAAAAGAAAGCGACGTCACGGCTAGGACTGATCACCTGATTAGTGACCTACAGAAACAGACATAACAGAGAGTGAGCCGGGCTCAGTGAATAGTAATACATAAATAAAACGATGCTTGACTTGAAACATAACACATAGCAATGCATATAAAGATGTAGAGTTCACATAGTTAGTCTGATTCTGTGCTAAGTACATAACGGCCTTACGTTCAATCTTACAACATAAACATGGTGGCTATAAACCCTTGAAACATGGTGGCATGAGGCCCTTGAAACATGGTGGCTATAAGCCCTTGAAACATGGTGGCATGAGGCCCTTGTAACATGGTGGCTATAAGCCCTTGAAACTTGTGGCATAAAGCCCTTGTAACATATGGCACTAAGGCCCTTGAAAGATTGGCATAAAGCCCTTGAAAGATTGGCATAAAGCCCTTGAAAGATATTTGACCTTGTAGCATATTTAAACTTGTAACATATACTTGAAACATAACTGAACATACTTGAACTTGTAACATACTGGAAACATGCCTGAAACATACTTGAACATCATTCATTAATTCAAACGGAACATATCATAAGTAGAGCATTTCTTGTTGTATCATGTCATTATTGTACACTTAACAATGAGAGACTAATTCACATTCTCATGAAGGTCACACAATGATGCCAAACTTTGCACTTATATCGTAGATTCTGGATAACTTCCAATTTATAAGCAACATAGCAAAATAACTTCAATTCATATGGACACATAGCTACTCTTATATTTACTCAGAATCCATTCTTCAAGAATGAACATAAATTCTTTTGGGTAAATGACTTACTTTACGTGCTCTATTAATCAATAACATACACCTTTGTTTAATCATTCTTATATGTTAACATAGTTGCCTTGCCTTGTAATTAACAGAGTCCTAATGGTAACCGTCACATCATTCCCATGAGTTGACATAATTAACGTAAAGTTAACAGGACATTCCTGATAATTAGTAACGAAAAGTAAGTACATTTTCATTAGATTACAGATGACTTTATTGGTTTCACAATTTCACAGTTCGACACATTCACAATAGCGTTTGGGTTTCATAGATTCACAACTTATCACATCGGCCTTCGGCCCTTTGGATTCACAAGTTCACAAGTTTGGCCCTTGGCCTCATAGCTTCATAAGTCAGAAGTCGGCCCTTGGCCACATAGGTTTGATCTTCACAAGTTCTTTTGATGTTTTCATAATTTCATAATGTTTCTCACATAACACACATAACTTCACAAACTCTTTTGAAGTTTCCATAATGTCACAGTGTTTCTCACATAGCATACATAACATATATGTCAACATAATTCTTACGACGAAGATTTAACATCAATAACGATAAACGGTTAAAGGTACATCAAAGTACTACTACTCACAGCATTCAGGTGCTTGATCTGCCCTTGTAGTTGACCCTACACAATTCACATAATTCAAACATAATTCATCATAGTACAACACCAATCAATTCACTATGAGTCAACACAACATAATCCAACAAAGTCAATATCACTTAGTTCATCAACACCATTTGTAATTTAACATAATTCAAAATAAATCCTTGAATTCCATTTCAACATTCCAAAACTGAGTTCATATCATCCATATCATTAATAGATTATTTCCCCAATTTTCCCTTCACATTACAGCATGAATTGCAATGTTTATAACATAGTTCATTCGCAAATTTTAAACATAATTTTCAAACATTTCCAAAGTCCAATTAAACTTGAACACATATAATTCCATACCTCAATTTCATTATTCTACCTTCAATTTGGGCCAATTCATTGGTTATCATCATTAATCAACCTAGGGTTTCAAGAAAATATTGAAATTTCAAGAAAAATTCAAACTTATTAACCCATTACTTTTCATTCCAATTTTCCCAATGATTATACATCTAGGAGTCACAATCCATCATTTTAACCCACCAATTTAACTTCCAACATCTCCAACTCTAAACCCGCAATTCTCAAGTTGGACATAATATGCTCAAAACTGTAGGTTTTGTTTGTATATACACAAAATTCCACAAATCCATCCATGAATGCAAATATTGAAAGGGAATAAGGACCCCTACCTCAAGAATCAAGCAAAGGAGTAAAGATTGAGAAGAATCCTCCAAAAATTCGAATTTCAATCGGTTGGAAATGTTGACTCTTTCTTGTTCTCCATCCTTGATGCAAGATCCATGATGGATTTGTTGATAAAAGTGGAGGAAATCAAGGTTTTGGGAGCTAGGGTTTCGGACATGGAAGAGGGGAGAAGAAGAGAGGAAAAGAAAAATGTAGGAAATGGGCCAAAAATCTCGTTTTTGAGCTGCTGTCCCGCACAGCCCGCACGTGCGGCTCTGCTTCCATCACAGATGTGAAAACTTCAAACGGGTATAACTCTCTCATCGGGACTCCGTTCTAGTCGTTCTTGTGTCCAAATTGAAGCCCCAGAAATAAGCTTTCCAATGGTTCTAACCTCATATTCAAATTCAAAGTGTAGAAAAAGAAAAGGGCAAATGAGTGACGGCTGATCGTAGAATAACTATTCGGATTATATTTTTTGGTCCAATCTTACTTTACCATCATACCACCACCTCAATCAATACCCAAAAAAGAAGATAAAAACATTCTCAATCCCAATAGATGTAGTTGAATTAAAACACATTAACCCCTAATTAAATAAGGATGACTTTTGGGGTCATTACATTCTCCCCACCTTAAGAAGTTTGGTCCTCCAAACTTGATTCACCTTGCCACAAGTCTAACTTCGTCCTGGACGTATAACATTTCTCAATCGTTTGGCCCTTCACAATCCTATATAGTCAATTCCGATGGAATTTGCTCCCAAAATCACAAGTAATTCATCTCTACTAACTACTTGGTAACCCAATTGATAATAATACTTACTAACATCAAAGCATCGTCTCATTATTCATAACCTTGTACATTTTAATTTATTACTCCCCAAATCATATCTTCCACATAGTATAACATCTTAAGGATATTCAGAAATGAATTCATTTCAAGTATTCGTTTGCATGCAACTCATAAACCATCAAACATAATTCAAACTTTTTAAGTTCACAAATAACCCCCATTACCATAATTCCTCCAAGATTAAGAAAACATTCACGACATAATCATGTGTCAAAGATATATACTTCATACAACAACTAGACCCACAGTAGCAATTAAGTTCTAAATCAACGACTTCGTGGCTCTTTGTTCATTACCTAAATTAGACTTATCAGTTCGAATCAGATCTCTAACATACTCCAAATACCAACTTAAATCTCATATCAAGGAATTACATGTTCATAAAATCAAATACAGATCAAGCCTTAATGATTATACTTCCCAAATTGCTGTAAGGTAATAAGCATTTAAAATCCATACTGGTTTAGAAGATCTCAAAATCAACAGGTATTACATTCTTGTTCCATATTTAGTAAAATGTTCCTATCATGGACAAAAACATTTTCCAAACATACGGAATACATAAAGTTCTTTAAACCCTCCATAATTATATACAATACGTTGTTCAGAGATATTACTTAGAAACTTATCAGACCTTGCAAGGATATCAGATGATGGAATAATTCCCAATAGCATTAAACTGATTTAAACTTTGACAGAACAATCTCCGATCCAACTTATAACAGATAAGATAGAATAACTTGAAGCTCAACATAGAGCCTTCATCAAGCATGCCACAATCAATTATCAAATGAAGAACTCGTTCATGCATAGCAAAATATCTCTTTCAGAAAACTTGTCATATCTTGAACATTCGGAGTTCCGTAGCGTATCTAGTCATTTTGGGAAAATTATTCAGAAAGCTTATCATATCATAAACATGTCGGAAGTTCATAGCATTTTTATCATTTCCGAAAATACTTATCATATAAAACACTTCGTAGCCCAAGATATGGATTTCCTTAAACATTGTATAGCATAGTCGTTGGTAAAATCATTTGACAAAAGTACCGAATGTAAATGATGGTATGACATCTCTAAATAATACGGATCACATAAGTAAGTTTTTATTTTTATTTTTATAAACACTCTTTTCCGTATCATAATAAAGGAACAAGCCTTAAATTAAGTCTCATACAAATATTTCATCCTTAATCAATAATGGTGGGTTTATGATAACAATACGTTAGGTTCAGAATAAAAACACATCAGAGCAAAATTATGTCCTTCAGTCAAATGGCAGTCCCCAAAAGAAACACAATTTCCCTATATCATTAAACTTCCATAAAATTCTACCGAACATTATGTGATCACAAATCATGATACTTGTATTTATTAACATTCCAGGTAGCAAGTTCAACATTCTAACTCTTGATCACCAATTCCATGCTCGTTATCAATCGTTAAATATTTTAATCATAATAATTTCATGAATTGTCAGCTACCATAATTCTAATGTCGCCCATCATTTCATGTTTCCAGAACTTAACATGTTTGTACTTCCCATTAGCCAAGTCAAAACACTACAATTTCATAAACCTTAGCCTTTTGTTTCCTTATACATATCACGTAGAGAAATATTGATTACAGATTACAATTTACACATAACAAAACAGATTACAAATGGTAGAGTGAGATTTCAGATTTCAAAGTTCAAAGTTTAGCTTACAGGTTTTCATAAACAAATTACACTCAGTAAGAGAGGTCGTTATATGCATAACTTCTCCTTACAGCCAATCGTACTCAATACAATTTCAATTCGTGCGCAAACACATTTTATCATACTACCCAAATGCAATACTTTCTCAAAATCACAGATCTAAACATGATCATGGTGAGGAAAACATAACTCTAGCTTAAAGTTAGAGTATCACATATAGCATTTCCTTTGTTCTTAGAAATATCACATGCTTAGAGTTTAATCAATTCACTAATTCAAGTAAAGAAATGCTAAAAAGCCTCAGTATATCGCCGTCATTTCTCACAGATGACCAACAACCGGCAACATACATTTTATTTAATCTTTACATATAAGTTGTCTTACCGACCAGTTCGAACCCTCACCATGCTTCTGCTGCGCAACTTTATTGATTAAATCCCATCTGCAGATCTTACCATGTTCTGGATAGCAATCAATCACAACATATACAAGAAATGTATAACAGACATGAATAATAACCATTGCGGTTAGCGTCATTACATATACCATTATCGTTGCTATCAATTCCTTTCATGTGCATTAAGGATGTCATACATGATGCCTACGTCTTTTCTAGACATCCTAAAGCTCAATGGAGTCATGTGTGAGATAGCAACTCGTGCTCTGATACCACTTGTCACACCCCAAACCCGCTCCTAGAAGTTTGGGCATGGCCACTTCAGAAACGGACACTTAACTTGTTTTATATCTATATATATGGGGCCTGAATGGAAGCACTAAATATCAAAATTTGACACTGGAAACAAACTCCATCGAGCTACTACTATCATGCCAGGATCACAAACTTTTAACAAACAAATAAAATCTAAAACATACACCTGAACATCGGTTATATACATACATATATACAGACCCAGCCCTATCATTGGGCATATACAAAAACATGAAAGCTATATACATCACTCTTAAATAGACATTCAAAAAGCAAGCCAACATCTTATCAGCTTAACAAAATCAATGGCTGTGTATAATGCCTGGACACACGAAGGTTGACAAAAGAAAGCGGCGTCACGGCTAGGACTAATCACCTGATTGGTGACCTACAGAAACCGACTTAACAGAGAGTGAGCTGGGCTCAGTGAATAGTAATACATAAATAAAACGATGCTTAACTTGAAACATAACACATAGCAATACATATAAAGATGTAGAGTTCACATAGTTAGTCTGATTCTGCGCTAAGTACATAACGGCCTTACGTTCAATCTTGCAACATAAACATGGTGGCTATAAACTCTTGAAACATGGTGGCACGAGGCCCTTGAAACATGGTGGCTATAAGCCCTTGAAACATGGTGGCTATAAGCCCTTGAAACTTGTGGCATAAAGCCCTTGTGACATATGGCACTAAGGCCCTTGAAACATGTGGCATAAAGCCCTTGTATCATATGGCACTAAGGCCCTTGAAAGATTGGCATAAAGCCCTTGAAAGATATTTGACCTTGTAGCATATTTAAACTTGTAACATATACTTGAAACATACCTAAACATACTTGAACTTGTAACATACTGGAAACATCCCTGAAACATACTTGAACATCATTCATTAATTCAAATGGAACATATCATAACTAGAGCATTTCTTGTTGTATCATGTCATTATCGTACGCTTAACAATGAGAGACTAATTCACATTCTCATGAAGGTCACACAATGATGCTAAACTTTGCACTTATATTGTAGATTCTGGATAACTTCCAATTTATAAGCAACATAGCAAAATAACTTCAATTCATATGGATACACATAGCTACTCTTATATTTACTCAGAATCCATTCTTCAAGAATGAACATAAATTCTTTTGGGTAAATGACTTACTTTACGTACTCTATTAATCAATCGCATACACCTTTGTTTAATCATTCTTATATGTTAACATAGTTGCCTTGCCTTGTAATTAACAGAGTCCTAATGGTAACCGTCACATCATTCCCATGAGTTGACATAATTAATGTAAAGTTAACAGGACATTCCTGATAATTGGTAACGAAAAGTAAATACATTTTCATTAGATTACAGATGACTTTATTGGTTTCACAATTTCACAGTTCGGCCCTTGGCCTGAGGGGTTCACACATTCACAATAGCCTTTGGGTTTCATAGATTCACAACTTATCACATCGGCCTTCGGCCCTTTGGATTCACAAGTTCACAAGTTTGGCCCTTGGCCTCATAGCTTCATAAGTCAAAAGTCGGCCCTTGGCCACATAGGTTTGATCTTCACAAGTTCTTTTGATGTTTTCATAATTTCATAATGTTTCTCACATAACATACATAACTTCACAAACTCTTTTGAAGTTTCCATAATGTCACAGTGTTTCTCACATAGCATACATAACATATATGTCAACATAATTCTTACGACGAAGATTTAACATCAATAACGATAAATGGTTAAAGGTACATCAAAGTACTACTACTCACAGCATTCAAGTGCTTGATCTGCCCTTGTAGCTGACCCTACACAATTCACATAATTCAAACATAATTCATTATAGTACAACACCAATCAATTCACTATGAGTCAACACAACATAATCCAACAAAGTCAATATCACTTAGTTCATCAACACCATTTGTAATTTAATATAATTCAAAATAAATCCTTGAATTCTATTTCAACATTCCAAAACCGAGTTCATATCATCCATATCATTAATAGATTATTTCCCCAATTTTCCCTTCACATTACAGCATGAATTACAATGTTTATAACATAGTTCATTCGCAAATTTTAAACATAATTTTCAAACATTTCCAAAGTCCAATTAAACTTGAACACATATAATTCCATACCTCAATTTCATTATTCTACCTTCAATTTGGGCCAATTCATTGGTTATCATCATTAATCAACCTAGGGTTTCAAGAAAATATTGAAATTTCAAGAAAAATTCAAACTTATTAACCCATTACTTTTCATTCCAATTTTCCCAATGATTATACATCTAGGAGTCACAATCCATCATTTTAACCCACCAATTTAACTTCCAACATCTCCAACTCTAAACCCGCAATTCTCAAGTTGGACATAATATGCTCAAAACTGTAGGTTTTGTTTGTATATACACAAAATTCCACAAATCCATCCATGAATGCAAATATTGAAAGGGAATAAGGACCCCTACCTCAAGAATCAAGCAAAAGAGTAAAGATTGAGAAGAATCCTCAAAAAATTCAAATTTCAATCGGTTGGAAATGTTGACTCTTTCTTGTTCTCCATCCTTGATGCAAGACCCATGGTGGATTTGTTGATAAAAGTGGAGGAAATCAAGGTTTTGGGAGCTAGGGTTTCGGACATGGAAGAGGGGAGAAGAAGAGAGGAAAAGAAAAATGTAAGAATTAGGCCAAAAATCTCATTTTTGAGCTGCTGTCCCACACAGCCCGCACGTGCGGCGCTATTCCTCGCACGTGCGGCTCTGCTTCCAGCACAGATGTGAAAACTTCAAACGGGTATAACTCTCTCATCGGGACTCCGTTCTAGGTCGTTCTTATGTCGAAATTGAAGCCCCAGAAATAAGCTTTCCAATGGTTCTAACCTCATATTCAAATTCAAAGTGTAGAAAAAGAAAAAGGGTAAATTAGTGACGGCTGATCGTAGAATAACTATCTGGATTATATTCTTTGGTCCAATCTTACTTTACCATCATACCACCACCTCAATCAATACCCCAAAATAAGATAAAAACATTCTCAATCCCAATAGATGTAGTTGAATTAAAACACATTAACCCCTAATTAAATAAGGATGACTTTTGGGGTCATTACATTAGCCCCATGTATTAGCTTAATGTTTTAGCTTTTTGTGGCTGAAGTCCAGCATGTTTTGAACTCTGTTTTGAGTTGTTTTGCCACTGCTTTGGTTGTTTGGTACTTTTGAGTCTTGTATTGCATAGTTGTAGCGTATGTCCTTTCACTAGCTTAGTATTTTAAGGCTTTAACCACCATTGGTTTGAGTTGATTGCATGTTTTAGTGCTTTTTCTCACCTAATTTCAGCAGTTATAATTACTGCAATCCCCCTCATTTCTTCACCATTTCATTTTCTTTGAGGGTTGTTTCAACCTTAGGGTTGTTTATGCTTGAGATTGAGGCTCATGCTTAATGGTTTAATCCTCCTTAGAGGGTTCATTACCAATGGCATGAAGCTTCTCTCATGCCTTAAACTATCCCTTGGTTGACACTTCTTTCATCTTAGAAGACACTCACCAATGGACAAATTGATTAATGAATGATTTGGTAACTAAAATGTGTAAACAAAATTGGCAAGTAAAAGTGGCAAGACAAGCATTCCTTTGTGTTGCATTGCATGTGTTGAAATTGGACGTGAATTTGAACATAAGGAAAATGAGATATTTCATACTTAAAAGTGATAAAATGTGCCACTTTCCTAGGTCTCCATTGCCCTTGATCATGCATGATAGGGTGATAGTCATTTTGGTATCATTTTGCATTTATTAAACTTACACAATTGGTTTGACAAGCCATCATGCAATGAAATTGCTTGATTGATGGATTATGAACCAAAATTTGTCCCTCCTTTGATTTCCCCATGAAATAGAGAGGCAAAGTGTGCAAACAACCCTTGAGAAATACACTATTTTGCTCTATTTGCTCACTGTTATAGCAAGGAAGTCCAGGTTATCAGTGGCCGACAGCCACCACCAGTAGTCGACCGCCCACCATTGGTAGCCGACTGGCCCCTTGTCGGCCATCAGTGAAATTTGTGCAGTGTGTTGGTAAGGTGGAGCAGAGGTGTTCTGGAAGTGGGCAGCACTGTCTGTGTTCAAATGTGCAAACAGAGGCTTGCAGCTACAAAACGGTGGCTTTTCAGGTGGAAATCGAGCACGCGCATGAGCCTCCCTTGCATTCCAAGCCTATTTAATGTTTAAATATCTAGCTTAAATATGTGTTGTAATTAATTAATTGTAGCTAATTAAGAGTTATAATTAATTAGCTAGTTTAACTAGTTACTAAATTTCGTTTTGTAATTAGTTAACTAGAGTAGTTAATTAATTCAGTTTGTAATAATTAGTTAATTAGAATAGTTAATTAATTTGAGTTTTGTAATAATTAGTTAGCTTAGTTAGCCTAGTTAGCTAGTTAGCTCTTATTCATTCGGACCGTCTTTGGCGAGGGCGTAATGTTGTAATAAGTGTACGTGCGTGTGTGTATGTCTTCCAACCCCATATCTTTCTCCCTTTTATATACCCGCTTTCGATGGTTAGATTAGGGGCATGTTTTAATTAGCATATCGCATGTTGGCATCCATTCATCTTGTATTGCATGCATTGAGGCTCGGCGTGTCATTCAAACCGCATTGTCATTTCAATATCTTATTTGAATATGTGTTTAATCGCATGTTATCAAATCGATCCATATGTCATATTAGTAGCCGAGCCTATTAATTGCATATTGCATGTGTTGCATTATACATTTAACATCGTTAGGAATCATGCATATTTCACGAACTCATATTTTCCTAGCTTGGAGTACTAGGTGAGTTTTTATGCTTTAGCATACTTGCATAAGTGTGAATGTTGCCATGATTAGCATGCTTGTCATGAGGCTATGTGCTTAAATGCTAAACTGCTTGAATGCCTGTGGATGAAGGCTCGTTGTTTGAATTGGAACAATTCAACGAATGTGTATTTCAAGCCCACTATGTTTGGTGGCAAAATCCGCAAACTTTAAGCCCACTTGAGGTGGCAAATTCAAACCATTTTCGCAAACAAACAGGAGTTAAATTGTACCAACTTGAGCAAACTAGTCTATACTTGCTTGTGCGCATCACATAGTAAAGCTAGATTAATAATCAACAAGAGCACATAATGTTTATAAAAATCATATCATGATTAGTAGAGGTCGATCTTTGATCGGGCGAGCGAGGGTGCTCAATTCATGACCTTCCCCTCTCGTACCTAAGTTCTCGAGCCAAGGCAACTTTGGTGATGACGGACACATGGCCTTTGGCACGAGTCAGGGTTTCCTAAATTTCTCCAAAATAAAATATTTAGGTGGCGACTTTGTATCCAGCAAAGCAGTTTAATTTTGGCTTTTTTTGATTCAAAATCATTTTTTCCAAAACGATTTGTCGGATTTGGACTCTTTGGTGATTATCAGTTTCGCATTGCACTTATGAGATTAGATTCAGAACTGCGAGAGCCTAAACTGTAGGGCTTCTTTCAAACCTTCCGAAAGGGTGTGTGAAAGAGCGAGCTACAGTTTCTGGCGACTTTGCGGGGGACTTAGAGAACTTGACTCGAAGTTATGATATCACTTTTTATTTATACTTATGTGTTTCTTTGCCTTTGCCTTTGCATTTGCATTTGCATTTGCATTGGTGCACCTAAGTCACAGTGTTTTCCATCTGCTATTCCTGAATGGTTTACTGGAGGCTCGCTTGGACAAGCTTGCCAAAAGGCTGATCGGTTGCGGGCTCTGCGACGATGGGAACACAACCCTTGGATCTGGACTACCGCGGTACCGTTTGTTAGGTGTGAGAGATATATTAGGTAGTCTTGCTGAGGTATCCCTTTTTGACCAATCAACCTAGTTGCATATCGGAAGCCATAGAGACTGTTCCAAACTAGGACAGGTTGTTTACCTGAATTCAGGATTGTTGCAATTCATAAGACGGTTTATCTCAAAATTAACCTTCACTTGTGAACCACTCTTTGGTCTCCTGAAGAAAGGAACGAAGTTCCAATGGGACGGTCGATGCCAAGCTGCTTTTGAACAGATCAAGTAATACTTACAGAACCCACCCGTGTTGTCACCGCCTGAGTCGGGGAAACTGTTGATTTTGTACCTTTCAGTGACTGAAACTACAATGGGCTGCATGCTCGGATAGGAGTTCGAGGACAAAGTGAAAAAAGCTATCTACTACCCGAGCAAGAAGATGTTGGAATACGAGACCCGCTACACTCCACTCGAGAAGGCTTGTTTGGCCTTGGTATGGGCTACCAGGAAGCTGCGGCACTACCTGTTAGCTCACTCTGTAATGTTGGTTTCAAGATTAGATCCCATCAAATATCTCTTCGAGAAACCAGCACTTACGGGTAGGATAGCCCGTTGGTTGCTTCCACTTTCCGAATTCGATCTGAAGTATGTGACTCGCAAGTCAGTAAAGGGGAGAATGGTAGCAGAGTTCCTAGCCGATCATCCAGTTGAAGGGGATGAAGCAGTTGAGTACCTATTCCCAGACGAGGCCATTCTGCATGCTGAAGAAGAGTTTTGGACGATGTACTTTGACGGAGCGTCAAACCAATACGGGTATGGGATAGGGGTGTTACTGATAGCACCCGACAATTCTCGTATACCTCTAGCATTCAAACTCCGGTTCAAAGTCTCGAACAATAAGGCAGAGTATGAGGCGTGTGTAGCTGGATTAGAAACTGCCCTAGAACTAGGGGCAAAACGGTTGGACGTCATCGGGGACTCGAACCTTGTTGTATCTCAAGCAAAAGGAGATTGGAAAGTCAAAGAAGAAAAGATGAGAATATACCACCAGACCTTGGACTTGTTGATTCCTCGATTTGAGAAGTTGAACTTCGCTCATCTACTAAGAGAGAACAACAGGTTCGCGGATTCGCTAGCAACTCTATCTTCTATGATAGACATCCCTTTTAGAGTCTGGATGCGTCCGATCATCATCGAACAGAAATTTGCGCCGGCCTACGAGTCGATTGCCGCCATAGATAAGGTTCAAGATGAGAACCCTTGGTATCACGACGTCTAGAACTTCTTGGAAAAAGAGGCGTATCCACCAGGGGCAAATGCCAAGGATAAAAGGGCAATCAGAAGAATGGCTGCTCAGTTCATCATCTGCAGAGGTAAGCTGTATAAGAGAGGTTATCTGGGAATGTATAAACTGTGTGTTGATGCCGAAGAGTCGAAGCGCCTGATGGAGGCCATCCACGGGGGAGAATGCGAAGCACACATGAACGGGGTGATGCTAGCCCGAAAAATTCTCAGGCAGGGTTACTACTGGTCCACCATGGAGGAGGATTGTATTGGCTTTGTCCGGCGATGCCACAAATGTCAAATCCATGCGAACCGCATGAACATTACGCCGTCAAAGCTGTACAACATGACTTCGCCATGGCCATTTTCAGTCTGGGGGATCGATGTGATCGGGGCTGTCACTCCAAAGGGGTCTAATGGGCATGAGTTCATTCTGGTCGTGATAGACTATTTCACAAAGTGGGTTGAGGCCTAATCTTATGTGGTGTTGAAGGCGTCGCTGAAGGCATCACATGTTGCGAAATTCATCAGAAACAACATCATCTGTCGTTACGGAGTCCCGAACGAGATCATTTCAGATAATGGTTCCCATTTCAAGAAGGAAGTGATCGACTTGTTGGAGAAGTACAACGTGGCTTTTCATAAGTCATCTGCATATCGGCCCAAACCAACGGAGTAGTTGAGGCCGCCAACAAGAACATCAAGCGTATTTTACAGAAGATGGTGGAAACTTACCGGGACTGGCCAAATAAGCTGCCATTTGCTCTGTGGGGCTACCGGACTTCAATTAGAACTTCTACTGGAGTGACTCCGTATTCATTAGTTTATGGGATGGAGGCCGTTCTACCTATCGAAATTGAAGTTTCATCATTACGAGTACTGGCTGAGTGTCAGGTAGCTGAGGCAGATTGGCAATAGAGCAGATTCGAGGAACTCATGCTCTTTGATGAGAGAAGGCTAAAAGCACTGTACCATGTTCAAGGTTATCAATGACGAATTGCCAAGGCTTTCAACAAGAAAGTTAAGTCCAGGAATTTGAAAGAAGGAGATTTGGTGCTCAAAGACAACCGAGCTCCCATCCACGACCCTAGAGGCAAGTTCAGACCTAATTGGACTGGTCCTTACATCATCAAGTCTATTTGGTCGGGTAGAGCTGCCGTTCTGATGGACCTAGATGGCCTAGAGTTCTCCCAACCGATCAACATGGACAAGTTGAAGAAATATTATCCTTGAGTGGCTCACTAGGCTGAAAACCCGAAAGGGCGACCTAGGCAAAAGTTAGAGCCTAGAAAAATTTGAAATGATAAAAACTGAGCTCGCAAGGTTAAAAACTCGTAAAGGGCGGCCTTGGCGAAAGTTAGAGCATAAAAGTTGAGGGTTAATACACGAGCGAACCTGAGCCGAACTACGTGAGGCTTGATTCCCATCTTTGGGATACGTAGGCAACTTCATTCTGAAGTCCAGCCATAAACACTTCCCCGATCAACTTTGTCCATGTGATCGCCTTGGTCATCTTTGTCTATTCAGCATTCAAGAGCTCGGTCGTGATCTCCGGTATAGTGCTACTTAGACTAGGGGCAACTTTCTAGTTGCTGGGATCTAGGGTTGTGCATCTCAGTGACAAATCTCAAGCATGTCTAGTTCTAATCCATATCGAAAATGGTTTTGAAAAGTTTTAATAAAAGTTGATTTTGTTCAAATTAATCTTTTTTACAACTTAGACCATTTTTGGACCGAATGAAAAATTTTCAGTACCACAACCTTCAATTTCATTGATTTCAATACAGAGTTCTCCTACTCTTGAATACAAAATTGAAGTTGCTTTTCATTACATTCATAAAAAAAAACTTGAAAGTTTTGATTAAAGCAAATAAATCCGAGGCATAGTCAGGTGTTCTTGCGTCCTCTCCCAGAGCTAGTCGAAGCCTCTAACGCCAAGCTGGGCCCGATCTATGCCTCTTCATTGAGCCAATCTAAGCACTCATCAGAGAGGGTGTAGCTGAAGGTGGGGGCGGGGGCCAGAAGTTCTCTCGTCCTTCATGCCATGACATACCGAGCTAGCTGCGCGCCTCGGACCGGAAATGTAGCAGGGTACTCAATCCCTTCCTCTGGGCAAGTCTGATCATGTCCGAACTAGCGCCAGAACCGGAACGGAAAGTAAAACACACAGTGTGTCAGGCCAATCAACTGGATCCCGGGCTGACGGGTCATGCTATAGCTCATTGCCGGTAAATTGAGCCAAGGGCAGTGCCAAGCAATGTGATCCGCAGACAAATTGCACATCCAGTTGTACCACCATCCTTCATCCGGAGCATCGACTAGACGTCGTCGGGAGAAATAGTTGTGAGCTGAATATGCCGGACATGAGTCCACAACTCTCAACTTGTCCATCAACCACACCTGGGGAGGGATGAAAAATGAGAGAATAAAGAATAGAGAGGTGTACGTTGAGAGAAAAAGTGAGCAAAGGGGTTTTGAGAGAAAAATTGAGCCTGAGGGCCGAGTGATGCGAGCAATATATATGTAAGACAGGATGGGAAACAATACCTGCAACAGTAGTGGACTCCCCACAAACCTAGCCGTCTCCCGACGATAAAAAGCGTCCAAGCCCATCAATGTCTCGGCCAATGTCATGGCAATGCAGCTTTTGCCCTCTTTCAAGCCCTTGGCAACCTCAATCAGACGAGCGCTAAACCCGCCGGAGCCTGGGGCGAGTAAGAAATGAGATAGCATGCATAAGCAAAGGGCATGTCGCCGGTGACCTTGCCAATGACGGTCACCGCGATCACCGGCATCAGAAAAACAACAAACCAAGCTCGGAATGTCCAGTTCTCCACCATGAATCAATAACCGAGCATCATGCAAAGTAAGGCCGCACATCCTTCCTAGCGCTTGGACATGGCCAAACCGGAATTGAGGCAAGATTTCTTCGTCGCGCTCAGATTCCATTAAAGCTTGGAAATCCTCGAAGGTGGGACACACCTCTTGGCCACCAAAGCTAAAGACATGTGTCACTGGATTCCAAAACCTTGCCGTGGCATAGAGGAACGGAAAACATAGTGGGGTGTGACCCAAAGTGAATAGTGTGTTTATGCCGAAGCCCCGAAAATTCAGCTTTTCCGAGCCATCCAAGTTGGCAATCCAAGTTGTGAGATTTTGGGTAAGAAACTCTTCCATTTGGTGCAAATCAGTGTTGAAATGAGGAAAACTACGAAGCTGGGGCTTTTGTCGAAGATAAGGTGTTGAGTGGAAGACAAGTGTCAACATTTTGGAGGTCCTTGCCATTTTTGGCCGGTCGACCAAAAGTAGTGCCGACCGATTATCTGTTTTGGCCGATCGGCTAGAATGTTGGCTGATGGCCATTTGTTATGGCCGGTGATATCTCCCTTTGGCCAATGGCCTCTACTTTTGCTCTCTAAGCTGAATAAATGTTAAGCATGCTGAAAACTGATGACTGACACCACTTCCAATGCCTTCTGATGATGTTTTTGCGAACTAGCACCTGTTACTTCGATTTGTTTATCGAGTTGTTATACATTTGCTTATTGAGTTGTAGTTTACATCCTTTAAGTTTTTGCTTCGCTTATCGAGTTGTATTTACAGTTGGTTAGCTTATCGAGTTATTTGTTTTGATTATCGAGTTATTTTTGTCCTTACTCGGTTCACTACCTGATTATTACGAGGCAAGTGCTTACTTTTCAAACAAAGGTTCAAATCTCATTTACATTGTTATGTAATGCGATGCATAAAATGTAACACTTTTTGAACAAAATCAGTGTTGAAATGAGAAAAACTACGAAGCTGGGGCTTTTGTAGAAGATAAGGTATTGAGTGGAAGACAGGTGTAAACATTCTGGAGGTCCTTGCCATTTTTGGCTGGTCGACCAAAAATAGTGCCGACTGACCATCTGATTTGGCCGATTGGCTAAAATGTTGGCCGATGGCCATTTGTTGTGGCCGGTGATATCTCTCGGTGGCCGATGGCCTTTCCTTTTGTTCTAAAAGCTGAATAAATATTAACCATGCTGAGAACTCGTGACTGGTTCCACTTCCAATGCCTTTTGGTGATGATTTTTGCGGAGTCACGCCTGTTATGTCGATTTGTTTATCGAGTTGTTGTACATCTGCTTATTGAGTTGTATTTTACATTCTTTAAGTCTTTGGTTTTCTTATCGAGTTGTATTTACAGTTGGTTAGCCTATCGAGTTCTTTGTTTTGATTATCGAGTTGTTTTTGTCGTTACTCGGTTCACTACCTGATTATTACGATGCAAAAGCTTAATTTTCAAGCAAAAGTTCAAGTCTCATTTACATTGTTATGTAATGCGATGCGATGCATAAAATGTACAAATGTAACACTTTTTGAACAAAATAGCTGTTTCATTTCCAACATGTCTTTTGCAAAAAGTACGTAGTTTTGAGAAAGTAAAACCTGCCTGAGGCAGTACAATGTGCTTAAACTACTAGTAAAAAGAAAGTAAAGCAAAAAAGGGAGAAAAGCAGCAGAATGTCTGGATTAATACCCTAACTTTTCATAACCTCAAATCAAACCCTAACTTTTCCTAAATTACCAAATAACACCATCTAATCAAAATGACTAAAATTTATGTCAAAACTCATAAGATGGAGTAGGGTATCCCTACCTCAAGAGAACAGACCCAAAGAAGGAGATGGAGAAAACTTGAGATGCTCCAAACTCAATGATTTTGGGATCAAAACGTAGCCCACACCAAGCTCTACACTTTATACAAAGGAACTAGGGTAGGAGACCACTAGAACTAGATGGATTTGTAGAGAGAAGGTATGTAGAGAGAGAGAGAGAGCAGCCGTTCTAGGGTTTGAGATGTAAAGAGGATCAAAAGTGATGAAGGAGATTGTTGCTGCGAACTGATATACTCGAGGCTCGCTCGAGCGAAGGATTGGTTGCTCGAGCGACCAGACACAGACAGATCTCGCTCGAGCGCAGAAAGCCTCGCTCGAGCCAATAACACGAAGCTTCAGGTCAGCAACCTAGAAGCACGCTCGAGCGAAGAAAAGCTCGCTCGAGCGAAGAAACCCAAAACATAGTCCTCGCTCGCTCGAGCGAAGGAAAGCTCGCTCGAGCCAAGAAATGCAACCTTCAGGTCCAAACTAGACGTAGACGCAAGCTCGAGTGCAAGACTGCTCGCTCGAGCCAACAGACACACCACCCAACTCTCGCTCGAGCGAATGAACCCTAGCTCGAGCGAAGGAAATAAAACACAGAGCTCGCTCGAGCGACAAAAGCCTCGCTCGAGCGAAGACACCAAAAACTGGGCAGCAACCAATTGTTTCAAAACGCACCCAACCTGTTACAAACCTGCCCAACACATCCTAAAACTCAAACATAAGGAATTAAAGGACGAAAATGAAACATATGCAACAACCGACATCCACGGAACCGGGTCTGGAATACACAACCAATGGAGGGAAAAAACCGGGATCGCTATAAGGTGCACTGCCTTTTGGAAGACTAGAGTTCTGAACAACTTTTGCAAATCTGTTGATTCCCCAACTGACGCCCCATGAGTTCATGATCCACCAGAAATTTTTCTTAGTCTCTTCATCACTTCCGTAACCCACTACAAGGATGGCATGGGTACCTTTCCTTTCTACCTTTGAATCACATGGTGGTCCTTCATAGATGCCCTAATCATAATCATAAAATAAGATAATAAAAAAAGCAATATAACATAAGAACATTACATAGAGAGACAACAATTAAACTAATAAAACAATAAATCATTAAATTTGTTTTCAAACCTCTTTGTATTCCTTTAATTCATCGGTGATATAAATTGTCGCACCCACTGGTTGATTCTTAACAGCCTCCATAAGTCCAATCTCATCTCCGTTAACTATCTTTTTGAAATTTTTAATCTTCAAAGCCCACTACATATTACACACATAGAAAAAATCACTACAAGAAATTTCACTTTTGGCGACTAAAATTTTAGTCGCCAAAAGCCTTATTTTAGTTGCCAATTACTTTTGGTGACTAATATATTTGGTCGCCAATAGTTCGTCGGGGAAGACAATCGGCGACTAAAATTTTTTTGGTAGCCAAAAGTGAAAGTGGACCTATTGGCAACCAAAACTTTAGTCACCATATATATTTTACTTTTAGCGACTAAATTATTTAGTAGCCAATTGAGCATGTATGTTTGGCGACTAACTATTTGGTAGCCAAAAGTTTCACTTTTTGAGAATTGGCGACTAAAAATTTAGTAGCCAAAAGTTTCTTTTTTACAATTGGCGACTAAAAGTTTAGTAGCCAAAAGTTTCACTTTTTGACAATTGGTGACTAAAATTTTAGTAGCCAAAGGCCAACCTGTGATATTTGTTTAGTCGCCGAAATGTCTCATTTAGTTTTTATAATTTGTTTTGTAATATTTTTTGTGCCACCTGTAACCTGTGCATATACAAAATTATTCATCCATCCATTCAATTCTCAACCATTCAATAAAAATATTTCTCCACAACCTGTAGCATTCAATTTTCAACCATATACAAAACTTAACTATTAACTGTACATATCAAAGAAAATAAGAATCCATAAACATGGTATAATCCAACAAATACATAATACTATCCAAACCAACAATTAAAATCCAAATTTTAAAAAAAAAAATCTTAATAACAAAACATATCAAGTGTACATGTTTTCCATAAACAAAAATTTAATGTAAATTGCGCCCATGCAAACATCATCAATCTGGCCCAAAAACATCACTTTGTATCCATGCCAACATCATCAATCTATAACAAAAACCAGTGAGGTAACTGATCAAAAATGTAGAGCTTGATTTTTCTTTAAACAGAATATGGTTCGCTTTATTTAACAAGTAATTTAGCTTATGTTGAAGGAAAATTAGATAACTAACTCAGTTGAATTTAGATGAATAACACAAGTAATGCAGAGCATGCGTGTAAAGTACAGACGATATATGCTGAACATTAAAATATGGACAAGATGTCTTTGCTCAACCAGAGCCAATATTTGTCACAAGCTGTGTACCAAATATATACAAACAAGGGTCATGGCCACATCCCAGTGTATACAAACAACTCTCTTATATTATGACATCTGGATTGAGTAATTTTTAGACTAATTACTCATATCCTCCTACCAAGGTTATCTTCCCAACATCCAACTTCACATGGTTAACATATTTGAGAGATTTACATTTGATGTTAAATATGTCTTATATTATGTGTAAATACAATGAAGAACTCCTACGACATTAATGAGGAATAGCTACTTCTAAGCCAGTATGTTAAGACATTAATGACTAAATAAATATTTTAGATGCCAGTATGTTAAGAATCAAAGATCAACAACGAAACACCAATGTATTTATGCCCATTTTCCATGTTAAGAAAATGCACTTTTATAAAAATAAAAGTGATAATAGAACCCACAACAAGAATATGAGTTCTCAACAGCTAAGCAATAAAAATAAAAACAAAAAACTTCCTCACAAATTAATAACTAACCTGTTTTTCTACCAAACTAAACTTCTTCAAGAGGTTCTATTTCTCCTTATCATTAAGTACTCAATGTGTTGCTGATCAAAAAAAAAAAAAAAAAAGTACTCAATGTGTTGGCTTTAACACATGCATTGTAATGTTAACAAGCAAGTCGGTGATCTAAATACAGAACGGTAAGACATTAAAGGCATGAAATAGAATTTAATCACAAAAGTAAGCCAAATGATTTAAAAACGGGCAGCTTTATAGAAGGATTATTTGAAAAATAATAAAAACTAAAATACTAATTTGACAGAGTCTTCTCTTTTTGTCGTGTTTCCTCCTCCAACTCTTCTCTTGTAAGCCAAATATACTCCCAAAAGACAACTCAACATCCTCCTCCTTGAGGATGAATTTGTTTTCTTTTCTATACTCCCACATCCCACTAAAATTACTCAACAAAATTTCTTTAATCATTGCAATACATTCCTAAGGATCCAGTCAAACCTCACTAAATTTGCAATCTGTGAAACATAGAAGAAGATGCATCTTCAAAGTACCTTAGAATTTACCACGACAAAGTACCTTCCCAGCTTAATTTACCATCTTCAAAGTACCTTCCCAGCTCAACATACTCCCAAAAGACAAGTTAGGCTTGTGGCTTAGAATTTTCAGAAGCCTAAGAGACATTTTATCAAACAGTTTGAAGGCAAAATAATAATAATAATAATAATAATAATAATAATAATAATAATAATAATAATAATAATAATAATAATAATAATAATAATAATAATAATAATAATAATAATAAAACAAATCCTTTGTTATTAAGTTGGGGCTTTTAAAAAAATGTACATACACAATCGATTTAAGTTGGAGATTTTAAAAAAATGTACATATTCAGTAAAAAAAAAAAAAAAGTTTGAAATCACCTTATGATCGTCCAAGAAGACCAAGATGTGAGATCTTTTAATCGAGTTTGCCACATCAAGATCATCTGAGATGTGAGTGAAGAAAATTAGGACTGAAGAGTGGATTCTCATGATCTCGATCCTTAACTGATTGTTTGAGATAGAGTGAGTGTGAGTCTGAACGATCAATTGATTGAGGATGAGAACAAGAACATGACAGCAAAAGCATGAAAATAAGGGTGAGAGAGAGGGAGAGTTGACTGTTGGAGACAAGGTTCAGAGATCGTGAGAGTTGAGAAGAAGATGCATTGTGAATTTGTTAGAGATTGCAGAATAAGAGAGAGGAATGAGAGAGGATGAGAGAGAAGAGTGAGAGCGTGACATAGTTTATATAGATGGTTATTGGCGACTAAAATATTTTAGTCGTTGAAAGTATTTTATAAATCCCTGCAAAATATTTGAAAGGTCTCCCTCCAAAAATTTTAGTTCTTTGGTGGCTAAAATTTTTTTTGCTGCTGAAAATAAACTTTTGGCTACCAAAATTTTGTTCGCCAAAGGTAAAAAATAATTTTTTATTTTCCATTCAGCGACTAAATGGTTTTAGTAGCCAAAACTCAATATACAGCGCCTCAAATTATTTTTGTCGCCAATTTTGGTATTTTTAGTGACTAAATTTTTTTTAGTCGCCAATAACTAATATACCCCGACTAAAAAAAATTAGTAGCTAAATATTTTACTTTTGCCAACTAAAAAAATTTTTAGTGGCCAATTCCATAACTTTTGGCGACTAAATTTTTTTTAGTTGCCAATTTTGGTCGCCGAATGTGCATTTTGTTATAGTGAATTAAAATTTTAATAATATTATTTAGAATGAAAATTAATGTTTTTCATTAAAAAAATTATATACCAACCACATATATAGAAATTACCATATGGTTGGGCTTCTCACAACATGGTTGTTTTTTCACTATATAAGGACAATCTACCTCTGTTCCTATTCCAAATTGCATAGCATACTCGTAAGTCTTGTTTCTGGAAGAGAGATAGCAACTTTCCTCTTCTGATTTCACACAATTTACTAACTCTTGTACTGATAATTGCAACAACTCTATAGGCAGATTTTTTATGTTATATATTAATTCAGTATCGGCAGCAGATACCATTGCCCAACAACAATCTATAAAAATAATAAATAATTAAATACAAATATTATAGTTTAAAATTATTAAAAAAAATCAAGAGTTGACATTTAATATTCTTACCGCAACTAGCTTGCTTTCGAACTTTGTTTAAAATTCTTTCTTCCATCCAATTCACATGGATACTAGGAGAATATGTACCCTATAAAAAAATAAAATAAAAAAATTATGACATACTTTTGTTAACATAATCAATCATATAAAACTTCAACCAATAAACACTTTATTTAAACTAAAAAATTAACATGATTTTGGTTGCTAAAGTATGCACTCGGTGTCACTCTGTTCGAATTCATCATTATATTTAAGGGTATTTTTAGAACAAATATTACAATTAAAAAAAAAAAAAAAACTTTTGATCTCTAAAATTTGCCCTCAGGGTCATTCTAGTTCATATTTATCAATTTAGTCCCCAATATAATACTATGTATTAAATGGTTACTATATTTGACATTTGTGATGCTTTTGTTGGACTCAATGGGGTGATCTTTTTTAGTTGTGATATATGGTTGTTTTTTCATGAGAAGAATCATAGAAAAAGAACGAAATCTTTATTGATAAGAATTGAGGTAAATTTTTAAATAAAAACCAAATCAATAAAGATGAAACGGAGAGTACTATAAGCATCAAAGCAAGAACCTTCTTATCCCAATTAGGTTAGCACAAAAAGGCAACCCCAATCATTTGTAGCACAATCTACCGGCACTGATTAAAAAGAATTCAACTAATATGGATCTAACAACAAAAGGAAAATAAGAAGAAAGCAAAAAAGGGGAAAGCTCTCAACCTACTAGGGTACAACTCTAAACAAACCCAAAGTTCAGCAACCACATTGAAACAGAGCCATCCAAGAACGAAATAGAACCATCCAAGAGCATTAAAAGGTTAAGGGTCCAACCTAAGAGCATCTGTTATCTGGTTTTTGATACTATCATTATTCTGTTATCACCACTATCAATGATTGTCCTCAATTCTAACACCCATTACACTTAACATTACATCTAACCATCACCTTCGTATGCTCTAGCTGGCATGACACGACACAACCCAACAACTATTATCACAACCAATATATAAGAAGTAAGAAAATTTTAGCATTCAATTTTTAGTATTTGATTTATAATTTTTCAACTTTCTCAAACATATTAGTAACAAAATAAATAGAAAAATTTTGAAATATCTTTCTTTCTTTACTTTTAAAATGATATACTATGGAGTAATCTGAAGGAAAATGAAACATAATGAAGATCCAAATTTTAAAATTATAGTCTGCAAGAAAATTGACCAATACAGACCTACGAAAGAGAAAATGCAAAAAAGATAGCTATCCCTCACTAAAGAAGACCTGGGAGGTTTTGGAGATTGCTGGAAGATTCTAGAACTCCCTAGAGCCTTGTACAGTATTGTACATAAGCCTAGAAGCTTGTACATAACACTTGTATATTCTAGAATAATCTATTAGATGTAGTAGGAGGAAGTGTCTAGAACACTTTCTATACTTGTAGTTCTAGAATGTTCATTGTAGCCTATAAAAAGGGGAGGGCCTCAATTGCCCAAACCACCAAAAATTGTAAATCTTTTCTCTCAAGAGTGAATACAAGGCATTCTCTCAAACTCTCTTGTGTTCTTCTAAACTTCTCTTTCCTACAAGTATGTGAGTTAGGCTAACTTAGCATCGTCAAGTGAGACTTGAGATTGTCTAAGTGCCGCACGGATAGCTTGGAAACAACCAAGTCCATGATAGTTAATGCTACATATCATGAAAAAAATATCATGAAAATGATCATGAAAGATTCTCTACCGTTAGATTATACATACAAGAAAACACTACACACTAATCAAGGGATGAAAAATTTTCATGAAACATTTCATGATATTTTTTTCATGATCCCTAATTTCATTCATTAAAGAATGTCAAAGATGACAAGCAACACTGGAAGAGTGGGTTTGGGAGCTTACCTACAATGGGACCTTCAAATCTTTTCCCTTTGCTTCCATTTTCTAGATCTACAACAAAATCAGTCCATTTTACTTGAAGAAAAATCATAATCTCGTAGAGGATGCATAGTATGGAAACACACACACACACACATATATATAATGTAGAGAGAGAACACTAGAAACTGAAAGTTTTTGTGTCTGCTATGGAGTAAGGTTTTACCGTGCTTGTTGTTTGTATATATTTCTCTCTCACACTGCTATGCAACTGATTTGGCAGCTTAGTTTTTAAATTTTTTTAAAATATATTTTTAAGGCAAACTTTTTTTTGATTTGTGCTTTTACATGACCTTTTGTATAGGTGTTTGTAGGCCATGCTTTGATTTTGGGAGTTATTTTGTGATTTGTTAATATATCTTGTAAATTATTATTATTATTATTATTATTATTATTATTATTATTATATAAATAGAATGCTTATTTTGTATAAACTCTATTATATTTTGTTTTTTTTTTTTCCCTTTATATAATTGTTACATTTAATAACTATCACATAATTTTTTTAAATGATTTTTTTCATCCGTTTTTTTAATGAATTTTCTCATCATTAAAGTGTCAAAAATTGCTAAACGATTTTCTTAATATATCATAACTATAATAATAATAAGTCTGACTCCTCTTCAGTTTGCAATCGGATTAGAGGGTACTACTGTTGGGCCGTGGTGGGCCTAAATTAGGCCCCATCTCGATAATTCAAATCGTTCAATATGTAGAGCTCGGTGAGTTATTTTTATAAAAAAATCAACTTTATTGGATATTGATAACCATCATTTCTATCAATAATTTATTTTGAAAATCATACTTGTCGTTGACTGATATCTACTGATATCCGATTAATGTAATTTTTTTTATAAGAATAATGTAATAAATGAACTGTATACATTGAATGATTTGAATTATTAAGATGAACCAAAATTTGAACTCTCCACACCCAATAATACCGTCCAATCTAATTACAGACCGAAAAAGAGCAAGAGGCATAATAATAATAATAAGAGGAACTTACTGATAAGTTCTATACACAAAGTTCAAAATCTATTTAGTCCAAAAAAAAAATACTTGCACCAATTAGTCATAAATGTTTTAATTGTTACCAAAAAAATCCTTTAAAAAAAAAAAAAAAAAAAAGTTTAAAGACGCTGTTATATCGCACTACCGCTGAACTTCTGTCAGACGGTCATTAGAGACTCGCTGGAATGTTCAACATCACCAGAAAGTTGCCAGAATATCACCGAAAATTCGTCGGAGTATTGTTGGAATGTTTTGAACATCACCAGAAGTCGTCAGAATGTCTAGAATGTTCGTTGGATGTCAAGAAGCTGGAGACTCAGTAGAATATCTAGAATATTGCCGAAAAGAAAAAGAATAAATTGATGAATTAAAGTGAAAAAAAAAATATAGCAAAATGTGCTAAATATGATAAATTAAAAGAAGACAAAAAAAATCTAAGGACAACAAACAGTAACAATGGAAACAAATATATGTTATTTTTAATTTTTGTAGCGTTTAAGCAAATAATTTCTAATATTGATCAAATTGAAAAGAAAGCTTTGAAATTGTAAAAGTTTACAGTTTCAAAGTATGATTCCATTAAGTATTTATCCTTATTAATCAAACTGAAAAGCATGTTATGAAACTATAAAATTTTACAGTTCTAAAAAATGATTCATTTCAGCACCAAAAAAAAAAAAACTAAAACTGTAAAATTTTACATTTTTCACCGCCTGTAATTAAAACTCAAAAACAATTTGTTCAGAACTTGAAAATCTTCTTCATTATAACAGGAAAATAGAACTGTGTAGTACAAAAAAAGTATTAAAACTGAGAGATCAAAGGAAATAGACAAATATAGAGAATGCTTGTACTCTAACAACTATTTTTTAGTTTAGATCTAACCAGATTTAACATAGATCAACACAGATATGATTTAACGTAGATTTAGCCAGATTTATCATGTGTAGATTTACATGAGATTTGAGTAGATCTACGCATCTTCGTCATTGGAAACTTATCTCTTTCGCAGTTGATGAGCACGAAGTAAGGAGTCGGTGCTCGATGGTTGGCCGTGAGCCCCAATCAATGGTGGCCGTTGGTCGCCAGTGGCTGTAGATTAGAAAGAGAAAGAAAAGATGGAAGGCGTGGTCGTGGTCGTGGTCGTCGTTGTGGTCGTGGTCGTGATCGTCACCGATATCAGAGAAAGATATATACATAGAAGAAGTAAGGTGTAAGAAAAGATAAGAAGATAAATAGGTATAGAAAATTTGAATTTATCTAAAAAAAATTGAGATTAAATAAAATGTATATTTTTTAAAAAGGACTTGTGGATCATTTACCCTAATAATAATCAGTGTATTTGGTTTCAGTTTTCTGAATTCAGTTTTTTTTTTAAATTAAATTTTTAATTTTTTTTTTGTTTTGTTTTTTTTTGTTTGTTTGTTTTTGTTTTTGTTTTTGTTTTTGGTGAATATTTTTTAAAATTTAAGCAATTTTTTAACCAATTTGTCTCTCATCTTAGTGTGTGCTACTCACGTTCTCACAATCGTGTGTGGGCCTTCAGTACTTCGGTCCGACTCCACAACTGCCATCATTTTTACTGCTCCACTTTCTTTCTGCTAAATACCAAAGAATAACAAAATCGCATAAGTCAAGGATTATCCTTTGCACACAATCAATAAAAATCATATCGCAATGACAATTTAAAATGCAGAAATATCACATCATTGGTATTTTTAAAAATTATTATAAATATTAATAATAATTAAAATTTTAATTTTTTTTTCATGATTTTATATGTTTTTTTAAGTACCATTGTTTTGTATTTTTCCCATTTAAAATTTGGAGGAGGATTCCCTCTTATTTATAAAGCATTGTTTGAGTTTATGAGACTCGTTATGATTTTATTTTGATGATTTGAATTATTTATTTTGTCAAGTACTTCATACATTTTATCCACACAAAATAATTAGGTTGATTTGGTAATTATAATTTATTCAATTTATCATGTTTGTCACAAAAAAAAAAAAAGACGTTAATTGTGTTTTTAAAAATAAACCATTAATTTTTTTTGGTGTCAAACGCAATAAAATTGAACATGTTACGATTATTAGATCTACCTAATTTTTGTATGCGGATGAAATACACGAGTGTAAATAAAATGAACAGTTTAGATCATCAAAACACAATTCGTGATAGATTCAACGGGCCAAAATAGCAACCATCTAGTGGATCGGAGAGAAGCTATCTATTTTTATAAAAAAATTATTTGCATAGCACTGTTCTAGCCAAATATAGTATATCAAATGTGAGAATAACTAAATAAGGTAAATTATCAATAAGTCTTATTTTTGTGACTTTATTATCCATTAAATTTTATTGATAGATTTATCAAGGGATAAATTTATTAGTTTCTCTTATTTTTATAAATAAATTTATAATTATAAATTTATCAATAAAAGTATAAATAAATATAAATAAGACGGATTGATAAGTACTCTTAGATAACATCGTTTTTTTTTTTTTTAAAATAAAATAAATAATACCTCACCCATCACAACGGGGAGTATTACACCAACTTTACAAAAGCCAATTTTCGTACAACTCAACAATCCTTAATTGTCTAGTACTAGTACAATGTACACTACAAAATAGGAATATACAAATGCACGTACAAAAATGTTTGGACACTCCTAAAAAAAAAATTCCAGACTTCTATTCTATCGACAATCCACAATGATATGTAAAGGTAAATATTAACTTTTTAATTCGTTATATATTTAATAATTAATGGTCCAATATCTTTATCAAATCATTATAAATGAATTTGTAAAAAATAGTGGCTAGCATTACTCATGGATATATGTGATTCCAAACACCAACTTTATAATATACAACTACATAAATAAAAAAAAAAAATAGAAATATCATTTCTTCTCTTTCACAAATGGACAAAAAGAGAATTTTTTTTTATTTTTTTATTTTTTTTTTGACATATTCATGCATGCATGCTTTGGTGTTTATTATAAGTGTTAGATTTTTATAATTGACAATTTCGTTTGATAAAAAAGAAATTTAGTTGTAATTTTATTTGCACTTTTGTTTTAGTGAGATTGTGAGTATTTAGATGGAAATCCAATCTGAATTGTACCTATGTAAAAGAGTTTGTGCTAACATTTCGTATCTTGAGTATTCCTTATTTGCCACTTTGTTGACTATGTACGAGGATTGAATGAAGAAGTCAAAGTTGTTTGAGCTATGTTCTGAACTTCTGAGAAACAAGTTTTACCACTCGAGCGGTAGATGTTGCGCTCGAGCAGTTGACCTATATGTTTGCACTGCCTTTACTCACACTGCTCGAGCAATAAAGTGTGACTCGAGCGGTCTTCACAACCTGTTTATCGTCCTGGATTCGACATTGACACAATGGATTCAACGTTGGGTAAAGCAATTTCGAGGTGAAGACGGTGGTGGAAAAGGCACATCGAGCTTGGTTCAATTTGGGCGTGAATTCGCTAGGTGATTGAGAGTTTCTTTGTGTAATTCCTTTGTCTTCTTAGTGGATTGTTTTGTGATTTTCGCCCATGATTTTTTATCACAATTGGAAGTGTTCTAATTGTGATTTTTTTTTTCACATTAAATTGTTGTGCTAATTTGTTATTGATTGTTTGATTGTTATTGTTATTTATTGTTTAAAATTGAAATATAATCACAAATCAATATCTCAAAATTTTTTAATTTTTTCAATAAGCATTAATATTGTCATTTTGTTTAATGAGTTTCTCTAATAGAAGATATGCCATGCTTATTTATTTATTAATAAAAAAAAAAAACCCCATAAAAGGCAAGTAAACTCTCTAGTTTACTAATTCAATTTTCAATAACTTCAGTGTTAGACCATTTTAATATCTTTTATTTATTTATATATTTTTGTTCATGAATTTTTTTTTGTTTTGTTCATAAATCTCATTTTGTTCATGAATGGAGATTCATTATTTTGGTGTCCTTTTGTCTTGTTCATGAATGGAGATTAATTAGAATTTATGAACTTGGTGGTGAGTAAATATTTGGATACACTCTCCCTTTTCTCTAGGTTCGTGGTCTTTATTTATTTTTTGGTGTATTTTGTAATGTCCTAGTGGCCTATAAATAGTTCTTCTCATATACTCTTTTCTACAACTAACACACCAACTATTTTCTATACAAGAGAGATTACTAGCAAAGAAGGGTGTTTTTCTTGGTGGAGCGTTGGGTTTACCATCTTGTGCAGAGTTGGCTTGAACCATACGACAAGTGGTCTGGCTGTTGTATCCTGGAGGGAACAAGTCATAGTTTTGTGACTGCTGCATCGGTATTTGGGTTCTTCCTACCGCAGTGGGCTTGATCTCCTTAAAGAAATCGAGATATCCGTGCCTCAACCTGATCTATTTGTATCTCATTTTCTTTGCATTATTTATCAATAAAATATATTTTTTCTAGTATTTTCACCAATATTTAGTACAACAATCATTGAGATATAATCATTGACTTTATAAATGAGTGGCAAAAATAAACATAATTTAAATCTTTTTTTAGCAAATGAGAGAGAGCTTGATCAATTCGAGATCAACCTACCCGAGTTCATCTCACCTACAAGTGAAATAGTATTTGAGTTCAAACTTAAAAATAAGCATGAAAATCATGCATGACTAAGCTAGGTGAGCAAGGCTCTTGACTTGATCAGACACTAGACTACTGGTTTACCTAGGTGAACTATCATTTATCCAAAAATATTATCAACTCTCAAATCCTGAAAATAGTAGCTAAATGCATATATATATATATATATATATGAAGAGAGAGAGAGAGAGGGAGACCCAAAGAGAGAGAAAATAAGAAAGAGAGTTTAAGAGAGAGAATGAGCGAATTCTTTTTCTGCTTTTTGATTTTCTGGTACAAAATCTTTTTCTGTAGTGTTTTTGTTTTGATTGCTATATAAAGGCAACCATAGTGTGAACACAATAAATGTCTGATTATTGCGTTAGGGAGTAAGGACCAACTGAATCTTTTATTTTATTATTTTTATTATTACAAATTAAGGCAAAATCTATTTTATCCATGTAATTTAGGTCAATTGTTTTTTTATCTCTTATTATTTAGAAATAGTCATTGTTGATTATTTTTGACACTTCAAAGCCATGAATGTAATTCAAGCGGGCCAGTAAGGATCTAAAAAGTCCTTACATATAATAAATGTCAATTTTTTATATCAAGCGATTGTGTTACACAGGCTTTGCACCGAGCAAAAGCTTATTGGTACCATAGGGTCCCTCATTGGTGTCAAATAATAAGGTCTCCCATCCCATGGCAACTGCAAGATCTTTAAGTTCTTTGATAACAATGTCAGTGTCACGATTATAAACATGCCTACCTGGCCTTAAAATTCTATCCATCTTGAGCATGATTGTTAAGATATTACATCTGCCTCAATTTTAGTTAGTATTACATAAAGTAATGTTTTTCCTAAAAATGTAAGGTGTATAATGCATGAAATAAAGCACGATACAAACAAGAAAGACCAAGAATTGTACCTTTTTTCCTCTACAAAGAAGAGTCCCACTGCATTCAGTAGGTCATATGCTCACACCTATGACAAATTTGAAAATTTTACTAAAAGAGCCAAAAAAGAGGATTAATGAAAAATTTTACACATTGTAATGCCTTGTGTGATAACATAAAATGGTTCCATAACAAAAAAGAAGTTCTTGGACGATTTAGGGCTCGTTCAAACTATTTTAATAACTTTTTGGCTTTTTACAAAAAGATGTGCAGAAAAGTAGAGAGAATGATGTGACAACTTATAGTATTTTTTAATTTAATTTTATTTTATTTTTGACTAAAATGTATAGTTGACAAACATGACTTTAATAATTATCTAGAGTTATGAACGACTATTTCTTATTCCATAGCACAAGGCAGGGCACGATAAGCTTTAAAAACAAACATTCTAAAGATCTTCTCAAGTTATAGAATCTCGGTAGATTGAAATCAGTGAAAATTTTCAAATGCCTCGAGTCAACTTCAAGCACAAGTACCATTGATCTATAATGACTTGATACAATGATGATGATTTAGTTTGAAAGAAACCAAACCAAACCAAACCAAACCAACCCAAGCCTTAAGTCCCATCAAATGGGGTCGGCTACATGAATCTTTCTTCTCCATGCAGCCCTATCAAAGGCCATTTTGTTGTGAAGCGAATTAAAGAAACCATTCAAATTATATTATCAATTATTATATATGCTTGAGTGTGGATTATGAAACCTTAATTTCATTCATCCATAAGTTTATTCACTATTTACTTAAATTATTTATTTATCGCATCTTTAAATTTAATTTCAATCAAACTAGAAATTGTTCACTAGATTAGGGTTTATTAACTTTGAAATTAATTAGTTTTCTAAAAATCATAAGTCTCTGTCAGTTCTTTAATAACCCTCATTCTTATCTTAGTCATGTTCATGAACATTTACATGAATTTTCCTTGTTAAGCTTGCATCTTTAGACTTTGATTCATTTTGCCTATGTAAAGGCTCTTGTTTTGTTTTGATGCCATCATGTTTTGCCTAAGTGTTACTTGCATGCTTTGTTCCTTGCTCAGTGTCTCAAGCCTAGGTCACACCTTTGAACCTCTTACACCTAGGCCGTTGGGTGCCAACACTTAGGACCATCTTGGAAACACTCTGGTTGACCTCCACCTTCACCTAGGCATATTGGCCGAGATGTGTATCATCTAGGCCCAGATGTCAATCATCTAGGCGTCCTAGATCCTTGATCCTTGAACCTAGCCACCTTTTATTCCGGGACTGGTATGACCTAAGCTGAGGTGTGGCACATCTAGGCCGAGGTGTGGCATAGCTAGGCCAAGTGTTATCCTCCCTAGCCAAGATCATCGAAACCCTCTTGCCGAAGCCTATGTCCTAATCCGAGATCCTTACCTTGTCAGAATGCCCATGTCACCTTACTTGTGTAGACACCCCATTTTTGACCGTCCTCAAGACTTGGACGTCATCATTTGAACACTCGATGATCATCTATGCTCGTGTTCGTTTTGAGTTCCTGAAGGTCTCGGCTGCGCGCCTTTCCTTAGAACCTCTCAACTTGTCTGTTTTGTGCTTGGTTGTGGACCAAGGACTTATGGTTTTTTTTTCTGAGGGAAGGGGGGTGGCTTGTTGGCCTCCCTACAACCCATCGGCCAAGCCTTGTGCTTATCAGCCATGTCTTCTCTCCATCGGCCATAAGTGGTGGCTGGTTGGCACATTTATTGGCCGGTCGGCACCCTTTTTGGCCAATTGGCCATATCTTTTGGTCGAGGCCTTTTTATTTGCTTTTGCAGATATTTTTGTGCCAGCTGTGACAGCTGGTGAGCACAGATTTCATCCTCCATACACGTGTATGGAGGGATTGAACCAAGCCCTTAGCTTTTCCAACAAGCTTAGGACTTGATTTTCTATAAGAAGGGAGGCCCCTCTCCCTTTCCAGCGGTTCTAAAAAATTGATATACAAAACATATATCTCTCTCTATATATTTCCCTTTCTCTCTCTCTCTCTCTCTCTCTCTCTATATTGCTTGAAAGTGTGTTTTGTCTTCACTTTTGCACTACAACAGCTAGTAAAGCACCATTGCTTTGTTGCTGAGGTACTAGAGGACCTTGTTTAGACTCTCAAAGTTTGTTTTCTTTGGCTCAAAAGTGCTGGTTTACTTTGGTTCTTCAAGGGTGAGTTGTTACCCCTTTTAAGCCTTGTTTTGCTTAAGCTTTTGGCCCCATTTGCATACTATTTTAGGCCTTGTTTTCAACTGAAAAAGGTTCTCATTTTAAGTGCTTAAAGTGTTTGTTTAAGGCCTCTTTGGTGTTGGGGGTGGTCTACCCCCTTTTGTGCCTTGTTTGGCCTTGTTTTGAGCCATTTCTTTTAGGCCTTTGGATCGGCCTTGTTTGGCCTCTTCACCACTGAAATCTAGAGGATTTTCAGTGGTAGAAATGTGGTTTTGAAGCCTAAAATAGGAGGGGGTTTCCCCCCCTCCCCTACTCTTGTTGGCTTGTGTTGATGGCCAACCAAAAGAGCATGCATTTCTATCTTCTTGAGGCTTTGTTTGAGCTCATTTTTGTGACTTTCCAGACCTTCCATAACTCTATTTTGGGCTGTCTTGGTCACCCCTTGCATGCTTCTTGTACTCGTAGTATAATCCTACTTATAGCTTTGCAAAGAAGCATGTCTTTCTTGCATGTTTTGGCTCCATCTTAGCATATTTTGGGCCTTATTCTAACATGGTATAACTCTGTTTTGGGTTGGTTTGATTGTCTCTTGCATGCTCAATACACTTGTAGTGTAATCCTTGCAAACTAGTCTTGTATGCTTAAGGTTTTGGCTCATCTTTCTAGCATGTGTTGATTTCATTCCAGCATATTTTTGGTCACTATTTAACATGTCATAACTCTGATTTTGGTTAGTGGAGTCACCTCATGCTTGGTTTTGGTAGGTGTAGTGTAATCCTCCTTGTTGGCCTTGTATGCTCCATGTTTCATGTCTCTAATTCTAGCATATGTTGGCTATGTTTAATCATGTTTCTAGCATTGTTTTGGCTTGCCTTGGGATTGTTTTGAGTCACCTTGGCCCTTGGGGCTTGCTTGATATGGCCATAGTGTAAGTCCCTTGGTTAGCTTTAAGCTTTAGGCCTACTAGCATGCTTTATTTGTCATATGTGCATGATTTAGCTTCATTTGGAATGTAATTTCAGAGTTTACTTTATTGCTACACTCTCATATTTGTCACTTCGTCATCATGTGTGAGAGTTGTGCTCTTATGCCTAGTTGATGAGCCATCACATGAGCATGTGTTCTTGGCCCTTTTGTGCCTAAGTTTTGGTGTGTTGGCCACTGTTTTGGACATGATTGAGGTCTGTCCATATTCGGTTGAAGTCCATATAGCATGTTGTTTGCATGTTGTTGCATTACATTGTGCTCGCATGTTGTTTGCATGTTGTTACATTGCATTGTTGTTTGCATGCTTATGTTGCATTGCATTGTGTTTACATGCTTGTTGCATTGCCTCATGTTTGCATGCTTGAGTTGCATTGCATTATGTTTGCATGCTTATTGTTTGCCTTGTGTTGGTCGCATGCTAGTTGCATTGCATGTGTTTGGATTAGGGTGTTAATCCAAACACGAGAAACGAGGGACATTTCGTACTTGAAGTGACAAAACGTGCCTCATTTCTCGATTGCCGACCCTCTTGATCATGCATGATAGAGGTTAAGGCACTTATGTGTTATTTGTGCATTCATTGATATTGATTTGTGCAACTTGGCCTCTTTGGCCATCATGCATTGAGATGCGCGATTGATGGCTTGAGAGCCGAGCATTACACTCCTTTGAGCTTTAGACATGATAAGGAGTGTGGTCGCACACACATTTTCTTACAAATACACTACCATGCCTCTGTTAGTGCTCTGTTGCAGCAAAAGGGAGAATTTGCAGGAAGCAATGGCCGATCGGCCATCAAAGCCTGCCGATCGACCATCAAAGTCTGTCTATCGACTATCAAATTGGCCAATAGCCATTAACTTTGGCCGATGGCCATTCCTCTTGGCCGACTGCCCCTCAGCATGTTCCTAAGGTGGATCTGAAGCATATTGGAAATTGGCACAATTTTCAGAAGTCTAAAAGAGTGCAAACAGAGGCAACATGAGGCACGGTAGTGGATTTCCAAGCGAAACCGACCGAGCATGCATCACTTCCTTGCCGGCGAGGCCATCTCTTTACTTATGATTAGTATGATTAGTTCGTGTATACTAGTCATTTGTTTTGTTTTGTAATATTCTAATTAGCTTAGCATAGCTATTTGTTTCAATTTGAATTGTAATAATTAATTAGCTAGAATTAGTTAATTAGTTTCGGCTTGTAATTAATTAGCTTAGCGTAGCTAGTTAGTTGATTTATTCGGACCCTCTGTCGAGAGGGCGAATTTTGTAATAAGTGTGCGTGTGTGTGATGCATGTCTTCCAACCCCACATCTTTCTCCCTTTTACTTATCTGCTTTTGATGGTTAGTTTAGGGTCATTTTCAATTAGCATCCTTATGCTTCGCATGTTTACATTCATTCATTTGTTTTGCATGCACCGGGCTCGGCGCATCATACAAACTGCATTGTATTTCAATTCCTATTTGAATACATGTATCGAGTGTTGCATTCACATGACATCTTAGAATAGCCGAGCCTATCTCAATTGCATTTTGCATGAGTTGCATTAGGCATTCTTGACATAGCTAGGGTCATGCATTGATTTCTAACCTAGCTTTTGTTTTGGCTTGGAGTACTAGGTAAGCTTTTACGCATTAGCATATTGCATGAGATGTGTATGTTGCCATGATAGCATGCTTGCCATGAGGCTAACTGCTTATGTGTTTAACTGCATGAATGCCCGTGGATGAATGTTGGATTGCTTAAATTGGAACAATTCATCAAAATGCGAGTTTTAAACCCACTTGAAGTGGCAAATCACCATGTTTTTTAAGCCCACTTGAGGGTGGCAAATCCGCATCTTAGCCTACTTGCGAGTAGCACTTTCAAAACATTTTCGAAAAACAAATATGAGATGTTTTGTTCCAACTTGAGCGATTTAGTCTATACTTGTATACTGTGCGCATCACATAGTAATTATAAATTAATAATCGGAATAAGAACACATGTGTTTTCAAAAACAACATATCATGTTAGTAGAGGCCGATCTTTGATCAGGCGAGCGAGGGTGCTCATTTCAGGACATTCCCCTCTTGTACCCAAGTTCCCGAGCCGAGGCAACTTTGGTGATGACGGACACGTGGCCTTAGGCACGAGTCAGGGTTTCCTAAATTTCCCAAAACAAAATATTTAGGTGGCGACTCTGAAATCTGGCAAAGCAGTCCATGTTTGGCGCTTTTTGATTAAAATCGAGTTTCCAAAACAATTTGCCGGATTTGGACTCTTTGGTGATTTATCAGTCTTACATTTCACTTTATGAGATTAGATTCAGAACTGTGATAGGAGTCTGAACTATAGTAGCTAAGAACTACAATTCGCGCCCTCGCATGCAGAGCGGAGTTCGGGCGATCTGCAACTTGTTATACACACTTTGTCATACTCTTGTCTTGTCATTCTGGCACCTTTTTGAGGCGATCCAACCAGACGCTGCCACGTGTCCCAGCAGAGGGTTAAGTCAGTAAGCTATTGAGAAAACATATCATTTGCTATATATTTTCCATAAAAGAGAGAGAAGCTCTAGGAAGAGGAAGAGGAAGAAGGAGTTCTTGAGAGAGAAGTAGATTTCCAAGCTTGATCCTTAGAGTTTGAACCGTTTGATTCATGTTTTGAGGTTAGAATCTTGATCTACTCTTGTTGTTCTTTATATTGATCCGATCACAGTGCATGATCTAGCATGATTCATGAGCCATGCATTGGTTTAAAGTTTGCTTTGGAAAGAGAAAGTGATGTTCATGTGTTCTTGAAGAAAAAAACCAAGTTTTGATCCGAAAGTTTATAACAAGTCTCATGTTTTTGTGTTTGTTTTCATGAAATCCTCAAGTATGGGTACCCAGGTCCTTGTTTTTGAACTCATGTCATGAAATCTCAGATTTTGTAATAACAAGTTATGATTTTAGCATTCATGTTCTTCATGTTCTTTAAGGAGGAAACCCAGATTTTCAGACTTCATTTGCCTAAGTGTGGTCATTGAGACCCACCCTTGCCTAGATCTCACACCTAGGCCAAGCATCGTATCTCACCTTGGCCTACCTTGCATGACCACTTGCACCTTAGCCTATCTTGCATGCACACCTAGGCCAACCACCACACACCTAGGCCTAGGAGACCACACCTCGGCCAGGAGGTGTGGAACCTCGGCCAAGACTTCCTGAGTTCACCCAGCTAAGCCATTTTGGCCTAGATCATCTCTGTGCATCCATTCCAAGACCTGGTTGGTACCCAGCATGTTTGTCCCTAGATGAAAAACTGTGTTTTAACTCCCAGCACATGTTTTGCTCTGTCTTGACTTGGCTTTAGAAAGAAATTCCAGGATCATTTGCACTCATGTAAAGCTTATTTTGAGAATGCATTTCATATCCATCTTTGAGCATCTCTTCTTGTCTTCTTGAAATGCATTCAATGAGATTTATTATGTACTTGTAGGCCTTGGATCCTTGCTTTAATCCCCACACCTGAAGAGCTATGTGAGTGGTATTTTTAATAAAGCTATGTTATAATGTTTTAATAAACTTTGCTTTGTTTCGTTTTGGAAAAGTATTTGTTCAAGTATGAATGATTATCCTTAGTTTTTGTATCAAGTATTATCATGTTTTGATAACATTCTTGGAAAGTCCTTAGTGCTAAGTGACTATAATGCAACTAGTACCCTTATTTGAGATATCTCCCTTGCCACCGACGGTCTTGTACAGGTGGGTTTGTCTAATCGATTCCGGGTCGATTATTCCCTTGTTTTGTCAGGAATGTCATCCCTTGTATTATGTTGATGCTAGTAAACATCCCTTGAAGCTTTGAAAGACTTTGATAGATGAACTTGGTTCATCCCTTGATTTTGTACAAGCTATGATATGTATGGTTTTGATAAAGATCTCGGATGTCATTCATTCATCCAAACCTTTATTACTAATATCATTCACTGAGTATCCAAGCTCACCTCCCCTTTATATATATGTAGGTGACGAGCAAGAGACAGTGACACCTAAGATGTTATGTGCAAGATATTTTGGATTCATGTTTTGTGTCATCTTGAAGATTATGCTTCTTAGTTGAAATTCATGTCTTTTGTATATTTCGGCTTGAGAAGCCTTTTGATCAAGATGTAACCTGTACTTATTTTATTTGTATCCAAGTTGTAAACCCTGTTAAGATGTATGTCATTTCATTTGATCTATGCATAGCTCTTATGGACTACTTAGATTTAAATTTATGCTTCCGCACATGTAAGCCCTGTATGTATGCTTTGATTGTGTGTGACTTGGTAAGTTGGCCTTTGGTAATCTCGGATTACTGGCCATCATGGCACCATTCTACTAGGGGCGGAATGGGGTCGTGACAGATTGGTATCAGAGCACGAGTTTCTTATAGTACGTTATTCACACACTTTGAGTCCTAAAGAGCATAGGATTTCCCTTAGAATGATGTTAGGGTTGCATCATACTGCTTGCTACTTGACAAGATGTGCATCATCTCGACAAGAACATTTGTTACTTGCATACATGTCTATTTGTTCCATTTGTTTTAAAAAGTCACATTTTGCATACTCCTACCATCATGAGAAAGGGTAGACCTCCAGTTAGCCGAGATCAATCCGAGGACAGGTTAGACAGATTGGAAAGAATGGTAGAGGGTTTGGCCCATGAGTTAAGGCAAGCCAGGCAACAGAACGCTAGTACTACATCTACTCAGGCCGAGCAGACAGATGGCCGACGTGTAGTTCCACCTCCACCAGTGCCGCAAGTGCCTCCACAGCCAGCTTTGTACGGGGACGGCTTGTTGACCTTGATCAAAGAATTCAAGAAGATGAATTCGCTGAAATTCCATGGAGGTATAGAGCCAATGAAGGTAGAAGCATGGGTTCTCGAGATGGAGAAGTTGTTGGAGATCTTTCCCAACACTGACGCTCAGAAGGTGTCATTGGCAGTATTCACACTGGAAGACGATGCTCGTAGGTGGTGGATGATGATCCGAGAAGGTAATCTAGGCCTAACTTGGGCTAGATTTTTGGAGTTATTCTATGACAAATATTTGCCCCTTAGTGTCCGAGATCGCAAGACCACCGAGTTCCAGACTTTGACACAGGGCAACAGGACGGTGGCTGAATACGACTATGTTTTCACCGAGTTGGCAAGATATGCACCTCACATAGTAAATGATGAATATAAAAAAGCTAGGAAGTTTGAAAGTGGGCTTCGTGGACCGATACAAGATCGAGTTAATATGCTCAACATGCCGACTTACGCCGGAGTATTGGACAAGGCCATCGTGGCAGAAGCTAACTTAAACAGATATCAGAGTTTAGGAGAAAGTCAGAGAAAGAGGCAAAACTATGACAACCGCCGAATATCGTTTGATGCCAAGAAGAAGGCAAATGTGGGCAGTTCAAGCACCTCAAATCAGGGAAGTGGTACCAGGCCAACATGTTCAAGTTGTGGGAAGCCACATTTTGGAGTTTGTCGTTGGACGTCTGGAGCTTGTTTTGAATGTGGTGAGATGTGTCATCTTGTGAAAGACTGTCCTAAGACGAAGACTAATGATGGTAAGAAAAATGGAAATACTTCGGGTTCTGCACAGAAAGGCAATGTCGGAAAAGGACAAATGAGGAAGGGCAGAGTCTTTGCATTAGTGCCAGGAGACACCCAGAGTGCCAAGGCAGTGGTGTCAGGTATACTTCCAATTTGTTCTCGAGATGCATATATATTGATTGATTCGGGTTCCACGCATTCATTTGTATCTGCTAAGTTTGCCGAGAAGTTAAATAGGGAACTAGAACCCCTTGGTTATGTGTTATCTGTGTCTACTCCATCTAGGAGAACTATGACTATTGCATCCATTTATAGGGCGTGTATTGTTGTGATTGGTAATGTTGAATTACTGGTTGATTTGATGTCGTTGAACATGACTCATTTTGATGTTATATTGGGAATGGATTGGTTAGTAGTTAATCGTGCATCCATTAATTGTGTTTTCAAAAGCGTCACCTTGAAACCCCCAAACCAAGCCGAGGTAACATTTTAGGATAAAGGAGTAGTATCTCCACCTTACTTGATCTTATCCATGAAGGCTTATAAGTTGATCCAAATAGGGTGTCTAGGTTATTTGTGTAGCATACTAAGTAATTTGAATGGAAACGTTGAATTGGCCGATATCCCAGTTGTTAATGAATTCCCCGACGTCTTTCCAAATGAATTACCTGGCCACTTAGTCGATAGAGAAATAGAATTCACTATTGACGTTATACCGGGAACGCAACCTATCTCCAAAACGCCCTATAGAATGGCCCCAACCAAGCTTAAAGAATTGAAACTGCAATTACAAGAGTTGTTGGATAAGGGTTTTATTAGGCCGAGCACTTCACCTTGGGGAGCGCCAGTTTTATTTGTTAAGAAAAATGATGGTGCACTTCGTCTATGTATTGATTACCGAGAACTGAACAAGGTAACCATTAAGAATAAGTATCCATTGCCGAGGAATAATGATTTGCTTGATCAATTACAAGAAGCACGAGTCTTTTCTAAAATTGATCTCAAGTCGGGCTACCATCAGCTCAAGGTGAAAGCCGAGGATGTTGAGAAGACTGCTTTTCGGACAAGGTATGACCACTACGAATTTTTGGTAATGCCTTTTGGAGTGACTAATGCTCCTGCAGCATTCATGGACTTGATGAACAGAGTCTTTAAGCCATATCTAGATGAGTTTGTGGTTGTTTTCATCGACGACATATTGGTCTATTCCAAGAGTAGTGATGAGCATGAGAAGCATTTGAGACTTGCCTTACAGATTTTGAGAGACAGAAAGTTGTATGCCAAGCTTAGCAAGTGTGAGTTTTGGTTTTCCAGCATTTCATTTTTGGGCCATGTGATCGATGAAGAGGGTATCTCGGTTGTTCCTAGCAAAATTAAAGCCATTGTGAATTGGCCAACGCCGACTACAACTAATGTGTCTGAGATTCGTAGTTTTCTGGGTTTGGCAGGTTATTATAGGAAGTTTGTGAAAGACTTCTCAAGGATTGCAGTGCCATTGGCCCAATTGACTCAGAAGGGAGTGGCATATTGTAGACACCTCATTTTTGACCAACCTTAAGACTCAGACATCATCGATTGAGCACTCAGTGATTGTGCATGTTGTGCTCGTTTTGAGGTTTCGAGGTTTTCGACTAAATGCCTTGCCTCCGGGCCTCTGAACTCTTTGTGCTTTGGCTCAGTTTGTGCCCAATTGACTCAGAAGGGAGTGGCATATTGTAGACACCCCATTTTTGATCGACCTTAAGACTCAGACATCATCGATTGAGCGCTCGGTGATTGTGCTTGTTGTGCTCGTTCTGAGGTTTCGAGGTTTTCGGCTGAATGCCTTGCCTCCGGGCCTCTGAACTCTTTGTGCTTTGGCTCGGTTTGTGGACCAAGCCCTGTTTCTCTTCCCCGGAGGGAGGGAGTGGTCTATAGACCACCTCTTTGTGGTCGTAGACCACTTTTCGTGGTGGTAGACCATTTTTCTTGCTTGGAGACTAGTTTCCGATTTTCGGAGCCTTCAGTCGTGTGCCTTGTCTCGGGACCGCTTAACGTCCTTCGTTTGGCTTGGTTTTTGAACCATGCCTTGTTGCCTCTACCTAGAGGGGCACTGTGGTTCCAGAGACCACTTTTGTGGTCGTACACCACTTTTTATGCCCGTAGACTAGTTTTCGAGGCTTCCGGCTGCGTGCTTCGCCTCCCGAACTTTTGTCTTGCATCCTTTTTTGTTTGTTTTTGGTACAAACCTTGTTTTCCTTGTTTGGAAGGTGATACAAGGGTGGGAGACTAGTATTTCCCCTTGGAGACCACTTTCTTCCCCACCAGCCAGTTTTCTAGTCAGACAACTGGTTTTCTTGGTCTTTGGGCCACCTTTTCTAGTCGGCCACCACACCACCACCTTCTTTTCAATGTGTAGACCACCTTTGCACAGTGGCCGACCACTTTTTCTTCTGGCCGACCACTTCCACTGGTTGGCCGACCGGTAGAAGTAGCTGGCCGACCACTTCAACTAGTCGGCCACTTTCCAACTCATTCCTGGAGATATTTTCTTTCCAGCTGTAACAGTTGGAGGGCACAAAAATCATCCTCCATACATGGCCTTGAACCCTTGGCTTCTTCAAGAAGCTTGAGCTTTTGTTTCCGATAAGAGGGAAGCCCCCCTCCCTCCTCCAGGTTCAGCTTTTTGGTGAGAGAGTGATAGATACACCTTTATCTCTATATCTCTCTCTTTGCTTCATTTTTGTGGCTTAAAGTGCCCTTTTGTCATACTTTAACACACAAACACACACTCAAACACCATCCTTTTGTTGCTGAGGTGCTTAGTAGCTGGTTTTGAGGTTTTTGGTTTGGTTTGAGCTTGAAGAAGCTGCTGGAGTTGTAGCTTTGAAGGTGGTCTTCAAGGGTGAGCTTTTAACCTTTTAAACCCCCATTTTTGCTTAAGATTTTGGACCTATTTGCATAGTGTTTTAGGCTTAACTTCCTACTGTAAAAAGTTCTAATTTTTGGTCCTTAAGATCTTTGTTTAAGGTCATTTTTGTGTTGGGGGTTGTTTACCCCCTCTTAGGCCTTGTTTGGCCTAGCTTTTGTGCCTTCTTTTTAAGCCTTTGGGACCACCTTATTTTGGCCTTCTCACCACTAAAACTCAGAGGAATTTCAGTGGTGGGAAGGGTGTTTTGAGGTCCCAAATAGGAGAAGGTCATCCCCTCTCCTTGTGTCTTCAATACTTGCTTTGAATGCCTCATGTGTGAGCATGTTTGTTAAGCTTATGTTGACCATATCTTAGCTTGTATTTGGGCTTATTTTAGCATGGCATGCCACTGTTTTTACTTGGTTTTGTCACTCCATGCATGCCTTATACACTTGTAGTGTAAATCTTATAAACTAGTCTTGTATGCTTCATGAAGTAGCATGTCATTCTAGTTTGTTTTGTTTCCATTTCATCATGTTTTTGGTGTTTTTTTACCATGCCATACCTCTGTTAGGGTTTGGTTTGGTCACCTCTTGCATGCCCCATGCACTTGTAGTGCAATTCCATGAAATAGCCTAACATGCACCATGCTTTAACATGTCATTCTAGCATGCTTTTGGCTTAACTCTAAGAAGCTTTTGTCCATATTTTAGCATGCTTAAGCTCTGATTTTTGTTGTTTTGGTCATACATGCCATGCTTTGTATAGCCATAGTGCATTCTAGCTTGTTAGCTTTGTGTATCAAGTCCACTGGCATGCTTTACTTGGACTATTTGAATGATTTGAAATCATTTGTTATGTGATTTCAGTCCATGTTTCATGGTCATACGCTCACATTTTTCACTTATTCAATGCGTTGGAGGGTTTCCCCCTTTATGCCTTAACATGATCATTGCCCATGCCTAAGCTTGCGAGCTATCATTTCAATGTGTTTTTGGGGTTATTTTGCCATGATATAACTCTGATTTTTATTGGTTAAGTCATCTCATGCTTGGTCTTGGTAGGTGTAGTGTAATCCACCTTATTTGCCTTGCATTCATCATGCCTTATGCCCATCATGCTAGCTTGTTTTGGCTTCCTTTGATACATGTTTTAGTATCATTTTGACTCATGTTCTAGGACTGTTTTGGGTTGCCTTGACCATATGCCTCATGAATTGCATAGTTGTAGTGCAATTGGCCTTGCTACCTTGTGTTTTGATGCCTCATGCATGTTATCTTTGAGCTATTTGGATGATTTGGCATCATTTAATACTTGATTTCAGGGCATGTAGCATTTTCATATTCTCATGCATATCACTCTTTAATTGTGGTTCAAGGGTTGTGCATTATTGCCTTGTTTGGGCCTAGTATGTATGCCATCTTGCCCAGACCTTTGGACCCCTAACTTAGCATGTTTTGGTCATTGTCTTGACCTATTGTAGCTCTGTCCATGGTTGTTTCATGCACTTGTACCATGTATTGCATGCCCCCTTTGTAGTCCTCTTCACTAGCTTCATGCTTTAGGACCTTTGCATGCTATACTTGTGTTTGATTGAATAATTTGGCATCATTTCACACTTGATTTCAGAGCCTTTAGTGTTGTCACACTTCCATGTTTATCACCCCTTGAGCACCCTTGAGGGTTGTGTTCTTAGGCCTAGTTGATGGGCTAATACTTGTGCATGTTTGCTTGGTCCTTTTTGTGCCTTTGTTTCATCATTATGGCCACTGATTTGGGCTTGGCTGAGGTCTGTCCACTTTCGGTTTAAGTCCATTTAGCATTGTGTATGCCATGTAGTTCATCGCATTGAGTATGCCATGTTGTTTGCATGTTGATTCATCGCATTGTATATGCCATGTTCTTTGCATTGTGTATGCTTATATTACATTGCATTGTGTATGCATGCCATTAGCCTTGTTAGGTTGTTCATGTTACATTGCATGTTTGCATACTTAAGTCATTTTGGATATTTGCATGCTTGTGTTACATTGCATTTTTGCATGCTCCATGATAGCATTGTGCATGCCATGTTATGTGTTACATTGTGTTTAGATTAAGTGTTAATCCAAGCATGAGAAACGAGGGACGTTTCATACTTAAAGTGATGAAACGTGCCTCAATTCTCGGTCGCCGATGCTCTTGATCACACATGATAGAGCTCTAGGCATTTATGTATTTACTTGTGCATTCATTTCATATTGAATTGTGCAACTTCGCCTCGGCCATCACGCATTAAAATGCACGATTGGTGGCTCGACGGTCGAGAACCACACTCCTTTGAGCTTATGAAATGATAGGGAGGGTGGTTGTGTACACATATCTTGCAAATACATTGCCATGCCATTTCTTGCTCTCTGTTGCAGCAAATTGGAGAAGTGCAGCAACAACTGGTCAGCCAGCCAGAAAAAATAGCTGGCTGACCACTTTTTCTGGTTTGTAACAACAAAAAGTGGTCGGCAGGTGATCTCCAGCATCAACAACTGGTCGGCCACCCTCCCACAGGTCCCCAAGGTGAGTTGGAAGCTTTTCTAGAGCTTGGTGCAAATTTCTGAGAGCAATTGCAAACAGAGGCAAATTGGGGCATCGCAATGGATTTCCGAACGAGGCGACCGGACATGCATGCACTCTTCTCCCTCTGAAGCTCCTGTTTTACTGTTTTACTTAGCTAATTTGTTTAGCTAGTTCATGCTTTGGTTTTGTAATTAAGTAGTTAATGCGTATAGCTGCTTATTTGTTTTGTAATAGCTTAATTAGTTAGCTTGTTAGTTAATTAGTTTTGTTTGTAATAATTAGCTTAATTAGCTTAGATTAGCTAGTTAGCTTTTTATTCGGACCCTCTATCGAGAGGGCCAATTGTTGTAATAAGCGTGCGTGTGTGTGATGCATGTCTTCCAATCTCCATTTCTTTCTCCCTTTTACTTAACCGCTTACGATGGTTAGTTCTAGGGCATATTTCAATTAGCATCCTTATGCTCGCATGTGTGCATCATTCATCTGTCTTGCATGCACCGGGCTCGATGCATCATACAAACTGCATTGTATTTCAATACATTTACTTGAATACGTGTTCAACAGCATGTTATCAAGTCGCATTTCACATGACAACTTCGAATAGCCGAGCCTATTTTAGTTGCATTTTAGCATGTGTTGCATTAGCCATCTTAACATGAACTAGGATCATACATGATTTCTAACTAGTTCCTTGTTTTGGCACGGAGTACACTGTGAGTGTTTACGCTTTAGCATACTACGTGTGTTATTGATTGCCATGAAAGCATGCTTGCCATGAGGACTGAAAGCATGATTGCCATGAAAGCATGCTTGTACATGAAGCAAATGACCAAAGTGGATCAAAACAGTCCCAAATCATGCAAAAGTAAGCCCCAAAAACCACTTAGATGGCATCTAAATGATCTAATCCTAAAGGCATACACAATGGCACAAACATGGAGCATGAAACACCAACCTCTTAAAACATGAAAGGGGCATCAAATGCAAGCATACAAGCATACCATGAGGATTGAAATGACATGGCCAATGGTTCTAAACCACTGAAATAGTGCAAGTAAAGCATGCTAGAGGGGTCAACACTCAAGGCTCATAAGAGGGATTACATGGTAGCTATACAAAACAAATCATGGACGACCCAAATGACCAAAAACAGACCTTAATCACATCAAAACATGCACAAAAGCTTCTCAAAGCTAAGCCAAAACAAGCAAGCATAGTGGTCTAAATGCTAGATACATGTTAAGGCAATTTCATGGCATTACAAGACAAGTATGCTAAGCATGCATGGTGTGTCTAAACCAATTAAAAACAGTGCTACATCATGATAAAATAAGCACAAATAACACTTAAGACATGGCCAACATGAACTTAAAAATGGTGCTCACACATGAGGCTAAAATGGCCAATATTGAAGACAACAAGGAGAGGGGATGGCCCTCTCCTTCTTAGGACCTTAAACCACCATCCGCACCACTGAAATCCCTCAAGATTTCAGTGGTGAGGAGGCCCAAATAAGATGGTGTAGACACCCCATTTTTGACCGTCCTCAAGACTTGGACGTCACCGCCTGAACACGCGGTGATCATCCATGTTTGTGTTCGTCTTGAGTTCCCGGAGGTCTCGGCTCGCGCGCCTTGCCTCAGGATCTCTCGACTCGACCGTTTCGTGTCTGGTTTTGCACCAAACACCTGTGCTTTGCCTTGGAGGGGCAGGGAATGCCTTGTGAGGCATCCCCACACACCATCGGCTGTGGCTAGAGGCCACCGGCTAGTTTTTGTTGCCACCGGCACTATATTGTGCCGGTCGGCACTCTTTTGTGCCGGTCGGCACTAGTTTTGGCAAAATGACCATTTTGCCCTGCCGACCACTTTACAGCTGCTTTATGAGATATTTTTAGACAGCTGTTTAGCTTTGGCTTCCCCTCCATACACGTGTATGGAGGGGATGAGCCTTTGGTTGACTTAGCTTGTAAGCTTTGGTGGCCTATAAGAGAAGGGCTTCTCTCTTGGCTCAAGGGTTAGAAAATTTTGGTGAGAAAGGTGAGAGGGAGCTCTGGTTTTTTTTAGGGTTAGGTTAGATACATATCATATCTCTCTCTTCCCTTTGTATTCTAGGTGTTTTAGTTCATATTATTGCACCTAAACACCTAGTCTTTCACCTTTCCTTGGTGTTCTCAAAGATCAGAGCTTGTTCTTGAGGGTTTTGACTGGTTTGGAGCTCAAGGAAGCAACAAGATCACCATTGTTGAAGAGGTCTACAAGGGTAATCACTTTACCCCCTTTTTACCCCATTTTTGCACTCCATTTTTCTATATCTTAGAGCTGTTTTTGTGCTTGGTGTTTAACACATAAAAGTTCTGATTTTTAAGCCTCTTTATTGTTTATTAAGAGTGCTTGGTGGTTTGAGCAAGTTTGATCACCCTTAGGCCTTGAAAAGGCCCTTTTTTGTGCCATTTTGTGAGAGATCCGAGACTTTGGTGTTAGGATCTCTTCACCACTGAAATCTTGAGGGATTTTAGTGGTGAAGATGATGCCTTAGAGTCTCAAGAAGGAGAGGGCCACCCCCTCTCCTTGATGTCCTTGAAAAGGGCAAGATTTGGCTTCTTGAGGGAGCTTGTGCTTAAGTGTGTGTTGAGCATGTTTGGTTTGTTTTTCATGCTTATATGGCCATGATATAACATGTTTCTAAGTTGGTTTAGGTCCCTTATGCATGCTTAGCATAGTTGCCTTGTAATGCCTTTTGATCCTCTAACATGCCTAGGTTGTATGCCTTAACTTCTAGCATGTTTTAGGCTTGCATTTGTGAAGTTTTTGTGCTCAAAGTTCCATGTTTTAGGTCTGTCTCAAGTTGTTTGGACCAACCATAGCATGTTTAATATAGCCTCTTTGCATTGGGCTTGTTGGCCTTAAGAGCATGAGTGTGTAGCATGCCTTGCTTGCTTCATTTTTGACGGTTTGGAACCATTTTGCATGCTATTTCAGTCCTTCATACATGTTTGTTTGATTGCTTAGCATGCCTCTTTAATGCTTTAAGAGTATGTGTTAAATGCTCCATGTTTTGGCTTTAATGCATGCCTTTGGATTCATGCCATCTAGATGCCATCTAGGTGGTCCTTTAGGCTTAGTTTTATGTGTTAAAACTCTGTTTTTAAGTGTTTAAGTATTGCCATGTGTGGTTGTGCTAAGTGTGGTTCAAAGCCTCATTGATTTGCTTTGAACCTTAGACCATTTGCATGCTTTGTTTGGCTTGTTTTGTTGCATGATTTGGCATCATGTTTTGCATGAATTTTAGAGCTTTTCATGTATGCTAATAGTCCATGTTTGTGCCTCTTAGATGTGTTTGAGAGTTGCTTAATTGTGCTTAAGTGTTGGTGCCTTAACTTGTGCATGTGTGCATATGTGTTTGGCCCTCTTGACTTAGCATTTTGGCCACTGATTTTAGGACTATTTGAGTTGATTAATTCATGTATAAGACCATCCTTCCATTGGTTTGCATGCTTACCTTGCATGCTTGCTTGAACCCTTTGCATGAACATATTGCATAGTCCATGTTGCGTGCCTAGTTGACATGTTTAGGGTTGCATTTGTATTGTGCATGTTTGGTCTCTTGAGGTGAAGTATGATGGAGGTTGAGCGCCCTTGTTTGCTTGTTTGCATTGCATGCATTTGAAATCAAAGTTGCATTCTTGGTTCTTAGGGCCATCATGCATGGAAATGCGCGATTGGTGGTCCGGGAATCGAGGCACATGCCCCTTTGAGTCAATAACATGATAAGGGATGTGTTTGGTGCATAAATGGCTTGAATTATATTGTCATGCATAGATTTCCCCTCTGCTGCTGTGAGTTGCAGGTTCTGCAGGCATTCAGTGCCGGCCGGCACTATTTAGTGCCGACCGGCAGTCAACAAACAGCCGATGGCTTCTTTTTGGTGCCGGTGGCCTCCTCCTTCAGCCGGTGGTGTCCTACCCCAGCCGGTGGTGATCCCCAGTGCCCTGAGAGGCACTCCTGGGACTTTGGCAATTTTCTGAGGAGGAGAGCAGAGGAAACAGAGGCAATCCGTGCATGGCAGTGCGGTTCCGAGCCAGTCCCGAGCGCATGCTGCATTTGGCCCTCATCCCGAGGCGGTTTACTGTTTAATTAGATTAATTAATTTATCTGATTAATTTAGTTAATTTGTAATAATTAATTAGCTTGCGTAGTTAATTAAATTGTATATTCTTTCGGTCCCTCCGAGTGAGGGCGTATCTGTAATAAGTGTGTGTGAGTGGATGTATGTCTTCCAATCCCCACTTCTTTCTTCCCTTTTATTTACCTGCTTACGATGGTAGATTAGGGCACATTTAAATTAGCATAACTTATGCAATGCATGCGTGCATTCATGCATTTGTTTACATGCACCGGGCTCGGTACATCATACAAACTGCATCGTACTTTCGATTTATAAATTGAATACGTGCTACTCGCGCATTTCATACGCCATGTTTAGGGTTAGCCGAGCCTACTCTAGATTGCATCTATGTCTGTGTTGCATTAGCCACTTAAACATGAACTAGGTCATGCATGTTTTGCTAACCAGTCTCTTGTTTTTGGCACGGAGTACGATGTAAGTTTTTATGCTTTAGCATGTCGCATGCGTGTGAACGTTTGCCATGACAGTATGCTTGCCATGCGGCTAAATGCTTACGTGATAAATTGCTTGAATGCCTGTGGGTGGAGGTTGGATTGCGTGAGTTGGAACAACTCATTGAAATCCGTATTTTAGCCTACTTTCAAGTAGCAAAAACCAACACGTTTTTCGAGACAAAACGGATATGCAATGTTTATTTCCAAGTTAGGCAATCTAGTCTATACTTGTTTGCTGCGCGCATAACATAGTAATTCTAGGCTAATAACTGGAATAAGAACATGTAATGTTTTCAAAAAATGGATATCACGGTTAGTAGAGGCCGGTCTTCAGACCGGGCGAAAGGGGGTGCTCATAGCTGACCTTCCCCGATCATACCCAAGCTCCCGAGCCAAGTCACTTTGGTGATGACGGACACGTGGCCTTCGGCACCGAGTCAGGGTTTCCTAAATTCCCCCATTTTAAAAATATTTAGGTGGCGACTCTGTATCTGGCAAAGCAGTCCATGTTTGGCACTTCTTTCAAAAAATCTGTTTTCAAAACGATTTGCCGGATTTGGACTCTTTGGTTCGAGATTTAGAACCGTAACATTTGAGTCCTTCGAACTGTAGTGACCCAATATCGAACCAGAATTGGGGGGGGGGGATTCGCACTCCTCTCCCCGGGATGCGTTCGGGGACGTCTACAGTTTCTGGCGACTCCGCTGGGGATTGTAGAGAGCTTGACTCGAACTCGTGATATCCTGTTTTGACTACACTTATGTGTTTCTTTGCATTGCATGTGCATTGGTGCGCCTAGGACACCGTGTTGGCCATCTGCTATTGCTGAGCGGTTTGCCGGAGGCTTGTCTTGTCAAGGCATGTCCGTAAGGCTGACCGGTTATGGGCTCTGCCAGTATGGGAACACAAACCCCGGTTTTACCGGGGCACCCTTGTCGACCATTCGACCTAGTGCATATCGAAATCCGTAGTGACCATTCCCAAACTAGGACAGGTTGCTTACCCGATATAGGTTGTTTGAAACCGCTGCGTGCGTAGTGAAACCCTAGCTCCTGACAAAATAGGACAGGGAAACCCTACCCCAATATAGGGGTGTTTTGGTTCTCATTTATCTGCTATGTGCTTCTAGAGTGTATCTCTGCAGGAAAGTACCTGTCAGTTTACCAGTGCGAGTATCCGGCCCGAAGGGCACCAGTATCAGTGTTGTTGAGGAACCAGTTATATCTGCGGGTATCAGTTCAGTTCTGGAAGCAGTGATTCTAGGGAACAGTAATCAGTAGAAGAGATCAGTTGTTTAACTGCGTCTGTGTTTGATCTGTTTTGGGCTGAAATGCTGTCCGTTTTTCCTTTCAGTTCAGAGAGTCCAGAAAGTCGATACAGAATAGCTAGTGTTTTCCCTTGCTGGGGCAGGATTTGAGATGACGCAGAGTTCAGAGGAAATAGTGGTTATGACAGCCGCGTTGGATCAAGGGATTACCCTACAGAGTGAGACCGGCATTGATATGCCGCATCCTCCTAGGTCGCCCGCTACACACCCAATCTGGGCCCCCCAGTTCTATCAGGCTCGCGAGCCCACTACATTCGAGTTAATGGGGATGATAGGTGATCTCCAAAGATTTGTGGCATATCTCGCTTACGGGATGTCAGCCTCGCCACCGGTTGCACCGTATGCCGGAAATTTTGAGCCCCAAGAGCCCCCGCTACTGGGGCGGATTGTGATCGAGCTTAATCAGCCGGAGATGGCCTCCACATACAACAGTGATGTACCAGTACCAACCCAAACCTCTCATCAGGCTGAGGCCAGAGGTAAAAATGTGGCAAAGGCAGACGCCGACCCCATGGGACAGCTGCTGTGGGCAGTCGAGGCTTTAAAAGCCGGGGGGATGAACAAACAACAGGTATCTGCGATGACAACTAAAATTGTGAAGGATGCTTTTCCCACTCTACCTGAGGGTAGTTCAAGCCAGTCGGAAAATCAGGATAGACCCCGTTATGTTGAAACAGTTTCTCTCACTCCCAACCCCGTACCTGGGAAGGATCAGAAATTCAAGCCCGCACCTGCCGATCCGTTCGCCAGCACATCTAGCAGGAGCACTCAGGCTTCAAAATACCAACCCCGGGGGCGCAGGGTCTTCCATCCTCTCTACATGCCTTTGTCTAGGGCACTTCTGATTTTGGCCAAAAAGGGGCATCTTACACCCCTCGAGCCTAGGCCGCTCCCCAAACCCCTTCCAGCAGGACATGATGCCACTCAGTACTGTGCGTACCACCAGCAAACTGGCCAATCCACCGATAACTGCTTCCGCCTCCGCCATGAGGTGCAGGATCTGATTGACAACGAGGTTATCCTCCCACCCACCTCGGCTAAATTCGTCACCACTCAGTTGTTGGATTTTGAGGACACCGATACTGCGAATATGTAATTGGGATTCAACCGCCTGCGGGCAGCGCCTCGAGTTTTTGATGTGGCGTCTGGCACGCATTTTTTTTTGAGCATCTGCGAATGCTACTTTTGTAAATCCTGGCTTGGGCGCCGAGTCAGTCTTTTGCTTTGTTTTGAGTCTGTCTCTGTCTTGAGTTAGTCCTTTTTGCTTAAGGGTCTGTCTTGTTGTAACGAGTTAGTCCCTCTTTTGCATAGAATACTAGGTGACTCCGGGGTTGTTGCCTCAAGCACCGTTTTGTTTTGTAATTACTTCTTTTTGCTTTCTTTTTGGGTCTGTCTCTGCAGTGGAGCCAGTTGCATCCGAGGAACCTGAATGAAACAGCTGCGGCTACCGTGTTTCCGTATCTATTGTTTTGGGCTAGTTGTGCCAGAGAATTCGAATGGGGTGACAGCGCATTCCACCTGCTCTTTTGCGCCTTAAAAATTATTGCTTTGACCTAAGTTTTTCAAAACCTTTTTGAAAATTACGGTGAAAATGAAGAGGAAGGAATTCCTCGAGTTTTACAAAACTTTGATCAAAATTGAAAGAAAGAGAGGCATGCTAAGCCCTTAATGATCGAAATCATGCTTGTCAGCGTGAGTACTGAGAAGGACCCTGGCTTGATCCAGACTGGTTCCACACTGTCTTCGGCGCGAGCTATTCGTCGCCTTCTTAAAAACTTTTGAAAACAAAATGTTTTGCGCGGTCCTGCGAAGACCTGTGTGGAATCGCTCTCAAGATTGCGCAGCTCAGGATTGCTCTCAGCCTCGAGACTCGACCCCTCATTTTCAAACCTTGGACCAGCATCCAGAATGTTCAATAATTAGCTATCAATGCAAGGCCCGTGTGGCCAGACTCGAAGCAGCCCTCGATCAAGGGGCACCGAAATTGGAGCAAAAGACTAGAGTTCACCAGGAGAAGTTGGCAAAGCAACCGTGATTGATTCTCCTGCAAAGTACTGCAACAGTCATTCTCCCGAAAAAGGGGAGGCTTTGATTTCGAAAACCATTTGGCATGGACTTGCTACGCTTTTACCCTTTGAGAGGCTCGCTGGGCTGAAAACCCGGAAGGGCGACCCAGGCAAAAGTAAGAGCAAAAGAAAAATATGAAAAAAAATCAATAAAAAAAAACCAAAAAATAAGAAAAAAGAAGAAAAAAGAAAAAATGCAAAAGAAAAAAAAGAACAAGAAAGAAAAGAAGCTCGCAAGGTCGAAAACCCGCATTGGGCGCCTTGGCAAAAGTAAGAGCCTAAAAATAGTGAAGGTTAAAATACCCGAGAGTACCTAACCGGAACTACGTAAGGCTTGATTCCCATGTTTTGGGATACGTAGGCAACTTCATCTTGAAGTCCAGCCCTTAACGCTTTCATAGCGTCTCAGTCCATGTAATGGTTTTGATTACCTATGCTTCCTCCGAATCCGATGTCTCGGTTGCAACAACTGGAGCTGCGTGATCAACTTCCTCCTGAAGTCCAACCACCAATGCTTTCAAGGTGACTGTGTCCATATATTGTTTGTGGCCGCCTTCGTCCTCTCCGTGCATGAGAATCCGGCTGCGATCAATCATCGATGAGCATGCCGCGGCATCGTCCAAGCAAGGGGCAACTTTCCGTTGCCTCATATCGCCATAAAGTTGCCCTGAGTTGCCGCCCAAACTAGGGGCAACTTTCCGTTGCCCTCTTCCCCCCCTTCAAGCAAGGGGCAATTTTCCCAAATTGCCTCCGATCCGAGGTCGCGTATCTCGAGGGTAGGTTCCGCGCCATGTCGAGCATTGACCGTTTGCGAAAATAGTTTTTGAAAATTTTTTACTGAGATTGACTATTTTCTCGAAAATTATTTCATTTTCCAAAATCGGACCATGTTTGGACCCAAAAAGGAAAACTTTCAGTGCTTACGGCCTGACTTGCATGATTTTCAAATCAAAAATTGAACAAGCATGTTAATCTGACGTTCATTTTGATCAAAACTGTTTTAGAAAGAAAACAAAAAATGGTCAAAGTAATGAACTAGGGGCACAGTTTGAGCCAGGTGTTCTATCTCTCCCTTGTCATCAACGCGCCTGCCAGGAAAGCACTTTATCTATCAGAAGAAATAGCCGTGAGCTAGCTGTATTCAGCATGAATCTGCCGCTTCCTATTCATCCATCAATCACCCTGGGGAGGGATGAAAAATGAGAGAATAAAGAATAGAGAGGTGTAAGTCGAGAGAAAAGGGAGCAAGAGGGTTTTGAGAGAAAAACCGAGCTTGAGGGCCGAGTGGCGTGAGAATCACACAAATCAGAAAGGGTGGGAAACCTGCCCGGAGGAATTGGCTCCTCAAGGTCTTTTGTTTTCAAGCACGTCCGTGTGTCGTGTCCTTTGATTTGTCGGTCTCAATTTAGCTTTGAGTCTTTTCCGAGTGTATCTCGTTGTGTTTAGGTCGTGTGCCTTTTATTTTCTTCACTTGAGTCCTTTCCACTGTGTTCAGTTGTAGGCTCGATACCCCGGTTGTGAAATCCCTTTTCCAAAGTCAATTGTTTGTGCTCAGAATGCTGTGCCATTCTCTACATTTATGCGAGGCAAGAGAAGAAAAGGAAATTTTGGGACATCCGAATGTGTTTCAACTTCAACTGTCTCAGTTTTGGTGATCTGTCTTGTCAGATTGGGCCAATTGTTCAAAGTTTGCCGTGTGCAGAATGGACCGGATATTGTATTATGAGCTGTGTGCAGATTAATCCCCAGCAGAATATGGGCTGTTTGTTCAGTTTGAGCAGTGATTTGTCTGGGTTGTTTGCTGTTAGTTGGTTGGTTATCCGATTATTACGGTGCAAGTGCTCAATTTTCAGACAACAAATCGTAATCATTTACATTTGAGGTGTAGTATGATGCAGTGCAATGCAAAGTACGAGGTATGTAAATAAAATACTTTTCAGATAAAAGTTTGTTTCATATCATCGTCTTTTCAAATACAAAGTTTTGAAGAAAGCAAAATCTGCCTGCGGCAGTACATAGTACTCTATCTACCAAAAAGAGAAAAGTACAATAAAAGAAAATGAAAGAAAAAAACAGCGGAAGTCTGTAATCATCATCAATGGCCTCGCGCCGGGGGATCCATCCTCGCCCTCTTCCTGGGCAGAAGCATAGGAGCATCGTCAGAAGTGTCGCTGTCGGAGCCCGAGCCTGAGCTGCTCCCCGCCTCCTCCTTAAAGGCCTCCGCCTCCGCCTCACCGTCGCCTGGAACTGGAGCCCGCGAGCTGCTCCCGACATGAGCGTGTCTCCCTCTGGTACGGGGGAATATCCTGCCATCCCGAGTAGAAAGGGAAGGCCTAGCCGGAGGAGCGCCGCCCATTGGCGGAATCGGAAAGGGAGGCTGAAAAATACGAAAAGCAAACGCATCAGAAAGCTGTGAGCAGTATATCAGAATGCAGTGTATAAGTACAGTATGTGAATGCCGTGAGCAGTTAATCAGTACAGAATGCAGTGTATAAGTACAGTATGTGAATGCCGTGAGCAGTTAATCAGTACAGAATGTAGTGTATAAGTACAGTATGTGAATGCCGTGAGCAGTTAATCAGTACAGAGTGCAGTGTATGAGTACAGTGTGAATGCCGTGAGCAGTTAATCAGTGCAGAATGCAGTGTATGAGTACAGTGTGTGAATGCCGTGAGCAGTTTATCAGATTTTGTGTAGTGCATCAGTATGTATGGAACAGAGTATGGTTTGAGACTGTGGTCAGAAGAACGTACCGGAAGACTGTAGGCGGCCATGACATCGAGGGTCCGCTGCAGCATCCCCATCAGGGAGGCACACAACTCCACCGACTGCCGTGTGTACTCGGAGGAAGCCTGCAAAAGTATTAGATGCATCAATATTCTGTGGAGTATCAGATAAACTAAACTGAAATGACAATGTAAGATGCAGAAATAAAGTGGTACATACCGGAGGCAAGTCAGGAATGCCAGCCAACTCATGACCAGCCGGAGGAGGAGCAAAAGGGATCTGGTAGGCCTCCCCACTTTGTCCCCTGTATGTCAGCATGGTAGGCAGAGCGGGCCAGCCTGTCCCTCGTCCCCTCTGCACTCCCCTCCTGCCGCGAGCTCGAGCTCTCTGTGACGATCCCGCTCCTGCTCCCACCTCTGCCCGAGCCGCCGGCGCCGCAGGTCTCTCTGGCTCAGCTCGGGAGCCCCCACTCAGAGGCCGCATAAGGAAAGTCCGGACGTACTCTGAGTAGTCGCCCTCACCCCTGTAGCCGTCCTCGTCCCAGCCAAGGGTGTAGTCCTCCATCTGCTGCAGAGAAAACCTCTCGGTGTCCCTCATGTGCTCAGGAGGGTGAACCGGAACTATCTGCTCTGGCAACCCGACGGTCTGGCGCAGAAAACGCTCCCCCAGGTACCAAGGCCGACAGACCGGGCCCTCCAGCAAAATCCGGTAGCGAGAGGTCTCCTCAGCACCGGCATATCGATCTCTCGTCTCTGCTGGCACTGCAGCCCATGGCCGCCAGGTGATCTGAAATTGGAAGTACAGTTTGTTACCGATTGCTATTTGAAACATACAGTAGCAAAGCAAAATTTGAATGAACTGTAAGTAAAATATACCTCGGCAGAGGTGATGGTGTCGAAGAATCGGCGGTAGAAGCTGAAGGTATCCCGAGGTCGCCATGTGCACCTCCCATCATAGCGGCGTGAAAAGGGGATAACCAGAGGAGTCTCCGTCTCCGGCACTGGCTCCAGCCTGGGAAAGTAGGCATAAACCCACAACTGCAAAACAGATGTCAGTATGACCATCAGATAAAGCGAAAATGAAAAAGAGTAGAAATAGCAGAGCCGTGTGTTGTGCAGTGTATTGTGCAGAGTATGTGTGTGCCGTGTGTACAATATACAGTCAGTGTAAAGCAAAGTATGTGTGTGCCGTGTGTACAATATACAGTCAGTGTAAAGCAGAGTATGTGTGTGCCGTGTGTACAATATACAGTCAGTGTAAAGCAGAGTATGTGTGTGCCGTGTGTACAATATACAGTCAGTGTAAAGCAGAGTATGTGTGTGCAATGTGTACAGTATACAGTCAGTGTGAGCAGTGTACAGTGCAGAATACAGAAAGTATGTAGAGTAGAAATGTAAAGCAGAGAAGAAGACATACCTCCCAGGTCCGCCAGTAGCCTCCGAGCAACTGCCCGCTGCCACGGGAGACTGAGCTCATGTAGCCGTAGAGGGTGGCCAGAGCCGCGCCACCCCAGTCAAAGCGCAAAATATCTCTGACATCTACCAGTGCGCTGAGAAGACAGAGGGGAACTGTGTTCGCCCGATCGGCGAATAGGGTGGTCCCTAGCAAAAACATCAAGAAGCCGCGTGCGTACTGCTCCACGGCCTCCTGGGTCATCGGGGCTGCGTCGATGAGGGTGGGCTGGACCCTAAACTGAACCTCGAACCAGGAATACCTGACAAAGCCAGGACGCGCCAGAGGCGGCGCCTCGCCAAGCAAGTAGATCTGGGCCGCGGTCCACTCATCCATGTCAATGTCGAAGGGGATCGGATCACCCCCTACCCCGATACCGGTAAGCATCGTGAAGTCGTAAGGGGTCATCGTCATGTCCCCTGCCACCGACAAGTGGAATGAATCAGTGGTGTCCCACCACCTCTCTGCCAGAGCGGCAAGGAGAGGTCTGCAGGCGGAGAGTCTGGAAATCCCCTACAAAATGCGCCGAAGCCGGCCCGATCGACGATCCGACGGACTGCGTCAGGTAGCTCAGCATACCACTCTCGAGCAACGGAATTCCCATACCCGCGGACGGTATGGGAACCTCCCTATTTACAAACAAACAGTTGCGAATCAATATGAAATGTACAGTTTCGAAGAAACAGTTAAAGTCAGTACAAATCTAGCATGCATGCAAGTCTTTCAGATTCAAACAGAAACCGGGTACCGGTGTGCTTACAGTAAACTACGGCGCGTGATGCGTCAGTGTGTTTTGAGTGGTCCAGTGTAAACTTGGTGCACGTGTGCACGTTTTTCAGATGCAAGCAAATGTCAGGTTTCAGTGCACCAGTAGGTGGACTACGGCCTGTGATGTGTCAGTACTCCCATGGGGATCAGTGTAAACATGGCATGTGTGCGTGTTTTTCAAAGTTCAAACGGATGCCGGGTCCTGGTATGTATCAGTGAATTACCAACGTGTGATGCGTCTGCGTGTTTGTGTGATTCAGTGCAAGTCTAGCATGCGTGCGAGTTTTCAGATTCAAATAAGCACCGGGTGTCGGTGAGTTCATGTCAAAAGTGCAATGTGTGCCGTGTGTTTGGGGGATTCAGGCTAGTGCAGTGTGTGTGCATGTGTGTTGGTCCTAAGCAGATATCAGTTGTGAGGTTGTCTACAATCAACTACAGCGCACAGTGTATCAGATCTAAAGCAGTTAAGGAATGTAATCAGCTATGACAGTTGATAGTTAAAGGTCCTACATTGCAGAAAATAAAGTAGATCAAGATGTTACCTCGGAAGCACCGAAGGACAAGTGAGAGGCCGGCTCGCGCAGGAGAAGCTCCGGGTCCAGCGCTCGGTCGAAGCCGCGGAAGTGGCGAAGTCCATCGGGTGGTAGAGTGTGAATAGCCGGCCGGTAGGTCGCCGGATCAAATGGGCGCTTACTCAGCGGGAGGAGCTCGACCCCGGGATCCATCTCGTGATCCGGGGGAGTCCCGACATGTGGAACATCGTCTGCCATAGTAATGGTGGTGAGAAAATGGCCGGAAAAGCCGGAATGTGAAAAGTCAACTGGAAAAGTCAACCCCGAGCGGGCCGAAAATGGCCGGAAAGGCCGGAAGATGAAAATACACGGAAATGTAGAGAAAATCGAGGGGAACAAGTCCCGAAAAGATGAAAACCGAGAAGAGGCACCGAAATGAGATTTCGATCGGTTGGAAATGTCCGAAACGTGTTGAACTTCGCGAATCGAACGACAGAAAACACGCGGGAATGCAAAGAAACGGCGGAAAAGTGAGAGAAAAACACTTTGGAGAGAGAGAGCAAAGATTTTCGGCGGAGGCAAAGTGAGGAAAATAGGGTTTCAAGCCCTATTTTAAAGGACCCATAGCGAAATACTGAATCTGCCCCCGATCAGCAACTTTTGGCCGGTCGGCACTATTTTGTGCCGGTCGGCACAATATTGTGCCGATGAATGGTTTTTGCAGCCGGTGGCCAGCCGGTGACCACCCCACCCAGCCGGTGGTGTTCCCAAGGCCTTGTTTAGGCTAGATGAGGGGTTTTGGGTCTTCATAGCTCAAGAAAGTGCAAGAAAGTGCATCTCCGACGCTCAACCGGCCTCCGTTTTGACCTCAGACAGTGTCTTCTGTGTGTGGCACTCAAATTCATGCGATAACTGTATCCTTTTGTATCCTTTTGTCTTTCATAAGATTTAAAAGTTGCCCCGCGTGCGTTGCATGCATCCATCGCATTGTCCGGGGCGTCGCATCGCGCCGTTTCGCGCATCCCTTGGGACTTGCACTGTTTTGCACTTCTTTTTCTATCTAATGAGGTATGCGTGCCTCATTTCGCATTTCATTGCATTTCGAGGCACGTATGCCTCGTTTTGCACGTCATTTTCCATCAAATGAGGTATGTGTGCCTCATTTTGCATTTCATTGCATTTCGAGGTACGCGTGCCTCGTTTTGCATTTCATTTTCCATCAAATGAGGTATGCGTGCCTCATTTTGCATTTCATTGCATTTCGAGGTACGCGTGCCTCGTTTTGCACTTCATTTTCCATCCGATGAGGTATGCGTGCCTCATCTTGCATTTCATTGCATTTCGAGGTACGCGTGCCTCGTTTTGCATTCCATTTTCCATCCGATGAGGTATGCGTGCCTCATCTTGCATTTCATTGCATTTCGAGGTACGGGTGCCTCGTTTTGCATTCCATTTTCCATCCGATGAGGTATGCGTGCCTCATCTTGTATTTCATTGCATTTCGAGGTACGCGTGCCTCGTTTTGCATTTCATTTTCCATCCGATGAGGTATGCGTGCCTCATCTTGCATTTCATTGCATTTCGAGGTACGCGTGCCTCGTTTTGCATTCCATTTTCCATCCGATGAGGTATGCGTGCCTCATCTTGCATTTCATTGCATTTCGAGGTACGCGTGCCTCGTTTTGCATTTCATTTTCCATCCGATGAGGTATGCGTGCCTCATCTTGCATTTCATTGCATTTCGAGGTACGCATGCCTCGTTTTGCATTTCATTTTCTATCCGATGAGGTATGCGTCCCTCATCTTGCATTTCATTGCATTTCGAGGTACGCGTGCCTCGTTTTGCATTTCATTTTCCATCCGATGAGGTATGCGTCCCTCATCTTGCATTTCATTGCATTTCGAGGTACGCGTGCCTCGTTTTGCATTTCATTTTCCATCCGATGAGGTATGCGTGCCTCATCTTGCATTTCATTGCATTTCGAGGTACGTGTGCCTCGTTTTGCATTCCGTTTTCCATCCGATGAGGTATGCGTGCCTCATCTTGCATTTCATCGCATTTCGAGGTGCGCGTGCCTCGTTTTGCATTTCATTTTCCATCCGATGAGGTATGCGTGCCTCATCTTGCATTTCATTGCATTTCGAGGTACGCGTGCCTCATTTTGCATTCCATTTTCCATCCGATGAGGTATGCGTGCCTCGTCTTGCATTTCATCGCATTTCGAGGTACGCGTGCCTCGTTTTGCATTCCATTTTACATCCGATGAGGTATGCGTGCCTCATCTTGCATTTCATCGCATTTCGAGGTACGCGTGCCTCGTTTTGCATTCCATTTTCCATCCAATGAGGTATGCGTGCCTCATTTTGCATTTCATCGCATTTCGAGGTACGCGTGCCTCGTTTTGCATTCCATTTCATCGCATGATGAGGTATGCGTGCCTCATTTTGCATTTCATTGTATCTCGAGGTACGCATGCCTCGTTTCGCATTTCGTTTTCCATCATTGAGGTACGCGTGCCTCGTTTTGCATTTCATTTCACACCAATGAGGTATGCGTGCCTCATGATTCATTTCATTCTCACTTGCATTGTTTTGCATCCCTTGTGGCACGCGTGTCACATTCGCACAGTTGCCCCACAGAGGGTCCGGCGGGACCTTAAACACGCCCGGTCTAGGAGACCTTAAATCCTCGGAGGGTGCAAGACCTTCGGTGCATTGGTGCGCACACTCCATTTGCATTATCATGCATTACCCCAAAGCGGGTCCGGCGGGACCTTAAACACACGCCCGGTCTAGGAGACCTTAAATCCTTGGAGGGTGCAAGACCTTCGGTACATTGACGTACACCGTTCATTGTATTTGGCATGCATTTCATCGCGCTCTTTCGCGCATCTCATCATCATGCATTACCCCAAAGCCGGTCCGGCGGGACCTTAAACATGCGTGGTCTAGGAGACCTTAAATCCTCGGGAGGTGCAAGACCTTCGGTGTGTTAAGTTGCCCCTCATTGCATTTGGCATGCATTTCATCGCGCTATTTTGTGCACCACACTTGCGTTGCCCCGAAACGAGGGTCCGGCGGGACCAAAAACACTCACGGTCTAGGAGACCCTAAATCCTTGGAGGGTGCAAAACCTTCGATACATCGGCATGCGTGCCTCATCCGCATTATCATGCATCGCATTGTAAATATCGCATTGTCATGCATCATTGTAGGTAGCGCATATGTCATGCACTTCAAATCAAAAAAGAAAACAACAAAAACATCATGCATCATTTGCATTTCACAACAAAAAACAACAAAAAAAACACATGCATTGTCATGCATACATTTTGCATTCCGGTCTAGGAGACCTTAAATCCTCTGGAGGTGCAATTCCTTTGGTGTTTGTCGTGCCCGAACGACTTCCGTGCTTGCGGTGAGTTCCTAGGAGACCAACGGGGACGGTGAAAACTAGAGTTTGAATGGCTCATGCCTAGAACGCAAAGGTTCGGGATTTCCGAGACTAAAGTCTGGTTTAAATACCCAGGGGGTGTACCCCTGGCTTGAAACCTGTATGGAAGCCCTATAGGTTGAGGTAGTGTGTATACGCCTCAATTCTGGATACTGAACCAACCTAGTATACCATCCTGTTGGGAGAATAGGGAAAACTACAATCATGGTCATTGCATCATCTGCATTGTCATGCATTTCATCCATTTCATTGTAGATATTGCATTGTAGGTTGCATGCATCCATTGCATCACCTTCCATCCATGGCTTGCGCCTTTCCTTGTCAAGCTTGGTCTGGTATGTGCCTATACTTTTCACGTCGAAACACCGTTCTGCTTGTGTATCGCGCCTATTCCACGCTGGTATGTTGGTTTGAGGTTGCGGCACCTTTTCTGTGTTAGACATGGTTCGTATGCGTACATGCCTTTCCTAGGCGAGATTTGGTTTGGCTTGCGTGCCATATCCATTGTATCCATTCGATTGCATGCATTTCACTGCATCATCTTCCATCCATGGCTCGCACCTTTCCTTGTTGAGCTTGGTCTGGTATGTGCTCATACTTTTCACGTCTATACACTCATAGTTCTGCGTGCGCTCGCGCCTTGAGGGCTTCGACACCTTTTCTATGTTAGACATGGCTTGTATGTGTGCATGCCTTTCCTAGGCGAGATTTGGTTTGGCCCGCGTGCCATATCCATTGTATCATCTATCCATCATATTACATTGTAGTGTAATTGTTGCATCCGGCATTAGGATCATCATTCTTTCCCCAGCGGGTCGTCACCCCACTTATGTCATTCCACCCAATACTTGTTCTTGTGTCTGTCTACATTACTCATAGTTCTGCGTGCGCTCGCGCCTTGAGGGCTTCGACACCTTTTCTATGGTGGACAGACTTGTTACCTCCATCAATCTATTTGACATTTGTGTGGTTTCGAATCGCTCATGAATGAATCATGATTCAATTGCCTTGCATATAGTTTGCATATAGTTTCAATTGTATTGCATTTCCATTTGCATTGTTCATACATAGTTTTGTATACATTGCATATCATTTTGCATCCATTCTGCATTGTCATGCATGTTGCTAACAATATTGTACCTGTTAAGTTTGCTTTCTTTGCAGGCACGATATTGTATGTACGGTTCATTCGAGGCCGGTGAAACCGGACGAGCCGCGCAGGTATTGTATCTCCCGAGTGAGACGTATCGAGAATTGCATAATTCTCTTACTTCCTTTCTGCATTATAGTGTAGTTTGGCGTATCCAGCTTATAACTGTCGCATGTGTGCTTCATTACAGCTTTCTTTGCATGATCATAAGTTATGCTCGGCTTCCTGCATCGTCTTGCATTTTGCCCCTGCCTTCGGGCGCATACCTTGTTTGTCTTGCATGTTTGTCCAAGTCTTCGGCCTTGTCAAAAATGGGTCGTCTCTGGGCTTTGACATTCACTCCCGTCATCGTTATGACTTTCGAGTTCTGTCAAAGAGGGGCAACTGTAGACACCCCATTTTTGACCGTCCATAAGACTTGGACGTCACCGCCTGAACACGCGGTGATCATCCATGTTTGTGTTCGTCTTGAGTTCCCGGAGGTCTCGGCTCGCGCGCCTTGCCTCAGGATCTCTCCACTCGACCGTTTCGTGTCTGGTTTTGCACCAAACACTTGTGCTTTGCCTTAGAGGGGCAGGGAATGCCTTGTGAGGCATCCCCACACACCACCGGCTGTGGCTAGAGGCCACCGGCTAGTTTTTGTTGCCACCGGCACTATATTGTGCCGGTCGGCACTCTTTTGTGCCGGTCGGCACTAGTTTTGGCAAAATGACCATTTTGCCCTGCCGACCACTTTACAGCTGCTTTATGAGATATTTTTAGACAGCTGTTTAGCTTTGGCTTCCCCTCCATACACGTGTATGGAGGGGATGAGCCTTTGGTTGACTTAGCTTGTAAGCTTTGGTGGCCTATAAGAGAAGGGCTTCTCTCTTGGCTCAAGGGTTAGAAAATTTTGGTGAGAAAGGTGAGAGGGAGCTCTGGTTTTTTTTAGGGTTAGGTTAGATACATATCATATCTCTCTCTTCCCTTTGTATTCTAGGTGTTTTAGTTCATATTATTGCACCTAAACACCTAGTCTTTCACCTTTCCTTGGTGTTCTCAAAGATCAGAGCTTGTTCTTGAGGGTTTTGACTGGTTTGGAGCTCAAGGAAGCAACAAGATCACCATTGTTGAAGAGGTCTACAAGGGTAATCACTTTACCCCCTTTTTACCCCATTTTTGCACTCCATTTTTCTATATCTTAGAGCTGTTTTTGTGCTTGGTGTTTAACACATAAAAGTTCTGATTTTTAAGCCTCTTTATTGTTTATTAAGAGTGCTTGGTGGTTTGAGCAAGTTTGATCACCCTTAGGCCTTGAAAAGGCCCTTTTTTGTGCCATTTTGTGAGAGATCCGAGACTTTGGTGTTAGGATCTCTTCACCACTGAAATCTTGAGGGATTTTAGTGGTGAAGATGATGCCTTAGAGTCTCAAGAAGGAGAGGGCCACCCCCTCTCCTTGATGTCCTTGAAAAGGGCAAGATTTGGCTTCTTGAGGGAGCTTGTGCTTAAGTGTGTGTTGAGCATGTTTGGTTTGTTTTTCATGCTTATATGGCCATGATATAACATGTTTCTAAGTTGGTTTAGGTCCCTTATGCATGCTTAGCATAGTTGCCTTGTAATGCCTTTTGATCCTCTAACATGCCTAGGTTGTATGCCTTAACTTCTAGCATGTTTTAGGCTTGCATTTGTGAAGTTTTTGTGCTCATATTTCCATGTTTTAGGTCTGTCTCAAGTTGTTTGGGCCAACCATAGCATGTTTAATATAGCCTCTTTGCATTGGGCTTGTTGGCCTTAAGAGCATGAGTGTGTAGCATGCCTTGCTTGCTTCATTTTTGACGGTTTGGTACCATTTTGCATGCTATTTCAGTCCTTCATACATGTTTGTTTGATTGCTTAGCATGCCTCTTTAATGCTTTAAGAGTATGTGTTAAATGCTCCATGTTTTGGCTTTAATGCATGCCTTTGGATTCATGTCATCTAGATGCCATCTAGGTGGTCCTTTAGGCTTAGTTTTATGTGTTAAAACTCTGTTTTTAAGTGTTTAAGTATTGCCATGTGTGGTTGTGCTAAGTGTGGTTCAAAGCCTCATTGATTTGCTTTGAACCTTAGACCATTTGCATGCTTTGTTTGGCTTGTTTTGTTGCATGATTTGGCATCATGTTTTGCATGAATTTCAGAGCTTTTCATGTACGCTAATAGTCCATGTTTGTGCCTCTTAGATGTGTTTGAGAGTTGCTTAATTGTGCTTAAGTGTTGGTGCCTTAACTTGTGCATGTGTGCATATGTGTTTGGCCCTCTTGACTTAGCATTTTGGCCACTGATTTTAGGACTATTTGAGTTGCCTAATTCATGTATAAGACCATCCTTCCATTGGTTTGCATGCTTACCTTGCATGCTTGCTTGAACCCTTTGCATGAACATATTGCATAGTCCATGTTGCGTGCCTAGTTGACATGTTTAGGGTTGCATTTGTATTGTGCATGTTTGGCCTCTTGAGGTGAAGTATGATGGAGGTTGAGCGCCCTTGTTTGCTTGTTTGCATTGCATGCATTTGAAATCAAAGTTGCATTCTTGGTTCTTAGGGCCATCATGCATGGAAATGCGCGATTGGTGGTCCGGGAATCGAGGCACATGCCCCTTTGAGTCAATAACATGATAAGGGATGTGTTTGGTGCATAAATGGCTTGAATTATATTGTCATGCATAGATTTCCCCTCTGCTGCTGTGAGTTGCAGGTTCTGCAGGCATTCAGTGCCGGCCGGCACTATTTAGTGCTGACCGGCAGTCAACAAACAGCCGATGGCTTCTTTTTGGTGCCGGTGGCCTCCTCCTTCAGCCGGTGGTGTCCTACCCCAACCGGTGGTGATCCCCAGTGCCCTGAGAGGCACTCCTGGGACTTTGGCAATTTTCTGAGGAGGAGAGCAGAGGAAACAGAGGCAATCCGTGCATGGCAGTGCGGTTCCGAGCCAGTCCCAAGCGCATGCTGCATTTGGCTCTCATCCCGAGGCGGTTTACTGTTTAATTAGATTAATTAATTTATCTGATTAATTTAGTTAATTTGTAATAATTAATTAGCTTGCGTAGTTAATTAAATTGTATATTCTTTCGGTCCCTCCGAGTGAGGGCGTATCTGTAATAAGTGTGTGTGAGTGGATGTATGTCTTCCAATCCCCACTTCTTTCTTCCCTTTTATTTACCTGCTTACGATGGTAGATTAGGGCACATTTAAATTAGCATAACTTATGCAATGCATGCGTGCATTCATGCATTTGTTTACATGCACCGGGCTCGGTACATCATACAAACTGCATCGTACTTTCGATTTATAAATTGAATATGTGCTACTCGCGCATTTCATACGCCATGTTTAGGGTTAGCCGAGCCTACTCTAGATTGCATCTATGTCTGTGTTGCATTAGCCACTTAAACATGAACTAGGTCATGCATGTTTTGCTAACCAGTCTCTTGTTTTTGGCACGGAGTACGATGTAAGTTTTTATGCTTTAGCATGTCGCATGCGTGTGAACGTTTGCCATGACAGTATGCTTGCCATGCGGCTAAATGCTTACGTGATAAATTGCTTGAATGCCTGTGGGTGGAGGTTGGATTGCGTGAGTTGGAACAACTCATTGAAATCCGTATTTTAGCCTACTTTCGAGTAGCAAAAACCAACACGTTTTTCGAGACAAAACGGATATGCAATGTTTATTTCCAAGTTAGGCAATCTAGTCTATACTTGTTTGCTGCGCGCATAACATAGTAATTCTAGGCTAATAACTGGAATAAGAACATGTAATGTTTTCAAAAAACGGATATCACGGTTAGTAGAGGCCGGTCTTCAGACCGGGCGAAAGGGGGTGCTCATAGCTGACCTTCCCCGATCGTACCCAAGCTCCCGAGCCAAGTCACTTTGGTGATGACGGACACGTGGCCTTCGGCACCGAGTCAGGGTTTCCTAAATTCCCCCATTTTAAAAATATTTAGGTGGCGACTCTGTATCTGGCAAAACAGTCCATGTTTGGCACTTCTTTCAAAAAATCTGTTTTCAAAACGATTTGCCAGATTTGGACTCTTTGGTTCGAGATTTAGAACCGTAACATTTGAGTCCTTCGAACTGTAGTGACCCAATATCGAACCAGAACGGGGGGGGGATTTGCACTCCTCTCCCCGGGATGCGTTCGGGGACGTCTACAGATGGTCCCGGAGCTCACCAAAAATGTACAAAAATGAGGCCAAAAAAGGCCTAAGAGGGGGTAAACAATCCCAAACACAAAAGTGACCTTAAAAAAACTTCAAGAGGAGCTCAAAATAAGACTTTTTTTAGTTTATGACAAAGCCCAAATATGCTTGCAAGTAAGGCTAAAAGTGTGTGCAAAAATGGGGAATAAAGAGGGAAAAAGGGTTACCTTTGAAGACCAGCAAGAACCAGCAGCTTTTAGACTCAAAAATGCAACCCTCAACCTCTGAAAACAAGCTCCAAGAACCTCCAAGTGATGATGGAAGTGTGTGGCTATGAAGTGGTGTGCAATAGGCCAAGAACAAGACCCTTTTGAACCCTCCAACACACCCAAATGTAGAGAGAGGGAGATATAGAGAGAGAGTGATATATATATAGATATCTTATATATCAGATTTTTCAACCCTTGAAATGGAAGGAGAGGTTCTCCTTATATAGGCCAAGGCAAGGTGCCAAGCTTCTAAGAGAAGCTAACATAAAAAGGGTCAAGGGGGTCAAGCTTATCAAGGAAGCTAACCCAAAGGTCCAAGCTTCTCTTAGAAGCTTGGAGCAAAGGGGCCAAGCTTCTCTAAGAAGCTTGGAGAGGTTCAAGCTTCTTGGAGAAGCTAGAGCAAAGGGTTCAAGCTTCTTGGAGAAGCTAAACCAAGGGTACAAAAGGTTCGAGCTTCTTGGAGAAGCTAAACCAAGGGTTCAAAAGGTTCAAGCTTCCTCAAGAAGCTAAACCAAGGGTTCAAAAGGTTCAAGCTTCTTGGAGAAGCTAAACCAAGGGTTCAAAAGGTTCAAGCTTCCTCAAGAAGCTAAAACAAGGGTTCAAAAGGTTCAAGCTTCCTTAAAGCTAAAACAAAAGTTCAAAAGGTTCAAGCTTCCTCAAGAAGCTAAAACAAGGGTTCAAAAGGTTCAAGCTTCCTCAAGAAGCTAAAACAAGGGGTCCCGACCAGAAAAAGTGGCCAATCGGCCAACAAAGATGGCCGACCGACCACAAAAGATGCCGACTGGCTGCAAAAGGTGCCGACCGGCCACAAAAGGTGCCGACCGACCAACAATAGTGCCGACCAGCCATCACCAATGGCCAGTGGCAAGAAAACAGGGCCGGCGGCCTCAAGCCATGGCCAGTGAGGTGTGGGGATGTCCAATCAAGCCATTCCCTGGCCTCAGAAGAAAAAACAGAAGTCAAGAGGTCTTGAGGCAAGGCACGCGGCCGAAACCTCCGAGAACTCAAGACAAACACGAACATGGATGATCACCAAGTGTTCAAATGGTGACGTCCAAGTCTTGAGGACGGTCAAAAATGGGGTGTCTACAGTTGCCCCTCTTTGACAGAACTCGAAAGTCATAACAATGACGGGAGTGAATGCCAAAGCCCAGAGACGACCCATTTTTGACAAGGCCGAAGACTTAGACAAAACATACAAGCTGCAGATAAAGATATGCGCCCGAAGGCAGGGGCAAAATGCAACCGACAATGCAAGAAGCCGAGCATAACTTATGATAATGCAAAGAAACATACGGACGTATCCTGGTGTTTCGGAATAAGGAGAAGGCACATAGGGACGTATCCCGGTGTTTCGGAAAGAAGGAGGAAACGTAGGGACGTACCCCAGTGTTACGGAAAAAGAGAAGAAACATAGGGACGTATCCCGGTGTTTCAGAAAAAGAGAAGAAACATAGGGACGTATCCCGGTGTTTCGGAAAGAAGGAAGAAACGTAGGGACGTATCCTGGTGTTTCGGAAAAAGAGAAGAAACATAGGGACGTATCCCGGTGTTTCGGAAAGAAAGAAGAAACGTAGGGACGTATCCCGGTGTTTCGGAAAAAGAGAAGAAACATAGGGACGTATCCCGTGTTTCGGAAAGAAGGAAGAAACGTAGGGACGTATCCCGGTGTTTCGGAAAAAGAGAAGAAACATAGGGACGTATCCCGGTGTTTCAGAAAGAAGGAAGAAACGTAGGGACGTATCCCGGTGTTTCAGAAAAAGAGAAGAAACATAGAGACGTATCCCGGTGTTTCAGAAAGAGAGAAGAAACATAGGGACGTATCCCGGTGTTTCGGAAAGAAGGAGAAATATAGGGACGTATCCTGGTGTTTTAGAAAAAGAGAAGAAACATAGGGACGTATCCCGGTGTTTCGGAAAGAAGGAAGAAACGTAGGGGCGTATCCCGGTGTTTCGAAAAAAGAGAAGAAACATAGGGACGTATCCCGGTGTTTCAAAAAAAGAGAAGAAACATAGGGACGTATCCCGGTGTTTCGGAAAGAAGGAAAAAACATAGGGACGTATCCCGGTGTTTCGAAAAAAGAGAAGAAACATCGGGACGTATCCCGGTGGTTAGGGACGTATCCCGGTGTTTAGAAAGGAAGGAGAAACATTGGGACGTATCCCAGTGGTTAGGGACATATCCCGGTGTTTAGAAAGGAAGGAGAAACATAAGGACGTATCCTGGTGTTTCAGAAAGAAGAGTGTGCATAACAATGCGATTGAAATGTGCATAACAATGCAAGTAGAACGTGCGTGATAACGCAAGTAAAGAGTGTGCATGACAATGCAACTAGAGTGTGCGTGACAACGCAAGTGAGGTGCACAAAAGAAGTGCGATAAAATGCATTTTCTATGCAAGTATGGGGGCATTTAACATATACTTTGGTGCCTCCGATTTACCTCTCGGAAGACTTGGCAACAGGCTCAGCTTGAAAAGGGGGACACCCTGTTTATATTGGCAAGAGATAACATCTGCATGTGAAACCCTCGGGTGCTGCTTGGACTACCATTCTGACTTGAAGCAGGCTTACACTTGGGGTCGAGATACACTCATACTCCAGAGAAACGGCGAGGCCTGAAAAGGTGCACCTGGAATGCAGTCTCAGAATTTACCGAAGTTGAAACACACTAAGATGCTCCAAATTTTCCTCCTTTTCTTTTGCTTTGCAGTCTGGAACCTATATAGCTTCAAATAGGTCCTTGTTCTACTGTTCTCACATGACCTGGGTTGAACCCTGCAGTTTTATGAAAGAACAAATACTGTTTTGCACAAATGTGGAGAATGGCTCAACACTCTGAGCACAAGATGATTTTTTTTGAAATTGAGAAATGAGTTCTCGATCGGGTATTGAGCTTACAATTGAATACAGCGAAAAAGACTCAATAACGGAAAATAAAAAGGTAAACAACCTAAACACATCCATTGACACTCAAAACAACTCAAAACAAGAATCGAGACCAACAAAACAAAAGACACGACACACAGACGTGTTACCAAGATGAGAGACCTCTCAGCTTGCGAGGAGCCAGTTTCTTCGGGTATTGTTTCCCACTCTTTCTCATTTGTGATTCTCACATCACTCTGGTACTCAATCTCTATTTTTCTGAAAAAGCCCTTTTCTCACTTTTTCTCTCATCGTACATCTCTCTATTTTTCAATCTCTCATTTTTTATCCCTCCTCTGGGTGGTTGATGGATGAACAGGAAGTTGCGGGCTCATGCCCCTAGCATTCTGCTAGATTCTCTTTCTTCTGCTCACAACAATGAGTTTCTCCCACAGAGGAGTTGCGCTACAGCTGGGTGTGTAGCAAATCTTCAGCTAACATCGGTTGATGATGCCCTGCTGGGGAGTTTGGACGTGATCAGATCTGTCCGGATGAGGGAGTGGAATATCTTGATCCATTCCAGTTCATGCTTCGTACTTGGCTTGATATCTCGTTGCCTGAAGGATGTGAGAGCTTTCTGCCCTTCCCTTTACTGACAGCTTTAGTTGTGCCCTTTCTGGTAGGTAGAGTGCCCTTTTTGGCAAGCATGGTGCCCTTTCTGCCAAATGCATTGACAACAGGGAAAAGACAGGAAGCCTGACTCAACTGTGCCCCTAGTTCATCATTTTGACCATTTTTTGTTTTGGTTTTCTACTAAAACAATTTTGATCAGCATAAGAGTTTGATTAACATACTTGTTCAACTTTCTGATTTAAAATCATGCAAGTTAGGTTATGAGCACTGAAAATTTTCCTTTTTTGGGTCCAAGAAAAAGGTTCAGTTTTGGAAAAAATGAAATAATTTTTGAGAAAATTAGTTAACCTCAGTAAAAATTCTCAAAAACTGTTTTTGCAAACGGCCAATGCTCAACAAGCACGGAACCTACTCTTGAGATGCACAACCTCGGATCTGGAGGAAAATCGCCCCTTGCTCGAAGAGAGCTGTATGGCAACAGAAAGTTGCCCCTTGTTTGAACGGCACCGCAGTGCATTGAATGGCAATGGAAAGTTACCCCTTGTTTGGATAGCGCCGTGGCACACTACAATCAATCCTCAGAGTGACGATCACAACCGAACTCTCGGATACAGCGAAGGCAAAGACGATCAAAACCATTACATGGACACAATCGATTTTAGAGGTGTTTGTGGCTGGACTTCAGAATGAAGTTGCCTACGTATCCCAAACATGGGAATCAAGCCTTATGTAGTTCGGGTTTAAGGTACACTCGGGTATTAACCTCTCCTTTTGCGCTCTAACTTTTGCCAAGGTCGCCCTTCTGGGTTTTCAACCTTGCGAGCTTTGTTTTTCTTTTCTTTTCAATTCTTTTCATTTCTTCATCTTTTTTCGTCATTTTTTTTTGCATTTTTCTTCCTTTCTTTTTTGTATTCTTTTCTTTTCTTTTTAACCTTTTCATTTTTGTTCTTTGCTCTAACTTTTGCCTGGGTCGCCCTTCCGGGTTTTCGGCCCAGCGAGCCTCTCAAGGGTAAAAGTGTAGCTTTGTCCATGTCAAATGGTTTTGAGATCTTGAAGCCATCTGAATCCAGGAGAATGGCTGCTGTTTGCTGATGATGCAGAAGTCCATCCAATGGGGGCTGAATTTGCCCCTAGTGTTGTGGATCGGAACTCAGTTGTCCTTCAGCGATACCTTGTTCTTTCTTCCCTTCTGGGGTTTGGCATTCTTGCCGATCTTCATTGATTTGTGGAATGATCCGTCTTCAGCTCTTCGAGCACAATCTGGCATCTTTTGCCCCTAGTTCAAGGGCTGCTTCTGATCTAGCTTTGCAAGCTTCTTTCAACTTTCTCGCCCCTAGTTCATGGACCGCTTCTGATCTGGCCACACAAGCCTCATGTTTTAGTTGACCGTTGAACATTCTGAATTGTGGTTCAAGGTTTGAAAGAAAGGGCTCAAGTCTCGAGGCTGAGAGCAATCCTAAGCTGCACATCGCAAGAGCGATTCCACACAGGTCTTCGCAGGATCGCGCAAAATATTTTTTTTGAAAATTTTTAAGAATGCGACAAATCGCTCGCGCTGAAGATAGTGTGGAACCAATCAGGATCAAGCCAGGGTCCTTCTCGGTACTCACGTTAACAAACATGATTTCATTCATTAAGGGCTTAGCACCCGCCTCTCTTTCTCTTAGTTTGATCAAAGTTTTGCAAATCCCGAGGAATTCCTCCCTCTTTGTTTTCACCGCAGTGTTCAAAAAGTTTTGAAAAACTCAGGTCATTATAATGACTTCAAGGCGCAGGAGAGCAGGTGAGATGCTCCGTCGTTTCATTTAGAACTTCTGGCACAACTGGCACAAGGCAAAAGCGAATACAAGAATGTGAAAATCACTACTGTTCATTCAAATCTGTTGGTGTAACTGGCTCCAGGCAGAAACAGACTCAAAACAAAACGAAAAGACAAACGCAAAACAAAATGGTGATGCCCGAGGTAACACCCCCCCCCCCGGAATCACCCGACCTTTTGTACAATAGGACTGACTCGATACAACAAGACAGACCCTAACTGACTCAATATGAAAAGACTGACTCAAAACAAAGAGACATACTCAAAACAAAAACGACAGAACTGACTCAGTACCCAAGCCAGAGTGTACAAAAATCAACATTCGCAAATGCTCAAAATAGTGCGTGCCATACGCCACATCTGAAGTAAACGGAGCGCCGCTCGCAGGTGGTTCATCCCCTGATCACATCACATTATCCCCCACAAGTTCACTGATCAAGTGCCGATAGACTTTGCAGGACTTGGTGCGATGATAACCTCATTGTCAATCAGATTTTGTATCTCATGGCGAAGACGGACACAACTGTCGGTGTCATGACTGGTTTGTTGATGGAAAGCACAGTACTTAGCCGGGTCGTGCTTTGGAGGGAGAGGATCGGGTAGAGGCCATTGTTCTAACAGTTTCAGATGTCCTTTCCTGAGTAGGACCCCTAGAGCTTTAGACAGAGGCATATAAAGCGGGGTGAAAACCCTCTTGCCTCGGGGTAGATAGTCCGAAGTTTGGGGGTTTGGATTGGATGCACCAACAAAGGGGGTGGCTGTTTTAGGAGTGGTGGTGACCATTCCAACTTCAGAAGATCTTGCAGCTGCATCACCACTGGTGGTTGCATTCGAACTATGGTTGAATGCCCTCTTGGGCTGCTCTCGGTCTTGGTCAATCAGACCCTGTTTCATCGCATCCTCGATCTGTACTCCCATCTCATGCAAATCTGAAAAGGTAGGGAAGGGGAGCACGATCATTTTTTGCATTAGTTTGGGCTGGAGGTTGCGCACAACCATCCGAATCTGATGTTTGTCGGAAGGCCTTGTAGTCATCATTGAGGACTTTGCTCTCCATCTCGTCACGAACTCTGAGAAACCCTCCTTTGGCTTTTGGTGGGTGACTTCAAGATCACGAGTTGTGACATCAATCTGTGTGTTGTAGGAGTATTGATCATTGAAGGCCTCAGCTATCTCTTCCCAATTCTGTTTCACAGAGTTCTCCAATTTCGCATACCAGATTGCGGCTATCCCAGACAAGGTTCGGCCGAATAGTGACAATTTATGGGCTGTGGTCAAACCCATTGGCCTCAAGATATCAGAAAACAGTTGGAGGTGCACCATTGGGTCTTCAGAGCCATCGAATCGATCGATATGTGGCATCTTGAACCGATCCGGTAATGTCATCACTGAGTCGGTATAACCATCCTCTATAATAGGAATAGAGTGGGCCCCCAAGACTTTTTGAATAATTTCTCAAGCTTGCTTACTTTCAATGCTGTGGGGTTCGTTTTGAACTCAAAGGGGGAGTCTGGTAGGTTGGTGGGTGTTTTAGATAGCTGGGGCAGAGCTGGAGGCGGAGCTGGCCCGACTGGAATGTCCGCATCATCCTGGACGTGGGTTGCCTCCCTGAGTATGGGAACTCTTGGTGGAGGAGGAGCCTGGTGTGAAGTAGATACTCCAGTTTGCTGCTCTAGCCTGGCAATTGTCTTTGCCTATTGGGCTATGACCACAGCCTGTTGCTTGGCGAATTCTACTTGACAGACAACGTCTTGCTGCATGGCTTTCATACTATCCTGGAGTTGGCGCACCATCTCTTCCAGACTCGACATATTGTCCTGGTCTAACTGAGCAACCGGTATATCTCCTTGAGGTAAAAAAAACAGATATCTCAACCCAACTGCGCACAGGTGAGATGGATAATGACCGCTGATCCGAAGACTGTTGAACTGATGATCTGTGCCTGACTGGTGTTTTTACCCTGCCTTTGGCAAAGGAACACTGATTGCCCTTGAACTAAATCTCTGACCCGACAAAGTCTATCAGCACAAGTCCAATGTACCTGGGGGATAGTGGAGCCTTCTGAAGCTATAGTTCCAGGACTACCTAGCAAAAGAGAAAACAGACAGCATCTCAACTCAATTTCACTGGAACGGATATGAGTATAGCGGAACGACTGTACTCAATACTGATCACTGTTCCCCAAATAACTGTCCCAAAACTGATACCTTCAGGTAAAACTGATTCTCCAAATACTGATGCCCGCAGGCCTGATACCCAGACTTGCAAACTGATATATGCATTCCCTGTAGAGATACACTCTAAAAGCACATAGCATGTAAAAGAGAGCCAAAACACCCCTATGTTAGTGTAGGGTTTCCCTGTCCTATTTTGTCAAGAGCTAGGGTTTCACTATGCACACAGTGGTTTCAAATAACTTATATCGGGTAAGCAACCTGTCCTAGTTTGGAATGGTCACTATGGATTCCGAATATGCACTAGGTCGAATGGTCGAAAAGGGTGCCCCGGTAAAACCAGGGTTTGTGTTCCCATACTGGCAAAGCCCGCAACCGGTCAGCCTTATGGCATGCTTTGACAAAGTCAAGCCTCCGGCAAATCGCTCAGGAATAGCAGATGGCCAACACGGTGTCCTAGGCGCACCAATGCACATGCAATGCAAAGAAACACATAAGTGAAATCAAAACAAGATATGACGAGTTCGAGTCAAGCTCTCTAATCTCCCCAGCGGAGTCGCTAGAAACTGTAGATGTCCCCGAACGTCCCGGGAGGATGAATCCCGTTTTGTTCGTTTGTGGGTTTACTACAGTTCGGACTCAAATTGTCACGGTTCTTAATCTGATCTCGCAAAGTGCAATGCGAGATTGATAAATCACCAAAGAGTCCAAATCCGACAAATCGTTTTTTAAAATAGATTTTTTTGAAAGAAGTGCCAAACATGGACTGCTTTGCCAGATACAGAGTCGCCACCTAAATATTTTTTTAATGGGGGAATTTAGGAAACCCTGACTCGTTTGCTTAAGGCCACGTGTCCGTCGTCATCAAAGTTGCCTTGGCTCGGGAACTTGGGTACGATTGGGGAAGGTCAGCTATGAGCACCCCCTCTCGCCCGATCCGAAGATCGACCTCTACTAATCATGATATCTTGTTTTGAAAACATTATGCGTTCTTATTCCGGTTATTAGCCTAGATTTACTACGTAATGCGCACAACAAACAAGTATAGACTAAGTCGCCTAAATTGGAACAAAACATTTCATGTTCGTTTGTTTGAAAATGGTTTGATGGTGCTACCCGCAAGTAGGCTAAGACATGAATTTTGCCACCCTCAAGTGGGCTTTAGAAAATATGGTTTTGCTACTCTCAAATGGGCTTAAAACTCGCGTTCAATGTATTGTTCCAATTTAAATAACTCAACCTTCACCCACAGGCATTCAGGCAGTTATATCACATAAGCAGTTAGCCTCATGGTAATCATGTTATTATGACAACACTCACACGCATGCGGTATGCTAAAGCATAAAAGCTTACCTAGTACTCCAAGCCAAAACAGAAACTAGTTAGTAATCATATGCATGATCCTAGTTCATGTTAAGATGGCTAATGCAACATATGCAGGACGCAGCTAGAATATGCTCGGCTAGTCTATGGATGGCATGTGAAATGAAACAACTAACATGTATTCAACTTGGAATTGAAATACAATGCAGTTAGTATGATGCGCCGAGCCCGGTACATGCAAGACAAATGTATGGATGCACGCATGCATAGCATAAAGTATGCTAAATTAAATATGACCTAATGCTAACCATCAAAAGCAGGTAAGTAAAAGGGAGAAAGAAATGGGGGTTGGAAGACATGCACACACGCACCCACACTTATTACAGATTCGCCCTCACTCGGAGGGACCAAAAGAATAATACAATTTAATTAACCTACAAGCTAATTAAATAATTTACAGACCACCTAATTAATTAACAAATTAATTAAGCTAAGGAAAACAGTAAAAGGCCCCGGGAAAAGGGATGCACGCGTGCTCGGATTGGTTTTGCCCGGAAATCCAACGCCATGCACAAGCTGCCTTTGTTTTCCCTGCTTTGTTCCTCTGAAAATTGCACAATTCCCAAGGAACACTCTCTGGACACTGTGGAACGCCACCGACCAAGTGGAATCATCACCGGCCATGGCAGGATGGTCATCGACCATCCAATTAGCTCTCGGCTATCCATACATGGTCGGTTGGCACTGTATGTAGTCGACCGGCCTTATCTTCCTGCAGAACCTGTTTTGACAGCAGCAGAGGGCAAAACATGGCATGGCAATGCATTTCAAGCAAATGTGTGCACAACCACACCCCTTATCATGTTTATGACTCAAAGGGGTATGGTCCTTGATTCTCGGACCACCAATCGCGCATTTCGATGCGTGATGGCCCAAGAAGCCAAGTTGTGCATTTTGATTTCAAATGTAATGCAAACCAAACAAACAAATGGGCTCAACCTCTATCATAATCAATTCAAGAGGCAAAGCATGCATGCCAAATGCAACCTAAGCATATGAACTAAGTATGCAACATGGCAATGCAAACAAGCAAGCAATCAACAAGTATGCAAGCTAGTGGACATGCAAGACATGATGCAATCAAAGCATGCAAAGTGTAAGACATGTAACAACATGTAAAGAGTGGACTTAAACTAATTTGGGCAGCTCTATAGTAAGCCCGAAACAGTGGCCAAGTGCTATGGAAATGAAGGCAAAATGACATACAAACATGCATGTACACATAGTCCAACACTTAGGCATATAGAAGCAACTTTTAAGCACACTTAAAAGAGACCAAACATGGGACTAAAGGCATGCATTGTAAGCTCTGAAAATCATGTAGAAAATGATGCCAAATCAACCTACCAATGCAAACAAGGCATGCAATCGAGACCCAGGACTTAAACTATGATCATGTGACACATGAAGCAAATGACCAAAGTGGACCAAAACAGTCCAAAATCATGCAAAAGTAAGCCCCAAAAACCACTTAGATGGCATCTAAATGATCTAATCCTAAAGGCATACACAATGGCACAAACATGGAGCATGAAACACCAACCTCTTAAAGCATGAAAGGGGCATCAAATGCAAGCATACAAGCATACCATGAGGACTGAAATGGCATGGCCAATGGTTCTAAACCACTGAAATAGTGCAAGTAAAGCATGCTAGAGGGGTCAACACTCAAGGCTCATAAGGGGGATTACATGGTAGCTATACAAAGCAAATCATGGACGACCCAAATGACCAAAAAAAGACCTTAATCACATCAAAACATGCACAAAAGCTTCTCAAAGCTAAGCCAAAACAAGCAAGCATAGTGGTCTAAATGCTAGATACATGTTAAGGCAATTTCATGGCATTACAAGACAAGTATGCTAAGCATGCATGGTGTGTCTAAACCAATTAAAAACAGTGCTATATCATGATAAAATAAGCACAAATAACACGTAAGACATGGCCAACATGAACTTAAAAATAGTGCTCACACATGAGGCTAAAATGGCCAATATTGAAGACAACAAGGAGAGGGGATGGCCCTCTCCTTCTTAGGACCTTAAACCACCATCCGCACCACTGAAATCTCTCAAGATTTCAGTGGTGAGGAGGCCCAAATAAGATGGTCCCGGAGCTCACCAAAAATGCACAAAAATGAGGCCAAACAAGGCCTAAGAGGGGGTAAACGACCCCAAACACAAAAGTGACCTTAAACAAACTTCAAGAGGAGCTCAAAATAAGACTTTTTTTTAGTTTATGATAAAGCCCAAATATGCTTGCAAGTAAGGCTAAAAGTGTGTGCAAACACGGGGAATAAAGAGGGAAAAATGGTTACCTTTGAAGACCAGCAAGAACCAGCAGCTTTTAGACCCAAAAATGCAACCCTCAACCTCTGAAAACAAGCTCCAAGAACCTCCAAGTGATGATGGAAGTGTGTGGCTATGAAGTGGTGTGCAATAGGCTAAGAACGAGACCCTTTTGAACCCCTCTAACACACCCAAATGTAGAGAGAGGGAGATATAGAGAGAGAGTGATATATATATATATCTTATATGTCAGATTTTTCAACCCTTGAAATGGAAGGAGAGGCTCTCCTTATATAGGCCAAGGCAAGGTGCCAAGCTTTTAAGAGAAGCTAACATAAAAAGGGTCAAGGGGGTCAAGCTTATCAAGGAAGCTAACCCAAAGGTCCAAGCTTCTCTTAGAAGCTTGGAGCAAAGGGGCCAAGCATCTCTAAGAAGCTTGGAGAGGTTCAAGCTTCTTGGAGAAGCTAAACCAAGGGTTCAAAAGGTTCAAGCTTCCTCAAGAAGCTAAAACAAGGGTTCAAAAGGTTCAAGCTTCCTCAAGAAGCTAAAACAAGGGGTCCCGACCAGAAAAAGTGGCCAATCGGCCAACAAAGATGGCCAACCGACCACAAAAGATGCCGACCGGCTGCAAAAGGTGCCGACCGGCCACAAAAAGTGCCGACCGACCACCAATAGTGCCGACCGGCCATCACCAATGGCCGGTGGCAAGAAAATAGGGCTGGTGGCCTCAAGCCATGGCCGGTGAGGTATGGGGATGTCCAATCAAGCCATTCCCTGGCCTCAGAAGAAAAAACAGAAGTCGAGAGGTCTTGAGGCAAGGCACGCGGCCGAAACCTCCGAGAACTCAAGATGAACACGAACATGGATGATCACCAAGTGTTCAAATGGTGACGTCCAAGTGTTGAGGACGGTAAAAAATAGGGTGTCTACAAACCGGAATAAGAACACATGTATTTTCAAAAATAAAATATCATGTTTAGTACAGGCCGATCTTTGATCGGGCAAGCGGGGGTACTCATTGCATGACCTTCCCCTCTCATACCCAAGTTCCCGAGCCAAGGCAACTTTGGTGATGACGGACACGTCGCCTTAGGCATGAGTCAGGGTTTCCTAAATTCCCCCAAAATAAAATATTTAGGTGGCGACTCTATATCTGGCAAAGCAGTCCATGTTTGGCACTTCTTTATTAAAAATCAGTTTTCTAAAACGATTTGCCGGATTTGGACTCTTTGGTGATTTATCAATCTTACAATGCACTTTGTGAGATTAGATTAAGAACCGTGACATTGAGTCCGAACTGTAGTAGCTCAGAACAAAACGAGATTTGCGTCCATCGCACGCGGATATCAGAGAGTTCCCGGGGCGCGTCTACACATATGAATGTACCGAGGGTAGAGACTCAGCATTCCAGGAGCTAAAGATGAGGCTAGTCACAGCACCGATTCTTGTACTACCGTCAGGTAATGAGGAATTTCAGATTTATAGTGATGCTTCGCATAAGGGTTTGGGTTGTGTATTAATGCAAGGAGGTAAAGTCATAGCATATGCATCTCGCCAGCTGAAACCCCATGAAAAGAATTATCCTACCCATGATTTAGAACTAGCAGCCGTAGTGTTTGCTTTGAAAATTTGGTGTCATTACTTGTATGGAGCTTCTTGTCAAGTTTTCACAGATCACAAGTGTAATAGTCCGACCCTCGTACATGATTCTGGTATCTTTTCAGCCATCTATTTCGTATTTTCGAATGCATATTATGAAATTCTATGTGAGAGTACGTTGAATTACAAGAAACTTAGAAATATGGATTCCTATCTGTTGATTTGGAACATTATCTGTCACAATTAAACTATTGGAATCTGAAATTGGGCGCCTTAGAGGCTTAATTTTCAGAAATTGATTTGATATTTGGCATCTGCATAATTTTTAAGCCCTAATGTGATTTTCTGTGAAATTTCAATTTAGGATGCTTAAACGATTAAATTTTGTCTTATTATAAACATAAATATCTATCTTAAGCTCCAAGATGTCTTTGACTTGAGAATACCTCTTGTGTGCAACCTAGAAGAGGGAATTTCGTGGGAATTGGAGAGAAGGCCTTCAAGTGAAGGATTTGGGTAATTTGTGAAGATTGCTTAGATTAAACTCGAGGTATGGAAAATTTCTTGATCTAGCTTCTCTCTCTTGATCTTGGTTGGGAATTCTTCTTTTGTTTTGGAAAGTTATGGTAGATGTGAGGGTTTTATGAGATGATTTATGTTGATAAATCAAATTGAGTTATGAAGGGAAATCTATCTCTTATTTCCTTGATATTTCATGAGATTATTCAATTATGTGCATGAATTAGAAGCTTAGGTAGCTCTTTATGCATATGTTTATGTAAACCCAAAAATATGGGAATTTTGGAAAGATTATGGTTGGGTTGAGTATGGATTTAATGATTGAAAGTGTAAGGAGGGTTGTGATTGATTTGTTGTGTGATTTAGCACCTTAATTTGATGTTAGATCCATTTTGAGGCTTTGTTTTGTGTTGTAAAAGAAGGATTTTTGGTATGGAATTGAGCTGCCCCAATTCAGGGCTACGGCCGCTCGAGCGGGAAAATGACCCTCTCAGCAGTTCTTCCGAAATTACCCTGTCTGCTCGAGCAGAGGAATTTATGCTCGAGCGCAAAAATCGACCTCTCAGCATTTTTGATAAAATTGTACAGTACGCTCGAGCGGCCAAATTGGCGCTCGAGCGGGGGACTTACTTTCAGACAAAAAAATGTGTTTGTTCAGTTTTGCGTGCTTGACTTCCTGGTATTTTTAGAATATTTTTCTGGTGATTTTAAGATGGTTATAAATTCATTTGAAGGGTAATAACACAGGGAATGATTCCTCGATGCTTTAAAAAGGAGGAGAACTAATTTACAAGTTATGATTGTGTGCAGGACACACTCCGGAAGGAACTAGTGCGCCATCACAACACTGTGAGTAATAGTACATTGAACGTACAATTATTTACCGCTAATGTCTGTTAATAACATTCTGTTTTCCGTCAGTTACACTATTAGTATATGTATTTCTTGAAACTTAATCAAAAGGAAATGTTGGAAGAATGTATGTATGTGTTTGTATATTTCTGGGCCGTAAGGCTGTTCTGGACCGAAAGGCTATTCTGGGCCGAAAGGCTATTCTGGGCCGTAAGGCTGATATGGGCTGTAAGGCTGTTCTGGGCCGCAAGGCTGTTTTGAGAATTCTGGGCCAATAGGCCGTTTTGTTCTAGCTGTAACATTAGGCCAAGGGTCGTTCCGAAAGAAAAACCATATCAGACTCACTTTTGTATTTCATAAGTGCATTGTGGTTAAAGCTAGCTATTAAACTGCTTAAGTATTATTATTCACTGAGCTTGTCTCACTCTGTAATTTTTGTCTGATTCTGTAGGCAATCAGCTTGAAGGTCAGTTCTAGCATCATTATCATCTATCTTTTGTCAGCCTAAGGACAACCAGGCACTTGGGGGAAGCCCTTGCATGCTAGTGCAGTTTTGCTAGACTTTGTTTTTTTTTTTTGTACTAATGTTTGTTGGCTGAAGTCGATTTGTATCTAATATTTTGTTAAATGCCCAATCTCTGGGCTGAGTTTTGTAATTATGTATGTTACTTAACCTCAGATGCAAGTTCACTACAAGTTTAATTCTGAGTCATGGTCCTGGCATATTGTAGTAGCTCAATGGATATATCTGCATGTTATTTTATTATATTAATGCTTCCGTTCAGGCCCCGAACATTTCATATAACAAGTTAAAGTGTCTGTTTCTGATTGGTTCACGCCCAAAACTTTTAGGGGCGAGTTAGGGGTGTGACAACAAGAGTCTAAAGTACTTGTTCACCCAGAAAGAGTTGAATATGATGCAAAGAAGATGGCTTGAATTGTTAAAAGACTATGACATGCAAATCCAGTATCACCCAGGTAAGGCAAACTCAGTGGCCGACGCGTTGAGTAGGAAGTTGGTTGGGAATTTGGCATGTTTAGCAATGATTTCGGTGGAGCCGACTATTATTCAGGAGGTAAAGACCAGACAGATGGAGGATGAATTCTTCAAGAAGGTAGCTGATGAGATTATCACTAAGCCGAGACCAGGGTACACCATTGAAAATCAAGTACTTAAGTTTGAAGGAAGATTGTGCGTGGCCGACGTCCCAGAGTTGAGAAGAAGAATTTTGCAGGAAGCCCATAGCTCCAAATTTGCCGTTCATCCAGGAAATACCAAAATGTATCAAGATGTAAAGCAAACTTTTCGGTGGCCCAATATGAAGAGAGAAATAGCCGAGTTTGTATCCTAGTGTTTATATTGTCAACAAGTGAAAGCAGAACATCAGAGACCAGCAGGACTTCTTCAACCTTTATCAATTCCTGAGGGGAAATGGGAGCACATCTCCATGGATTTTGTGGTTGGTTTGCCGAAGACACGAAAAGGTATGGATTCGATTTGGGTTATAGTTGATAGGTTAACTAAGTCAGCAGACTTCTTGCCTGTTAAGACTAAATTTAATGCCGATCAACTTGCTTTGTTATATATGAATGAGATTGTTAGGCTTCATGGAGTGCCGATGTCTGTTATGTCAGACCGAGATCTGAAATTCGTTTCTCGATTTTGGCAATGTTTATAAAGAGCTTTGGGAGCCGAGTTGAGGTTTAGTACAGCTTTTCATCCTCTGACCGACGGGCAAACAGAAAGAACAATTCAGACACTTAAAGATATGCTTAGATTATGTGTATTGGACTTCAAGGGAAGTTGGGAAGTGCATTTGCCATTAGTGGAATTTGCTTACAACAACAGTTATCAAGCTAGTATTGGCATGGTGCCGTATGAAGCTTTGTATGGAAGAAAGTGCAGATCGCCGATATGTTGGACTGAGGTAAGGGACAAAGCTTTGATTGGTCCCGAGCCAGTTCAAGTGACAACTGAGAAGATTAAGCTCATTCAGCAAAGAATCAAAACTGCTCAGAGTCGGCAGAAGAGTTATGCCGACCAGAGAAGAAGAGAGTTAGAATTTGAAGTTGGGGATCATCTATTCCTGAAAGTTTCGCCGATGAAGGGAGTTTCAAGATTTGGGAAGAAAGGTAAGTTAGCACCTCGTTACATTGGACCATTCGAAATCCTTGAGAGAGTTAACCCCGTTGCCTACAGGCTTGCTTTGCCGCCAGAATTAAGTCGAGTCCACAATGTGTTTCATGTTTCGATGTTGATGAAGTATATTCGGGACCCATTACATGTGATTGATTATTTCGGGATTGTGGTTGATGAAGATTTAGGCTATGAGGAGAAGCCAATAAGAATCATTGATAGACAAGTGAAACAGTTGAGCAGTAAATCGATACCAATGGTGAAAATTGAATGGAATGAGCATTACGGCAATGATGCTACATGGGAAATGGAAGAGGAAATGAAGATCCGACATCCGTAATTGTTTTTGGGGCAAGGTAACTTAAGTTTGGGGGCCAAACTTCTTTAAGAGGGGTAGACTATAATAACCCTCATTCTTGTCTTAGTCGTGTTCATGAACATGTACATGAATTTGCCTTGTTAAGCTTGCATCTTTAGACTTTGATTCGTTTTGCCTGTGTAAAGGCTCTTGTTTTTTTTTGATGCCATCATGTTTTGCCTAAGTGTTATATGCATGCTTTGTTCCTTGCTTGGTGTCTCAAGCCTAGGTCACACCTTTGAACCTCTTACACCTAGGCCATTGGGTGCCAACACTTAGGACCATCTTGGAAACACTCTGGTTGACCTCCACCTTCACCTAGGCATATTGGCCGAGATGTGTATCATCTAGGCCAATATGTCAATCATCTAGGCGTCCTAGATCCTTGATCCTTGAACCTAGCCACCTTTTATTTCGGGACTGGTATGACCTAGGCCGAGGTGTGGCACATCTAGGCCGAGGTGTGGCATAGCTAGGCCAAGTGTTATCCTCCCTAGCCAAGATCATCGAAACCCTCTTGCTGAAGCTTATGTCCTAATCCGAGATCCTTGCCTTGTCAGAATGCCCATGTCACCTTACTTGTTATACACACTTTGTCATACTCTTGTGTTGTCATTCTAGCACCTTTTTGAGGAGATCCAACCAGACGTTGCCACGTGTCCCAACAGAGGGTTAAGTCAGTAAGCTATTGAGAAAACATATCATTTGCTATATCTTTTCCCTAGAAGAGAGAGAAGCTCTAGGAAGACGAAGAAGGAGTTCTTGAGAGAGAAGTAGATTTCCAAGCTTGATCCTTAGAGTTCAAACCGTTTGATTCCTGTTTTGAGGTTAGAATCTTGATCTACTATTGTTGTTCTTTATATTGATCCGATCACATTGCATGATCAAGCATGATTCATGAGCCATGCATTGATTTAAAGTTTGTTTTGGAAAGAGAAAGTGATGTTCATGTGTTCTTGAAGAAAAAAAACCAAGTTTTGATCCGAAAGTTTATAACAAGTCTCATGTTTTTGTGTTTGTTTCCATGAAATCCTTAAGTATGGGTACCCAGGTCCTTATTTTTGAACTCATGTCATGAAATCTCAGATTTTGTAATAACAAGTTATGATTTTAGCATTCATATTCTTCATGTTCTTCAAGGAGGAAACCCAGATTTCTAGACTTTATTTGCCTAAGTGTGGTCATTGAGACCCACTCATACCTAGGCCAAGCATCGTATCTCACCTTGGCCTACCTTGCATGACCACTTGCACCTTAGCCTATCTTGCATGCACACATAGGCCGACCACCAAACACCTGGGCGTAGGAGACCACACCTCGGCCAGGAGGTGTGGAACCTCGTCCAAGAGGTGTGGGATCTCGGCCAAGACTTCCTGAGTTCACCCAGCTAAGCTATTTTGGCCTAGATCATCTCTGTGCATCCATTCCAAGACCTGGTTGGTACCCAGCATGTTTGTCCCTAAATGAAAAACTATGTTTTAACTCCAACACATGTTTTGCTCTGTCTTGACTTGGCTTTAGAAAGAAATTCCGGAATCATTTGCACTCATGTAAAGCTTATTTTGAGAATGCATTTCATATCCATCTTTGAGCATCTCTTCTTACCTTCTTGAAATGCATTCAATGGGATTTATTATGTACTTGTAGGCCTTGGATCCTTGCTTTAATCCCCACACCCAAAGAGCTATGTGAGTCGTATTTTTAATAAAGCTATGTTATAATGTTTTGATAAAGCTTTGCTTTGTTTCATTTTGGAAAAGTATTTGTTCAAGTATGAATGATTATCCCTAGTTTTTGTATCAAGTATTATCTTGTTTTGATGATATTCTTGGAAAGTCCTTAGTGCGAGGGGACTATAAGGCAACTAGTACCCTTATTTGAGATATCTCCCTTGCCACCGACAGTCTTGTACGGGTGGGTTTGTCTAATCGATTTTGGGTTGATTATTTCCTTGTCTTGTCAAGAATGTCATCCCTTGTATTATGTTGATGCTAATAAGCATCCCTTGAAGCTTTGAAAGGCTTTGATAGATGAACTTGGTTCATCCCTTGATTTTGAACAAGCTATGATATGTATGGTTTTGATAAAGATATTGGATGCCATTCATTCATTCAAACCTTTATTACTAATATCATTCACTGAGTATCCAAGCTCACCCTCCCCTTTATATATATGTAGGTGACGAGCAAGAAGGCAGTGACGCCTAAGATGTTATGTGCAAGATGGATTCATGTTTTGTGTCATTTTGAAGATTATGCTTCTGAGTTATAATTCATGTCTTTTGTATATTTCGGCTTGAGAAGCCTTTTGATCAAGATGTAACCTGTACTTTATTTTATTTGTATCCAAGTTGTAAACCTTGTTAAGATGTATGCCATTTCATTTGGTCTATGCACAGCTCTTATGGACTACTTAGATTTAAATTTATGCTTCCGCACATGTAAGCCCCGTATGTATACTCTGATTGTGTGTGACTTTCTAAGTTGGCCTTTGGTAATCTCGGATTACTGGCCATCACGGCACCATTCTATTAGGGGTAGAATGGGGTCGTGACAAGTTCAACCTCACACTTATTAAATTATATTATTGTACAGTTCGTACGCTTACAAGTAATTAAAATTGACACATCAAGTTTTTAGGGTATGGGTTCGAATCCTTACTTGTGTGCGAGTATACGACTTACCGTTATATGATTAAGAAACCTTACTATGTAAAACTACTTAAGAATGACCTCTTAATCTCAACTCCTTATGATCTAACCCACATGTCACCATTCTGTCATTAAACACTTTTTTAAGTTTGTTTCCAAACTTCCATCCAATCTATCGATCTATATATTATATAAGGAAATAGTCTTTTTAATGAAGAGTCTCGTGAGAGTTTCAATATCTCATACTAATTTTCTTGATTTTCTTAATTTTAAATAATTAAGAAAATCTCTATTAGCTAACTTTTATTTGATAATCCCACATCGGGAAAAGAAGGAAAAAGAAATGAGTTGTTTTACTCATATAAAAAGAATCTTATACTCACATCTTATTTAGTGAGGAGCTTTGTGAGAGTTTCAAAATCTCATACTAATTTTCTTGATTTTCTTAATTTTAAACAATTAATAAAATCTTCGTTACCTAGCTTTTATTTGATAATTCCACATTAGGAAAAGAAGAAAAAAAAAAAGAGTTATTTTATTCATATAAAGTGAATATTATATTTCCATCCCATTTAATATTGTAGTGTTGTGCATATTTTAATTCAATATAGTTTAAATTTTAAAAGTTTTAGTTAATTAATTAATTATGACCTAACTGATTAGGTTAAATCATTTTTGATTTGATTGATTTGTTGGTTCAACTGCGATTTTAACGGTTTTATCAAAATATATTGATTAGATTTGTTTGATTCGAAATAAACTAAAGATTGATCTGATTAAAGATTGAAAGACTGAGATTGCTTGATTAGAAATAAACTTTCCACCCAAATAATTGTTAACTTTTATTTTATAATCTCACATCGGAAAAAAAAAAAAAAAAAAAAAAAAAAAAATGAGTGGTTTCACTTATATAAGGTAAATCTTAATAGTATAGTATTGTATATATTTCAATTCAAGACAGTTTAAATTTTAAAATTAAAATAACATTTAAAAGTTTTAATTAATTAATTTTTGTATAAGTTGGTTGGTCATTTGACCTAACCGATTTGGCTGAACCATTTTAGGTTTGACCAATTCGCTGATTTAATCGCGATTTCTCATATTGATTTTATTAATTTTATTTTAAAAAATTAAAAAAATTTCCATTGGATAACTTCCATTCAACCATATAAAAATAAAACTTTAATTAGTTTATGTTTATTTTATAATCCCACATCAAGAGAAGAAGAAAAAGTAAAGTTTGCTTCACTATCTATCTATATATTATATAAGAAAAATGGAGTTTTTAGGAAGAAGCCTTTTAGGAGCTCCAAACGCTTATTCTAAAATTATTGAATTTTCTTAATTTTAAACAATTAAGAAAATTCTCGTTAGATGACTTCTATTTACCTTTTATTTTACAATCTCACATCGGACAAAGAAAGAAAAAATGAATTATTTCACTTACATAAAGTGAATCTTATGCTCCCATTTATATAAGCAAAATTAGATTTTTAGTGAGAAGCCCTATGATCAAATATCGCATACTCATTTTTTTGATTTTCTTAATTTTAAACAATTAAAAAAATCCCCATTGGCTAACTTCCATTTAACTTTTATTTTACAATCCCACATAGTTTTGATTTTAAAAATAATTTTATGTGAAATTTTGAAACTCTCATAATATTTAATTTTAAAATAATTATAATCCTACATCGAGAAAAGAAAGAAACATTGAGTTGTTTCACTTATAAAAAGTGTTATAATCCCACATCGGGAAAAAAAAAAGTGAGTTGTTTCACTTATATAAAATGAATCTTATAAAGGGAGTTCTAAGGGAGAAGCATTCTAGAAGCTCCAAACCCTCATTCTAAAATCATTGAATTTTCTTAATTTTAAACAATACCAATTTTTTTTTTTTTTTTTTGATTTTCTTAATTTGAAACAATTAAGAAAATCTCCATTGCTTAGCTTCCATTTAACTTTTATTTTACAATTACACATATATATTTTGATTTTAAAAATAATTTTGTATGAGATTGTAAAACTCTCATAATATTTAACTTTTAAAATAATTACAATCACACATTGAGAAAAGAAATAAAAAATGAGTTGTTTCACTTATATAAAGTGAATCTTATACTCTCATTTATAGTACTGTGCATGTTTCAGTTCAACATGGCTTAAATTTTAAAAGTTTTAATTAATTAATTTTGTTATAAATTGGTTGATCTTTTGACTTAGCCGATTAGGTTAAATCGTTTTTAGTTTGACTGATTCACTAGTTTAATCACGATTTTAGCTGTTTTGTCAAAATATATTGCTTAGATTTGTTTGATTTAAAATAAACTAATATTGACCTTATTAAAAATTAAACGACTGCTTGATTAGAAATGAACTTCCCTTCCAAACAATTGTTAACTTTTATTTTATAATGTTACATCAGGAAAAGGAGAAAAAAAATGAATTATTTCATTATATAAATCTTTTGCTCCCATTTAATATTGTGGTGTTGTATATGTTTTAATTCAAGACAGTTTAAATTTTAAAATTAAAATAAAATTTAAAAGTTTTAATTAATTAATTTTTGTATAAGTTGGTTGGTCCTTTGACTTAGCCGATAGGGTGAACCGTTTTCGGTTTGACTAATTCGCTCGTTTAATTGCGACTTTAGCGGTTTTATCAAAATATATTGGTTAAATTTGTTTGATTCGAAATAAATTAAAGATTGGTCTAATTAAAGATTAAATAGCTAAGATTGCTTGATTCGAAATAAACTTCTCGCCCAAAAAATTATTAACATTTAAACAAATAAAAAAATCTACATTGGTTAGCTTTCATTTAACTTTTATTTTATAATCTCATATCGAGAAAAGAAAGAAAAAATGAATTGCTTTATTTATATAAAGTGAATCTTATATTCTCATTTATATAAGCAAAATGAGATTTTTAGTGAGAAATTTTATTATCAATATCTTATACTAATTTTTTTGATTTTTTTAATTTTAAATAATTAAAAAAATCTTAATTGATTAATTCTCATTTAATTTTTATTTTATGTAAAATAAAAATTAAATATAATTATTATATTTTTATTGAATAATATATTATTTTATCATGCGTAGTAAGAACTAAAATCAAATGTCATTTTTCAGAGCACGATGTTGTTAATAGTATTGCCGCTTCCGGTCACTGAAATGGACCAATGGAAGAGTGTCCCGTGTTTTGCAAGCCAATTAAACAATCAGTGATGATTTAGAATTCTAAAAAGTAGAGTTCTCAATAGATTTAGGTCAAGTTTAGCATCTTTAAAATAATTTATTTTTTTATTTTTTTATCTTTTTTTTATTATATCATCTTTTTATTTTTTTATACATTTTTTTGTAAAGATAAAAAATATACTTATTTAAATCATCCCAAAGAACCCCTTATACTGAACAAGTTTTAAAAAAAATAAAAAATAAAAGCAAGAAGTCAAAACTTCATATTAAAGTGAGACCCACACAGCTACACGTCATTAGAGCAAGCTCTGAAACATTTTTCTTAAACAATTAACGGAGGAGTGGGTGTCGTATCCATTTGTTTCTCTCATCTCTTAGTTTTCTTTTTCTCTCTCGTCATTTCACTTTTTTTTAAAAATTATACAAATATTCCATGTAATTTATATGATATGTCAATTTAATCTCTATTATTTTAATTTATTTGATTTTATCTCTTAATTTAACTGATTGTGTCATTTGGGTTCAATAAATAATAACTGTTAAGTTTGGTGGACAGAAAGTCATCACATGCTCAGACGATGTATCAATTTGATCCTCTAATTTACAAAATATGTTAATTTAGTCCCTAATATTTTAATGCAAGTGACTTGTTTACGTTGGTATTTTTTTTCTTTCTACACAAGATAGTATTTTTTTTTTTTGATTCATAGGAAATAACACAAGATAGTATTTGGAGATGTTCTATAACCGTATGGAAATGACTTGTATTACGTTGTTATTTTTTTTTTTTATTTTTTTTTTTCAAAAAAAAAAAAAAAAAAAAAATTCTGAGAATTCTTGAGAAACATTCTGGAAATTCATTTATAACAATTTCTTTATGAGCAGTTTTAGGAACTCAAAAAAATTATGCTGCTAGTCACTATACTTTGATTTTTGGGTCATTTGAGTCATTATAATTTCAGTTGGATTAATTTTAACTTTGAATTTTTTATTTTTTTTAAAATTGATCCAATTAATATTTTTTATGATAAATGTGTACATAAGCGGCATGTATTATATTTTTAAAAATAAAATTATTAACTTGATCAATTTAATGACTTAGCCTCAACCAATTTAAAGAAGTTTTTTTGTCAAAAACTCTACCAACATTATCAATTAGACTAAATTAAGATAAAATTTAAAATTAAAAGTGAAAATTGAATCAATCAAAACTGTAAGAACTAAAATGACACAAACAACAAAATATAAAAACTACCAATATAATTTGTCTATAAATAAACTATCCAAAATTTACCATCAAAATCAAAATTCATTCATGGTGTGAGTCATAATAATAATTTTAAATATAAGTAATGTTAGAAATCCACAATTTACATCTCTAAAATTGTCAACAATAATGTAGCAAGAGAAGTAAGCCTTATAAAATTGAGTATACAACAAATTAAAAGTTGACATGTATCAAGTCTCAAGATTATGGATTAAATTGTAATTTTTCTTTTATTTTATTTTATTTATTATTTTTTTTTTGTGGGTCATAAATATTCTCCTTCAAATATATACCATAAATTTGAAATTTTAGATCATTTGCAGATTTTCTGTTTATTTATAGAGTAATTTTACTATGCTTGAAAAGTTTTTCTTGAAATTTTATTAGAAACAAATACATCAATGTGTGGACCTCACTCATTATTAATAAATGAAAGTGTCCAACACTAATGTGATCGTTGTCTAATAAAATTTTGAGACAATTTTGAAATTTTTATAAATTTTAACACAACCTAATATTTTAAGGTAAAATGATTGGAATGAAAAGAAAATGAATCAGTTTAAATTGGATTTTAAACTTTCAATCGCTTCTTGAGGATAGTGAATAGACCACCTTATTCATTCGTTTTGGTAATCAATAATGTTAGGTGGCCCGAATTTTCATGGTTCGAACGGCTTGAATACCTCAAAACGATCTCGTTTTGGGTATAAAACAACGTCATTTTGACACATTTGAGCCACACAAATTCGGGTCACTAAGTATTTTTCTAATTTCTAAGGGATAATATTTATTTAAATTTAATTGACATTATGTGAAAATTTAATGGTACATGAGTGTGACAAGTGTAATTTACCCATAAAACTACTAAGATTAGGTAACAAATATTTAAAAAAATAAAAAATAAAGCTTCAAAGGTATGGGGAAAAAAAAAAAGGAAAAAATCTAATATACGGTTTCTTTTTTAATCGATTTCCAGAATGTTTCTGAAGAATCTTTATAAAGTGTTGGATTAATTACACTTTACATCGTGTAATTTGATTTAAATTTTATTTTAATCTTTTTAAATTTAATTTGAATAATTTGATTATTATTTTTTAAGTCTAGTTTCAATTTGATCATTTTATCTAAATTGGAGGCTAAAATTGGGACAAACTATACTGATAGTCTTTACATTTTTCCTCTTGCGTCATTTTGATCTCTACATTTTCATTTACCTCAATTTTAACCTTTAATTTTAGATTTTGTGTCAATCTGGTTCAATTGATAACGCCATCAATGTTTTTGATGAAAAATTATCACTAAATTGATTGAAATTAATTCACTGAGTTAAATAAACTTATAATTTCGTCTTAAAAAGCATGACATATGTCACTTATCTGCATATTTTTCATTAAAAAATGCTAGCAATTGTAAGAAATTGAACTAAATTGAGACAGTCATAAATTTAAGGTCAAAATTGAACCAATTGAAATCATAGGGACCAAAATAATACAAAGAGCAGAATACAAGGACTATCTGCATAATTTTCCATAAAATTAATAATTTAGGGACACTTGTCAATTTTTTAAAGTTTCAATTTGGTTCTTGGGTCTAAATTGGAGGTTAAAATCAACAATTTTGAAATGGTTGCCAATTTTTTAAGATGTACACGTAGACAAAAAATTTAGACAAAATGACTAAATTGAATCTAGACGTAAATTGTTCAAATTAAAATTTTATAAACTAAAGTGAAATTTAAATCAAATTACAAAAGTGAAAAATGTAATTAACCCTAAAGTTTTCCATGAGAGGTTACAGAAAGATTCAAAAACATTTCCAAATACAATCATTTAAAGTTCCTTTGGAATTTCCCATCCCACCGGAACGTGTTTTCCTTTTGAAACAAATTTCAAGGCAACCTTGACTCCTCCAAGTTGATGGTTCTTCCGGATGCTTTCGTTATTAGTAATTTCCATTTTATATATTTTCAGATTTTCTTAAAATCATTTTTATTTTATTTAATTAAACTTCTTGTGATTATGTAAGTTGTTTTCCGGTGAAGTACTTGCAATTTTCCACACATTTAACTAAAATTTGTATTCTTCTAATAAAGTCGGTGTTGAGGTTGCCAGCCACAATTTTCAGTTTCACCTTCCTCAATGAACCAAATGAGTCCCACCACCACCTCATTTGTGCAGTTAATTTTCAATTTTCTAGATCTTAAAAATTGATTAAAATATGGTTTTTCTTGCCCATTTTCAACTTCTAGATCCCAAAAATGAATTAAAAATATGGTTTAAACATCATATTTGGTAAATTTAATTTCCATCATATGGTGATAGGCAAATGAGGAGAAAAACTGAAGCAATTTTGTGGATGGACACTACAATGTGTAAAAACCCAAGTAAAGATGGTTGATTTTCATTGCATTGCTTAGTGATTTCACACCCCACAAACAAAGAAACAACATAGAAATACACATCCATTTGCGAAGAAATGAGAATACACGATATCCTCCTCTATAAATATCAGCCACGTTTGATCTTCTCAAGCAAGCAAGTGAGCAACACAAAGACTCATTTGAGAGAGACAAAGACAGAGATAGAGATAGAGAGATGGAAAATAATGGAGTGAACAAAGGCAAAGGTAAGGGCAATGGAGGAGAGAGTGGAGAAATGAGCAAGCCAAGGTTCCAAACCAAGGAAGGTAGTGTGTTTCCCAAAAAGGATAAGTCAGTAAAGGATAAGTTAACTTGTTGTGGTTAATCAAATAAATTGTAAAACGATTAAATAAAAAGGAGAAAGACGTAGGGTTGGAAGACACACACACATAAGCACACTTATTACAACATTATGCTCTCGCGAAGGAGGGTTCGAATGAAATAAGAGCCAACTAGCTACGCTAATTAAGCTCACTAGTTAATTATTACAAAACTCGAAACTAATTAACTATTCTAGTTAACTAATTATTACAAACTGAATTAAGCTAATTAATTACAAAACGAATTAATTAACTAAATAGTTACAACACTTGTATGAATTAACCATTCAAAGCTAACTAAAGCGATTAAACTAACTAATTAGCTATCACTAACTAACTAAACAAAGCAGTTAGATGGTGTAGACGTCCCCGAATGTTCGGGGAAAATCCTGTTTTGTTCATTGGGCTTACTACAGTTCGGACTCAAATATCACGGTTCTGAATCTAATCCCGCATAGTGCAATGCGAGGCCGATAAATCACCAAAGAGTCTAAATCTGGCAAATCGTTTTGAAAAACTGATTTTTAGATAGAAGTGTCAAACATGGACTGCTTTGCCACCTAAATATTTTATTTTGGGGAATTTAGGAAACCCTGACTCGTGCCTAAGGCCACGTGTCCGTCATCACCAAAGTTGCCTCGGCTCGGGAACTTGGGTACGATTGGGGAATGTCATGCAATGAGCACCCCCGCTTACTAAACATGATATCGAGTTTTTGAAAACACATGTGTTCTTATTTCGGTTTATTAGCCTAGAATTACTATGTGATGCACACAACATACAAGTATAGATTAGATCACCTGAGTTGAAACAAAACATTTCATGTTTGTTTATTTGAAAATGGTTTGAGAGTGCTACTCGTAAGTAGGCTAAGACGTGGATTTTGCCACCCTCAAGTGGGCTTAGAAAACAGGGTGACTTGCCACTCTCAAGTGGGCTTAAAACTCGCAATCGATGAATTGTTCCAATTCAAGTAATCCAACCTTCACCCACAGGCATTTAGGCAGGTATATCACATAATCAAATAGCCTCATGGCAAACATGCTATCATGGCAGTCACTCACACACATGCAAGGATGCTAAAGCATAAACACTTACCGAGTACTCCGAGCCAAAGAAAGAAACTAATTAGAAAACATGCGTGAATCCTAACTATGCTGAGATGCCTAATGCAACACATGCAAGAATGCAACTAAGATAGGCTCGGCTATTCTAAGATGGCATATAAGATGCTATAGGTAACATTTATTCAACTTGGAATTGAAATACGATGCAGTTAGTCTGATGTGCCGAGCCCAGTGCATGCAAAACAGATGAATGAATGTAAACATGCGAACATATAGATGCTAATTGAAACATGCCCTAAATCTAACCATCATAAGTTGGTAAATAAAAGAGAGAAAGACGTGGGGTTGGAAAACATGCATCACACATACGCACACTTATTACAAAGTTCGCACTCTCGCGGAGGGTCCGAATAAATAATACAGAATCAAATTAACTAATTATTACACAACAACTAACTAATTAACAAATTAAATAAACTAGCATGCAAACTATGTAAAATGGGCTGCCTCAGCTCTGTTCCGAATGATAAAGGATGCATATATGCTCGAGTAGCCTTGTCGGGAAATCCATCGCGATGCCCCGGCTCGCCTTTGTTTGCAATTGATTTCAGAAAGTTGCACTAGGCTCCAGAGAGATGAAACTCCATCCAGGGAAGCTGTGAGAAGGCTGTCGACCAGCTATAGGCAAGGGAGACCACCTGCCGACCACCCTTGGTGGTGAAGACCAGAAAAGGTGGTCGGCCTGCCAGAAAACCTAGTCGGCCGACCAGTTCATTCTCCTGGTTTCTGCTTTTTCTGCAACAAAGGCAAGAGAGAGAGAAAGCAAGGTATTTTCAACATATGTGTGCCCGACCACTCTCCCCGTCATTAAATAAGCTCTAGGGAGTGTAGTCCTCGATTCTCGTGCCATCAATCACGCATCCCGATGCATGATGGCCGAGGAGTCGAATTGCACGACTCAATGTGAAATGAATGCACATGTAAACACCTAAACCCAACAACTCTATCATGGATAGTCAAGAGTGTCGGTGACCAAGAATCGAGGCACATTTCGTCACTTTGAGTACGAAACGTCCCTCGTTTCCCGTGTTTGGACTAAACCCTACTCCAAACACAATGCAACAAACAATGTATGGACAAATGCAACCCTAGCATGCGATCTAAATGCAATGCAACTAAGTGATGCGAAGATGCACGGAATGACATGCAAGCATGAAATGGCATACACAATGCTATGAACTAATCAATGGCATACTCAATGCACATGGATTATATGGCATGCATACACAATGCACTAATATACGCAATGTTATGAATGAGGCATACGCAATGCAGTGATCAAACATGCGATGACATGGACTATATGGCATACACAATGCAAGATGGACTTAAACCAAGATGGATGGACCTCAGCCGCATCCAAATCAGTGGCCATTATAATGAAAATGAGGCAACAAGGTACATGCAAACATGCACAAATGCAAGGGACCAAACCTAAAGAACAAAGTGCAACTCTACCAAAGCATGACAAGGATGAAATATGGCATACAATGACACATGTTCCAGCTCTGAAATGACATACAAGATGGTCCCGAATCATGCAAACAACTCACCCGATGCACGTTGGATGGCACAATTACCGAAACTAGTGAAGTGCATTACACTAGAGGTATGCAAAACGATGCCCAAATGACCAAACCAACCCCAAACAGTCCCTATGCAGACCTAAAATAGTGGCAAAATGGGCTAAAATGATGGCTTGCAATGCACAAAAATGAAGCTCATGCAATAGCCCAAAAATGAGGCATACAAGCACAACTCTCAAACGCAATTAAAGAGTGGGAAACATGGGAATATGGCACAAGTATAAGCTCTGAAATAACATATTCAATGATGCCAAAACATGAAAACAACTCAAGTTAAGCATGCAAGATGCTTCAAAACTCGACACTAGGCAAGGGTATTACACTACAAGCATGCATGGCAAGCATCATTCGACCATGGGATCTCAAAACAGAGCTAAGGCAACACAAATAATGAATAAAATCAGTTTAGAACATGGCCAAAATATGCTAGAATCGAGGGCCAAAACAACATGCAATGTGAGCTAGTGAACATGGATTACACTACAAGCATATGAAGCATTCAAGAGGCCACTAAACCAGCAAAATTCAGAGACATGGCATGCCAAATAAAGCCAAAAAAACCCACTGAAACATGATCAATGCATGCAAGAATGACATGCTCCTTTGATAGGCTATAAGAGGGGTTATTCTACACATGCAAGAGACACACCCAAGGTGGCAAAACCAACTCTAGACAGAGCCTAGGCAGGCCCTAAAAGTCACTGAAAAGGGCTTGAAACAAGGCTTGGAGGTGTGCAAATGAAGGCTCCTTCGATAGGCCAAAAATGCTAGTAAATAAGACAACAAGAGAGAGGGTCACCCCTCTCTGATTTAGGCCCTCAAAACCATATTCTTACCACTGAAAATCTGATGGATTTCAGTGGTAGGAAGGCCAAGCAAAGATTAAATCAAAGGCTTTATGGCATGGCACAAAACAAGGCAAAATGAAGCATGCAAGGGGGTAGATGACCCCCAACAACAAAATGGCCTTAAACAAACATCAAAAGGACTTCAAAACAAGACTTTTTTCAGTTGACAACAAAGCTCAAATATGCATGAAAATAAGGCTAAGAAATGGATTAAAATAAAGCTTAAAAGAGGGAAAAAGTGTGTTACCCTTGAAGCTCAGCAAAACAGCAACTTTCTGGACCAAAAACTCAACCTTTGAGACCTCTCAAGACCCTCCAAGAACTCAGTAACAATGGTGGAGGTGTTAGGCTATGAGGTGTAGTGCAATAGGTCAAGAACAAGACCCTTTTGAACCCAAAATATATAGATATAGAGAGAGATATGTATTGGAGCCTTAGCAAATTTTTAGAACCCTCACAAAGGAGGGGGAGGCCCTCCTTTATAGCCAAAAGGGACCAAAGCTTCTCAAAGAAGCTAAAAAACCAAGATTGAAGATCCTCTATACACGTGTATGGAGGATCCAGTCTGTGCCTTCCAGTTGGCACAGCTGGCAACAACTCACAGAGACAAGACTGAGGGAGGCAGGCCGACCAGTTCAGGTGGTCGGCCGGCCACTTCCCCTGATCTTCTGACTAGTTCAAAAGGTTCAGGTGGTCGGCAGCCTCATTTGGTGGTCTCCCAGCTGAATGCAAGCTAGTGGTGTAGTGGGAGACCAGCAAATGTGGCTCAAAGACCAAGGAGACCAGCTTCTTGACAAGAAAATCGGCCAGTGGAGAGAGAAGTGGTCTCCAAGAGAAAAGGTGGTCTCCCACCCTTGTACCACCTTCCAAACAATGAAAACAAGGTCCATGCCAAAAATGAACCAAGATGGATGCAAAACGAGGGTTCGGGAGTCAAAACGCGTAGCCGGGTGCCCCGAAAACAGGCTGTTAAGCATCGAAAGTGGCGTGCGACCACGAAGGTGGTCTCTTGGGCCACAGTGTCCCTCTAGACAGCGGAAACAAGGTGTGTACCAAAAATTGGAGCAAACGAAGAATGTTAAGCGGTCCCGAACCGAGGCGCGCGGCCGACGGCTCCTAAAACCGAAAACTGGTCTCCAAACGGGAAAAGTGGCCTACGACCACGAAAAGTAGCCTACGGCCATTGAGAGATGGTCTACGAGACCTCTTTCTCCCTTCGAGAAGAGAAAACAAGACCTGGTTCGCAAACCGAGGCAAAGCACAAAAGGGTCCCGAGGTCCGGAGGTAAGGCTTTCAGCCGAAACTCTGAAACCTCAAAATGAGCACAACATGCGCAATCACCAAGTGCTCAATCAATGACGTCCGAGTCTTAAGCTCGGTCAAAAATGGGGTGTCTACAGATGGCCTCGAGAAGCGAGGAATGCATGCATGCTCGGTTTCTCCACCCGAAAACATCACCGCCTTGCCATTACAGCCTCTGTTTGCAAATGTTTGACCACTGAAAATTGTACCAATTCCCAGAACACCTCTGATCCTCTCAGGAGGACACTTGTGCAATTTTCTCATTGATGGTCGGTCGGCTACTGTAGAGGCGCCCCTGAGGGCTTCATGCTACAGTTCGGACTCAAATTGTCACGGTTCTTAATCTAATCTCACAATGTGCGATGTGAGATTGATAAATCACCAAAGAGTCCAAATCCGGCAAATCGTTTTGCAAAACTGATTTTCGTAAATAAGTGCCAAACAGGGACTACTTTGCCAGATACAGAGTCGCCACCTAAATATTTTATTTTGGGAGAATTTAGGAAACCCTGACTCGTGCCTAAGGCCACGTGTCCGTCATCACCAAAGTCGCCTCGGCTCGGGAACTTGGGTACGATTGGGGAAGGTCAGCTATGAGCACCCCCGCTTGCCCGATCAAAGATCAGCCACTACTAAACATGATATCTTGTTTTTGAAAACACATGTGTTCTTATTCCGGTTAATTAGCTAATCTTACTACGTGATGCGCACAACAAAACAAGTATAGACTAGATCGCCTAACTTGGAACAAAGCATCGCATATCCGTTTGTTTGGAAATGGTTTTGAATTTTGCTACTCACAAGTAGGCTACAACACGGATTTCGATGAATTATTCCAATTCAAGCAATCCAACCTTCACCCATAGGCATTCAGGCAGTTATATCACATAAGCAATTAACCTCATGGTAAGCATGCCGTCATGTTAACACTTACACACATGCAAGATGCTAAAGCATAACCACTCACAATGTACATCGAGCCAAAACAAGAAACTAGTTAGAAATCATGCATGATCCTACTTTATGTTAAGATGGCTAATGCAACACATGCAAAATGCAACTAGAATAGGCTTGGCTAATCTAAGAATGGTATGTGAAATGCGACAACTCGATACACGTATTAAAGTTGGAATTGAAATACTATGCAATTAGTATGATGCGCCGAGCCCGGTGCGTGCAATATGACTGAATGTATGCAAACATGCTAACATAAGTATGCTAATTGAAACATGACCTAAAACTAACCATTAAAAGTAGGTAAGTAAAAGGGAGAAAGACGTGGGGTTGGAAGACATTCACACACGCACACATACTTATTACAAAATTCGCCCTCTCGACGGAGGGTCCGAATAAATAATACAAACCGAGTAATTAATCAACTACCCTAGCTAATTAAATATTACAAAACCTTTAATTAGTTAACAAATTAATTACAAAACAATCAAAGTATGAAATTAAAGAGGCCGCCGCAGCTCCGCCTCGAAGTGATTGGATGATGCATGCTCGATTCGCCTTACTCGGAAACCCGTTGCCATGCCACATGTTGCCTCTGTTTGCACTATTTTATGCCTCTGAAAGCTGCACAAGTCCCAAGGCTGCTTCTGAACCACTCTCTGAGCACTTAGGGACGTCACCGGCCAAGAGATAGGACCACCGGCCATGGAAGGATGGTCATCGACCAAAAGTGGGGCTCTCGGCCAACAATGCATAGCCGGCCGGCACTGAAGATGGCTGACCGGCCATTCCTTCCTGCAAAATGTTGTTTTGCTGCAGCAGAGGACAGACAGTGCATGGCAAGGCATTTACAAGACAATGTGTGCACAGCCACTCTCCCTATCATGCTATGAGCTCAAGGAAGTATGGCTCTCGACTCTAGGGCCACCAATCACGCATTTCAATGCATGATGGCCAAAGATGCCAAGTGTGCAAATCAATGTGGAATGAATGCAACAAAACAAATGAATGCCTAGAGCTCTATCATGCTTGATTAAGAGTGTCGGCGACCGAGGATTGGGGGACGTTTCGTCACTTCAAGTACGAACGTCCCTCGTTTCTCATGTTTGGTTTGACACCCCAAACCAAACAAAATGCAATGCATGTATGCCAAATACAATGCAAAACATGCAGCTAATGTAATGCGACATAAGCATGCCAAATGCAATATGACTCGAACATACACACGGGGTTAAGGTAGTAAACATGCCAAATGTAATGCAACCTAAGCTAACATGTGACAAGATGCAAACTAACAAACATGCAAGAGGCAACCTAGATATACAAACATGCATGGCATGCAAAGGTAGACAAGCATGCAACATTGAACAACATGATGAATGGACTTAAACTAAAGATGGACAGACCTCAGTCATGTCCAAAATCAGTGGCCAATAGTGCCAAGGAATGATGGAATGAGATGTGCAATAAGCATGCAAATGTAATGGCCTACCACCTAGGCATAAGGATACAACTCTCAAGCATGAGCGAGAAGGGATGAACATGATAATGTGACAATGCCACGAACTCTGAAATCATGTGAGGAATGATGCCAAATCATATGCACAAGTGAAGCATAGCATGCCAATAGACCCAATGCTCAAAGCTAGTCGAGGGGCTCACACCATGGCTATATCAACCAAGCTCCAAAGGGCCAAGGGGACTTAAAACAGTCCTAGGGCAAGCCAAAACAAGGCTAGAACATGCATGTGATAAGGCCAAAACATGCTAAAAAAGATGGGCACAAACAAGGGGCATGCAAGGCTACAAAGGGAGCATTACACTACATCTATCACAACCACTCATGGCATGGATTATGCAATGAAAAATAGAGTTATAATATGTCAAAATAAGCCCCAAAACCCAATGAGATGGCATCCCAAAGACCTAATCATGGAGACATGCACAATGACCCAAACATGGAGCATAAGACACCAACTCTTCAAAGCATTGAAAGGATGGTAAATGCAAGCATACAAGCATGAAACATGGACTGAAATAATATGACAAGTGATACCAAATCACTGAAATGGCCCAAGTAAAGCATGCTAATGACTCACACACCCAAAGCTAACAAGCTAGAATGCATGGTGGCTATACAAAGCATGGCAAGCAAGACCAAGAAAACCCCAAACAGAGCTTAAGCATGGTGAAACAAGGCTAAAAACTTCTCAAAGTCAAGTTAAAACATGCAAGCATGACGGTCGAAATGCATGATACATGTTTCGGCAAATGAGAGGATTGCAAGGCAAGTGTATGATGCATGCAATAGGCCGACAAACCGACTTAAAGCAGAGGTATATCATGCCAAGATAACACCAAAAACTTGCTGAAAAGGGGCCAAAGCATGCTAAGCAAACATGCTACTATGGTGGACCAACAATGCAAGCAAATGAGACATAAAGGGAGAGGGGTGTCTCTCCCCTATACAAAACCTCAAAACCACTTCTCCACCACTGAAAATCCTCTGGATTTCAGTGGTGAGAAGGTCAAAACAAAAGGATTCCAAAGCCCAAAAAGGAAGGCACAAAAAGAGGCCAAACAAGGCCTAAGAGGGGATAGACGACCCCCAACCCAAAAGTAACCTTAAACAAACATATTTAGCATAAAAAAATAGAACTTTTTGTAGTTTAGAGTCAAGCTTAAAACAATATAGAAGTATGTGTAAAAGCTTAAGCCAAAATGGGGTATCAAAAGCAAGTTGACTCACCCTTGAACACTTCAAGAACACCAACTCCAGCACCCTTCTTGGATCAAAACCAACTCAAAAACTCTGAAATCAACCTTCTAGTGCCTCAGCAACCAAGGATAGTGTAGTGCTAGGTGTTTGTGTGCAATAGTAAGAACAAAACACACTTTTGAGCTCAAACACACACACAAATCTAGAGAGAGGGAGATATAGAGAGAGAGATATATCTAACTTCTATATCAGTTGGCTGAACCCTTGGAAAGGGAGAGGAGGCCCTCCTTTTATAGAAATCCAATTTTGCAAAGCTTCCAATAGAAGCTAAACAAGGCTCAAATCCCTCCATACACGTGTATGGAGGGTAGAGTCTGTGCTCACCAGCTGGCACAGCTGGCATGCACAATGCCTGAAAAAGGCAAAGAAAAGGCCTCGGCCAAAAAAAGTGGCCAATCAACCAAAACAATGGTTGGCCGACCAAATACAGTGTCGATCGGCCAACACCTTTAGCCGATAGCAAGAAAAAGGGGCCGATGGTCTCAGGCCATGGCCGGTGGGTTAAGGGGATGGCCAACAAGCCACTTCCTACCCTCAGGTGCAAAAACCACAAGTCCTTGGTCCACAACCAAGCACAAAACAGTCAAGTTGAGAGATCCTAAGGCAAGGCGCGCAGCCAAGACCTTCGGGAACTCAAAGCATGGATGATCATCGAGTGTTCAAACGATGACGTTCAAGTCTTAAGGACGGTCAAAAATGGGGTGTCTACAGTTGCCCCTCTTTGACAGAACTCGAAAGTCATAACAATGACGGAAGTGAATGTCAAAGCCCAGAGATGACCCATTTTTGACAAGGCCGAAGACTTAGACAGGCACACAAGACATGAAAGATATGCGCCCATAGGCATGGGCAAAATGCAATGGGCAATGCACAAAACCGAGCATAACTTATGATTATGTGAAGAAAGTTGTAACGAAGCATAACATGCAACAGTTTAAGCAAGCATATACAAATCTAACTACATTTCATGCAGAAAGGATGTAAGAAAATTATACAATTCTCGCTACGTCTAACGCGGAGAGTACAATACCGTCCTCTTCGTTTGGTCGCGCCAGCCTCAAATGAACCGTACATACAATATCGTGCCTGCAAAAGAAAGAAACTTAACGGGTACAATATCGTTAGAAACATGCATAGCAATGCAAGTGAAAAGTGCGTGACAACGCAAGTGAGGGGGTACAAGACAATGCAACCTAAGTGCGACGCATAACAATGCGGAATGAATGCGAGACAATGCAACCTAAGTGTGACGCATAACAACGCGGAGGGACATGCGTGGCAACGCATGTGAAGAGTGCATGACAATGCGGGCGGAAGGGGTGCATAACAATGCAACCTAAGTGTGCGCATAACAATACGATGTGAAACAACCATAACAATGCAAGGAGGGCATGCACAACAACGCAAGTCGAGTGGTGCATAACAATGCAAGCCGAGTAGTGAATAAATACATGTAAGTAAAGCATACGTGACAACGCATACAATGTGCGTAACAATGCGAGAAAGTGCATAAACACATGTAAGTAAAGCATGCGCAACAACGCATACAATGTGTGTAACAATGCGAGAAAGTGCATAAACACATGTAAGTAAAACATACGCGACAACTCATACAATGTGTGTAACAATGCGAGAAAGTGCATAAACACATGTAAGTAAAGCATACGTGACAACGCATACAATGTGTGTAACAATGCGGGAAGGTGCATAAACACATGTAAGTAAAACATACGCGACAACTCATACAATGTGTGTAACAATGCGAGAAAGTGCATAAACACATGTAAGTAAAGCATACGCGACAACGCATACAATGTGTGTAACAATGCGGGAAGGTGCATAAACACATGTAAGTAAAGCATATGTGACAACGCATACAATGTGTGTAACAATGCGGGAAAATACATAAACACATATAAGTAAAGCATACGCGACAACGCATGCAATGTGTGTAACAATGCGAGAAAGTGCATAAACACATGTAAGTAGTGCATACGCGAAAACGCATGCAATGTGTGTAACAATGCGAGAAAGTGCATAAACACATGTAAGTAAAGCATACGCGACAACGCATACAATGTGTGTAACAATGCGGGAAGGTGCATAAACACATGTAAGTAAAGCATACGTGACAATGCAGTTTGGCCATGTCCAATTCATGTAAAGAAATCTTGCCTCAATTCCGATTTGGCCATGTCCAAGCGCTAGGAAGGATGTGCGGCCTTACTTTGCATAATGCTCGGTCATTGATTCATGATGGAGAACTAGACATTCCGAGCTTGGTTTGTCGGTTTTCTGATGCCGGTGATTGCGGTGACCGTCATTGGCAAGGTTACCGGCGACACGCGCTTTGTTTATGCATGCTATCTCATTTCTTACTCACCCCAGGCTCCGGCGGGTTTAGCACTCGTTTGATTGAGGTCGCCGAGGGCTTGAAAGAGGGCAAAAGCTACATCGCCATGACCTTGGCCGAGACATTGATGGGCTTGGACGCTTTTCATCGTCAGGAGATGGCTAGATTTGCGGGGAGTCCACTACTATTGCAGGTATTGTTTCCCACCCTGTCTCACATATATATTGCTCACATCATTAGGCCCTCAGGCTCAATTTTTCTCTCAAAACCCTTTTGCTCACTTTTTCCTCTCAACGTACATCTCTCTATTCTTCATTCTCTCATTTTTCATCCCTCCCCAGGTGTGGTTGATAGACAAGTTGAGGGTTGTGGACTCGTGTCCGACATACTCAGCTCGCAGCTATTTCTCCCGACGACGTCTAGTTGATGCCCCGGATAAAGGATGGTGGAACAACTGGATGTGCAATTTGTCCGTGGATCGCATTGCTTGGCGCTACCCTTGGCTCAATTTACCGGCAATGAGCTATAGCATGACCCGTCAGCCCGGGATCCAGCTGATTGGCCTGACACACTGTGTGTTTTACTTTCCGTTCCGGTTTCAGCGCCAGTTCGGACATGATCAGACTTGCCTAGAGGAGGGGATTGAGTACCCCGCTACATTTCCGGTCTGAGGCACACAGCTAGCTCGATATGTCACGACATGGAGGATGAGAGAACTTTTGGCCCCTGCTCCTGCCTTCAGTTACATCCTCTCTGATGAGTGCTTAGATTGGCTCAATGAAGAGGCACAGATTGGGCCCAGCTTGGCATCAGAGGCTTTGACCAGCTCTGGGAGATGGCGTAGGAACACCTAACTATGCCCCAGATTTATTTACTTTAATCAGAACTTTCAAGTTTTCTTTATGAATGTAATGAAAAGCAACTTCAATTTTGTATTCAAGAATAGGAGAACTCTGTATTGAAATCAATGAAATTGAAGGTTGTGGTACTGAAAATTTTTCGTTCGGTCCAAAAATGGTCTAAGTTGTAAAAAGATTAATTTGAACAAAATCAACTTTTATTAAAACTTTTCAAAACCATTTTCGATATGGGTCAGAACTGGACACGCCTGAGATCTGTCACTGAGATGCACAACCCTGGATCCCAGCAACTGGAAAGTTGCCCCTAGTCTGAGTAGCACTGCACCGGAGATCATGACCGAGCTCTTGAATGCTGAATAGACAAAGATGACCAAGGCAATCACCTGGACAAAGTTGATCGTGGAAGTGTTTATGGCTGGACTTCAGAATGAAGTTGCCTACGTATCCCAAAGATGGGAATCAAGCCTTACGTAGTTCGGCTTGGGTTCGCTCATGTATTAACTCTCACCTTTTACACTCTAACTTTTGCCAAGGCCGCCCTTTGCGGGTTTTCAACCTTGCAAGCTCAGTTTTTATCATTTCAAATTTTTTGTGCTCTAACTTTTGCCTAGGTCGCCCTTTCGGGTTTTCGGCCTAGCGAGCCTCTCAGGGAAAATATTTCTTCAACTTGTCCATGTTGATCGGTTGGGAGAACTCTAGGCCATCTAGGTCTATCAGAACGACAGCTCCACCCGACCAGATAGACTTGATGATGTAAGGTCCAGTCCAATTAGGTCTGAACTTGCCCCTAAGGTCGTGGATGGGAGCTCGGTTGTCTTTGAGCACCAAATCTCCTTCTTTCAAATTCCTGGACTTAACTTTCTTATTGAAAGCCCTGGCAATTCGTCGTTGATAACCCTGAACATGGTACAGTGCTTTCAGCCTTCTCTCATCAAAGAGCATGAGTTCCTCGAATTTGCTCTGCTGCCAATCTGCCTCAGCTATCTGACACTCAGCCAGTACTCGCAACGACGGGACTTCAATTTCGATAGGTAGAACGGCCTCCATCCCATAAACCAATGAATACGGAGTCGCTCCAGTAGAAGTTCTAATTGAAGTCCGGTAGCCCCACAGAGCAAATGGTAGCTTATCTGGCCAGTCTCGGTAGGTTTCCACCATCTTCTGCAGAATACGCTTGATGTTCTTGTTGGCGGCCTCAACTGCTCCGTTGGTTTGCGGCCGATATGTAGATGACTTATGAAAAGCCACGTTGTATTTCTCCAACAAGTCGATCACTTCCTTCTTGAAGTGGGAACCATTATCTGAAATGATCTCGTTCGGGACCCCATAGCGACAGATGATGTTGTTCCTGATGAACTTTGCAACGTGCGACGCCTTCAACACCGCATAAGATTGGGCCTCAACCCACTTTGTGAAATAGTCTATCGCGACCAGAATGAACTTATGCCCATTAGACCCCTTCGGAGTAATAGCCCCAATCACATCAATCCTCCAGACTGAAAATGGCCACGGCGAAGTCATATTGTACAGTTTCTATGGCGGGATGTTCATGCGGTTTGCATGGATCTGACATTTGTGGCATCACCGAACAAAGCCGATACAATCCTCCTCCATGGTGGACTAGTAGTAACCTTGTCTAAGGATCTTCCGGGCTAGCATCACCCCATTCATGTGCGCTAAGCACTCCTCTCCATGGATGGCCTCCATCAGGCGCTTCGACTCTTCGGCATCAACACACAGTTTATGCATTCCCAGATAACCTCTCTTATACAGTTTACCTCCGCAGATGATGAACTGAGCAGCCATTCTTCTGATTGCCCTTTTATCCTTGGCATTTACCCCTGCTGGATATGCTTCTTCCTCCAGGAAGTTCCATACATTGTGATACCAGGGATTCTCATCTTGAACCTCATCTATGGCAACAATTAGCTCATAAGCCGGCACAAATTTCTGGTCAATGATGATCGGACGCATCCGGACTCCAAGAGGGATGTCTATCATGGAAGATAGAGTTGCTAGTGAATCTGCGAACCTGTTGTTCTCTCTTAACAGATGAGCGAAGTTCAGCTTCTGAAACCGAGGAATCAACAAGTCCAAGGTCTGATGATAGATTCTCATCTTTTTTTCTTTGACTTTCCAGTCTCCTTTAGCTTAAGATATAACCAGGTTCGAGTCCCCGATGACGTCCAACCGTTTTGCCCCTAGTTCTAGGGCGGTTTCTAAACCAGCAATGTATGCTTCATACTCTGCTTCGTTGTTCGAGACTTTGAACCGGAGTTTAAATGCTAGAGGGATACGGGAATTGTCGGGTGCTATCAGCAACACCCCTATCCCATACTCGTATTGGTTTGACCCTCCGTCAAAGTACATCGTCCAAGTTTCATCTTCGATATGAAAAATAGCCTCGTCTGGGAATAAGTACTCAACTGCTTCATCCCCTTCAACTGGGTGATCGGCTAGGAACTCCTCTACTACTCTCCCTTTTGCTGACTTGTGCGTCACATATTTCAGATCGAATTCGAAAAGCAGAAGCAACCAACGAGCTAGCCTACCCGTAAGTGCCGGTTTCTCGAAGAGATATTTGATGGGATCTAGTCTTGAAACCAACATTACATAGTGAGCTAACAGGTAGTGCCGCAGCTTCCTAGTAGCCCATACCAAGGCTAAGCAAGCCTTTTCCAGTGGAGTGTAACGGGTCTCATAATCTAGCATCTTCTTGCTTAGGTAGTAGATAGCTCTTTCCACCTTGTCCTCAGACTCCTATGCAAGCATGCAGCCCATTGTAGTTTCAGTTACTGAAAGGTACAAAATCAACGGTTTCCCCGGCTCAGGCGGTGACAACACGGGTGGGTTCTGTAAGTATTGCTTGATCTGTTCAAAAGCAGCTTAGCATCGGCCGTCCCATTGGAACTTCGTTCCTTTCTTCAGGAGACCAAAAAGTGGTTCACAAGTCAAGGTTAATTTAGCAATAAACCGTCTTATGAATTGCACTTTACCCAGAAAGCCTCACACCTCCTTTTCAGTCCTCGGTGGTGGCATTTCTAAGATGGCCTTGATTTTGGAAGGGTCGACTTCGATACCTCTCTGTGTAATCAAGAATCCCAGCATTTTCCCTGCTGTAACACCAAACGTACACTTCTGAGGATTCAGCCGCAACCGAAATTCTCTGATCCTTTGGAAAAACTTTTGCAAGGCGGTGTAGTGGCCCTCTCTTTCTTTGGACTTGACAATCATGTCGTCCACGTACACCTCAACCTCTTTGTGGATCATCTCATGCAATATCGTGGTCGCAGCCCGTTGATATGTAGCTCTAGCATTCTTCAGCCCAAATGGCATCACCCTATAATAATAGGTCCCCCACGGGGTGGTAAAAGCAGTTTTCTCCCAGTCTTCGGGCGCCATTACAATCTGGTTGTAGCCTGAACAGCCACCCATGAATGAGAGCAATGCATGCTCCGCTGTGAGGTCCACTAACTCATCAATATGCGACAGAGGAAAGTTGTCCTTCGGACTGGCTTTGTTCAAATCTCTGAAATCCACACATACTCGAATCTTGCCATTCTTCTTCGGTACTGGAACTATGTTGGCCAACCAAGTTGGGTACTCAGATACCAGCAGGAACCCTGCGTCAATTTGCTTGGTGACCTCTTCTTTGATCTTGATGGCCCAGTCAGGGCGAATCCTTCTGAGCTTCTGTTTGACAGGTCGGGCTTCGGGCTCAAGAGGGATCTGGTGCTGTACAATCTCAGGATCGATTCCAGGCATGTCTTCGTAGGACCATGCGAAAACATCTTTGAAATCTTTTAATAAAGCGACTAAGCACTCGTGCTCCTCCGAAGACAACGTGGACCCAATCTGGACCAGCCGCGGGTCCTTCTCAGTACCAACGTTAATTTGGATGATTTCATCAACCAAGGGTTTAACAAATCTCTCCTGCTCTTGATCTAGCAAATATTTCAAAACCGGAGGAATTTCTTCCTTGTTGTTTTCATCGAAGTTTTGAAAGTCTGAAATAATGCAATAAAGCAAAGGCACAGAAAAATACTCAAAAGCCATAGCCACTTTATTCTCATTAATCACTTCCAAGTCGCCTGATTCCTTTGTTACAACAGACTCAAAGGAAAAAAACAAAAGATGACCTAGACAGGACTGTGGCATCCGGGTTGTCACTCCCAGGAATACCGGACTCAGACTCAGACGAGCTGGAACCTGATTCCGACCCTACAGATTCGGTAGAATCAAATTCCGGCTCACTACCTGACCCGGTGCTGCTCGATAAGAATCCCTCATCGTACTGCCAGACGAGGGAGGGTGCGATGGATGCATCTAAAATGCTCAAAGATGGGCTCGCGGCCGCTTCATTCCCAATCATAGACACTGAGAGATCACCCCCTAAGCACTCATGTACGATTGGAGGATCTGATAGTATACAAGCCAGTGCTACCCCCATTTCAATCTCGGTGCTCTCGGAATCCACTTCCTTACACTGCTCAACCTCAGCTGATGGGTCTGTCTGCTCCTCGGCAACATCATCCCCGGTCAATTGTAAGTCAAAGAAGATCTCGAAACCCGGCAGACGCCTCTTCTTGGCATTCAGCCATGGCTCTGGGAAGCCGCAGAATGGAAAGTCTTCCCCCTCCCGGACGAAGCGTCCGTTCAGGGTGCCCTGGATAGGCCGATGCATCAGGTCAAAATGCCTCCCGGTTTGCTTGGCCCTGGCACTCCCAGCCATTTCTTTGCCTTTCCTCACCCAGTCCTCTTTGGTGGGCAAATAGCCTAAACCAAAGGTATGCGGGTTGTGCGGCACTTCGGCCGATATTGCAATGCCCTTCCGGCCACTTTTTCCTAGTCCCATCCCGGGGATATGCTGGAGCTTGTTCATGAGGTATACTGACTGTGCGCTGACATACAACCCCTCATCAACAGCCAAAATGTTCTGAACGACCTGTGCCTTGGCTAGGGTAAATCTTGACAGGAACACATCCTCCGTGCCATGCTCGATTTCCAAAACCGGTGTACACACTTCTGGCGGCGGATGGATTGACGAATTCCCAAAAACTATAGCCACCCCCTTCCCGTGGGGGTATTTTAACATCTGATGCAGGGTGGAAGAGACCGCCTTTACCTAGTGCAACCACGGCCGCCCCAAGAGTAGATTAAAGGTCGCAGGAATGTCCAAGACATGAAAATCAATCTCGGGTTGTCCCGGACCAACCTTAGTATGAATCCTCACGGTCCCCATCACCTCTCTGCTTGTATTGTCATATGCGTAGATCACCTGGGCAGTTGGCTCGAAGTCCGCAGGCTTCAACCTGATTGCATAAGCTGTCCTTGATGGGCACACGTTAATGGCGGATCCTGTGTCGACAAGAACTACCAGTATCCACTTGTCTCTACACTCCACAGAGATATAGAGCGGTTTGTTATGGTTTGCGCCCTTGGGTGACAGTTCCTTGTCAGAAAAGGTCAACGTCGGGGAAGCTCCTCCCGGAAAAACCAATCCTACCAGCTGCTCAGGCGTGGTATCTATTGAGAGTTTGGCTTTGTCCATTGCAGATAGGACAGCTTGTCTATGTACTCTTGAAGCCATCAGTAGTCCCCAGATGGAGATGTCTGCTTGTATTTTCTTCAATTGTTTTAGCACAGCCTCTTCTTCGAGTAGCTTTTCTTTCTGCATGTCTGCCTCCCTGTCCTTCCTGGACGCCTCTGGTTGATCTAGGTGTGGGGGTTTGAAATACCGCCCGCTCTTGGTCATGTGATCAACTTCGCCAATGTACCAGGTATCATCTGGCTGGTTACTCCCCCAGTCCTCATCTGTATGGGCAAGACATAGATCGTCATCTTCCCACCACATGCCATCGGCAGCCGACAGGCACCTGTCCGGCTCCATTACAACTATTCCTGTGCCCATAGCACCTTCTGTTCCCGTGCCCGCAGCACGCTCTGCTCCTATGCACACAGCATGTTTTGTCCCCGCAGGGGCCTTGGCCTTTCTGATGCTCTCAGAATCTTTGATCCTTTCCCGCTCAAACTGTTTCAGCGCAACTTGCTGTTCAACATCTCCTATATTCAAATTGCCTGGATCCCGAGCGAAATTCTTAACACCGATGCTCTCCGGCGATGCAACCAGATTCTTGGCCCTTCTGGCTACAGTTGATGTCCCCATCCCTGACGAACCCTGTTCTAGCTGAGGTTGTTCAACCACATCCGGCTGGTCGTCAAGCCACCCAGTAGACGCCTCTGCCCTATCCGAATCAAACCAGTTGACTGTCACGTCTCCCGAGTCTTGTTCGTTGAAGATTTGAAGGTTCGCGATGTCCTCCTCCAGATCTGCTAAGCCATCTAGCCCCTAATTGAATCCATCCTCCCGGACTACACAAATCCCTGCTCCCACTGGCAATTCCACATTCAGCCTAGCCTAGCCTGGCCTGCTGATGTAATGTAACCGCTCGGGTTGTACACGAAGCTTGTAGACCTCTCAGGCTCTGTATTTGCATTCTCATCTGCCTCCGCAGTCGACCCACTTCTATCTTCGACAGCTACCACCATCATTTCAAGTTAGGTTTGGGAGCTGTCCAACATGCACAAGTCAGTGCTGTCGGGAATGAACACCTCCGGCTTGGGTAGGTGAGAAGGGGTGATACATATACTAGGATCGTATGACTCAACCCCAGTTTGGATCATGTTGATGTGTTTAGGAGGTGGAGCTTGGTTATATGGTGGGAGAGGGTTGGTTGTGACATTTGGTTTCTCCGGAGGCACGATCACCCTGTTGTCGATGAGATCCTAAATCTCGTGACACAATCTATAGCATTGGTCGGTGTCATGACCATGCTATTGGTGAAACGCACAGTACTTCGCCGGGTTATGGGAGGGGGGAAGTTTTTCTGGCAATGGCCGCGGCTCTAGGGGCTTCAAGTGCCCTTTTCTGATTAAAACCCCCAAAGCTTTGGACAGGGGCATATATAGTGGAGTAAAGGCTCTTTGGCCTTTGGGTGCGTATCTGGCTGCTTGTGAGCTACTACCGGACGCACCGGTGAATGGCGTAGCTGCAAGGGCTCTTGGGGTATTGGTGGTGGTAACCATACTCACATCTGAAGATCTAGCAGCTGCAGCACTACTTGTGCCTGCATTCGTACTGCGGTTGAATGTTCTCTTGGGCTGTTCTCTCTCATTATCAATGAGGCTTTGCTTCATAGCATCTTCGATCTGCACCCATATCTCATGTAAATCTGCGAAGGTGGGGAGGGGGAGGACGATCATCTTCTGCATAAGCTTGGGCTGGAGGTTGCGCACAACCATCCGAATCTGATCTTTGTCAACAGGCCTGATGGTCATCATCGAGGCCTTGGTCCTCCACCGGGTCACAAAATCGGAGAAGCTCTCATTCGATTCTTGCCTGGTGGTCTCGAGATCACGAGTTGTGACCTCGATCTGTGTATTATAGGAGTATTGAGGTATGAAGGCTTCGACCATCTCCTCCCAGTTCCTCTTGACGAAATCTTCCAATTTTGCATACCAGATGGCCGCTACACCTGACAAGGTCAGGCCAAACAAAGACAGCTTCTGTAACCTAGAGAGGCCCATTGGCCTCAGTAAATCCGAAAACAATTGTAAATGCACCATAGGATCACCAGATCCATCAAAACGGTCAATGTGTGGCATCTTAAACCGGTCTGGCAGCGTCACGGCTGAGTCGGTGTACCCATCCTCAATATCCAGAATGGACTTTACACCTTGAGATTTCTTGAATATCTTTTCAAGCTTGCTCACTTTTAATGCCGTGGGGTCCACCTCAAGCTCAAAGGGAGAATCTGGTAGCTTGGTAGGTGTCTTGGACAGCTGGGGTAGGATTGGGGGCGGAGCGGGCCCTGTCAGAATGTCCGTATCTTCCTGGACATTTGGTGTCTCCCCGGGTATTGGAACCCTTGGTGGGGGAGGAGCTTGGTGTGAAGCGGATGCTCCGGTTTGCTGCTGTAACCTGGCGATTAACTCTGCCTATTGGGTCAGGACCTCGGCCTGTTGTTTGGCGAATTCTGCTTGACGGGCAGCATCCTACTGCATAGTTCTCATACTTTCCTAGAGCTGACGCATCATCTCCTCCAGTCCTGCCATGTTATGCTGATCTAGCTGAATAACTGGTATATGTTCCCTCTCTACGGGAGAAACAGAACTCTGATCCCTACTATATGCAGGTGGGGTAGACAAAGCCCTCTAAACTGACTGCTGAACTGATATCCTCTACCTAACTGCCCTCCGTCTAGTAACCGGGAGTAAAGAATGGAACACTGGTTGTCCGTCTACCAAATCCTCAGATCGATGGAGTCTGTGACCTCTAGTCCAGAGTACTTGGGGAATATCTCCCTGGTCGGAATCAATTGTGCTAAACTACCTAGCAAAAAGATAAATAAAGCATAATAAGGAAATAATGAACAGAAAAACGGGCAGCAAAACAGCTTAAATAAAGACAACACACAGTTGGCAAATATAAACCAAATGGACTGCTCTCAACCATTGATCACTGTTCTGAAATTACTGCCCCCAAATCTGAATCTGATACCCGTAGATATAATGGATTCTCAAAGTACTGATACTGATGCCCACAGGCCTGATACCCAAACTTGCAGACTGATACGTGCATACCCTGTAGAGGTCAACTCAAACACCACATAACAAGCAAGTAAGAGCCAAAACACCCCTATGTTAGGGCAGGGTTTCCCTGTCCTATTTTGTCAGGAGCTAGGGTTTCACTACACACGCAGCGGTTTCAAACAACCTATAATCGGGTAAGCAGCCTATCCTAGTTTGGAATAGTCACTATGGATTCCGAATATGCACTAGGTCGAATGGTCAAAAAAGGTGCCTCGGTAAAAATCGAGGTTTGTGTTCCCGTCGTGGCAGAGCCTGCAACCGGTTAGCCTTATGGCACGCTTCTCGAAGCGAGACTCCGGCAAACCATTCAGGAATAGCATACGGCAAACACGGTGTCCTAGGCGCACCAATGCACATGCAATGCAAAGAGACACATAAGTGTAATCAAAACAAGATATCATGAGTTCGAGTCAAGTTCTCTAATTCCCCAGCAGAGTCGCCAGAAACTGTAGACGCGCCCCTGAGGGCCTCATACTACAGTTCGGACTCAAATTGTCACGGTTCTTAATCTGATCTCACAATGTGCGATGTGAGATTGATAAATCACCAAAGAGTCCAAATCCGACAAATCGTTTTCCAAAACTGATTTTTGTAAATAAGTGCCAAACAGGGACTGCTTTGCTAGATACAGAGTCGCCACCTAAATATTTTATTTTGGGGGAATTTAGGAAACCCTGACCAGTGCCTAAGGCCACGTGTCCGTCATCACCAAAGTTGCCTCGGCTCAGGAACTTGGGTACGATTGGGGAAGGTCAGCTATGAGCACCCCCGCTCGCCCGATCAAAGATCAGCCACTACTAAACATGATATCTTGTTTTTGAAAACACATGTGTTCTTATTCCGGTTAATTAGCTAATCTTACTACATGATGCGCACAACAAAACAAGTATAGACTAGATCGCCTAACTTGGAACAAAGCATCACATATCCGTTTCTTTGGAAATGGCTTTGAATTTTGCTACTCGCAAGTAGGCTAAAACACGGATTTCGATGAATTATTCCAATTCAAGCAATCCAACCTTCACCCACAGGCATTCAGGCAGTTATATCACACAAGCAATTAACCTCATGGTAAGCATGCCGTCATGTTAACACTTACACACATGCAAGATGCTAAAGCATAAACACTCACAGTGTACACCGAGGCAAAACAAGAAACTAGTTAGAAATCCTGCATGATCCTAGTTTATGTTAAGATAGCTAATGCAACACATGCAAAATGCAACTAGAATAGGCTCGGCTAATCTAAGAATGGCATGTGAAATGCGACAACTCGATACACGTATTCAAGTTGGAATTGAAATACTATGCAATTAGTATGATGCGCCGAGCCCGGTGCGTGCAATATGACTGAATGTATGCAAACATGCTGACATAAGTACACTAATTGAAACATGGCCTAAAACTAACCATTAAAAGCAGGTAAGCAAAAGGGAGAAAGACGTGGGGTTGGAAGACATTCACACACGCACGCACACTTATTACAAAATTCGCCCTCTCGACGGAGGGTCCGAATAAATAATACAAACCGAGTAATTAATTAACAAATTAATTACAAACAATCTAAGTATGAAATTAAAGAGGCCGCCGCAGCTCCGCCTCGAAATTATTGGATGATGCATGCTCGATTCGCCTTACTCGGAAACCCGTTGCCATGCCACATGTTGCCTCTGTTTGCACTATTTTATGCCTCTGAAAGCTGCACAAGTCCCAAGGCTGCTTCTGAACCACTCTCTGAGCACTTAGGGACGTCACCGGCCAAGAGATAGGACCACCGGCCATGAAAGCATGGTCATCGACACAAAAGTGGGGCTCTCAGCCAACAATGCATAGCCGGCCGGCACTGAAGATGGCCGATCGGCCATTCCTTCCTGCAAAATGTTGTTTTGCTGCAGCAGAGGACAGACAGTGCATGGCAAGGCATTTACAAGACAATGTGTGCACAGCCACTCTCCCTATCATGCTATGAGCTCAAGGAAGTATGGCTCTCGACTCTAGGGCCACCAATCACGCATTTCAATGCATGATGGCCAAAGATGCCAAGTGTGCAAATCAATGTGGAATGAATGCAACAAAACAAATGAATGCCTAGAGCTCTATCATGCTTGATCAAGAGTGTCGGCGACCGAGGATTGAGGGACGTTTCGTCACTTCAAGTACGAACGTCCCTCGTTTCTCATGTTTGGTTTGACACCCCAAACCAAACAAAATGCAATGCATGTATGCCAAATACAATGCAAAACATGCAGCTAATGTAATGCGACATAAGCATGCCAAATGCAATATGACTCGAACATACACACGGGGTTAAGGTAGCAAACATGCCAAATGTAATGCAACCTAAGCTAACATGTGACAAGATGCAAACTAACAAACATGCAAGAGGCAACCTAGATATACAAACATGCATGGCATGCAAAGGTAGACAAGCATGCAACATTGAACAATATGATGAATGGACTTAAACTAAAGATGGACATACCTCAGTCATGTCCAAAATCAGTGGCCAATAGTGCCAAGGAATGATGGAATGAGATGTGCAATAAGCATGCAAATGTAATGGCCTACCACCTAGGCATAAGGATACAACTCTCAAGCATGAGCGAGAAGGGATGAACATGATAATGTGACAATGCCACGAACTCTGAAATCATGTGAGGAATGATGCCAAATCATATGCACAAGTGAAGCATAGCATGCCAATAGACCCAATGCTCAAAGCTAGTCGAGGGGCTCACACCATGGCTATATCAACCAAGCTCCAACGGCCAAGGAGACTTAAAATAGTCCTAGGGCAAGCCAAAACAAGGCTAGAACATGCATGTGATAAGGCCAAAACATGCTAAAAAAGATGGGCACAGACAAGGGGCATGCAAGGCTACAAAGGGAGCATTACACTACGTCTATCACAACCACACATGGCATGGATTATGCAATAAAAAATAGAGTTATAATATGTCAAAATAAGCCCCGAAACCCAATGAGATGGCATCCCAAAGACCTAATCATGGAGACATGCACAATGACCCAAACATGGAGCATAAGACACCAACTTTTCAAAGCATTGAAAGGATGGTAAATGCAAGCACACAAGCATGAAACATGGATTGAAATAATATGACAAGTGATGCCAAATCACTGAAATGGCCCAAGTAAAACATGCTAATGACTCACACACCCAAAGCTAACAAGCTAGAATGCATGGTGGCTATACAAAGCATGGCAAGCATGACCAAGAAAACCCCAAACAGAGCTTAAGCATGGTGAAACAAGGCTAAAAACTTCTCAAAGTCAAGTTAAAACATGCAAGCATGACGGTCGAAATGCATGATACATGTTTCGGCAAATGAGAGTATTGCAAGACAAGTGTATGATGCATGCAATAGGCCGACAAACCGACTTAAAATAGAGGTATATCATGCCAAGATAACACCAAAAACTTGCTGAAATGGGGCCAAAGCATGCTAAGCAAACATGCTACTGTGGTGGACCAACAATGCAAGCAAATGAGACACAAAGGGAGAGGAGTGTCCCTTCCCTATACAAGACCTCAAAACCACTTCTCCACCACTGAAAATCCTCTAGATTTCATTGGTGAAAAGGTCAAAACAAAAGGGTTCCAAAGCCCAAAGAGGAAGGCACAAAAAGAGGCCAAACAAGGCCTAAGAGGGGGTAGACGACCCCCAACCCAAAAGTAACCTTAAACAAACATATTTAGCATACAAAAACAGAACTTTTTGTAGTTTAGAGTCAAGCTTAAAACAATATAGAAGTATGTGTAAAAGCTTAAGCCAAAATGGGGTATCAAAAGCAAATTGACTCACCCTTGAAGAACACTTCAAGAACACCAACTCCAGCACCCTTCTTGGATCAAAGCGAACTCAAAAACTCTGAAATCAACCTTCTAGTGCCTCAGCAACCAAGGATAGTGTAGTGCTAGGTGTTTGTGTGCAATAGTAAGAACAAAACACACTTTTGAGCTCAAACACACACACAAATCTAAAGAGAGGGACATATAGAGAGAGATATATATCTAACTTCTATATCAGTTGGCTGAACCCCTGGAAAGGGAGAGGAGGCCCTCCTTTTATAGAAATCCAATTTTGCAAAGCTTCCAAGAGAAGCTAAACAAGGCTTAAATCCCCCCATACACGTGTATGGAGGGCAGAGTCTATGCTCACCAGCTAGCACAGCTGGCATGCACAATGCCTGAAAAAGGCAAAGAAAAGGCCTCGGCCGGAAAAAGTGGCCAATCAACCAAAACAATGGCCGGCCGACCAAATACAGTGCCGATTGGCTAACACCTTTAGCCGATAGCAAGAAAAAGGGGCCAATGGTCTCAGGCCATGGTCGGTGGGTTAAGTGGATGGCCAACAAGCCACTTCCTACCCTCAGGTGCAAAAACCACAAGTCCTTGGTCCACAACCAAGCACAAAACAGTCAAGTTAAGAGATCCTAAGGCAAGGCGCGCAGCCGAGACCTTCGGAAACTCAAAACGAACACGAGCATGGATAATCATCGAGTGTTGAAACGATGACGTTCAAGTCTTAAGGACGGTCAAAAATGGGGTGTCTACAGCTACCAACGGTGGCCGGTCAGCCACCCCTGCCCTAAACTTCCTTTTTTGCTGCAACAGAGAGCAAACAGAGGCAAAGTAGTGTATTCTCAAGGGGTGTATGTACTGCTACCCTCCTTATCATCACACAAGCTCAAAGGAGTATAGCTCTTGGCCCTCAAACCATCAACCAAGCATTTTCCATGCATGATGGCTAAGGAACCAAGCTTGTACATGCTTAATGAGTGCAAAACAAGACTCAACAAAACCACTACCCTATCATGCATGATCAAGGGTGATGGTGACCAAGGAAGGTGGCACGTTTCATCACTTTGAGTATGAAACGTCCCATTTTCCACATGTTTGATTTAACGTCCGATCCAAACACATGCAATGCAACACGAAAGATGCTTTATCTTGCCTCTTTTACTTGTTCATTTTTATTTACTCATTTTAGCTTATCAATCCATTCTTTAATTGATTAGTCCAAAAGTGGGTGTCCTCTAATGGAAGAGGTATCAGCCAAGGGATAGCTTAAGGTAAGAGAGAGGTCATGCCTTTGATTAGTGAACCCTCAAAGGGGGATTGAAACCATTAAGCACAAACCTTAATCTCAAGCTCAAACACAACCCTAAGGCTAAACAACCCTCAAAGCAAATGAAAAAGTGAAGAAATGAGGGAGGTTACAGATATCTAGGTGCTGGAATTAGGCATGAAAAAGCATTAAAACATGCATCCAAGACACACAAATGATGCTCAAAGCCCAAAAAACTAAGCTAGTGAAGGAAATTGCACCACAACTATACAAGACAAAGCTCAAATACCCAAATAGCCCAAAATAGAGCTACAGCAGGTCAAAACAGAGGCAAAAACATGCTGAGATCATGTTACAAAATGCTAGAAAAACATGCTCACATGTGAAGCTATCTAGGCATGTGTAGACACCCCATTTTTGACCGCCCTTAAGACTTGGCCGTCACTAATGGCTTACTTGATGATGTAGGCTATGCTATGCAAGGGTTTGATTTCTTCGGCAAGGAGAACTCCAAATCCAAACCTCACACCTCATTTCTTGATCAAAAGATTTTAGATCTTAAAACCCTCTCTTTTAAAATATTTTTGAAAAGAAGTTTCTACGATGTTCCGAGGCTCGTATTTTGTCAAATGTTGCGCTTTTCGGTAAACCGAGCAAGGACAAAGTGGAAATGAATGAAAGAGAGATGAAGTTTTTAAAAAATCTTTCAAAACACCTTGTTTATGGGTTTGGAGTTGAGGAAAATTGGAGAAGAGGGAAGAAACCCAGTTGGGGAAAGAGTTGGGCATGAACCGTTAAGAGAGAGCCGGGTGGCCCTCGGTAAATCAGGCCTATCCTTTTGTATACTTGGATTTAAGCTATGAGGCCACCACCATTGGAAAGAACACTTCTGGGACTTCATTTTTCACTCAATAATCTCCTAAAGACGAGTCCGGATGGGGGAGATATGATTGGTTGAAGTTCGGCATCATTCCGGTTGGACCGAAACTGAGTAGTCTTCACTAAAAGAGGGATATCTCTTAGCACACTTCGAATTTTGATGCACGGCTGCCACCATTGGAAATCTTACTTCCGGGGCTTCAATTTTCACACAAGAATGACCTGCAAAGGAGTCTAGATGAAGGATTTATACCTATTTGAAGTCAGACCTGCAGAGCAGAATTTGCAGTCGGCCACTAGAAGTGGCCGATCGGCCAAAAAGATGGCCGTTCGGCTAGAAATGTCCAGAAAACTCAGAATTTGAAGATATTTTCCCTCCAGCTATTGTACACTGCTCCAGATATTTCCAATTGAGATATTTTCGACCAAAAGCTCTTGAATTGCTATATATGAAGCTATATCTCATATTTTGCAAGATATAGAACACTAAAGCAATTTTGGAGCCTCTCTCTTTAAAAACTCCTCTCTCTCTAGAATTTTCATAGCTAAATCTCTGCCCCTCTCTCTAGAAGTTCACTTCCTCTTGCCCTTTTGTGCATGAAAGCTTAGATACACCTCTCATTTGCCTAAGCACCCTTAACCAAACTTGACCACCATTGAGCTGAGATTCTTTGGGACTTTGTTTGAGCTCCAAAAGGTGATTTGAGCTCAGATTTGTGCCTGTTTTGCAGCTGTGCATCAAGGGTAAGAACTCTCTCCCTTTTAGCTTATTTTGCATGCTTGCTTGGCCTCTTTTCACACTACTTTGGGGCCGTTTTTGGGGTGGTGTTAAACTGAACAAAACTCTATTTTTCAGTCCTAAAAAGGGTAGTTTAAGCCCTTTTTGTGTTAGGGGGTTGTCTCTCCCTTTGCTCTTTGGCTTGTAAAGCCTTTTGAGCCAACTCTCTAAGCTTTTGAAACCACCTTTGTTTGGCCTTTTAACCACTAAAACTCAATGGATTTTCAGTGGTAGAAAACTTGTTTTGAGGCTCAAAATAGGAGGGGGTGGTCCCCCCCTCCTCTTGTCTTGTTAGCATGTGTTGTTAGCCTATCAAATGAACATGTATTTCTCCCTTCTTGAGGCTTAGTTTGAGCATATTTTTGTAACTTTTTGGGCATTCTTTAACTCTATTTTTAGCTGTCTTGGTCACCTCTTGCATGGTTATTGCACTTGTAGTGCAATCTTGCTCACTAGCCTTGTTAGCCTTATAAAGTAGCATGCTCTTGTGGTTTGAATTAGCTTAGTTCAAGCATGTTTTTGGTGTTATTTGGGCATATTATAACTCTGATTTTGATTGGTGGACTCACCTCTTGCATGCTTTATACACTTGTAGTGTAATCCTTGCTAGCTAGCCTTGTATGCTTGTCTCTTTAGTCTATTATTCTAGCTCATTTTGGCTATACTCCAGCATGCTTTTGTTCATATTTTGGCATGCTTTAGCTCTTTTTTGAGCCTTCTTGGTCGTATGATGCTTGTTTTGTATAGCTATAGTGCAAATGCCTTCACTAGTCTTGAGTTTTGAGGCCCCTACCATGCTATACTTGTGGTGTTTGCATGCCTTGGCATCATTTGGCATAGTATTTCAAAGCATATACTTCCATCATACACTCGTATATATCGCTCTTTAATTATGTTTAAGGGTTGAGCTTTATGCCTTGCTCATAGGCCAACATGTGTTCATGTTCTTCTAGCATTTTGAGCTCCCAGTTTCAGCATATCTAGGCCACTATTTTAGCATGATTTAGCTCTGTCTAGAGCTGGTTTGGCCATTTGAATTTGATATTGCATGCCTCTAGTGTAATGCTTGTCACTATTTTCAATGCCTTTGGCCCTTAACATGTTGTGCATGCGTTGCTTGCATGGTTTAGTGTCTTTAGCATCTTATTTCAGCAATGAAATGTATGTCATTGCATCCCATTCTTCATTTGTTATATCACTTTGAAAGAGGTTTTAAGCCCTTTGTTGGTTTGAGCACGAAATCGAGGCGTTCATGCCTAATGGTTTTAGGCTTCTCTTTAGGGTTTCTACTAACCAACGGCATGATGCTTCTTTCATGCTTAAGATGCTTGTGGCTTAGTCCGTCTTTCCATTTAGAGGACTTCTCACTTTTGGACTTAATCGGTTAAAGGATTAATTGGTAATCTAAAATGAGTAAACAAATTGAATTGAAGTAAAACATGCCAAGATAACATGTTTGTGTTGCATTGCATGTGTTTGGATCAGACGTTAATCCAAACACGAGAAACGAGGGACGTTTCATACTCAAAGTGATGAAACGTGCCTCATTTCTTAGTCGCCGACACCCTTGATCGTGCATGATAGGGTGGAGGCTCATCGAGTCTATTTGTGCATTCATTGACTTGTACAAACTTGGCTTCTCGGCCATCATGCATTGCGATGCTCGGTTGGTGGCCCGAGAGTTGAGTACCATACTCCTTTGAGCTTGAGATATGATAAGGAGTGTGGTGGTACACATATTTCCTCTCATATACACTGCCATGCCTCTGTTTGTGCTCTGTTGTAGCAAAAGGAGAAATTGCAGGAAACAGTGGCCGACCGGCCATCAAAGCTGTCGACCAACCACCAAGGCTGCTGATCGGCTATCAAATTCGGCCGATAACCATAAACTCTAGCCGATGGCCATTCCTCTTGGCCGACCACCCTTCAGCATGGTCATAAGGTGGATCAGAAGCATCTTGGAAGTTGGCACAATTTTCAAAAGTCCAAAAGAGTGCAAACAAAGGCATCATGAGGCACGGTAGTGGATTTCCGAGCGAAGCCGACCGAGCATGCATACACCCCTCGCCCCGAGGCTCCTTTTAACTACTTTGCTTAGCTAGTTAACTATTTGGTTATGTACTTAAGTAGTTAATGCACTTAGCTATTCATTTGCGTTTGTAATTAGTTAACTTGTTAGTTAATTAGTTTCGGTTTGTAATTAATTAGCTTAGCGTAGCTAGTTAGTTGATTTATTCGAACCCTTTGTCGAGAGGGAAAATGTTGTAATAAGCGTGCGTGTGTGTGATGCATGTCTTCCAACCTCATTTCTTTCTCCCTTTTACTTATCAGCTTTCGATGGTTAGTTTAGGGCATGTTTCAATTAGCATACTTATGCTTTGCATGCGTGCATCATTCATCTGTCTTGCATGCACCGGGCTTGGCGCATCATACAAACTGCATTGTACTTTAAATACACTTTCTTGAATACGTGTTTCAAAGCATGTTATCAAGTGTTTCATTCATATGCCATTCTAGATAACCGACCTATTTTTGTTGCATTTTTGCATGTGTTACATTAGGCATTGTTAACGTAGCTAGGATCATGCATGATTACTAACTAGTTTTTGTTTTGGCTCGGAGTACTAGATAAGTGTTTATGCTTTAGCATCCTTGCATGTGTGTAAGTGACTGCCATATTAGTATGCTTGCCATGAGGCTATTTGCTTAACTGCTATAACTGCATAAATGCCTGTGGATGAAGGCTTCATTGCTTAAATTGGAACAATTCATCAAAATGCGAGTTTTAAGCCCACTTGAGAGTGGCAAAATCATGTTTTTTTAAGCCCACTTGAGAGTGGCAAATTCGCGACTTAGCCTACTTGCGAGTAGCAACTCCAAACCATTTTCGAAAACAAACATGAGATGTTTTGTTCCAAATTGAGCGATTGAGTCTATACTTGTATGCTGTGTGCATCACATAGTAAGTTAGGTTAAATAAACCGGAATAAGAACACATGTGTTTTCAAAAACAACATATCATGTTAGTAGAGGCTGATCTTTGATCGGGCGAGCGGGGCTGCTCATTTCAGGACCTTCCCCTCTTGTACCCAAGTTTCCCGAGCCGAGGCAACTTTGGTGATGACGGACACGTGGACTTAGGCACGAGTCAAGGTTTCCTAAATTTGCCAAAACAAAAATATTTAGGTGACGACTTTGAAATCTAGCAAAGCAGTCCATGTTCGGCGCTTTTGATTAAAATCGATTTTCCAAAACGATTTGCCGGATTTGGACTCTTTGGTGATTTATCAGTCTTACATTGCATTTTGTGAGATTAGATTCAGAACCGTGACATGAGTCCGAACTGTAGTAGCTAAGAACCACAATTCACGCCCTCGCGCGCGGAGCGGAGTTCGGGGCGGTCTACAGCATGCAAACAAGACACAAGGAGGGGAGGCTAACCCCTCCAATTTTGGACTTCAAAACAAAGATTTTACCACTGAAAAATCTCTAAATTTTAGTGGTCAAAAGGCCCAAAAAGTTTGATTTGAATGTGATGAAAGATAGTGCAAAAGGCTAAACAATTAGGCAACAAGAAGGGTGGATTACCCCTTAACACAAAATAGCCTCAAACCATCATTTTTAAGCCTAAAAAATAGAGTTTTTTATAGTGGAAAACCAGTCCAAAAACAATACAAAAGGATGGCAAAACAAGTATTCACAGCAAGTATACTAAGCAAGTAAACTACCTCTTGAAGCTCAAGCACAAATTAAGTAACAATCCAAGCTTAAACCTTCTTCTAGAGCACAAACAAGCCTCTAAAAGACCTCAGCTCCAAGGTGGACAAGTTTGAGTAAAGGTTGATGTGCAAAAGTGTAGAGAAACTAGACTTTAAGGCACAAAATAACATGAGAGAGAGAGAGAGAGAGAGAGAGAGAGAGAGATCTTTTGTCTAAAATGTCTAACCCCTCAAAATGGGAGAGAACACCCCCTATATGTAGAAAATCAAGGTTTGAGCTTGTATACATCCTACCATACACGTGTATGAAGATGCAGCTTAGTGAGCAACAACTGGCACAGCTGGCAAACAAAAATTTGAAAAAGGAGACTAATGGTTGTCGGCCACCACTAGTGGCCAATAGGAACAATCCATGGCTAACAGGTCCCAAGGCTGGCCGACAGGCCACCCTCCTCTCCAGGCAAGAGGCAACAAGCTCTTGGTCCAAAACATGCACAAAACAGTAAGGTTTAGATGCTAAAAACAAGGCATTCCGCCGAGGACTTCAGGCGCTCAAAACGAACACAAACAAGCACAATCATCGAGTGCACAAATGATGACGTCCAAGTCTTAAGGACGGTCAAAAATGGGGTGTCTACAGTTGCCCCTCTTTGACAGAACTCGGAAGTCATGAAATGACGGGAGTAAATGTCAAAGCCCAGAGATGACCCATTTTTGACAAGGCCGAAGACTTGGACAAACAAACAAACGAAACAAAGAACGGTTGCGCCCGCAGGCTACCTACATATCTTTTTGCAAGGAATCAAACCAGCATAGTTTTGGGGCAAGATGCAAATGATATGCACGATGCAAGAACATAACTTATGATCATGCAATGAGGCTGTAATGAAACATCTAGATGCAAGTGCTATGCAAAGAAATACTATAGCAATCTCATATACAAAAGAAGTAAGTAAACACGCCATACGTGAGAATCACAAGCCAAACCACATTTCATGCAAAAAGGATGTAAGAAAATTATGCAAACTTAATTACATAGGAAAGGCAAAGAACAACACAACTATCGAGCGCACCCGAGGCATCAAACAAGATTCCAACACGTTGCACACGTGAGGAGAAAGATGGTGTGAACACAGGGACACACCCGAATGTTTTAAACCGGAGCGTCCTAACGCACCGCACGCGAGAGGGAAAAAAGGTGATTAACACTGGGATACACCCTTGTGTTTGAAACCAAAGCATCCTAACGCGTCGCACGCGAGAGGAGAAAGAGGTAACGAGAACACCGGGGTGCACCCAAATGTCTCTAACCGAAAACGTCCTAACGCGCCGCATGCGAGAGGAGAAAGAGGGTGGTGAACACTAGGACATGCCCGCATGCTTCTAATCGATGCATCCTAACGCGTCGCACGGGAGAGGAGAAAGAGGGTGGTGAACACTGGGACATGCCCGCATCCTTTTAACCAAAAGGGAGTGGTGTAAACACCAGGACACGCCCGAATGCTTTTAACCAAAAAGAGTGGTGTAAACACCAGGACACGCCTGAATGCTTTTAACCAAAAGGAGTTAGAAGGATATGAATGATCTCATTTGGAATTCCTCTGAATGAACAGTACATACAATATCGTGCCCGTATAAGAAAGAAACTTAACAAGCATAATATAGTAAGAGTGCATGTTCTATGCACAATAAACAGAAGCATGTTCCATGTAATAATAGCAAAAGCATATTCTATACAATAGACAAAGAAATGCATATTCTATACAATAGTATAGGATGCATGTTCTATGCAATGATCAATAGTAGAAAATGCATGTTCAATGCGAGATTAACAGCATGCTCGATTCAAAACACCAAATACATGCTCTATGCGAATGGAAAACTGAAGCATGTTCTATGCAAATACGAGAAGTGCACATTCTATGCAAGATCTCACGTGAAAGGCATGTTCCATGCAATGACAAAGAGATGCATGTTCTATGCAATAACAAAAGCATGCTTGATAAAAACAACTCAGTCGCAACTTCTGATTTACCTCTCGGAAGAGTTGGAATATGTTTTAAAAAGGATACACCTCGTTTATGTTGGCTAGTGATGAGTCATGGACCAAAGACATGGTTTAGAGCTTCCGCAGAGACACTTTGAGCTGAAAAGTGAACCTTCCTTGCACTTTCTTAAGAACCAAGGGCACAAAATAGCAGCAAAACACACAGAGAGAGCACTAGAGGCTTGTCGGCCACCCTGGAGAGGTGTCGGCCACAAGATGTTATCTGCCACAAATGGCAATTCGGGGATATTTTGGACATTTCATGCTGGGTCTTTAAGTACATATCTCCAAGCCTCATTTCCTCACACCTCCTTAGCCGAAATTAACCCCTCTTTCACCCTAGACCTTTCTTTTCCCCAGATCTGAGCTTTATATGCGTTTTCCAATGCCCCACGTGAAGTTGATTTGCTAAAACCTCTTGATTTCCTTTGTTTTAAACCGAATAGAATTTGTTTTCGGTGTTTTTTTCTTCATTTTTGCTACATGAGGCTTGTTTCCCTTGAGTTTCTCTTGGGTTCCGTGCGTTTTCCTGGGCTTTGACATTTTCTCCCATTTTCTCTCTCCGTGGGTTAACTTTTGGCATTCTCCACCCATTTTGATAATTTTCGCCCACTTTCTTACCTCATTGCCAGATGGCAGATGACATTCCCCATGATGGAGGTTCTCTAGGGATGAAGGGAGACCCCGAGCATGTTCCATTACCACCCAGGGTTCGACCCTTTGACCCGGAGACATATTGCCCCGAGGTGCATGTGTTACCGCCCGATACCATCTGTCATTTCAGAGGATTTGCACGAGGCGCGCTAGAGGACCTCTTGCTATGAGAGTCGGAGGCTCATTTATCCTATGGCACCACTGAGGTATACACTATCTTTCATCTGCTTATCTCAAACACATTCATGTACTGTATTTCTTACACTGCCTTCTGATTATAGAGGGACTCTTATTCTATCTGAGGATATGGGACCACATCTGCGAGAGAGCGGTATATGGACCTCCCCGTTGGCATCTGCTAGATTGTCAATGAGGCCGGGTTTGGCTTATTCTGCATGGGGCTATCGCGTCTCATAGCGAGTAGGCCCCTACTTGGCACGCTGGTGGAGAGGTTGTGGGACACCACCAACTCCTTCCACTTCTCTACCGCGGGAGACATGACGATGACTCCTTTTGACTTTGCTATGCGCACCGGCATCGAGGTAGGGGGTCGGCCGATCCCATATGATACAGACATGGGCCAGTGGGAGTCCGCCTGGATTTACCTACTGGGGGCACACCCACCTCTCTTTTGATCGGGGACAGTTCAGTACAGCTGGTTTGCGGATCATTTCAGAGGGACACAGCCAGAGACCCTAGAGGAGATCGAGCAGTACGCCCGAGGTTTCCTGATGTTCCTCTTTGGCACCACCTTGTTTGCCGACAGGGCGAACACTGTTGGGCTATATCTCTTGAATGCCTTGATGGACTTGTCTTAGGTCCGGCATTACGACTAGGGCGGCGCTGGCCTCGTTACCTTGCACAGCTATATGAGCTTGACATCCCGCAGGAGCAGGAACAGAACGGGCGGCTACTGGAGAGCCTGGGAGGTATGCTTTACTTTTCTGCTTTACATTTCCTGTCGTGCTTTCGGCTTTGCACTTTCTGTACACTGCACACACATAGTCTGATTTCTACTTTGCATTTGTACTTTCTATACACTGCACTATACACTCTGCTTTTTTCATTTTCTCTGCATTCTACATTTTCTGGACATTGCACACATATTCTACTTTCTGCATTGCCTGTGTTTATCTGTTGTATACTCACTGTCGCCATTTTGCTTTTTGCAGCTATGGGTATATGCATATTTTTAGATACTTGCCCCAGAGCCAGAGGTTGAGATGCCTCCTATTGTGCCATACTCTCACTAGTATGACGGGAGATGCCTATGGAGGACACGAAAGACTTTTCCATTCTTCCGTCAATATTTTGACACGGTGACCGCCGCTGAGGTAACGCAAAACTCATAGCTCTTTCTACTTTACTTCAGCTCTGATTCATAGTGCATATCTAATGGCTGCTACCAATCTATGTATTTGCTGTCTGCAGATCTCATGGCAGCCCTGGGCGACGATGCCTGAGGGTGTCAGCTACCAGTTTGCTGGTGCCTGGGCTACTTCTCGTTACCGGCTTGTCCTTAAGGGACTGGTAGGCCGAGCCTGGTTCCTAGGCGAGCGCTTCCTCCGCCAGACCTTGGGTTTGCCGTCGCAGGCGGTTCCTATGCCACCTCCGCCATCCATGCGGGCCACAGAGAGTCTCTCTTCCCAGGAGGTGATCGACTTTACACGAGGTGTGGAGGCCGACTACTTTCTTGGAGAGGAGGACTATGTGACATACATCCAGACGCATCTCATGCCTCCTTTGACAGGTATTCATGCTCATGCAGGGAAAGTAGCAGACACGCCTTTGACAAGCAGGGCTCGGGGGCCAAGGGGCAGGGCTAGAGGGGTGCCCATCACTAGGCAAAGCTTCGGTTGGCCAAAGCTTCCGACCAAGTTGACAGGTTGGCGGCACACCGGAGAGGCTTACAGGATTCTAATTGAGCCTCCGGTGGCTGGTCACAGATATGTCAGAGTGCCTGATTCACCTCCGGTATGCACTATAGTTTTCATTTTTTCTATTCTTACTTAGATACTCATATATTCATTCCTTTCAGACAGTGATCATTCCAAATTGTATTTGCAGGCACCCGCAGGGTACTTCGAGGGATTGCTTGAGATTTTGGCCTCATTCAAGGGCATGATCTTGAAGATGAAGGCACTGCTCGGCTTCCACGGCATTCAGGTAATTTTTTTAGTTTTCTTATATTTCGGTCATATTGAAGCTGACACTTCAACTAAACACTTCCCCACACTGCACTGATACACTATATGTATAGATCACATCTGACACATTGTATTTTCATACTGTATTCATACTTTGTACCTGACCTCTGCATGTACTCATTCTGCACACCTGCACACCATACTTGTATCCGATACACATACTGTGGTTGACACATACCAACTGCCTTTTCAGGTCCCACCTGTACCGACAGCAGTAGCGGTGGCAGCAGTAGCACGACCATCGGTTGCCCCTCCAGCAGCAAGAAGAGAGAGACAGGCTCCAGCACACGGCCGAGGGAGACATCGCGGTCGAGATCAGAGGAGCCCTTCAGAGCCTATCATGAGCGATGACAATGATGAGACCAGCGAGACCAAGGAGGCTGTGGGTCAGTACACCAAGTCATCCAAGAGCGGAGGCGCTGATGCTGGCTCGGGTTCTGCTAGTGGAGATGATGCTAAGCCAGGCTCTGAGATAGAGAGCGGTGATGGGTCCGGTTCAGATTCTGGTTCGAAGGGAGTTACAAACAGCAGCGCTAACGGAGACAGCTCTGAATTCGTGCCCAAGAAGAGGACGAAGAAGGCCTCTTGAGATTGAGATAGTTGGCGCTGATTCATATGTTTTTGCTTAGCTTCTTTTTGCTAGTAGTGTTAGCACATTGTACTGCTTAAGCAGTTTTATTTTCTTTAAAAACTTGTACTCTTTTGTAAAAAAAAAAAAACCATGATCGGAATGAAAACCAGCTTTTTGATGGAAAAGTGTTGTATTTTGCATCCTGAGCACCGCACGAGCACTACATTGCACAAAAACAAGATTGATGGATGTTGAAAACTGTACATTGTATTGGCATTTTCTTACTCAGGTAATAAACCGACCAACACTTAACAAACAAAGTAAAACAACTCAATGAACAATGCAACAACTCGATAAGCAAAACAATACAAATACAACTCCATAAGCAAAAGGAATACAACTCGACAAGCAAATTGAAACAACTCGATAAACAAATTGAAACAACATAAAAGCAACTCAACAAAACTACTAAAACAAGACAGCAGAATGCACCAAAAGTAGAACAAAACACAGGTTCTTAGCACTCTCAACACATAGATGGACTAGAGGACAAACCAGGAGGCCATTGGCCATAAGCAGAGGCTGTCGGCCACCAGTGGTGGCCGGTCGGCTACAAAAGGTGGCCGGTCAACTACCAGTACTGGCTGGTCGGCCATCAATGCAGGAGGCCTCTAGATTGCTGCCACCTGTCTTCCACTCAGTGCCTTATTTTCTACAAAAGTTGAGACTTCGTAGTTTCTTCATTCCATCTCTGTTTTTGCCACAAATGGAGCCATTCTTTGCCGAAAAACTCTGAAATTGGATTGCAACTTTAGATGGCTCGGAAAAATTGAATTTCTGGGGTTTCGGGACAAATGCACTATTCCCGCTAAGTCGTACACCGTTATGTTTTCCGTTCCTACATGCCGCAGCTAGGTGTTGGAATCCTATTATGCATGTTTTCAGCTTTGGAGGGCAAGAACTATGCCCAACAATTGAAGAATTCCAAGTTCTGATGGAATCCCGGCGTGACGAAGAAATCTTGCCCCAATCCCATTTTGGTCACACCCAAGCCCTAGGAACGATGTGTGGGCTCACTTTACACGAGGCTCGATCATTAGTTCATAATGGAGAGCTGGATATTCCCATTTTCATTCATCGATTTTCTGACGCCGGTGACCACGGCAACCGTCTCTGGCAGAGTTTTCGGCAGCATGCCCTCTGTTTGTGTATGCTGGCTCATTTCCTGCTTGCCCCTAGTTTCAGAGGGTCTAGCATTCGACTGATCGAAGTGGCCCAAGGCTTGAAAGAGGGCAAGAGCTATATTGGCTTAGCATTAGCCGAGACTTTGATAGGCTTGGACGCCTTCCATCGGCGAGAGACAAACAAATTAGCAGGGAGTCCACTACTTTTGCAGGTAATGTTTCCCACCCTATCTCATATGTGTTTCTCACATCACTCGGCACTCAGGCTCTGTTTTTCTCTCAAAACCCTTTCTCTCTTTTTCTCTCCACATACACCTCTTTATTCTTTAATCACTTTTTTCTTTCATCCCTCCCCAAATATGGCTCATAGATAGGTTGAAAGTAGTGGGCTCTTGCCCTACATATTCAGCACGAGGCTATTTTTTTTCACCAATGGCTAGTTGATTTCCCGAACGAAGGGTGGTGCTGCCATTGGATGTGTAACAAGTCTGCTACTGACATTGCTTAGCGTTATCCGTGGTTTGATCTGGTCGAGATGAGCTACAGCATGTCTCGGCAACCCGACATTTAGCTGATCGGCCTAACACACTATGTCTTCTACTTTTGATTCTGGTTCAAGCGTCAGTTCAGACCTGACCAGACTTGCCCCGAAGAGGGGATAGAGTACCCAGCTTTATTTCTAATTCGAGGCTCACAACTAGCTCGATATCCCACTACATGGAGGATAAGAGAACTTCTGGCTCCTACTCCCAATTTTAGTTGTGCCCTTTCTGGAAAATACCTGGCTTGGCTTGAAGATGAGGCACAAATCGGGCCTACTTTAGTATCTGCGGCTTCCACAAGCTCAAGGAGGGGACGCAGGAACACCTGACTCATCTATGCCCCAAGTTTATTGCTCTAATCTGTACTTTCAAGTTTTCCTTTTAAATGTAATAAAAAAAACAACTTTGATTTGCATCAAGAGTTGGGGAACTTTGTATTGAAATCAATGAAATTGAAGTTGTGAGCACTGAAAATTTTCCTTTTGGTCCAAAAATGGTCTAAGTTGTAAAAAGATTAATTTGAACAAAATCAACTTTTATTAAAACTTTTCAAAACCATTTTCGATAAGGATCATAACTTAACACACATGGAGTCTATCCATGAGATATACAACCCCGAATCCAGCAAATGGAAAGTTGCCTCTTGTCTGAATAGCGCTGCACTGTACTGTAACCAGCTCTCATAATGAAGAACACAACCGAACTCTTGGATACAGAAAAGACAAAGATGACCTGAACAATCTCATGGATAGGACAGTTGAGTTTGAAGTGTTTATGGCTGAGCTTCAGAATGAAGTTGCCTACGTATCCTTAAGATGGGAATCAAGCCTTACGTTGTTTAGTTCGGGTTCACTTGTGTATTAACACTCTCCTTTTGCGCTCTAACTTTTGCCAAGGCCGCCCTTTCCAGGTTTTCAACCTTGTGAGCTCAGTTTTTCTTATTTCAATTTTTTTGTGCTCTAACTTTTGCCTAGGTTGCGCTTCCGGGTTTTCGGCCTAGCGAGCCACTCAAGGATAGTATTTGTTCAACTTGTCCATGTTGATTGGTTGGGAGAATTCCAAGCCATCTAGGTCCATAAGGATGACAGCTCCACCCGACCAGATTGATTTGATAATGTAAGGACTAGTCTAATTGGGTCTGAACTTGCCCCTAAGGTCATGGATGGGAGCTCGATTGTCTTTCAGCATCAAATCCCCTTCATTCAGATTCCTGGACTTAACTTTCTTGTTGAAAGCCCTGGCGATTCTTCGTTGATAACGTTGAACATGGTATAGTACTTTCAACCTCCTCTCGTCAAACAACATTAGTTCCTCGAACCTGATCTGCTGCCAATCCGCTTCTGCTATCTAACACTCAGCCATAACCCACAGCGACGGAACCTTAATCTCAATCGGCAGAACATCCTCCATACCATAAACCAGAGAATACGGAGTTGCCCGAGTAGATGTTCGAATTGAAGTCCTATAGCCCCAGAGAGCAAACGGCAATTTGTTTGGTCAATCCCTATAAGTCTCAACCATTTTCTGCAAAATGTGCTTGATGTTCTTGTTGGCAACCTCAACAGCTTCGTTGGTTTGCGGCTGATATGTGGATGACTTATGAAAAGCCACCTTGTACTTCTCTAACAAGTCGATCACTTCTTTCTTGAAATGGGAGCCATTGTCTAAAATGATCTCATTCGGGACCCCATAATGACAAATGATGTTATTCCTGATGAACTTGGCTAAATGCGACGCTTTCAGCACTGCATAGGACTGGGCTTCCACCCACTTTGTAAAGTAGTCAATTGCCACCAGGATATACTTATGGCTTCCACCCACTTTGTAAAGTAGTCAATTGCCACCAGGATATACTTATCCCATTTGACCCTTTCGGCGTAACTGCCCCAATAACATCAATTTCCCAGACTGAAAAAGGCCATGGTGAAGTCATGTTGTGTAGCTTTGATGGCGGAATGTTCATGCGATTGGCATGAATCTGGCATTTGTGGCATCGCCGAACAAAACCAATACAATCCTCCTCCATGGTTGACCAGTAATAACCCTGCCTGAGAATCTTCCGGGCTAGCATTACTCCACTCATGTGCGATCCGCACTCCCCTCCGTGGATGGACTCCATTAGGTGCTTTGACTCTTCTGCATCAATACACAACTTGTGCATTCCCATATGGCCTCTTTTGTACAAATTACCCTCGCAGATGATAAACTGAGCAGCCATTCACCGTATTGCCCTTTTATCTTTGGCATTTGCCCCTAGTCGATAAACCTCCTTTTCCAAGAAGTTCCAGATGTCATAATACCAGGGGTTTTGATCTTGTACTTCATCTATTGCGCAGATCAACTCGTAGACCGCTGCACATCTCTGTTCAATAATGATCGAATGCATCCGAACTCCCAAAGGGATGTCTATCATGGAAGATAGAGTTGATAAGTGTAGACACCCCATTTTTGACCTACCTTAAGACTAACACGTCATCATCTGTGTACTCAGTGATTGTGCATGTTTGTGCTCGTTTTGAGTTTCCAGAGCCTTTAGCTGGGCGCCTTGTCTCAAGACCTCTTAACTTTCTTCTCTTGGCCTGGTTTTTGGACCATGCCTTGCTGCCTTTACCTAGAGGGAAACAAAGGCCTGTAGGCCACTTTTTGTAGCCATAGGCTACTTTTCCCTCTCGTAGGCCACTTGTAGTGGCCCGTAGACTAGTTTTCGAGGCTTCCGGCTGAGTGCCTTGCCTTACGAACTCTTGTCTTTCTTCCTTTTGGTTTGTTTTTGAACCAAACCTTGTTACCTTTGCCTGGAGGGTGGAACAGGGGTGTAGACCAGTTTTCTCCCCTGTAGACCACTTTTCTTCCCTGCCAACCCCTTTTGGTGGTCGGTCAGCTAGGATGGGTGGTCTGTAGACCACCTAAGGTGGTCGACAGCCTGCCACCACCTTCTACTCTCTCTGTAGACCTTCTTCCGCCCTTACCGACCAGTTTTATTCCCTGTAGACCACTTTTGGTGGTCGGTCGACCACTTTAACTGGTCGGCGGCCTTTCTGCACTTTCCACAGATATTTTCCTTGCCAGCTGTGCCAACTGTTGGGCACAGAAGGCATCCTCCATACACGTGTATGGAGGGATTACACCAAGCCTCTAGCTTGTCCAACAAGCTTGAGGCATGAATTCTATATAAGGGAGCTTCCTCCCTCTTGTTCAAGGTTCAGAATTTTAGATTAGGGCTAAACATATCTCTCTCTCTCTCTCTCTCTCTCTCTCTCTCTTGATTTCTCCCTCTCTCTCTATATTTGTGATATTTTGTGCCTTAAAGTGAGTTTTGTTCACACTTTTGCACTAAACACCTAGTGAAACACCTTCACTCTTGAGCTGAGGTTCTTGGAGGTTGCATTTGAGTGATTTTGGCTTGGTTTTGCCTCAGAAGTGGCTGTTCTTGTTGTTCTTCAAGGGTGAGTCCTATTTCTCACTTTTAAAGCTTTGTTTTGATTGCATACTTAGCCACCTTTGCATGCTTCTTTTGGCTTAACTTTCAACTGCAAAAACTCTTGTTTTTAAGTGTTTGAAATGTTTGTTTGAGGCTTTGTTTGAGTTAGGGGTGATTTACCCCCTTTGGTGGCTTATTTTCCTTTACTTTGTTCTATCTCTTAAGGCCTTTCAAACCACCTTGTTTTGGCCTTTTAACCACTGAATTCCAAAGGAATTTCAATGGTGGAAAGTGGGTTTTGAGACCCAAAATGGGTGGGAGTTGTCCCCCCTCCTCTTCTCTTGTTTGCATGTGTTGATGGCCCATCAAAAAAGCATGTGTTTCTACTTATTTGTGGCTTTGTTTAGGCTCATTTTTGTGACTTTTCAGACCTGCCATAACTCTGTTTTTGGCTGTCTTGGTCACCTCTTCCATGCTTATTGCACTTGTAGTGTAATCCTACTTGTAGCCTTGCAAAGTAGCATGTCTTTGTGCCTTGAATTTGCTTAGTTCAAGCATGTTTTTAGCCATTATTTGCCATGTCATAACTCTGTTTTGGGTTGGTTTGGTTGCCTCTTGTATGCTCCTTGCACTTGTAGTGCAATTTTGATCACTAGCCTAGTGTATTTGGTGTTTTAGCCTATTGATCTAACATGTGTATGCTCTACTCCAGCACATTTTTGGCTATGTTTTAGTATGCTTTAGGTCTGATTTGAGTGGTTTCGGTCATGCATGCTTGGCTTTGCATAGCTATGGTGTATTTGGCTTTGCTAGCCTTGCACTTTGGGACCTATAAAATGTCATATTTGAGCTTTTGCATGGCATAGCATCATTTGGCATGTTATTTTAGACCATATACCTCTGTCATATTCTCGCATTTATCATCCCTTTGTTGTGTTGGAGGGTTGAGCCTTATGCTTCACTTATGAGCCAATATGTATGCATGCTTGCCTAAGCTTTTGGGCTACCATCTCAACATGTTTTTGGTGTTATTTTACCATGTTACAACTCTAATTTTTGTGGGTGAAGTCACCTCATGCTTGGTTTTGGTATGTGTAGTGTAATCCCACTCATTAGCCTTGCATGCGTCATGCTTTATGCCTCCCATGCTAGCTTGTTTTGACTACTGTAGACGCGCCCTTGGGCTTCACTCTACAGTTCGGACTCCCTTTTGTTGTCGGTTCTTAATCTGAACCAAAGAGTCCAAATCCGGCAAATCGTTTTGAGAAACAGATTTTTGAAAAGAACCAGATACAGAGTCGCCACCTAAATATTTTTTAATGGGGGAATTTAGGAAACCCTGACTCGGTGCCAAAGGCCACGTGTCCGTCATCACCAAAGTTGCCTCGGCTCGGGAACTTGGGTACGATTGGGGAAGGTCAGCTATGAGCACCCCCTCTCGCCCGATCAAAGATCGGCCTCTACTAACTGTGATATCTTGTTTCGAAAACATTATATGTTCTTATTCCGGTTATTAGCCTAGAATTACTATGTTATGCGCACAGCAAACAAATATAGACTAGATCGCCTAATTTGGAAATAAGCATTGCATATCCGTTTGTTTTGAAAACAGTTTTGAAATTGCTACTCGCGAGTAGGCTAAAATACGGATTTCAACGAGTTATTCCAACTCAAACAATCCAACCTTCACCCACAGGCATTCAGGCAGTTTATAACACATAAGCAATTAGCCTCATGGTAATCATGCTGTTATGGCAACACTCACACGCATGCGGTATGCTAAAGCATAAATGCTTACCGAGTACTCCAAACCAAAACAAAAACTAGTTAGTAATCATGCATGATCCTAGTTCATGTTAAAAATGGCTAATGCATCATATACAGAATGTCACTAGAATAGGCTCGGCGAATCTACAATGACATGTGAAATGCTACGACTAACACGTATTCAATTTGGAATTGAAATACAGATGCAGTTAGAATGATGCGCCGAGCCCGGTGCATGCAAAACAGATGAATGAATGCAAACATACTATCATACTGTCATGCTAGTTTAAATATGCCCTAGTCTACCATCATAAGCAAGTAAATAAAAGGGAAGAAAGACGTGGGATTGGAAGACATGCACACACGCACCCACACTTATTACACGATGGCCCTCACTCGGAGGGTCCGAATAAATATTACAGTCCGAATAAATAATACTAAATTAATTATTACAAAACTTCTAAGTAATCAACAAATTAAATGCAAAAAGAAGGTGGCCGCAGCCCCGCCTCGGGATGCGTGAATGATGCATGCTTGATTCGTCTCGCCCGGAAACTCGCTGCCATAGCACTACGGCCTCTGTTTACACTTCCCTGCTCCTCTGGGGACTGCCAAAGTTCAAGGGTATGCTCTCTGTGTGTTGGGAAGTATCACCGGCCAAGCAGAAACATCATCGGCCAAAGGAGGTGGTCACCAGCCACTGAATAAGATATCGGCCACAAAGGGATGGCCGGTCGGCACTGTATGTAGCCGACCGGCCAAAACTTCCTGCAGAACCTGCAATTGACAGCAGCAGAGGGCAAGCAGTGTATGGCATGGAATTTTCAAGCAAATGTGTGCACCACCACACCCCTTTTCATGTTTATGACTCAAAGGGGCATGGTTCTCGATTCTCGGACCACCAATCGCGCATTTCAATGCGTGATGGCCCAAGAAACCAAGTATGCACTTTGATTTCAAATGAGATGCACATCAAACAAACAAGTGAAACCCAACCTCCATCATACTCAATTCAAGAGGCAAGGCATGTATGCTCATGCAATGCGACCTAGGCATGTTAACTAAGTATGCAACATGGGCATGCAAGCAAGTAATGCACAATGCATGTTAGGCACACAACCTAAATGAGCAAGCATGCAAGATATGGAATAATAATGGGAGTGACAAGCATACAAGATGTGATCTAAGCATGCAAGTGTGCAAGGCATGCATCATATTAAGCAACCTAAACATGCAACAACACACAAGTATGCCACAACACACAAGGTGAACATGCATCAACATGCAAAGGATGGTCTTACACTAACTTGGACAGCTCTCTACTAGGTCCAAAACAGTGGCCAAAATGATGCAATAAAGGCATGAAAACACACACAAGCATGCATGCACAAGGCCTTAAACATGGAGCATAAGCCATCAACTCTTCAAAGCATGAAAGGGGCGGAAAATGCAAGTATGCAAGCATGGAACATGGACTGAAATGTGGTCTCCAATGATGCCAAGTCATGAGAACAAGCCAAGTAAAGCATGCTAGTGACCCACACACCCAAGGCTAGTAAGCTAGAATGCAAAGAAACTATACAAAGCATGGAAAGCATGACACATAAGTCCCAAGACAGACCTTAAGCATGTTAAAACATGACCAAAAACTTCACAAAGCTAAGCCGAAATATGCAAGCATGGTGGTCCAAAGGCAAGATGCATTTCTAGGCAAAATAGGGGAATACAAAGCAAGTGTATGATGCATGCCAAGGGTCAACAAACCAACATGGGACAGAGATAAAACATGCTAAATAAACACCAAATACCCATTGAAATAGAGCCAACACATGTTAGAATGAGGTGCTCCTTTGGAAGGCCATGTAAGGGGTTGTTATACACATGCAAGAGGGACACTCAATATGACCAAAACAACTCTGGAAATGGCCTATGGGGGTCCTAAAACCCACTGAAAAATGCCTGAACCGAGCTCAAGGAGTGTGCAAATAAGGGCTCCTTTGAAGGGCCAAACATGCTAGTAAACAAGACAACAAAGGAGAGGATCACACCTCTCCTTCTTAGGACCTCAAAACACCACCCCCACCACTGAAATCCCTCTGGATTTCAGTTGCGAGAGGGCCAATACAAGGTGGTCCCGAAGCTCACAAAAAATGCACAAAAAAGAGGCCAAACAAGGCCTAAGAGGGGTCAAACAACCCCAAACACCAAAGTGGTCTTAATGAAGTATCTTAAACACAAAAAAACAGAACTTTTTTATGTTATACACCAATCTCAAATCAGTATGCAAGACAGGCTAAAAGTGTATGCAAAATTGGGGAATATAAAGCAACTAACTCACCCTTGAAGAACACTTGAAGAACAGCCACTCCAGCCACCTTTTTCTGATCAAAACCAACCCAAAACTTCAAGAGCAAACCCCCAAGACCTCTCAAGTCGAAGTATGGTGTAATGCTATGTGCCTTAGTGCAAAACTAAGAAGAAAATACACCTTTAGGCTCTTAAACACACACAAATGGGGAGAGAGAGGGAGATATAGAGAGAGAAGGTGTATATATAAGATGTATATATGTATAAGCTCTGGTTTTTTCTTTTTGATTCAACAACCCCAAGCAATGGAGGAGGAGAGCTCCTTATATAGGCAAAGGCAAAGGCTCCAAGCTTCTTAGAGAAGCTATTGTAGAAGGGTCAAGGGGGTCAAGGGGGGCAAGGCTTATCAAGGAAGCTAAGGCAAGGGTGCAAGCTTCTTGAGGAAGCCAAGACAAGGGCTCAAGGCTTCCTCAAGAAGCCTTGAGCAAAGGGTGCAAAAAAAAAGGGGCAAAGGCTCAAAATAGCCACATATATGCACGGGGGAGCAGGGTCTGTGCATCCCAGCTGGCACAGCTAGCATGCACCATGCCTGGAAGGTGCAAAAAGGTCAAACCGGCCAGAAAAGGAGGTCGTCGGCCAAAATAAATGGCCGGTCGGCACAATAAATTTCTGGTCGGATAAATAGATTGCCGATAAGTGATTCCAAGGTCAAAAAATGGCCAGTGGGTGTCTAGATTGAAGCCCCGGAAGTTAGCTTTCCAATGAAGCAAACCTTGCATTAAAATTCCTCCTGTGAAAAAAGTTATGCCCTTTTTAGTGCCCCACCCGGACTTGGCTTTAAGAGATTCTTGAGTGAAAAATGAAGCCCCGGAGGTCTTCTTTCCAACGATGGTGGCCCCATAGCTAAAATCCAAGTATGCAGACAGATAAGCTTGATTTAACGAGGACTGCTCGACTCCCTTCTACCCGGATCCTTGCCGAACTTCTTCTCCAACTTGCTTTCTCCCCTCTTCTCCCCTTCTCTTCAACTTCAAACCCCTAAGAAAGGTGTTTTGAAAGATTTTTCAAAGATTTCATCTCTCTTTCATTCATTTCCACTTTGTCCTTGCTCGGTTTACCGAAAAGCGCATCATTTGACAAAAATGTGAGCCTCAGAATATTGTAGAAACTTTATTTCAAAAATGTTTTGAAAGAGAGGGTTTTAAAGTCTAACAAACCATTCAAAATAGCTTTGATCCAAAATGGGGTGTGAAGTTGAGATTTGTCTCTCTCCTTGCTGAAGAAATCGGACCTGTGCCCTGCACACCTTTCTCCAACAAGTAAACCATCAGTAACGCCCAAGTCTTAAGGGCGGTCAAAAATGGGGTGTCTACAACTACACTCCATCATGTTTTGGCATTGTTTTGACCTGCCTTGGGACTGTTTTGAGTCATCTTGGCCCTTTGGGGCTTGCTTGATATGGCTTTGGTGCAAGTACCTTAGCTAGTCTTGAGTTTTGAGCACCCTACTATGCTATATTTGTGATGGTTGCATGTTTGGGCATTGTTTAACATGTTATTTCAGAGCATGTACGTGTGTCATGTTCTCACTTCTTTCATTCCTTGAGAGCTTTTGAGAGCTGTGTCTTTGTGCGTTGTTAATGAGCCATCAAATGAGCATGTTCTCCTTGTGTTATATGCCTTGATCTTAACATATTTCAGCCACTATTTTGGCATGTTCGACCTCTGTCCGGGGTTGGTTTGACCATTTGAGTTTGATAGTGCATGCCTCATATGTAACATGTTTCATTAGCTTTGATGCCTTAGCTTTTAAACATGCCATGCATGCATTGCTTACATGATAGAGTTTTGCGCATGTCGCTTTAGCATTGAAGGTTGATCATCTTGTTTGTGTTGCATGTGTTCGGATTGGACGTTAATCCAAACACGAGGAATGTCGCATGTTTCATACTCAAAGTGATGAAGCGTGTAGCATTTCTTGGTCACCAACCTTCTTGATCAAGCATGATAGAGGTGGAGGCCCTTATGTGATTATTTGTGCATTCATTGACATTGACTTGTGCAAACTTGGCTTCTCGGCCATCGTGCATTGCGATGCTCGGTTGGTGGCTCGAAAGTCGAGTACTGCGCTCCTTTGAGCTTGAGAAATGATAGGGAGGGTGGTTGTGCACACATATCTTGCAAAGACACTGCTATGCCCCTTGTTGTTCTCTGTTGCAGCAAAGCTAGAGTTTAGCAAATCAACTAGTCGGCCGACCAGTAGGGGTGGTCGACCGACCACTTTTTCTGGTCTACAACCAGTTTTTCTGGTCTACAGCCCCCTTTTCTGGTCAGCAGCCCACCAGGAGGTCCCCATGTTGGAGCAGAAGCAATCTGGAAGTTAGTGCACTTTTCAAAAATCAAATCAGATGCAAATAGAGGCAATTCTAGGCATAGCAATGGATTTCCGAGCGAGGCAATCGAGCATGCATGCACCCCTCGCCCCGAGGACCTCTTTTAACTGCTTTAGCTACTTTACGTAGTTAGCTAATTCGTCGGTTTTGTACTTAATTAGTTAATGTGCTTGATTAATTGATTTGTTTTGTAATAATTAGTTAACTACGAATAGTTAATTAATTTGGCTTTGTAATAATTAGTTTAATTAGCGTAGCTAGTTAGCTTATTATTCGGACCCTCCGTTGAGAGGGAAAATGTTGTAATAAAGGTGCGTGTGTGTGTGAATGTCTTCCAACCCCACGTCTTTCTCCCTTTTATTTACCAACTTTTGATGGTTAGTTTTAGGGCATGTTTTAATTAGCATACTTATACTTTGCATGCGTGCATCATTCATTTGTATTATATGCACCGGGCTCAGCGCATCATTCAAACTGCATTAAATTTTAATACTTACTTGAATACGTGTTTCAAGGCATGTTATCTAGTGTTGCATTCATATGCCATCTTAGATAGCCGAGCCTACTTAGTTGCATTTTGCATGTGTTGCATTTGGCATTGTTGACATAAACTAGGATCATACATGATTTCTAACTAGTTTTTTGTTTTGGCTCGGAGTACACTGTAAGTGTTTTCGCTTTAGCATACTTGCATAAGTGTGAGTGTTGCCATGTTTAGCATGTTTGCCATGACGCTATTTGCTTAACTGCTATAACTGCTTGAATGCCTATGGATGAAGGCTTCATTGCTTGAATTGGAACAATTCATCCAAATGTGCGTTTTAAGCCCACTATGCGAAGTGGCAAAATCATGTTTTGAGCCCACTTGAGGGTGGCAAATCCGTGCTTTAGTCTACTTGCGAGTAGCACCTTCAAACCATTTTCGAAAACAAACACGAGTTGAGTTGTTCCAACTTAAGTGATTGAGTCTATACTTGTATGATGTGCGCATCACATAGTAAGCTAGCTAATAAATCAGAATAAGAACACATGTGTTTTCAAAAACAACATATCATGTTAGTAAAGGCCGATCTTTGATCGGGTGAGCGGGGATGCTCATTTCAGGACCTTCCCCTCTCGTACCCAAGTTCCTGAGCCGAGGCAACTTTGGTGATCACGGACACGTGGCCTTAGGCACGAGTCAGGGTTTCCTAAATTTCCCAAAATAAAATATTTAGGTGGCGACTCTGAAATCTGGCAAAGCAGTCCATGTTTGGCGCTTTTTGATTAAAATCGATTTTCCAAAACGATTTGCCTGATTTGGACTCTTTGGTGATTTATCAGTCTTACATTATACTTTGTGAGATTAGATTCAAAACCGTAACAGGAGTCCGAACTGTAGTAGCTATGAACCCAATTCGTGCCCTTGCGCACGGAGCGAGTTCGGGCGGTCTACAACAAGGCGTCAGCAAACCTGTTGTTCTCTCTTAACAAATACGTGAAGGTTAGCCTCTCAAACCTAGGAATCAGAACATCTAGGGTCTGGTGATAGATTTTTATCCTTTCTTCCTTAACCTTCCAGTCTTCTTTTGCTTGAGAAACAACCAAGTTTGAGTCCCCAATTACGTCCAATCTTTTTGCTCCTAGTTCCAGGACGGCTTCCAAGCCAGCGATCCATGCTTCGTATTCTGCCTCATAGTTAGATACTTTGAACCGGAGTTTAAAAGCTAAGAGTATATGGGAATTGTCAGGTGCTATCAACAACACCCCTATCCCATAAACGTAATAGTTGGACGCTCTGTCAAAGTACATTGTCCAAATCTCTTCCTCAACCTGCAAAATAGCTTCATCCGAGAATAGGTATTGTACCGCTTCGCTCCCTTCCACTGGGTGATCCGCCAGGAACTCCGCCACAGCCCTTCCCTTAACAGACTTGCGAGTCATATACTTCAAATCAAATTCAGAGATAAGAAGCAGCCAACAGGCTAGCCTACTCGTAAGTGCTGGTTTCTCAAAGAGATATTTGATGTGATCTAATCTCGAAACCAAAATTACGATGTGAGCTAACAGGTAGTGCCTCAACTTCCTGGTGGCCCATACCAAGGCTAAGCAAGCCTCTTCCAGCGGGGTGTAACGGGTCTCATATTCCAGCATCTTCTTGCTCAGGTAATAGATGGCTTTCTCCACTCTATCCTCGAATTCCTGCGCAAGCATGCAGCTCATAGTCGTGTCGGTTACTGACAGATACAAAATCAACAGCTTCCCCGGCTCTGGCGGTGACAACACGGGTGGGTTTTGGAGGTATTGCTTGATCTGTTCAAAAGCAAACTGGCATCAGTCATCCCATTGAAATTTCTTTCCTTTCTTCAGGAGACCAAATAGTGGTTCACAAGTCAAGGTTAATTTTGCAATAAACCGTCTTATGAATTGCACTTTGCCCAGAAAACCTCGCACCTCATTTTCAGTCCTTGGTGATGGCATTTATAGTATGGCCTTGATTTTGGAAGGATCAACCTCGATGCCCCTCTACGTAATCAAGAACCCCAGCATTTTCCCTACTGTGACACCAAAAGTGCATTTATGTGGATTTAGCCTCAACCGATATTCTCTAATCCGTTGGAGAAATTTCTTCAAGGCGGTGTAGTGGCCCTCTCTTTCGTTGGACTTGACAATCATGTCGTCCATGTACACCTCAACCTCTTTGTGGATTATATCATGCAAGATAGTGGTTGTAGCCCGTTGATAAGTAGCCCTAACATTTTTCAGACCGAACGGCATCACCCTGTAGTAGTAGGTTCCCCACGGCATGGTGAAGGCAGTCTTCTCTCTATCCTCAGGTGCCATCAAGATCTGGTTGTACCCGGAAAACCCATCCATAAAGGAGAGCAATGCATGGCTTGCGGTGAAGTCAACCAATTCATCGATGTGCAGAAGAGAAAAGTCATCCTTCGAACTGGCTTTGTTCAAATCTCTGAAATCCACACACGCAAATTCTGCCATCTTTCTTCGACAATAGAACAATGTTGGCCAACCAAGTAGGATACTCAGATACTAGCAAAACCTTGCATCTATCTGCTTGGTGACCTCCTCCTTGATTTTCAAAGCCCAATCCGGGCATATTCTCCGAAGCTTCTACTTGACGGGTCGGGCCTTAGGGTCAAGAGGGATCCGATGCTATACAATCTCAAGATTGATTCTAGGCATATCTTCATAGGACCACTGGAAAACATCTTTGAAATCTTTTAATAAAGCAACTAAGCGCTCGCATTCCTCCGAAGACAACGTGGACCCGATCTGGACCAGACGTGGATCCTTCTCAGTACCTACATTAATTGCAACGATTTCATCAACAAGGGGTTTTACGAACCTCTCCTCCTCTCGATCAATCAAATGTTTCAAAACCAAAGGAATTCCTTCCTCGTCGTTTTTATCAAAATTTTGAAAGTCATGATCAATACAATATACAAGTGGCACAAAGAAGTACTCAAAAACAGCAGTGGTATCATTCTCATTCAAAGGTTCCAGCTTATCCAATTCCTCGGTTACAACCGACTCAAAAGAAAAGGAAAAAGACAACCTGGACAAAACAATGGCATCTGGGTTATCAACCCTAGGAATATCGGACTCCGACTCAGAAGAACTAGAATCTGACTCCGACTCCACAAACTCTGTGGAATTAGATTCCAAGTCACTACCTGATTTAGAACTGCTAGACAAAAAGCCCTCCTCTAGCTGCCAAATGAGAGAGTGTGTTAAATGCATCTAGAATACCACCGAAAGGGTCCACACCTGATTGATCTTCGATCATGGAAACAGTGAAGTCATCCCCCAAGCTCTCCAATTTGATCTGAGGATCCAAAAGGAGACATGCCAGAGCTGCTCCTGTCTCAAGTTCACTATTGTTGGACTTACCCTCTGTATTCTGTTCAGCCTCAGCAGTTACTTTAGTTTATTCCTCTGTGACTTCATCCTCTTGCAGCTGTAGGTCGAAGAAAATCTCAAAGATTAGGATCATTTATGGAAATATTACCGTGTTGTATTACCGTGTCAAATGGTCTTGGTTCAAAGATTTCAACGATTTTATTATCGTTTGTTCTTGTTTTTGTTTTAGGAAATTTGGTTAATTCGTGAATTGTTTTCCAACGAATAGCCAAATCATGAGAATTTGATTTCATTCCTAATCCTTGTGTTTTAATTCTTATTCTGACTGTATCTTCAAGATTAGGATCATTTATGGAAATAAAGAAATTTGGTCTGACGTTAAACCAAACTACTCCATTAGCCAAATTAGACTGAATTCCTCCAATGATTGCTTTCATTGGGTCGGAAAATCTTTTGTCAAAAATTACTGCCAAAATAGGAGTATCTATCCCTTGGCGGAATAAGGCTGTTATGGTTACTTGAATTAATCCAATATGAATATATTGAATTTCAAGATATTTCTTTTTCCATCTTGCAACCTTTTTCTTATCAAAAAAAGGAATATCAATATTTCCTTCTTCTGACCATTTTGCTTGAGTGTTACCACTATATTGTTAGAACACTCTCGCTGAAAAGAAGTTGAATTTTGAAAGTTTATAAATTTCTGGAACAGCAACTTCTTGCATTTTTTCGAATTTTGCTAATTCTTCATCAGTAAAAGTTTTTTCTTCTCCGATTACATCTCCAAGTCGAATTGCCTGTAATTCTTCTTGAGATATATTATCTACTTCTTGAGATATTTCTGGACTATTATTAGTCATCATGAAGATTAGTTCTTCATCTGAACTTTCTTCATCACTAGAAATTTCGTACAAGATTTATTCTTCATCTGAAATTTCTTCGCCATATATTATTTCAAAATCTTGTTCTTCAAGGACTTTGATCATTTTCTTTGCACTTTTTCCCCGTTTTGGGCATTCGGGTGCATAGTGACCTTCTTCGTTATAAATGTAACATTTACAAGTTTTCTTTTTTGAAACACTTGTTGGTTTCTTTTTTCGAATATACTTTTTCTTTTTTGAAAAAGTTTTGTTCTTTTTCCAAGGTTTCCATTTATATTTTCTACGTTTTTTGGAAAATCCTTTTCTTTTAGGAAATGTATTACAATCAATTTTCCAATTTTCTTTTAAAATTTTGTCACAACATTTTTGACCTTATGGTGAGTTAGAAATTTGATTTTTTATTTGTTTTTTCGCCTTTACTTCTAGACACCGATCTGCTATCAGTCTTAGAACAAGATTAATGCGAAAACCAAGATTATCATATTCTTCATTCCCCATTTTTGTGAGAAAATCAGGATATGTTTTAATACATAACTCATCCCATGGATTAGGGAGTTTATGAAAAAATTGATCTAACCAGGGTTGATTTGCTGGTGGATCGATAAGATAATAATATTTTTTAAAAGTTTGAACATAGTCTTCAAAAAGACAAATATGACATAATTCTAATTTAGTCAAAATATACTGTGCATCGGCTTGCAAATTAGTATCTCCTGCAAAACCACATAAATTTTCTTTTATGATTTTTGCAAATTCAGCTAAAATTGTGTCAAGTGTGAGAAAATTTGTTAACAAAGCCGTTTTTTGACTTTTTCCAATTTCAGATTTTTCCCACTGTCTTAACCATTGCAACACATCTCCCTGGAGAGTTGCTGCAATATAGTCAAGGAATTTTTCCTTTGACCAACTATTTTTATAATTGGTAATAATGATGGACAAGGATTGTGCCCAATCATCAATTGCTTGTCCTTGATCCTTAAATGGAACATGAGACAAGTCTAAATAAGTACCATTTTGAGCTATTGAATACTTATGATTATTATCTTTTCTAGATATTACTGGTTCAGGTGTAGGATTGGAGGTACTTCCAATATCATTTTTAACTTCATTTGTTTGAATAAAGTTAAAATTTTCTCCATCTCCCCATGTGCCAAATAATTCGGGATCAATTGGCTCTTCTGCCTTTCTTTTCCCTTTATTTATTTCTAATGAAATATCTTGATCTATTGATTCTTCAGATGAGGATGATTGGCTGTCATCATCATTAGTTGACATATTAATATCATAATTAAAATGTTGTAAAAGGGCTTCATTTTCTAGATAAGTTTCTCTTATCTGATCTAGCAGCCTATTTCTTTCATCAATACCTAAATCTGGGTCTTTATATAATTTTCTCCAATAATCCAATATTTCAACAATATTTTCATATTCAATTCTGTTATAGGTATTGGTTTGAAGTACCATAATATCTTCTGTACCATAAAATAGCCTAGGGATGTGACTATCTCCTGGACTATTCATTCCATCATTGTTTATGAAGGATATAGTTTCCAATTTTGTCACCAAATTGTTTATTTGGTTTTTTGCTTCTTTATTTAAGTCAATATTTATTATAGAACCCAAATTGTCTATTTTAGATTCTATAGACTCAACTTTAGTCTCTAGATAATTTTGATTTATTTTTTGATTTTTATCTAATTTAGAAAACCAAGAACACATAATATCAGTAATATTATTTAAACTAGAACACACACTATTTATATTTGCAGATTCTTTAGTAATATGCAAAGATCATATTTATTATTAACATTATTTTTTGTATTTCCAAAGCATATTATATCGTCAGAATTAATTGCCATTTTAGATTGTTGTTGGTACCTAAGACCCTCCTAGTGTATTATCTGGTGCCTAAAACCTCTCTTTTATGATCTTAAAGACTTAATTATGGTCAATAGTCAAAAGATCTTAATGAGTATATGGGCTTTGACATACACTAAGCATATAGGTTTTACAACAACTAAAAATGAAACAAATAATTATGAAGATATAAAATACGAAGGATACAAAAAAAACTTAGAATTTTTTTTTTTATTTTTATATATCATAAAACAAACCATACAAACTGATATATATATCAAAAATTTATACACAGATAGAAATACTTACATAGCTTGATCTTGTTTTCAAAAGCTCTTCACCAAGCTCTGATACCAATTTCAAAACTAAAAGGAAAGGAGCTTTTTTTACTATTTTTATTATGGAAATATGGTGGAGTTACGGAATAAGAAAGTATGATAGAGAATTTAGAGACAAAGAAGAAAGCAAAAAGATGGAGAGAAGTTGAAAGGAATTTACATGTCTCATTTTGTTGGCATAAAGGCCAATATATAGACTTACAAGGTGAGAATACAAACAAAAAATACAACTTAATGCATATTTAACATATCTAACTTGTACCTAACTTTGCAAGACTTTTCGTATAAAGGTTGCAAAAGTTCTAACTCTTTAGGCAAGCCTAGTCATAGGCTTTTTGAAAAGTTTAAATAAATACAAAGAGACAAAAATAAATACAAAAGGGACTACAATTATTTGCTCTTTGCTACAGTTTTTTTCAATAAAAATCAAAAAATAAATCAAAATTATCTAGAGACTAAAGTTGAGTCTATAGAATCTAAAATAGACAATTTGGGTTCTATAATAAATATTGACTTAAATAAAGAAGCAAAAAACCAAATAAACAATTTGGTGACAAAATTGGAAACTATATCCTTTATAAACAATGATAGAATGAATAGTCCAGGAGATAGTCACATCCCTAGGCTATTTTATGGTACAGAAGATATTACTGGAATAGATGGCAACCATACTTCCATACAATTTAAGGCTAAAAATATAGCTATTTGGTTAAATGATAGCAAATTCATTATACCAAAAATTTTATGTTTTCCGTATATGCATGGAGATTTCCTTCTTGGCAATAATTTTACATATAAATACATTCCAATGCAAATACAGGAAAAGGCTATTTCATTAAGTATAAACAATGTCTTAATTCATATTCCCTTGTTAGAACAACATAAATACATTTGTGATAAAGAGTTTGCGCCCGTGCCGCATGGTGATTTAACTCCCATCATCAAAACCATTGATGAACCACACTGGATTTATAAACTTTTAGAAGAAAATTTTAGTGAACATCCATTAAAACTATGGCAACGTAGTTCACGTTATTGTAGTTTAAAATTGAAAGACCCCAATGTTATTATTAGAGTAAGACCAATGATCTATACTAGACAAGATATAGATGAATTTAATATTCAACTCCAGGAACTTTTAGACAAAAAGTTAATTGAAGAAATTAAAAGCCCTCACTCTAGTCCAGCTTTTATGGTAAAAAACCATGCTGAAATTAAAAGAGGAAAAGTCCGAATGGTAGTCAACTATAAACGGCTAAATGAAAATTTAGAATTTGATAGATATTTTATTCCACGAAAAGATGTTTTGATTAACTTAACCAAATGATCAAAAATCTTTAGCAAATTTGATTGTAAAAGTGGATTTTGGCAAATTCAATTGACTGAAGAGTCAAAAAAATTGACGGCCTTCAGTACACCTAGAGGACATTACCACTGGAATGTTATACCTTTTAGGTTAAATATTGCACCACAGGTATTTCAACAGTGGATGGATACAATTTTTAAAGACCTTAAAGATTGTTGTGTAGTTTATATTGATGATATACTTATCTTCTCTAAAACCAATGAGGAGCATAAGAAACATTTAAAATTACTTTGTGAAAGATTCCAAAAACATGGAATTATTTTGTCTCCAAAAAAGATTGAATTAGGAAAAGAATCAATTGAATTTTTGGGAATAATTTTAGACCAGAAAGGTTTAAAATTACAAGAACATATTTTGTCCAAAGTACGAGATTTTCCTAATACTCTTGAAAATATAACACAATTACAGAGTCTATTAGGCATTTTAAATTATGGACGAAATTTTATTAAAAATCTTTCAAAAATAGAAATTCCTTGGTTAACCAAATTAAGGAAAAATGTTATTTTTGAATGGACAACAGAAGATGTTGCTTTAATTAAACAAATTAAAGAAACTGTTAAAACTTTACCAGATGTTTATCTTCCTAAAACAGGTGATAAATTAATTTTAGAAACAGATGCCTCAGAAGCATGCTGGGGATGTGTTCTTAAAGCTATACCCAGTAATTTATGGCATGATAAAGAAATACCTTTATCAGAAAATGAGATTAGACCAAGAAAAAATCCAATACCCATAAAATTACAAAAGGAAGAATTAATTTGCGGATATAATTCTGGAACATTTAAACCAAATGAACAGAAATATATTATTTTTGAAAAAGAATTACTTGCAATAAAATTAGCAATAAAAAGTTTTCATATTTATTTCGCTCCAGAAAATTTTATTGTGCGCACTGATAATAAGGCAGTAAGAGATTTCTTGATCAATAAAAAACCTATTGAGCAAGGAAGACGATTAGCCTGGTATAATAAAATTTCTGAATATACTTTTGAAGTAGAACATCTTAAAGGTACTAACAATTTTCTTGCAGATTTTCTTAGCAGAAATTGTTTCAAAAAATTAAATTGCTAAACAAGTAAATTTAATTTTTGCTGAAGACCTCTAGGCCAAGAGGAAACAATGGATGAGGATAAACAACCCGCTCAAGGAGATTGGGTGACAATTGCTAAAAAAGCAATCCCCAGAGAAGAAAAAGTTTATGTTGTGTTTGCAGGAAAACAACCTGGAATTTACACAGACTGGAATGACGCCAAACTGCAAGTTTGTGGATATTCAAGAGCGAGCTATAAAGCATATGATAGCATGACTAAAGCTAAAAAAGCTTTTTACAGTGCACCAGCCATGCCTGTTTATCAAAAGAATTTTTGTCAAATGAGAACTAACCCAGTTCCAACTAATGTTCAGACATCTAGACCAGATGAATCTGAAATAAAAGATTTTTTCAACCGTGGTATATCCAGAGAAATTTATACAGAACTCAATGGAGTTTGGAAAACTCACATTGTAGACAACAAAGTGAAATTTCGAAAACACATGGGAGTTTTGGCCAACAAATTAGCTGAGCAAACAGCTAAATTAAAAAATTTGCAAAATCTTTGTTTCAATATTCTTAAACAAATGAATTGGAATGAAGATTTTAATTTTGAAAAAATAAACAATTTTCTTTAACTATCAGACCTCATATCAGATGAGTTTTCTGATCCAGTTTTTGAACAAATAAAAAGAATTTGTCTTTTTGAAAAAGCAAGAACTTTGCTTCCAAAAGAAATTTTTATGTTAACCAAAAATCGAGTTGAAGATCATCATGATAAGATTAGACAAATCTTAGAACGATCTTCTGACAAATTAAATTTGAAAGATAGAATTCCCAAAATAACCATCATGGCAAACCATAACATGTGGTTTTTTGAGGATATAGATTGGGGAATAACTAATCAAGTTATTTTCCAAATTTTAGATCCAATCCAATGGATAGATTATCCAATGATCATCAAAACAATGCTCTCATGGATAGTAAAAGGCTTTCGATGGAGCAAATATTTTACTTTCTGGATTTCCAGCACTGTTGGTTGGCGAGAACGAGAACATTTTTTCCAACCATACCAGATTTGGTATCTTAAAGAAACTGAAGATTTTGAATTTGAAGATGATTATATAGATGAAGATCACCGGAGAGAGCGATTGGAAAATATCCAAAAACTTTCTTTAACAGAATATTGGATAGACAGTCTAATATCTGTTTCACAAGCAGCGTTCAACATCTATGGCTCAGCAAAATTGTCATTCATGGTTACAGATGGAAGAATATTATTTGTAACCCATTTTTCCATAACATATCAAAGGTCTCCAAAGCAAATTAATGAGGCTCTTGACATGTTAATAAATCTCAAAAAAGAAATAATTTAGATCTTCCGTTGGAACTAGCCATGACCGCGGATGATATAGAACATTTCCGGAATGAACAATACAGCCAAGATCCGGATTCTCCTCCATCAGAGACTGATGAAGAATATCACAATCTCATCAACAGGATGGAAGCATAGTGGACCCCACTATCAAATGCAGTTGTATCCTGATCGACTCCAACCTTATCCAGGACACGTGGAGCAATCTGCATTATTTGGTGGAAAGTGATCAGCCTCATCCTTTCAGCCGACGCTACACGACAAATCAGCTTAGCCAAAGCTTATCTACAACAGTCTATCTCTTTGAAAACTGGGGAGGGTAGACAGAGTTATCAGTGTATATAATTGAAAAAAACTGTAGCAAAGAGCAAATAATTGTAGTCTTTTTGTATTTATTTTTGTCTCTTTGTATTTATTTAAACTTTTCAAAAAGCCTATGACTAGGCTTGCCTAAAGAGTTAGAACTTTTGCAACCTTTATACGAAAAGTCTTGCAAAGTTAGATACAAGTTAGATATGTTAGATATGCATTAAGTTGTATTTTTTGTTTGTATTCTCACCTTGTAAGTCTATATATTGGCCTTTATGCCAACAAAATGAGACATGTAAATTCCCTTCAACTTCTCTCCATCTTTTTGCTTTCTTCTTTGTCTCTAAATTCTCTATCATACTTTCTTATTCCATAACTCCACCATATTTCCATAATAAAAATAGTAAAAAAAGCTCATTTCCTTTTAGCTTTGGTCCAGGTGTGGGGGCTTGAAGTACCGTCCGCTTCTAGTCATATGATCCACTTCCTCAGAATACCAAGTGTCGTCTGGTAGGTCCTGACCCCAATCCTCATCAATGTGAGCAAGATGTAGATCATCATCTCCCACCATATTCCTACAACAACCGAAAGGCAATTGTCTGGTTCCGTCTGGATTCATCCCACGTCAATATCATAATCATCCCCCGCAGGGTGTTTGGCCTTTCCAGCTTTCTGATCGTTCTCATCTATTTCCTGTTCCAACCACTTCAGTGTGGCTTCTTGCTCTGTATCAGCTGTACTAACAATACTCAATTCCTGAGCACAATTCTTAATACCGGTACTCTTTGGCAATTTGCCCTTGTCCTTGGCCATTCCGACCCTTGTAGCAGTTCCTGCTTCTGGCTGTTCCCACTTTGGTTAAAGTCCCTCATCTATATCAGGTTCATCACTGAGCCACCCCGAATTATCTATTGACCCATTCAGATCAAACCAGTCAATCTGTACAGTCCCCAGATCTTGTTCATCGTAGAACTGCAGATTGCTGATGTCCTCCTCAAGATCGGCTAGATCATCTAATCCCTGGCTTGGGCCATCCTCACAGACTACACTAACCTCCATTCATGTCGGCAACTCCAGCTCTGGTTTGGCCTGATTTGTTGGCACAATGTAGCGGCACAGGTTGTATTTCTCCCTAGCTAAGTCCACGGATCCCTCAGGCACTGAACTGACATTCTCATTCTCTACCAAGGCTAGCCTACCTTCCTCTACCACAGGTTTGGGTTGGGATATGGACGCGTTCATCATGCACAAATTTGTGCTCTCTGGGATGAACAACGCAAGCTTGGGTAGATAGGAGGGGATGATGTATATACTGAGGTCGTAAGGGGCGACCAGTGTATGGATGAGGTTTATTTGTTAAGGTAGAGAGACCTGGTTATGTGGTGGGAGGGGATTTGTAGTGACGTTAGGCTTTTGAGGAGGCGCTATCACCTTATTGTCAATGAGATCTTGAATCTCATGACATAATCTGAAGCATAGGTCAGTGTCGTGACCATGCTATTAATGAAAAGCGCAATATTTGGCCGGGTTATGTTTCGGGGGAAGAGGATCAGGTAGGGGGCGAGGCTCTAGTGGCTTCAGGTGCCCCTTTTTTATTAGGACCCCTAAGGCTTTGGATAAGGACATGTATAGAGGGGTGAAGACCCTTTGGCTTCGGGGTTGGTGCTTCAAGGTTTGTGACGTTATATCGGATGTACCGGCAAAGGGGTTGGCAATTTTCGGTGTGGTGGTGACCATACCCACATCAAAAGGCCTTGCAGCTGCACTACCACTTGTAGTCGCATTGAAACTACGTGTGAAAGATCTCTTAGGCTGCTCCTTCTCATGGTCTATCAGACCCTGCTTCATTGCATCCTCTATCTGCACCTGTAGACCGCCCCGGAACTCCGCTCTCCATGTGCGAGGGCGCGAAGCGTTTTGTTCTTAGCTACTACAGTTCGGACTCGTGTCACGGTTCTGAATCTAATCTCGCAAAGTGTAATGCAAGACTGATAAATCACCAAAGAGTCTAAATTCGGCAAATCGATTTGGAAAACTGATTTTTAATAAAGAAGCGCCAAACATGGACTGTTTTGCCAGATACAGAGTCACCAGCTAAATGTTTTTACTTTGGGAAATTTAGGAAACCCTGACTCGAGTCGAAGGCCACGTGTCTATCATCACCAAAATTGCCTCGGCTCAGGAACTTGGGTACGAGAGGGAAAGGTCATGCAATGAGCACCCCCGCTCGCCCGATCAAAGATCGGCCTTTACTGACATGATATTTTGTTTTTGAAAACACGTGCGTTCTTATTCCGATTTATTAGCTAGCTTTACTATGTGATGCACACAGCATACAAGTATAGACTAGACTGCTTAAATTGGAACAAAACATTTCATGTTTGTTTGTTTGAAAATGGTTTAGAATTGCTACTCGCAAGTAGGTTAAGTCATGGATTTTGCCACCCTCAAGTGGGCTTAGAAAACAACATGATTTTGCCACTTCAAGTGGGCTTAAAACACACATTTGATGAATTGCTCCAATTCAAGCAATCTAACCTTCATCCGCAGGCATCCAAGCAGTTAATCACTTAAGCAGTTAGCCTCATGGCAAGCATGCTAACATGACAACATACACATCTCATGCAGTATGCTAAAGCATAAACACTCACAGTGTACTCCGAGCCAAAATAGAGAACTAGTTAGAAATCATGCATGATCCTAGTTCATGTTAAGATGGCTAATACAACACATGCAAAAATGCAACTAAGATAGGCTCGGCTATTCTAAGATGGCATATGAGTGCAACACTTGATACATGTATTCAAATAGGAATTGAAATACAATACAGTTTGTATGATGCGCCGAGCCCGGTGCATGCAAAACAGACGAATGAATACAAACATGCTAGCATAAGGATACTAATTGAAAGTTGCCCTAAAACTAACCATCGTAAGCGGTTAAGTAAAAAGGAGAAAGAAATGGGGGTTGGAAGACATGCATCACACACACGCACGCTTATTACAACAGTTGGCCCTCTCGACGGAGGGTCCGAATAAGAAGCTAACCAGCTAATCTAAGCTAATTAAACTAATTATTAAATAATCAAATTGAATAACTAGCTAACACTAAGCTAATTATTACAACACGTTAACTAATTAACAAATTAGCTAGTTTAATTACAAATTCAAAAGCTAACTAATCAAGTAAAGCTAATTGCAAATTACAAAGCCTCAGCTCAGTTCTAAGAGTTCAAAGATGCATGCTCGATCGCCTCGCTCGGAAATTCATTACCATGCCTCATGTTGCCTCTGTTTGCACACATCTGTACCTCTGAAAATTGTGCCAACTTCCATGATGCTTTTGACCTACCTTAGGAACCATCTGAGGGGTAGTCAGCCAAAATATGTGGCCATCAGCCAAAGAATAATGGTCATCGGCCAAATTCGAGGCTATCGGCCAATTATTGATAGCTGATTGGCACACTTGATAGCCGATCGGCCACTTCTTCCTGCAAACTTCTCCTTTTGCTGCAACAGAGCACTAACAGAGGCATGGCAATGTATTTGCAAGAAAATGCGTGTGCAACCACACTCCTTATCATGTTTAAAGCTCGAAGGAGTGTAGTGCTCAGCTCTCGAGCCATCAATCACGCATTTCAATGCATGATGGCCAAAGAGGCCGAGTTGCACAAATCAATATCACATGAATGCACAAAAGACACAAAAATGCCTTAACCTCTATCATGCTTGATCAAGAGGGTCGGCGACTGAGAAATGAGGCATGTTTCATCACTTCAAGTATGAAGCATCCCTCGTTCCTCGTGTTTGGACTAACACCCTATCCAAACACAATGCAATGCAAGGCATGCACACACAATGCAATGCAACAAGCATACAAAAATCATGCAATGCGACAAGCATGCGACAACATGCAATGCAACAAGCATGCAACAACATGCTATCTAATCAACATGCTAAACATCATGAAAATGCAACAACATGCAAATAACAATGTCATTCAACAATATGCAAACAAACAAGCAATGGTAAGGACCATGTAATGCAATATTCAATGGACCAAACCGCATATGGACAGACCTAAGAGGGTCCAAAACAATGGCCAACATACCAAAATTTAGGCACAAAAGGGGGCCAAGGACACATGCTCATGTAATGGCTCCTCAACTAGGCATAGGAACACAACCCTCAAACATGATGAAGAAGTGACAAATATGAAAGTGTAGCAATGAAGTAAACTCTGAAATTACATTCCAAATGAGGCTAAATCATGCACAAACGACAAATGAAGCATGCTAGTGGGCTCAAAGCTTAAAGCTAGCCAAAGGACTTACACCATAGCTATGCAATACATGAAACATATAGCCAAGGCAACCCAAAACAGTCCTAGATCATGCCAAAATGAGTCTAAAACATGCATGGAGCATCACCAAAACAAGCTAACATGAAAGGCGTGACGCATGAACTTGCAAGGCTAATAAGGAGTATTACACTACACCTATCAAAACCAAGCATGAGGTGACTTCAACAACAAAAATCAGAGTTATATCATGGCAAAATGAGACCAAATACACACTGATATGGCAGCTTACAAGCTTAGGCAAGATGGCATACGCAATGGCTCATTCTTAAGGCATAAAGAACCAACTCCTCAAAGCATGGAAAGAGTGACAAATGTGAGGGCATGGCAATGAAACATGCTCTGAAATCACATAACAAATGATGCCAAATCATGTGAATAGCCCAAGCAATGCATGCTAGTGGCTTGGAAACTCAAGGCTAATGAGCTAGAATGAACCATGGCTATACAAAGCAATGTATGTATGACCAAAACAACACAAATCAGACCTTAAGCATGGTAAAACATGGCCAGAAGCTTCTTGCAGTTAAGCCAAACACATGCTAGATTGATGGTTCAAACACATGATGCATGTTAGGCTATCATGCAAGATTGCACTACAAGTATGTGAAGCATGCAAGATGCTATCAAACCAACCTAAAACAGAGTTGAGGCATGCTAAAATAACGCCAAAAACTTGCTGAAATGGAACCAATACATGCTAGACAAACATGCTACTTTGATGAGCCATCTATACAAGCATGTAAGACACAAGGAGAGGGGATGACCCTCTCCTATTTAAGGCCTCAAAACATACTTTCCACCACTGAAATTCCTTTGGAATTCATTGGTAGAAATGTCAAACAAAGGCTAAAACAAAAGCCTAAAATGGTGGCCCAAAACAAGGCAAAACAAGGCACAAATGGGGGTAGACCACCCCTAACACCGACAAGACCTTAAACAATCATTTCAAATACATGAAAATGAAGCTTTTTACAGTTGAGAGTTAAGCCAAAATAAGCATGCAAATAAGGCTAAGTAAGCAATGAACACAAAGCTTAAAAGAAGGTTAGTGACTCACCTTTGTAGAACAACTTCAAAGAGGTAACTTCAGCAACTTTCCAAGCTAAAAACCAAACTTTGAGTTCAAACAAAAACCTCAAGTACCTCAGCAACAAGAGTATGGTGTTTCACTAGGTGCTTTAGTGAAAAAGTGTGGAGAAATTACACTTTTGAGCACAAACAAGTGCAACTATAGAGAGAGAGGAAATATAGAGAGAGAGTGATATATATCTTCTACCTCAAGATTTCAGAACCTCTAGAAAGGGAGAGGGGTCTCCCTTCTTATAGAAAATCAAATCTCAAGCTTGTTGAGCAAGCTTGAGACTTGTTTCAATCCCTCCATACACGTGTATGGAGGATGAAATCTGTGCTCACCAGCTGGCACAGCTGGCACAAAAATATCTGCAAAAGCAGGTAAAAAGGTCTCGGCCAAAATATATGGCCGATGACAAGAAAACAAGGCCGAAAAGCACAAGGCTTGGCCGATGGGTTGTAGGGATGGCCAACAAGCCACCCTCTTCCCTCAGAAGCAAAACCACAAGTCCTTGGTGCACAACCAAGCACAAAACAGACACGTTGAGAGATCCTAAGGCAAGGCGCGTAGCCGAGACCTTCGGGAACTCAAAACAAACACGAGCATGGATGATCATCGTGTGTTCAAACGATGACGTCCAAGTCTTGAGGACGGTCAAAAATGGGGTGTCTATAGTTGCCCCTCTTTGACAAAACTCGAAAGTCATAAGATGACGAGAGTGAATGTCAAAGCCCAGAGACGACCCATTTCTGACGAGGCCGAAGACTTAGACAAGCATACAAGATAACAAAGAGATGCACCCGCAGGCAAGGGCAAGATGCAAATGACATGCACAATGCCGAGCATAACTTATGATCATGCAGAGAAAGCTGTGATGAAGCATTTATGCAAAATAAATACAACAGTTAAGCAAGCGAGTAAGAAAGGATAGTCCCACACATTCCAACAGAAAGGATGTACTAAAATTATGCAATTCTCACTGCGTCTCACACGGAGAAGGCTAAAAGCGACTACCGAGGACACCCGGAGTCTCAAATGAAACACTTCTTAGCGTATCAAACGCAAAAGGAGAAAAGCACCCAAATACGGCACACGCGAGAGGATGACTGAACACCGGAACGCATCTGAGTGTTCAAAACCGAAGACGTCCTAACGCACCACATGCGAGAGGAGAAGGGTTGCACAAGAAAGTGCGATGCACTAAACAGTGCGAGTACGTCCAAACGCGGCACACGCGAGTGGAGAAGGGTACATCCAAACGCGACACACGTGAGTGGAGAAAGGTTGCACAAGAAAGCACAATGCACTAAACAATGCGAATACGTCCAAACGCGGCACACGCGAGTGGAGAAGAGTACGTCCAAACGCAACAAACGTGAATGGAGAAAGGTTGCGCAAGAAAGCGCGATGCACTAAACAGTGCGAATGCGTCCAAACTCGGCACACGCAAGTGGAGAAGGGTACGTCCAAACGCGATACACGCGAGTGGAGAAAGGTTGCCCAAGAAAGCACGATGTACTAAACAGTGCGAATACGTCCAAACGTGGTACACGCGAGTGGAGAAGGCTACATCCAAACGCGACACACGGGAGTGGAGAAAGGTAGCAGTCAAACTGAACCGGAACTTCTCTTCAATGAACTGTACACACAATATCGTGCCTGCAAAAGAAAAAAATTCAATAGTTACAATATGGTAGAAACACATGTTCAACGTTAGATCAAGATATCATTTCAATCTGAGATAAATGCATGCACATATGATGCCGATAGAAACATGCATAGCAATGCAAGTGAAAAGTGCGTGACAACGCAAGCAAAGTGTGGGTGCATAACAATGCAACTGAAACAAGCATAACAATGCAAGTAAAACATGCGTAACAACGCAAGTAAGGGGATGCATGACAATGCAACCTAAGTTTGCGTGACAACGCGGGCAAGGTGTGCATGACAATGCAACAAGTGAGTTCGTGACAACGTGGATGGAGGGGTGCATGACAATGCAACCTAAGGGTACATGACAACGCGGATGGAGGTGTGCAAGACAATGCAACCTAAGGGTGTGTGACAATGCGGATGGAGGGGTGCATGACAATGCAACCTAAGAGTGCGCATAACAATGCAAGCAAAACGTGCGTGACAACGCAAGTAGCGTGTGTATAACAATGCGAGAGAGATGTGCATAACAATGCGAACAAAACGTACGTGACAACGCATATAGTGTGTGCATAACAATGTGAGTGAAAGTGCATGACAATGCAGCGAGTGTGCGTGACAACGCAAGTATGACAATGCAACAAGTGTGCGTGACAACGCAAATAAGGTGTGCATGACAATGCAACAGGCATGCTCTATGCAATGTAATGGTGGATACACATTCAATACAACATGCATATGCTATGCAAGTGTGACGATGCACATATTCATTGTAAGCATGGTAAAGGCATGTTATCTACAATGTTGAGACGCAACTTCAAAACAAGATGAGGCATGCTCAATGTAAGAGTGAAAAGGCGTATAACAAATGCGCGTCTTACAAACATGACAAAACACTCGTAAGTCAAGATATTCAAAAGCAATTCTTGAACAATTCTCGAACCTTGCAATATACAAAAGGATAGGAAAAAGGATACACCTCGTGCGTATCGAGCGCCGCACACAGAAGACACAGTTCGAGGTCATCACGAAGGCCGCTTAAGTCCCAAAACTTTGCATAATCTGTTCCATACTGATCTGATGCATTACATTATCAATACGGCACTTGATACAGCGTACTCACATACCACTCACGACACTGATACACTGTAACTCATATACTGCTCTCAGCATTCATTCCCTGTAATCATACAATGCTCACGGCATTCATACACTGCTCACAGCATTCATACACTGTATTTGATACCATACTCAACTTCGCATAGCATAACTAATGCATCTGCCAATTTGTTCTTTTCAGGCCCCATTCCAGATACCGGCTGCAGCGGGTGCTTCAGCAGGACCATCAGTACCTGCCCGAGGAGCGGAGAGAGCAGGACGAGGGATTTCAGCACGCAACCGTAGCAGAGCCGGGCGTACCCACTCTGGAAGTACCTCACGGGCGCTTATCCTAGATGACGACGAGTCTGAGTCTGAGTTTGAGGCAGAGGCAGAGGCATAGTCGTCTCAGGATGAGGTTAAAGATGGCTCAGGTTCAGGCTCAGATAGCGGAGGTGACGGCGGCGATCCTGGACCTTCGTCCAGGAAGAGGACGAGGAGGGATTCTCGCACTTGAGGCGATCGGCGCCGATCCAGATGCTGCTCTTCTTTTTTTCTTTATTTTTCTTTTTACTAGTAGTTTTTGCACATTGTACTGCGTCAGGCAAATATATGTTCTTTAAAACTTTGTACTTTTGCAAAAGAAAATATGATGGAATGAAACAGCTCTTTTTGTTGAAAAAGTGTTACATTTGTACATTCTAAGCATCGCATCGCATCATATTACATAACAATGTAAATGAGATTGAACTTCGTTTGAAAACTACACACTCGAATTGCATTAATCTGGTAGTGAACCAACTGACAACAAAACAACTCGATAAGCAAAACAAAGAACTTGACATGCTAACCAAATGTAAATAACTCGATAAGCAAGGCAAGGACTAAAGAACACAAAATACAACTCGATAAACAAAAGTACAATAACTCGATAAACAAATTGAAGTAACACAGGCGTGACTTCGCAAAATCATCACCGAAAGGCATTTGAAGTGGAACAAGTCACAAATTCTCAACATCTCCAACACAGACAGGTCAAAGAAGAAGAGGAGAGGCCATCGGCCAGTGTAGAAGGTCATCGACCAAGAGAAATGACCATCAGCCAACATTACTAGCCGATTGGCTAAAAAGATGGTCGGTTGGCACTTTTTTTGGCCGATCGGCCAAAAATGGCAAGAACCTCCAGAATGCTGCCACCTGTCTTCCACTCAACACCTTATCTTCTACAAAAGCCTCAGCTTCGTAGTTTTTCCCTTTCAGCTCAGTTTTTTGCACCAAATGGAAGCATTTCTTGTCCAAAATCTCACAAATTGGATTGCTAACTTGGATGGCTCGGAAAAGCTGAATTTCCGAGGCTTCAGAATAAATGCACTATTCACACTGAGCCGCAGCCCGCTGCGTTTTCCCTTCCTTCATGCCGTGGCAAGGTATTGGAATCCGATTACACACGTTTTTAGCTTTGGCGGACAAGAGATGTGCCCCACTTTCGAAGACTTCCAAGCTTTGACGGAGTCCGAACGTGAGGAGGAGATTTTGCCACAATTCCGCTTCAGCCACATCCAAGCCTTAGGACGGATGTGTGGGCTCACTATGCACAACGCTCGGTCTTTGATCCACGACAGGGAATTGGACATCCCCAGCTTGGTTCATCGGTTTTCTGATGCCGTTGACTACGGCGACCATCATTGGCAGGGTTTTCGACGACTTACGCTTTGCTTGTGCATGATGTCTCATTTCTTGCTTGCCTCAAGCTTCAGAGGGTCTAGCGTCCATTTGATCGAAGTTGCCTAAGGCTTAAAAGAGGGCAAGAGATGCATTGCCATGACACTGGCTGAGACATTAATGGGCTTGGATGTTTTCCATCGTCGAGAGATGACTAGATTTGCGGGGAGTCCACTACTGCTGCAGGTAATGTTTCCCACCCCATCTCACATATATTTCTCACATCACTCGGCCCTCGGGCTCGATTTTTCTCTCAAAACCCTTTTCTTGCTTTTCTCTCCATGTACACCCCTCTATTCTTTAATCTCTCATTTTTCATCCCTTCCCAGATATGGTTGATGGATAAATTGAAGGTTGTGGACTCATACCCAGCATACCCTGACGAGGGATGGTGGTGCGAATGGATGTGCAGTCCATCCGCTACCAGTATTGCTTGGCGCTGCCCTTGGGTCAATTTGTCGATGATAAGTTACAACATGTCTTGCCAGTCAGGGATTCAGTTGATCAACCTGACACACTGTGTCTTTTACTTTCCGTTCCGATTCCGGCGCCAGTTCGGACATGATCAGACTTGCTCGGAAGGTGGGATAGAGTACCCTACTGCATTTCCAGTCCGAGGCGCACAACTAGCTCGGTATGCCACAGCATGGAGGACTAGAAAGCTTCTGGCCCCCGCTCCCACTTTCAGTTGCACCCTCTCTGATGAGTGCATAGCTTGGATTGATGAAGAGGCGCAGGTTGGGCCTACTTTGACATCAGAGGCTTCAACTAGCTCTGGGAGGGGACGCAGGAACACCTGACTATGCCCCGAATTTATTGCTTTATCAGTACTTTCAAGTTTTTCTTTATGAATGTAATAAAAAGCAACTTCAATTTGTATTCAAGAGTAGGAGAACTCTATACTGAAATCAATGTAATTGAAGGTTGTGGGTACTGAAAATTTTTTGTTTGGTCCAAAAATGGTCTAAGTCGTAAAAAGATTAATTTGAGCAAAATCAACTTTTATTAAAACTTTTCAAAACCATTTTCGATATGGATCACAACTGGACATGCCCGAGATCTATCACTAAGATTTACAACCCCGGATCCCATCAACTGGAAAGTTGCCCCTAGTCTGAATAACACTGCACTGGAGATCACAACCGAGCTCTTGAATGCAGAATAGACAAAGATGACCAACATGATCACACAGACAAAGTTGATCGGGGAAGTGTTTATGGTTGGACTTCAGAATGAAGTTGCCTACGTATCCCAAAGATGGGAATCAAGCCTTACGTAGTTCGGCTCGGGTTCACTTATGTATTAACACTCTCCTTTTGCACTCTAACTTTTGCCAAGGCCGCCCTTTCTAGGTTTTCAACCTTGCGAGCTCAGTTTTTATTATTTCAAATTTTTTTCATGCTCTAACTTTTGCCTAGGTCGCCCTTTCGAGTTTTCAACCTAGCGAGCCACTCAGGGATAATATTTCTTCAACTTATCCATGTTGATCGGTTGGGAGAACTCTAGGCCATCTAGGTCCATTAGAACGACAACTCTACCTGACTAGATAGACTTGATGATGTAAGGACCAGTCCAATTGGGTCTGAACTTGCCCCTAGGATCGTGGATGGGAGCTCGGTTGTCTTTGAGCACTAAATCCCCCTCTTTCAATTCTTGGACTTAACCTTCTTGTTGAAAGCCCTAGCAATTCTTCGTTGATAACCCTGGACGTGATACAATGCTTTCAGCCTTCTTTCATCAAAGAGCATGAGTTCTTCAAACCTGCTTTGCTACCAATCTGCCTCAGCTATCTGACACTCAGCCAATACCCGTAATGACGAAACCTCAACTTCGATAGGCAGAACAGCCTCCATCCCATAAACCAAGGAATACGGAGTTGCTCCAGTAGATGTTCGAATTGAAGTCCGATAGCCCCAAAGAGCAAATGGCAGCTTATCTAGCCAGTCCCAGTAAGTTTCCACCATCTTCTGCAGTATGTGCTTGATGTTCTTGTTGGCAACCTCAACTGCTCCATTGGTTTGCGGCCGATATGTAGATGACTTGTGAAAAGCCACGTTGTATTTCTCCAACAAGTCGATCATCTCCTTCTTGAAGTGGGAACCATTATCCGAAATAATCTAATTTGGGATCCCGTAGTGATAGATGATGTTGTTCCTGATGAACTTAGCAACATGCGATGCCTTCAACACCATGTAAGATTGGGCCTCAACCCACTTCATGAAGTAGTCTATCGCTACCAAAATGTACTCATGTCCATTGGACCCCTTCGGAGTGACAACCTCAATTACATCAATCCCCCAGACTGAAAACGGCCATGGCGAAGTCATGTTGTACAATTTTGATGGCGGAATGATCATGCGGTTTGCATGGATCTGACATTTGTGGCATCGCCGGACAAAGCCAATACAATCCTCCTCCACGGTGGACCAGTAATAACCTTGTCTAAGGATCTTCCGGGCTAGCATCACCCCGTTCATGTGCGATCCGCACTCTCCTCCATGGATGGCCTCCATCAGGCCCTTGGATTCTTCAGCATCAACACACAGCTTATGCATCCCGAAATGACCTCTCTTGTACAGTTTACCCCCGCAGACGATGAACTGAGTAGCCATTCTTCGAATTGCCCTCTTATCTTTGGCATTTGCCCCTGGTGGATACGCTTCCTTTTCCAAGAAGTTCCAGACATCGTAATACCAGGGATTTTCATCTTGTACTTCATCTATGGCAGCAATCAGCTCGTAGGCCGGCACAAATTTCTGTTCAATGATGATCGGACGCATCCAGACTCCGAAAGGGATGTCTATCATAGAAGATAGAGTTGCTAATGAATCAGCGAACCTGTTGTTCTCTCTTAACAGATGAGCGAAATTCAGTTTCTCAAACCGAGGAATCATTACGTCCAAGATTTGGTGGTAGATTCTCATCTTTTCTTCTTTAATTTTCCAATCTCCTTTAGCTTGAGATACAACAAGGTTCGAGTCTCCGATGACATCCTACCGTTTTGCCCCTAGTTCTAGGGTGGCTTCTAGTCCAGCAATACATGCATCGTATTCTACTTCATTGTTCGATACTTTGAACCGGAGTTTGAATGCTAGAGGTATATGGGAATTGTCGGGTGCTATCAGCAACACCCTTATCCTATACCCGTATTAGTTTGACGCTGTGTCAAAGTACATCGTCCAAGTCTCTTCTTCGACATGCAGAATGGCCTCGTTTGGGAAAAGATACTTAATTGCTTCATCCCTTTCAACTGGGTGATCGGCTAGGAACTCCGCTACCGCTCTCCCTTTCACTAACTTGCGTGTCATGTACTTTAGATCAAATTTGGAAAGCAAAAGCGACCAACGGGCTAGCCTACCCGTAAGTGCCGATTTCTCAAAGAGATATTTGATGGGATCTAATCTTGAAACCAATATTACAGAGTGAGCTAACAAGTAGTGCCGCAGCTTCCTGGTAGCCCATACCAAAGCCAGACAAGCCTTCTCCAGCGGAGTGTAGCGGGTCTCGTAATCCAGCATTTTCTTGCTCAGATAGTAGATAGCCTTCTCCACTTTGTCCTCAGACTCTTGTGCAAGCATGCAGCCCATTGTTGTTTCAGTCACTGAATGGTACAGAATCAACGGTTTCCCTAGCTCAGGCGGTGACAACACAGGTGGGTTCTGTAAATATTGTTTGATCTGTTTGAAAGCAGCTTGGCATCGACCGTCCCATTGGAACTTCTTTCCTTTCTTCAGGAGACCAAAGAGTGGTTCACAAGTCAAGGTTAATTTTGCAATAAATCACCTTATGAATTGCACTTTACCCAGAAAGCCTCGCACCTCTTTTTCAGTCCTTGGTGGTGGCATTTCTAAGATAGCCTTGATTTTGGAAGGATCGACCTCGATACCTCTCTGTGTGATCAAGAACCCCAGCATTTTCCCTGCTATAACACCAAATGTACATTTCTGAGGATTCAGCCGCAATCGATACTCTCTGATCCTTTGGAAGAATTTCTACAAGGCGGTGTAGTGGCCCTCTCTTTCCTTGGACTTGACGATCATGTCATCCACGTACACCTCAACCTCTTTATGGATCATGTCGTGCAAAATTGTGGTCGCAGCCCATCGATATGTAGCCCCAGTGTTTTTCAGCCCAAACGGCATCACCCTATAACAATAGGTTCCCCACGGGGTGGTGAAAGTAGTCTTCTCCCGGTCTTCAGGTGCCATCAAAATCTGATTGTAGCCTAAAAACCCATCCATGAATGAGAGCAGCGCATGCCCAGCAGTGAAGTCCACTAATTCGTTGATATGAGGCAGAAGAAAGTCGTCCTTTGGACTGGCTTTGTTCAAATCTCTGAAGTCCACACATACCCGAATTCTGCCGTCCTTCTTCAGCACTGGAACTATATTGGCCAACCAAGTTGGGTATTCAGATACCAGCAGGAACCCTGCGTCAATTTGCTTGGTGACTTCTTCTTTGATCTTGAGAGCCCAGTCTGGGCAGATCCTTCTGAGCTTCTACTTAACAGGTAGGGCCTCTAGGTCAAGAGGGATCCTGTGCTGTACAATCTCAGGATCGATTCCAGGCATGTCTTCGTAGGACCACGCAAAAACATCTTTGAAATCTTTTAACAAGGCGAATAAGCGCTAGCGCTCCTCCGAAGACAACGTGGACCCAATCTGGACCAGCCGCGGGTCCTTCTCACTACCCGCATCAATTGTGGTGATTTCATCAACCAAGGGTTTTACAAACCTCTCCTGCTCTTGATCAAGCAAATATTTCAAAACCGGAGGAATTTCTTCCTCATCGTTTTCATCGAAATTTTGAAAGTCTTGATTAATGCAATAAATTAAGGGCATAGAAAAGTACTCAAAGGCCAGAGCCGCACAATTCTCATTATTCACTTCCAAATCGCTTGATTCCTCTGTTACAACAAACTCAAAGGAAAAAGAAAAAGACGACCTAGACAGGACTATGGCATCCGGGTTGTCACCCCCAAGAATACCGGACTCAGACTCAGACGAGTTGGAACCTGATTCCGACTCCATAGACTCAGTGGAATCAGATTCCAACTCACTACCTGACCCGGTGCTACTCGATAAAAAGCCCTCCTCGTATTGCCAGATGAGGGAGGGTGCGATGGATGCATCCAGAATGTTTGAAGATGGGCTCACAACCGCTTCATTCCCGATCATGGACACCGAGAAGTTATCCCCCAAGCACTCCTGCACGATCTGAGGATCTGAGAGTAGACAAGCCAGTGCTACCCCCATTTCAATCTTTGTGCTCTCGGAAACCTCCTCCTTGCACTGCTCAGCCTTAGCTGGTGGGTCTGTTTACTCTTCGGCAACATCATCCCCGGACGACTGCAAGTCAAAGAAAATCTTGAACCCCGGCAACTGCCGCCTCTCTGCACTTAGCCATGGCTTTGGGAAGCCGCAGAATGGAAAGTCTTCCCTCTCCCAAACAAAGCGTCCGTTCAGGGTGCCCTGGAGAGGCCGGTGTACCAACTCATAAGGCTTCCCGGCTTGCTTTGCTCTGGCTCTTCCGGCCATCTCTTTGCCTTTCCTCACCCAATCCTCTTTGGTAGGCAGATAACCTAAGCCAAAGGTATGTGGGTTGTGCGGCACTTCAGCCTATGCTGCAATGCCCTTCCGGCCACTTTTCCCTAATCCCATCTCGGGGATGTGCTGGAGCTTGTTCATGAGGTACACAGACTGCGCACTGACATATAGCCCCTCATCAACGGCTAGTATGTTCTGTACAACCCGGGCCTCAGCTAGGGTAAATCCTAACAGGAACACATCCTCCGAGCCATGCTCGATATCCAGAACTAGTGTAGAAACCTCTGGCGGCGGATATATTGACGAATTCCCAAAAACTATGGCCACACCCTTCCCGTGGGGATACTTCAACATTTGATGCAGGGTGGAAGAGACTGCCTTCACCTGGTGCAGCCACGGCCACCCTAGGAGTAGATTGAAGGTTGCGGGAACATCCAAGACATGAAAGTCAATATCCTGTTGTCCTGGACCAACCTGAGTCCAAATCTGTACAGTCCCCATCACCTCTCTGCTAGTATTGTCATAAGCCCTTATCACCTAGGCAGTTGGCACAAAATCCGCAAGCTTCAACCCGATCGCATATGCCGTCCTTGACGGGCACACATTGATAGCAGATCCTGTGTCGACAAGAACCACCTATATCCATTTTTCTCTACACTCGACAGAGATGTAGACAGGTTTGTTATGATTTGCCCCTTCAGGCGGCAACTCCTTGTCAGTGAAGGTCAACGTCAGGGAAGCTCCTCCCGGAAAAACCAATCCTACCAGCTGCTCAGGCGTGGTGTCGATTGAAAGTTTGGCCTTGTCCATTGCAGATAGGACAGCTTGTCTATGAACTCTTGAGGCCATAAGCAGTCCCCAGATGAAGATGTATGCTTGTATCTTCTTAAGCTGTTTCAGTACAGCCTCCTCATCGAGCAGTTTTTCTTTCTGCCTTTCCGCCTCCTTGTCGTTCCCGGACGCCTTTGGTTGATCCTAGTGTGGGGGTTTGCAATACCGCCCACTCCTAGTGTGACACCCCGATTCTACATTATTGGTTGCAGTCAAGGGAGAGTCACTAATGAGTCCTATGGTCAATAACCAAGTAAGATCCCAGATCGCCGGAGGAGTCAAATAGCCTCCCTTCTAAGTCCAGCTTTCTTAGGCAGCGCACTACCCTTTTGACAGATCTTAAATGGTATTGACACGAGGTCTCATAAGCAACAACAAGGTTCACACATATAATATAAATATATAACAACCACAATATACTTAATTCAGAAGATAGTTTCATTACATTACATTCCCAAAAGAAAACTTAAATCTTCATATGAGTCTTACAAAATATCCAAAAAGAAACTTCTAATTTTTCTAGGATAGCCAAAAGTCTTCGAAGGTTTCGGGCTCGACGTCTCCAGCTAAGAATTCCTCTTCGTCACCTGGCATGATACGCCATGAGCTTTGAATGCCCAGTAAACACACGCACACAACCATCCCTTTTTCCCAGTCCAATACACAATCACAATTATAACATCAAGTAGTAAAGCATGATATTCCAATAATTAAATCAATAAATAAATAAATAGTTAAGTTAGATGTCAGTAACTAGAAATCCCCCAAAGAGATTCCGTCCTCCCAACCACAAGAATCGGACGCGGATTATTCGGTATGCCCCCTCTTTTGCTGCTTTGTTGCAGAACTAACCTCGGATGCCTACCAACGGTTATATACCGTGTAGCGCCAACCGCAGGGCCTCAAAAGGGATGGTAAAAAATAGGGCCTTGCCCGAATCCCTCCTTACACCAAACCACCTAGGGTCTGAATACAACCGCTCCGTTCAAGGGTTCCGAAAACCACTTGCGCAAGACTTTAACTTTTAAATAGGGAACGCATCCCAACATACCATATACCACATATTCTCATCTTTTCATTACTCAAATGTTCGAAAAACCCAATACCCACCCAATTAGGTTTCCCGTTGGATTAAGTGTTTTAAAACAAGGTTAGTTCAACATATAAAACATTAATATCCATATAAGCATGCATTCTTAAGATGAGAAAGGTAAATAACATAACCACAACACATATATTATCAGGTCAAGACATGATTATAAGCTACAACAATCTCATGAACTCAAAGGTACAAAACATCCATACCTAACAAAATTTCCAGATTTAGCATCGCATAAAGATTAAAATGAAAGAGTTATTTTAGATCCTTTATCGGGCTTGGCCTTCCTATGATTTGTAGAGGATTCAATCTAGTTTCTAGAACATTTTTCGGAATTGGGGTTGCTCTTCCAGATTCTAAGTTATTTAAAAAATATTTCAGCGCTGTCCAGGGTCTGTCCAGAATCTGCCCAGATCTGTCGACTGTTACGAAAACTTGATTTTCTTGCAAACCACTCAATGTTTTTCGATGAAACCAATTTTAGTTGAATGCTAACTTCTAAAGGAAGGTTTTGACATAAAATGGAGGTTCAGAATATTTTTGAACATTTTTCTGGAATTTTCGAAAGTTGGCTGCAAAAACAGGTTCTAAGGTAGAATGTCCAAATTAAGAAGATTTATGAAAAAGGGGGTTCCACCAGGGGAAAGTTTCATTCCTTTTGTGAAGAAAATATGCTAACTATTACATGTTTAACTTAGAAAATCTGTTTGAAAGAGTGCCTTTGAAAAGTTGAGAAATTGGTACAAAAGAAGACGGTTTTGTGCCAAAATGGGTAAAACACAAGAGAGATGGAAACAATACTCAAATCTTGATATTTTTAACATAAGAACATGATAATAACAGATCTGAAACATCACTTAAAATCTTTAAAAAGAACATGCATTAGAAAAGAGAATGAAGAGAAGGTTGTGTTGGTGGCTTACCTTCTAGCTTTGCACAAGAAACTCTCTTCTTCTTCCCTCTCCTCCTCTAGACTTCTCTTCCTTGCTCTCCTCCCTCTCTCTAACCAAAATGTGTGTGTGAGTGAGTGTGTTGTGTGTATGTTTGCAAGCTATGAAGGGTGTGGTATATATAGGCAATTTGGGGTAAAAGGACATAAAAGCCCTTTAGTTGGAATTGGATGGAAAGCTAGGATTTTGGTTGGTGTCAAAAGGGATAGGAGTAACTAAGGTGCTAAATCATAGGTTTTGGCATCAATTAGTTGATCTTTAGTTGAAAGGTAACTAGTTTAGAGATTTACAACCTAGGTCTAGGTCACTAGGTTGTGTTTTTTCCTAGAACATCATGATGGTGGTTCTTGAAAATTGGCTCCTCTCTTGGGGAAGTGTGAGGGGGTCATTATTTAAATCATTTTAGGTTCTAGGCACACTCCTCTAGGTGTATATGTATATATATATATAACAAGATTGATGGCACTTCAAGGTACAAGGTATAAATACTAGTTTGGGCAAGTTTTGAATTTAAAAGAAAAAGTGAGGGCTTGGAGTAAATACATGTAACTTATGTAGAATTAAATTAGGTTAGGGATCCTAATCCAATTGGGGAAATTCCTGTTTCGATAAAATAAAAATAAATAAATAAAAAAAGGTAATGCTAACCGACAAGATTTGAATTAATTCAAGTAAACGAGGGGCTAAAAAAAAATAAAAATAAATAAATAAATATAATTCAACATTAGGGTCTTAAAAGTAAATACATATTTCAGGGGCCTTACACCTAGTCATGTGGTCAACCTCCCTCACATACCAAGTATCATCTGGCTGGCTTTGCCCCCAGTCTTCATCGGTGTGGGCAAAACATAAGTCGTCGTCTTCCCACCACATGCCATCGGCAACCAACAGACATCTGTTCGGTTCCGTTACAACTATTCATGTGCCAACAGCACATTCTGTTCCTGTGCTCACAGTACGTTCCGTTCTTGTGCTCACAGCACGTTCCGTTCTTGTGCTCACAGCACGTTCTGTCCCTGCCGGGGCTTTGGCCTTTCTAGCTCGCTCAGAATCTTCGATCTTTTCCTGCTCAAACTACTTCAGTGCAGCTTGTTGTTCAGTATCTTCCGTACTCAAACTGCCCGTATTCTGAGCAAAATTCTTAACGCCGGTGCTCTCCGGCGGTGCATCCTGATTCCCGGCCATTCCGGCCACCGTTGATATCCCAGCTCCTGATTGCCCCTACTCTAGCTGAGGTGCCTCAACAACATCTGGCTTGTCGCTGAGCCACCCAGTAGCTTCTGCCGACCCATCTAAGTCAAACCAATTGACAGTCACGGTCCCTGAGTCCTGTTCGTTGAAGAACTGAAGGTTTGCAATGTCTTCTTCTAGATCCGCTAGGCCATCTAGCCTCTGATTAGGTCCATCCTCCCGTACCACACAGATCTCTACCTCAACCGGCAACTCTACTTCTAGCCTAGCCTGGCCTGCTGATGTGATATAACCGCTCGGGTTGTACATGAAGCTCGCATACCCCTCAAGCTCTGAATTCGCATTCTCATCTGCCCCCATAGTCAACCCAATTCTTTCTTCGATAGTCACCACTACCAATTTTGGTTGGGTTTGGGAGATGTCCAACATGCACAAGTCAGTGCTGTCAGGAATGAACACCTCCAGCTTGGGTAGGTGGGAAGGGGTGATATATATGCTAGGGTCGTATGACACAACCCCAGTTTGGATCATGTTGATGCGTTTGGGAGGTGGAGCTTGGTTGTGTGGTGGGAGAGGGTTGGTGGTGACATCCGGCTTCTCCGGAGGCACGATCACCCTGTTGTCAACGAGATCTTGAATCTCATGACGCAATCTATAGCACTAGTTGGTGTCATGACCATGCTGTTGGTGAAAGGCACAGTACTTGGCCGGGTTATGGGAGGAAGGAAGCTTTTCTGGTAAGGGTCGCAGCTCTAGGGGCTTCAAGTGCCATTTCCTGATCAAAACCCCCAAGGCTTTGGACAAAGATATGTACAGCAGGGTAAAGGTTCTCTGGCCTCATGGTGGATACCTGGCGCTTTGCGAGCTACTTTCAAACGCACTGATGAATGGCGTAGCTGCAAGGGTTTTTGGGGTGGTGGTGGTGACCATACCCACATCTGAAGTTCTGACAGCTATAGCATTGCTTGTGCCTGCATTCGTACTACGGTTGAATGCCCTCTTGGGCTGCTCTCTTTCATGGTCAATCAGACCCTGTTTCATGGCATCCTCGATTTGTACCCCAATCTCATGTAGATCTGCAAAGGTGGGAAGGGGGAGGACGATCATCTTCTGCATGAGCTTGGGCTGGAGGTTGCGCACAACCATCTGTATTTGGTCCTTGTCGATCGGCCTGATGGTCATCATCGAGGCTTTAGCCCTCCAGCGGGTCACAAAATCGGAGAAGCTCTCTTTCGGCTCTTCCCTAGTTGTCTCGAGATCACGAGTTGTGACCTCGATCTGCGTATTGTAGGAGTATTGAGCTATAAAGGCCTCAACCATCTCCTCCCAGCTTCTCTTGACAGAGTCCTCCAGTTTTGCATACCAAATAGCCCCAACACCCGACAGGGTCCGACCGAAGAGAGAAAGTTTTTGCAGTCTGGAAAGGCCCATCGGCCTTAGGATATCTGAAAACAGCCGCAGGTGCACCATGGGATCCCCAGAACTATCAAATCGGTCGATATGGGGCATCGTAAACCGGTCTGGCAGAGTCACGGCCAAGTCGGTATATCCATCCTCTATATCCGAAATAGATTCCACTCCTCGAGACTTCTTGAACAGCTTTTCTAACTTGCTCACTTTTAGCGCTGTGGAATCCACCTCGAACTCAAAGGGTGTATCCACTATATTGGTCGGCGCTTTGGACAGCTGGGGTAGGATTGGGGGCAGTGCTGGCCCCGTTGGCATGTCCGTATTTTCCTAGACGTTTGCAGTCTCCCCGAGTGTTGGCATTTTGAGTAGGGGAGGAGCTAGGTGTGAAGCAGATGCTCCGGTTTGCTCCTGTAGCCTAGCAATTAACTCTGCCTATTAGGCCACTACTTCTGCTTGACATGCAGCCACTTCTGCATGCCGGGCAGCATCCCGCTACATGGTTTGCATAGTCTCCTGGAGCTGACGCATCATCTCTTCCATACCTACCATATTGTGCTGATCTAGCTGAATAACCAGTATATCTGTTTCTGTGGTAGACTCGGAAACCTTAGTCTGACGACTCACTGGCGGGAAGGACCATTGATCTGGCAACCGCTGTACGGATACACTGCGCCTTACTAACCTCCGTCTAGTAACTGGAGGTAAAGAAAGGAACATTGCTTGTCCGTCTATCGGATCCTCAGATTGATTAAGTCTTCGACCTCTAACCCAAAGTGCTCGGGGAATATCTACCTGGTCGGAAGCAATGGTGCTAAACTACCTTGCAAAAAGATAAATAAAGCATAATAAGGAAACAATGAGCAGAAAACAGACAGCATAACAGCTTAAATAAAGACAACACACAGTTGGCAAACACTAGCTAAAAGAACTGTTCTCAACCACTAATTACTGTTCCCAAATCAATGCCCCGAATCTGATACCCTCAGGTAAAACTGATTCCCCAAATACTGATACCCACAGGCCTGATACCCAGACTTGCAAGCTGATACATACATTCCTATAGAGGCACACTCTAAAAGTACATAATCAAGCAAGTAAGAGCCAAAAACACCCCTATGGAGGGGTAGGGTTTCCCTGTCTTATCTTTGTCAGGAGCTAGGGTTTCACTATGCACGTAGCGGTTTCAAACAACCCATAATCAGGTAAGCAACCTATCCTAGCTTGGAATAGTCACTACAGTTTCCAATATGCACTAGGTTGAATGGTCAAAAAGGATGCCTTGGTAACAACCGAGGTTTGTGTTTCCATCGTGGCAGAGCCCGTAACCAATCAACCTTATGGCACGCAGCCTCAGGCAAACCATTCAAGAATAGCATATGGCAAACACGGTGACTTAGGTGCACCAATGCACATGCAATGCAAAGAGACACATCAGTGTAGATAAAACAACATATCATGAGTTTGAGTCAAGTTCTCTAAATCCCCAGCAGAGTCGCTAGAAACTGTAGACCGCCCCGAAACTCCGCCCTCCGCGCGCGAGGGCGCGAATAGTTTTGTTCTTAGCTACTACAGTTCGGACTCGTGTCACGGCTCTGAATCTAATCCCGCAAAGTGCAATGCAAGATAGATAAATCACCAAAGAGTCCAAATTCGGCAAATCGATTTGGAAAACTGATTTTCAATAAAGAAGTGTCAAACATTGACTGCTTTGCCAGATACAGAGTCGCCACTTAAATGTTTTAACTTTGGGAAATTTAGGAAACCCTGACTCGTGCCGAAGGCGACGTGTCCGTCATCACCAAAGTTGCCTCGGCTCGGGAACTTGGGTGCGAGAGGGGAAGGTCATGCAATGAGCACCCCCGCTCGCCCGATCAAAGATCGGCCTTTACTAACATGATATTTTGTTTTTGAAAACACATGCGTTCTTATTCCGATTTATTAGCTAGCTTTACTATGTGATGCACACAACATACAAGTATAGACTAGACTGCTTAAATTAGAACAAAACATTTCATATTTGTTTGTTTGAAAATGGTTTAGAATTGCTAATCGCAAGTAGGCTAAGTCATGAATTTTGCCACCCTCAAATGGGCTTAGAAAACAACATGATTTTGCCACTTCAAGTGGGCTTAAAACACACATTTGATGAATTGTTCCAATTCAAGCAATCCAACCTGCATCCGCAGGCATCCAAGCAATTAATCACTTAAGTAGTTAGCCTCATGGCAATCATGCTAACATGGCAACATACACATCTCATGCGGTATGCTAAAGCGTAAACACTCACAGTGTACTCCGAGTCAAAACAGAGAACAAGTTAGAAATCAAGCATGATCCTAATTCATGTTAAGATGGCTAATGCAATACATGCAAAAATGCAACTAAGATAGGCTCGGCTATTCTAAGATGGCATATGAGTGCAACACTTGATACATGTATTCAAATATGAATTGAAATACAATACAGTTTGTATGATGCGCCGAGCCCGGTGCATACAAAACAGATGAATGAATGTAAACATGCCAGCATAAGGATGCTAATTGAAATATGCCCTAAAACTAACCATCGTAAGCGGTTAAGTAAAAAGGAGAAAGAAATAGGGGTTAGAAGACATGCATCACACACACGCACGCTTATTACAACAGTTGGCCCTCTCGACGGAGGGTCCGAATAAGAAGCTAACCAGCTAATCTAAGCTAATTAAACTAATTATTAAATAATCAAATTGAATAACTAGCTAACACTAAGCTAATTATTACATTACGTTAACTAATTAACAAATTAGCTAGTTTAATTACAAATTCAAAAGCTAACTAATCAAGTAAAGCTAATTACAAATTAAAAAGCCTCAGCTCAGTTCTAAGAGCTCAAAGATGCATACTCGATCCCCTCGCACAGAAATCCATTACCATGCCTCATGTTGCCTCTGTTTGCACACATCTGCACCTCTGAAAATTGTGCCAACTTCCATGATGCTTCTGACCTACCTTAGGAACCATCTGAGGGGTAGTCGGCCAAAATGTGTGGCCATCGGCCAAAGAATAATGGTCATCGGCCAAATTCGAGGCTATCGGCCAATTATTGATAGCCGATCGGCACACTTGATAGCCGATCTGCCACTTCTTCCTGCAAACTTCTCCTTCTGCTGCAACAGAGCACTAACAGAGGCATGACAGTGTATTTGTAAGAAAATGTGTGTGCAACCACACTCCTTATCATGTTTAAAGCTCAAAGAAGTGTAGTGCTCGGCTCTCCAGCCATCAATCACGCATTTCAATGCATGATGGCCAAAGAGGCCGAGTTGCACAAATCAATATCACATGAATGCACAAAAGACACAAAAATGCCTTAACCTCTATCATGCTTGATCAAGAGGGTCGGCGACCGAGAAATGACACACATTTCATCACTTCAAGTATGAACCGTCCCTCGTTCCTCGTGTTTGGACTAACACCCTATATCCAAGCACAATGCAATGCAAGGCATGCACATACAATGCAATGCAACAAGCATACAAAAATCATGCAATGCGACAAGCATGCGACAACATGCAATGCAACAAGCATGCAACAACATGCTATCTAATCAACATGCTAAACATCATGAAAATGCAACAACATGCAAATAACAATGTCATTTAACAATATGCAAACAAACATGCAATGGTAAGGACCATGTAATGCAATATTCAATGGACCAAACCGCATATGGACAGACCTAAGAGGGTCCAAAACAGTGGCCAACATACCAAAATTTAGGCACAAAAGGGGGCCAAAGGCACAAAAGGGGGCCAAGGACACATGCTCATGTAATGGCTCCTCAACTAGGCATAGGAACACAAGCCTCAAACATGATGAAGAAGTGACAAATATGAGAGTGTAGTAATGAAGTAAACTCTGAAATTACATTCCAAATGAGGCTAAATCATGCACAAACAACAAATAAAGCATGCTAGTGGGCTCAAAGCTTAAAGCTAGCCAAAGGACTTACACCATAGCTATGCAATACATGAAACATATAGCCAAGGCAACCCAAAACAGTCCTAGATCATGCCAAAATGAGTCTAAAACATGCATGGAGCATCACCAAAACAAGCTAACATGAAAGGCATGAAGCATGAACTTGCAAGGCTAATAAGGAGTATTACACTACACCTATCAAAACCAAGCATGAGGTGACTTCAACAACAAAAATCAGAGTTATATCATGGCAAAATGAGACCAAATACACACTGATATGGCAGCTTACAAGCTTAGGCAAGATGGCATACGCAATGGCTCATTATTAAGGCATAAAGAACCAACTCCTCAAAGCATGGAAAGAGTGACAAATGTGAGGGCATGGCAATGAAACATGCTCTAAAATCACATAACAAATGATGCCAAATCATGTGAATAGCCCAAGCAATGCATGCTAGTGGCTTGGAAACTCAAGGCTAATGAGCTAGAATGAACCATGGCTATACAAAGCAATGCATGTATGACCAAAACAACACAAATCAGACCTTAAGCATGGTAAAACATGGTCAGAAGCTTCTTGCAGTTAAGCCAAAACATGCTAGAATGATGGTTCAAACACATGATGCATGTCAGGCTATCATGCAAGATTGCACTACAAGTATGTGAAGCATGCAAGATGCTATCAAACCAACCTAAAACAAAGTTGAGGCATGCTAAAATAACGCCAAAAACTTGCTGAAATGGAACCAATACATGCTAGACAAACATGCTACTTTGATGAGCCATCTATACAAGCATGCAAGACACAAGGAGAGGGGATGACCCTCTCCTATTTAAGGCCTCAAAACACACTTTCCACCACTGAAATTCCTCTGGAATTCAGTGGTAGAAATGTCAAACAAAGGCTAAAACAAAAGCCTAAAATGGTGGCCCAAAACAAGGCAAAACAAGGCACAAATGGGGGTAGACCACCCCCAACACCAACAAGACCTTAAACAATCATTTCAAATACATGAAAATGAAGCTTTTTACAATTGAGAGTTAAGCCAAAATAAGCATGCAAATAAGGCTAAGTAAGCAATGAACACAAAGCTTAAAAGAAGGTTAGTGACTCACCCTTGTAGAACAACTTCAAAGAGGTAACTTCAGCAACCTTCTAAGCTAAAAACCAAACTTTGAGTTCAAACAAAAACCTCAAGTACCTCAGCAACAAGAGTATGGTGTTTCACTAGGTGCTTTAGTGCAAAAGTGTGAAGAAATTACACTTTTGAGCACAAACAAGTGCAAATATATATATATATAGAGAGAGAGAGAGAGAGGAAATATAGAGAGAGAGAGAGTGATATGTATCTTCTATCTCAAGATTTCAGAACCTCTGGAAAGGGAGAGGGGTCTCCCTTTTTATAGAAAATCAAATATCAAGCCTGTTGAGCAAGCTTGAGACTTGTTTCAATCCCTCCATACATATGGAGGATGAAATCAGTGCTCACCAGCTGTCACAGCTGGCACAAAAATATTTGCAAAAGCAGGTAAAAAGGTCTTGGCCAAAAGATATGGCCGATCGACCAAAAAGGGGGCCGATCGGCCAAAAAGAGTGCCGATCGGCCACCACTTATGGCCGAGGACAAGAAAACAAGGCCGACAAGCACAAGGCTTGGTCGATGGGTTGTAGGTGTAACGCCCTCAAAATAATACATAATCCCAACATCCAACCGTTCTATATACATGATAGATAAATCACATTTCCATACATACATTAGAGTTAATATTACAAAAGAGTATTTCATATAAGTTACAAATGTTTACAAAAATGATAGAATGCCCTGCGGGCTTACATCTTTCCAAGTTGTTACTTGGTTACACAAAAGAAGAGTTCTAACTCTTTTACAAGTAAAGCCCTCGGCTTGCATTTACATGTAATGAACAAAACAAATAACAAAGCAGAGTCGTCAACTCCTAAAACCTCCCAAGCAAAGATCTTGAACTTGGCACGTCTCCTGTGCCTGAAAATAGTGTCCTAAGTAGGGTGAGCCAAAGCCCAGTAGAGATATACTAAACCCAATATGAGAAATAACTAAAACATTAACATTCGACAAATGATTAACACGTGTAGACCAACTCACACCCTTCTTATAGCCCAACAACAATTACATCCATGTTACAATCCACTTCCCTTATTTACCCAATTCAATTCCTAAATATGGTTCATTATCTAACCAAACAATTTAAATGAGACTGCAACTCGACTTACTAACACTTCCATTATCCACAATTCAAAATGAGACTACAACTCATGTAATTAATACTTCAATTGTCAACTTCATTCATGCACTTCAATTTATAAGGTTTCGAGACTTTCACCCCAGACACTCCGGCCAACTTAATTATCTATGGAGTCCATCCACTATCTCCTCCCAAACAATGGAGTACATCCCCTATCTCCACCCAAACAAAGATACATATACAATGTAATAAAGCATATAATCACACGTATGGAGTACATCTCCTATCTTCTCCCAAACAAAGGTACATATACAATGTATTAAAGCAAATAAGCACGTATGGAGTACATCCCCTACCTCCTCCCAAACAAGATACATATACAATGTATTAAAGCACATAATCATATACAGAGTACATCCCTCATCTCCTCCCAAACAAGATACATATACAATGTATTAAAGTCTTTATCTTATATCATGATCAATTAAAGCACATATTCAATGTGTTCTTCCCACTATCATGTTCAATGACATATTTCAATTGATTAGTTTCAATTTACCTAATCATCATGCGGTTCTAAAACAATCAAGACTATTCTCCACCGATAGCCCAAAGCAGTTATTTCTACACAGATAAATGAATTTACCAAATAGATAAATTATCACATTTTCCATAGGTGAGTGATTTATCAAATTGACCACACCAACTAGTCCCAATTACATCCAATTTCATGATGTCCAAATCAATTTCATATTCCTCACAATTATCCAATTAATTATACAAATTAATTATTTAAATTCAATTCGGGCATTTCCCCCTTTTCTTAAACATTGGTCCTAAGACCAGATCTCACCTATCAAACCCACAAAACCTCATTTTCAAGACCTCATATACATATGGAACTTAAAACACAAAACCCTTCTCTTATATACCACAAACCCCAAACCCTAACTTCCCAAATCACCAAATCTCAACATTTATACCAAATGACTAATATTTATGTTAAAACTCATAAGAAGGAGTAGATCATCCCTACCTCGAAGTTAAGATCCCAAAGGAGAAGATAAAGAAACTCGAAAATGCTCCAAAGTACGACTTTTTCGGATCAAAGTGTAGCCCGTACCAAGCTCCACCTTTCTTTCAAAGGGATTAGGGTAGACACACCCAAGAACCAAGGGTATTTGTAGAGAGAAGGTGTATGTAGAGAGAGAGAGAGAGAGAGAGAGAGTCAGATCTAGGGTTTGGAAGTGAAAAGAGATGAAAAAGTGAAGAAGAAACACGTTGCTGTAACTGATATACTCGAGGCTCACTCTAGCGAAGGAGTGGTCGCTCGATCGACCAGACACAGACAAACCTCACTCGAGTGCACAAAGCCTCGCTCGAGAAAACAACGCGAAGCTTCAGGTCTGCAACCCAGAAGCACGCTCGAGCGCAGGAGTCCTCGCTCGAGCGAAGAAACTCTAAACATAGTCCTGGCTCGCTCGAGCAAAGGAAAGCTCGCTCGAGCCAAGAAACACAACCTTCAGGTCCAAAAGAGAAGCAGACGCACGCTCGAGCGAAGAACAGCTCGCTCGAGCGAAGAGACACACCAAACTGAGCTTGCTCGAGCGAAGAAAATCTCACTCGAGCCAAAGCTGCGTCTGAAAAGAAAACCTGAAGACCCACAATACTCGCTCGAGCGTACAAAACCTCGCTCAAGTGAAGAAGGAAAAACACAAGGCTTGCTCGAGCGACGAAGTCCTCGCTCGAGCGAAGAGACCAAAAACTGGACAGCAACCATTAGCTCCAACACCCAACCAACCTGTTTCGAACCTGCCCAACACACCCCAAGACTCAAATACAAAGAATCAAAGGATGGAAACCAGAATAAGACAACAATATACATCCACGGAACTGAGTCCGGAATACAATAAACAATAGAGGAAAAACCGGGATCGCTATAACCCTCCCTCCTTAAAGAATTTCGTCCCCGAAATTAGATATACAAGTTTAAAAATAGTGATCTTTTCAATTCTCACATGATTACAATATAATAGTTATCAACATGATCCTCTACCGATCATTCCATCTTTTTTCAAGAGAATGACTTCACAAATATAGCTCAATAGGCATTATAAACATGCATTCTTTTGAATTTCAACCAATTTTCAATACACATGCCCCACAATTCTATAACATACGCAATGTTAAAAATATAGTTCCATTTCTACAACACATTCAACATATAACATGTTAAATTAAACTCATTTCTTTGAAACATATGCAACAATTTTCAATACTTCCATAATCCGAAATATATACAATGTTCTTAGAGTTTATCACTAAATGAAATCCTCAACATAGGCTCAAGCACCCACAAATAGGTCAAGATATTTTTCTCGGACCTCCAATTCACGTTCCCAAATGGCTTCCTCAACCCCGTGATGTTTCCACAACACCTTAATTAATGGAAAAGTCCTGCTCCGCAAGACTCGATAACAATGATAACAGTACGACACATTCAACCACTACAGTGTTTTGAGACATCCACAACGTCTCGACTACCGACAATACCCAAACCAGTATTTAGTACTTAATACCCCAACATAGGAAACACGAAATCATTCGTACACAAGGCTTCCGGTCAACTTTCACAGAATGAGGACGCAAAACGAGGCACGGGCAATGAATAACATTATGGCACGTTAATGTCCCAAAATTTCGAGCTCTTGCCAAAGACACACAATATGTAACCAGCAACTCAGGCTAGGTTAAATCTAATGTCACACCCCGAACCCGTCCCTAAAAGTTTGGGCATGACCACTTCAAAAACGGACACTTAACTCAATGTACATAAGATATGGGCCTAAACGGAAGCATTTAATCTTATATAATAACGTACAAAACATCCATTGAGCTATCACTACTGTGCCAGGATCACAAATAGAACATAAGGCAAATAGACATACAGTGACATGCATCGAAGAATTTAGCTATGTACACATACATATACAGACCCAGCCCTCAAGATTGGGTGTATAACAAAAACATTGAAGGGTAAAAGAATTATATACACTTTAACCTTAAACAGACCATCAGGGTACAAAACTAAAATCTTAACAAAACTCCATAAAATGAGCTGCCTTCATTTTGGTGCCTGGACACTCTGAGGTTGACAAAAGAGGAATGAATGCCATGGGTTAAGACTGACCTCCAAGTGGAGCGCCTACAGAAACAGACATAACATAAAGTGAGCCAAGCTCAGTGAATAGTAATACATAAACAATTTAACATTTAACGTGAATGGCGATGGACATGTATAAGTGCAGAGAACATACAGTTAACTTATCCTGTAATTATTTCCAGTGTGGCCTTAGGCCAAAACTTTAAACAGAATGGCTTCAAGCCCTTGAACAGAGTGGCATAAAGCCCTTATCAGAAAGCCCTTATCAGAATGGCATAAAGCCCTTATCAAAATGGCATAAAGCCCTTATCATGTATGTATGAACTCAAGAGGTGGCTCGCACGGATTTTAGAGGTGACTCGCATGGCAGCACTTAGTTCCGTGCAGCACTTTGTTTCATACTAACGGATCATACAGAATGGCCATAGGCCCGGATATCACAAATTGGCCATAGGCCTCACAGATGTTACAGAACAGCTATAAGCCTCACAACTTTCACAGAACGGCCATAGGCCTCATGACTTTCACAAATTCTTTTGATGTTTCCATAACTTCACACTATTTCCCGAATCACTCATATCATGTCATAACATAGCAGAAACAGAACGGATAAATAGGAACAGGGCATTCTCAGTTCCTAAGAATACCATTATACCATAGTGCACCTACATTCCATTTTCTTGTCATGAACCAATACTGCTAACTCGCAGATAACAGAATGTTAACATTAACTATCAACAGTAAACAACGTATAACCCAATAATGCGTTTAGATTTCCTCATGGTTCATTGCAAATCGACATACTTGTCTTGCAATTAGCAGAACGTTCATTCTAACGATGATCCGAAGGTAAAGATACCATTACATTAATAGGTCAGAACAACCAACTTCACAGTGTTAAGAGTTTGTATGCAATTCTTATACGGAATCATAGGTAACTTACAATTGATACATTAACGATGATCATGGACCTTAACCGAAATGCAAGGTAGGTTCTGAGTCGTACCGATGTACGCCAAAATCTTTCAATGTTCACATCAAAACCGTTGTTCAAGAATGAACCTAAGTTCCTTTTATTCATTAAGCACGACATAGTTCACTTACGGAGGATAGAATATTAAAATTAACTATTAATCAGAAGCATACACATTTATTTCATCATCGTTCGTGAGCGTTAACATAGTTAACCTCCAATTAACAGAGTGTTCATGGTGACCATTAGCTATAAATAAAGCGTACTACGACAGTACTACTACTCACAGTGTTGAGATGACGTGTTACTTGCTCCCGGGGTGTGTTCTGCACACATTCAAAACTTGCTCATTAGTTCATTTTCCTTATCACTTTACTTTCTATTTCATTTCACTTCGAAGGCGTGTATCAATATCAAAAGGCCTCAAATACATATTCTGACAATATTAGAGGATTCTACACGCAAAACAGAGCAAACAATATTTTTCAGCATGAGCCGCACGTGCGACTGTGAGCCCCGCACGTGCAGCAGTTGGCCCCGCACGTGCAGCCTTGAGGTCCCACACGTGCCTTTTAGGCAGAACGAAACCACAAAATTTCAGCATTTGCCGCACGTGCGGCAGTGAGTCCCGCACGTGCGGCGATTGCCCTGTTTTGGTCCGAAATGTGCAACAAATTCTCATCTTTTGGGGAATGTTCTCAAGGCTCTAAAATGGATCCTTTCATTACTAAATCACGGTTCAAAAACATGTAATTCAAGGTACAACATACCATAATCTAACTTGAATTAAACCCATGAACACAACTCAATTGGTTTGAACAAAAGTTGAAGCTCATCAACATAATTCCATTCTTGAGGCTCTTAACTTTACACACACATAACATAGATACACAAAGGCATGGCATAAGCATGAATACCAATTTGAGAAGTAAAGAGACAAGATGTATGCTCTCACTAGATAACTTGAATTGGATCCAAAATACACAAATGATAGGATTATCATACCAAGTCTTCAACACACACACATCTAGGACTTTCATTCCACTCTAGATCATACACATCAAGAGCTTCCTATTTCAAATTGAGGAAGAGGATTAGATTAGGGAAATTAAACTTACCTTAGCTTCAATTTCTCTCAACTCTCTCTTGTTCTTATCCTCTCTTTACTTTTCTCCTAAGTCTTGAGTTCATAGAGGCTCTTATAGACATACATATATAAAGGGTGAATAAAGACGAAAATCAATCGTTTAAACATCTGAAATTAAAATTCCACAGAAACGCTTAATATTACCTAAAAATTAAGCTGGTCACATATATAAAATCAATTTCAGATAAGCAAGCCCCTAAGGCTTCCAATTTCTGATTCAAACTTTATAGTTGCAACAGATACATTTCTTATCAAATAGATAGGCATCTTTAAACATGAAGTTCACTTTCTTAACCGTAATTTCTCATAGGATTTCACAATAAGCATTCGAAAGCACAAAACAGGGACTGAAAACATATCAAAAAACATGTACGAGGGTTGGGTTGTTACATCTAACTTCTCATAAGATACTCCGTCTAGGCTAAAGAAATTGCTTTATTTATTCCATTTGTTTCAAACACTCGGTTTTTCCCAAAAAGTATTCAGACTTAAACCGCCACCACTTAAACACGTCATTTACAACTGGCCACAGCCGAACTCAGAGATTTTTCAAATTATTTTCCCAAAGAATAAGGATCGCAAATTCACGTTTTGACCCAAAATCATTTTAGTTTATGAAGAGTACTCAATGTGCCTCTAGTGAATCACAACATAGCCATCCCACAAAACCCGTTACTCTCACGGTGATGACACAATACTAAAACAAAACTTTCATGATAGGGACCCCGATAAATTTTGAAATTTCCAACTACGCAACGACACAAAGGGTGAAATTGCACACCCATGTGCCTTACACCACACAAACAAGGACCGAACAAGTCAAAACAACTCTGACAGAGTGCCTCACTCACTTTACACAATTTTACTACTTCACTTGTGTTTCCACTATCCAAACTGAACGACAGACACCTACACCAAGGTGACCTAGCTTTACCAAACATCAAACCACTCGATTCTATCAGTAACCACACTATCACCTTACCAAGGCATTCCCCTGGGATTTTCCTAAGATCGATCCCCTTCTACACATCATCTAATAACAACATACGAACCACACACTATCACGCACCGTGCTAGGCAAAACCTCCTCACTTAATGCAAGCTATCTTACACCCATACGGAATCCCTCATTCAGTGCTTTCACTCGCCACCTCGGCTGAACTCATAATAAATTTGTATACTTGTTCCCTCGTACCGAATTAGTTAACAAGGGTTTACCACGCCACAACACTTATTATTACTATGTAACTGTTCGAGCCGAACATAAGCAAACAAAGTATCTTCATTCGCCAATGATCCACAGGGTCCACTCTTTATTCCACATCCTATTGACACTCGTCCCGAGGATACAATCAAGACTCTAAGTCTCCATGCCAAACAACTAGTCATGACTACTACTGAACAACTGCCTTGAACCAAACCGCGGCACAATCGCATGTCGTCGACAAGGCTTTCAAAGACTCACCATCCTAACTCTCCTGATGAGTAAAGGTCCTCACCCTCCTCACTATTATCCCAAACCTTCATCCGCAAACACCACACCACTGTGACTCTACTCACAGGTCACACCCTAACCACGGGTTATACACTCAACCAACCCTACCGACAGCATCTCCTGACCTAACCAGTATTAAGGTACACACCTAACGCATTCAAACATAGTAAAAGAATCCTGAAACTTAGAGAACATCCATTCTACTACTGCCCGAGATATAACACCAGCTGCTCACAACACGCCACTCCTCGATGCCAACAACCACAATCTTAATAAGGGACTAACACTCCCTCAAATAAAACAACCAATCAGTACATATACAGATTCGGCAATGTTACTTACCATGAAGGTACAAGTCTATTCCTAACGAAATTATGTGTTATGCCTCTGTAAAACATCCTGTTAAATATACAACACCTAGTATTAATTGCACACTTCACATCCTCTCAAGGAGTTCTCACGACAGTAGACCAAAATCTCTACCACGCACATAAGATCAAATAGGTAACACCCTTGAAATTCTGCACACCTGGCAAGTATAACTGTTCTCGCCCCATAGTAGTCCTGACCAAGATACGCATCCCTCAATAATTCTTCCTAATTTCAAAACATGGCTCACCAGCCCTCATTTTCCCAAACCAAATCACATGCATACAGACACATTATTACAAAAATTTTACGATTTCACAACAACTTATTACATTAATAAAACTTTAGAGCCACAACATGCTCCAATCTGCCTAACCCATGGAAATTAACTGTAATAACCCGACCCTCGCACATGATTTTTGTTCTATTCTTAGCCCTCGATTGGTACTTTTACATGCTTACTGAAAAAGTCCATGAAAAAGTTTGATTAAGCAAGTGAAACCCATGTTTATAGATGCCTATCTGTTTCCTAAGAAGTTATCTGTCACCACTAAAACATTTGAATTAGAAATTGGAAGCTTTAACAGCTTAATTATCTGAAATTGATAAGATATTCGTGATCAGCATAATTTTTAGGTAATTTTAAGCATGCTCGCGAAATTTTAATTTTGGAATGATTAAACGATTCAATTTCGTCTTATGTGTTAGTAGTTATGAATATATATATATATATATCTATGTCAATGAGAAGCTTCAAACTTAGAAATTGTACACAATCCTTGGGAGGAAAGGAGGAGAGGCCAAGAACAAGAGAGAATAGGAAGAATTGAAGCCAAGGGCACACTACGAGTGGAACAGGCACGGCATCCCAACACTGTGAGTAGTAGTTTATGTAAATGTTATGCACATATATTAACGTTTCAAGATATGTAAGGCAACTACGTGACGTTATGTAGATATTATGCAAAAATGTTAATGTTTAAAGTACGTAAAGAAGAACAAGTATCAAGGGCATGATGCCATATGTTTCAAGGGCAAGATGCCACATGTCTCAAGGGCTTAACGCCACAAGTATCAAGGGCATAATGCCAACACGTTTACAAGGGCTTCATGCCACTTTTCAAGGGCCATAGTGCCAACAAGTTTCAAGGGCCATAGAGCCACTTTCAAGGGCTTAAAGCCACCAAGTTCATGTCCAAGATTAAGCCTAAAGTTGTTATGTTTATGTTGCAGAAACAGACTAATGTATTGTTACATTATCTATTTAAGTTAAGTAATGTTTCGTTTATGCACTACTATTCATTGAGCCCGGCTCACTCTCAATTTTGTCTGTTTCTGTAGGTCACCCACCAGGTGGTCAATCCTAGCTCAGGATGCCGCTTCCTTTTGTCAACCCTTACCTGTCCAGGCACTATACCAAGCCATCCATTTTTGGTGAAACCATGAAGATGTTGGTGCATTTTTTTGTTGAGTGCCATCTAAGGTTGCTGTTGTACATAACTTTCATGTTATTTTTGTATACGCCCAATCATGGGGCTGGGACTGTAAATGTGATGTATGTGTAGTAACCAACATCCAGAGATTTAGTTTTAAACTTTACTTGCTTTTGATGAAGTATATGATGTTTGAGATCCTGGCATATTAGAAATAGCTCAATGGAGTATGTTGCATATATGTGATATTTATATTTTGTGTGCTTCCGATAAGGCCCCATCGGCTTGTCCATCAGGTTACATGTCCATTTATGAATAGGTCATGCCCAAACTTTTAGGGGCATGTTTGGGGTGTGACATTAACAAACAAGGGCATACATGTATAATTCAACATTCCCAAAACACATTGGTTACACAACAGAACCCAATGATTACAAAACGATAATTCACCGGTTACAAAACAGATTTACCAAAACAAAACCATCCCATCGGTATTACCACCGTTACCGTCCCTCGATGGACCGCTAAAGTTGGTCATTCTCAAACCCAAGATATCCTACGAGCTTACAAGCCACGGACAAGAACTACTAATATGCCCCAATTGGCCACACCTGGAACAACTGCATATTTCCCTAATTGGGGCTTAGGAACTCGACTCTCCTGAGGCCCTCGAAATCTGGCCTGTTTGTTCCACATAACGGTATTGCCCCTGCCCAGTCGAATAAAGCTGAACCCGACTAGGTTGCAAAACTCCCAAAGAAGCCCCTAGCTGGGTACAAAAACGTTTGATATGACTTGGCTGATTACACACCCAACAAGTAAGTGGCTCCCAAGTACGAGACTGGTTCAAAGTCTGAACTGATGAGGACCCCAATGATATACGGAGTACATCCCCTATCTCCTCCCAAACAAGATACATATACAATGTATTAAAGTCTTTATCTTATATCATGATCAATTAAGGCACATATTCAATGTGTTCTTCCCACTATCATGTTCAATGACATATTTCAATTGATTAGTTTCAATTTACCTAATCATCATGCGGTTCTACAACAATCAAGACTATCCTCCACCGATAGCCCAAAGCAGTTATTTCTAGACAGATAAATGAATTTACCAAACAGATAAATTATCACATTTTCCATAGGTGAGTGATTTATCAAACCGACCACACGAACTAGTCCCAATTCCATCCAATTTCATGATGTCCAAATCAATTTCATATTCCTCACAATTATCCAATTAATTATACAAATTAATTATTTAAATTCAATTCGGGCATTTCCCCCTTTTCTTAAACATTGGTCCTAAGACCATATCTCACCTATCAAACCCACAAAACCTCATTTTCAAGACCTCATATACATATGGAACCTAAAACAAAAAACCCATCTCTTATATACCACAAACCTCAAACCCTGACTTCCCAAATCACCAAATCTCAACATTTATACCAAATGACTAATATTTATGTTAAAACTCATAAGAAGGAGTAGATCATCCCTACCTCGAAGTTAAGATCCCAAAGGAGAAGATGAAGAAACTCGAAAATGCTCCAAAGTACGACTTTTTCGGATCAAAGTGTAGCCCGTACCAAGCTCCACCTTTCTTTCAAAGGGATTAGGGTAGACACACCCAAGAACCAAGGGTATTTGTAGAGAGAAGGTGTATGTAAAGAGAGAGAGAGAAAGAGTCGGATCTAGGGTTTGGAAATGAAAAGAGATGAAAAAGTGAAAAAGAAACACGCTGCTGCAACTGATATACTCGAGGCTCGCTCGAGTGAAGGAGTGGTCGCTTAAGCGACTAGACACAAACAAACCTTGCTCGAGCGCACAAAGCCTCGCCCGAGCAAACAACACGAAGCTTCAGGTCTGCAACCCAGAAGCACACTTGAGCACAGGAGTCCTTACTCGAGCGAAGAAACTCAAAACATAGTCATGGCTCGCTCGAGCGAATGAAAGCTCGCTCGAGCCAAGAAACGCAACCTTCAGGTCTAAAAGAAAAGCAGACCCACCCTCGAGCGAAGGACAGCTCGCTCGAGCGAAGAGACACACCAGACTGGGCTCGCTCGAGCGAAGAAAATCTCACTCGAGCCAAAGCTGCGTCTGAAAAGAAAACCTGAAGACCCACAATACTCGCTCGAGCGTACAAAACCTCGCTCGAGCGAAGAAGGAAAAACACAAGGCTCACTCGAGCGACAAAGTCCTCGCTCGAGCGAAGAGACCAAAAGCTGGACAGCAACCATTGGCTCCAACACCCAACCAACCTGTTTCGAACCTGCCCAACACACCCCAAGACTCAAATACAAAGAATCAAAGGATGGAAACCAGAATAAGACAACAACATACATCCACGGAATCGAGTCCAGATTACAATAAACAATAGAGGGAAAACTGGGATCGCTGATGGCCAACAAGCCACCCTCTTCCCTCAGAAGCAAAACCAAAAGTCCTTGGTCCACAACCAAGCACAAAACTGCCAAGTTGAGAGATCCTAAGGCAAGGCACGCAGCCGAGACCTTCGAGAACTCAAAACGAACACGAGCATGGATGATCATCATGTATTCAAACGATGACGTCCAAGTCTTGAGGACGGTTAAAAATGGGGTGTCTACAGCACCCGTATCTCATGGAGGTCAGCAAAAGTAGACAGAGGCAAGACTATCATCTTCTGTAACAGTCTTGGTTGCAGGTTACGGACCACCATTCCGATCTGGTCCTTTTTAGCCAGTCAGACAGTCATCATGGAAGCCTTAGTCCTCCACCGAGTCACAAAATCGAAGAAGCCCTCCTTTGCCTCTTGGCAAGTTGCTTTGAGATCACGGGTTGTGACCTCAATCTGAGTGTTGTAGGAGTACTGCGCTATGAAGGCCTCCGCCATTTCCTCCCAGTTTCTCTTCACAGAGTCTTCAAGTTTGGTGTACCAGATGGTCGCTATACCCGACAGGGTCCGGCCGAAGAGAGACAACTTCTGTAGCCTGGTGAGACCCATGGGTCGCAAGATGTCAGAGAATAGCCGTAGATAGACCATGGGATCCCCAAAACCATCAAACCGGTCTATATGTGGCATTTTGAATCTATCTGGCAACATCACTGCCGACTCAGTATAGCCATCCTCTATATCAGGGATTGAGTTCACACCCTATGCTCGTTTAAAGAGCTTCTCCAGCTTGCTCACTTTCAGTGCAGTAGGGTCGACCTCGAATTCAAACGGCGCCTCTGTCGGGTAAACCGGTACCTTGGAGGTCTGAGGTGGAATAGGATCCGCCTAGATGCCCGTATTTTCCTGGACATTGATTGTGACCCCGGGTGCCGGGATTCCCACTTGGGGTGCATGGGATGCTGAGGCTACTGCAGGTTGTGGCTGCTATTGTTGAAGCCTTTCCATTACTTCCTCTTGGCGGGCTACAACCTTGGCTTAGCGAGCTGTGGCCTCCGCTTGTCGGGCAGCATCTAGCTGCATGTTCTCAATAGTCTGCTGGAGTTGACACAGGATGTCTTCCATGTTGGCTGGAGAACTTGGAATTTCCGAAACCGGCGAGTACTCTCTATCTCGAGTAAAAGCAGATGATTAAGCCTGACTGGGCATAGGCGAGGTAAATGGTGACTGCTGAATTGGCGAATTCTGTCGAACCCTCCTCCGTCTAGTAACCAGCGGGAGTGACACAAACACTGGTTGTCCCCTAACTAGATCCCCAGATCTACAAATCCTTCTAACTCGGGTCCAGAGTGCTTGGGGAGTAACAGACTCATCTGAAGCAATGGTAAAAGACTACCTTGTAAAAAACAAAATAAAGCAAAGAGAAACAAGAATCAGAAACCGCACAACACCTCGACTCAGACAGAAACGACACACAGTTGCAATCATAAGCTAGATAACTGTACTCAAACACTGATTTCTGTCCCAAAACTGATACCCTCAAACTGATACCCAGACTTGCAACTGATACATACATTCCTGCAGAGTTTCACTCTAAAAGCACGTATCAAGCAAGTAAGAGCCAAAACACCCCTATGGTAGGAGAGGCTTACCCTGTCGTAATTTCGTCAGGAGCTAGGGGTTCACTATGTAAACATGCGGTTTCAAACAATCTTGCATTTGAGTGAGCAACCTGTCCTAGTTTAGAACAGTCTCTATGGTTTTCGATATGCAACTAGGTCGATTGGTCAAAAAGGATACCTCAGCAAGACTACCTAATATACCTCTCACACCTAACACCGAGAAGTGAAAGGGGGATCAAATGGTACAGCGGTAGTCCAGATCCAAGGGTTGTGTTCCCATCATGGTAGAGCCCCCAACCAGTCAGACTTTTGGCAAGCTTTTCCAAGCAAGCCTCTGGCAAACTATTCAAGAATAGCAGATGGCAAACACTGTGACTTAGGCGCACTGATGCAAATGGAAATACAAAGAAACACATAAGTGTAGATAAAATAACATATCATGAGTTCGAGTCAAGTTCTCTAAATCCTCAGTAGAGTCGCCAGAAACTGTGGACTCGCCTTTTTCCGCGCTCCGCCTTTCGGAAAAGGTTAAAAAGAAAGCCTCACAGTTCAGACTCCCGCGGTTCTGAATCTAGTCTCATAAGTGCAATGTGAAACTGATAATCACCAAAGAGTCCAAATCCGGCAAATCATTTTGAAAAATTGATTTTGAATCAAAAAGTGCCAAAATTGGACTGCTTTGCTAGATACAGAGTCGCCACCTAAATATTTTATTTTGGGGAAATTTAGGAAACCCTAACTCGTGCCAAAGGCCACGTGTCTATCATCACCAAAGTTTCCTCGACTCGGGAACTTAGGTACGAGAGGGGAAGGTCCAGAAATGAGCACCCCTGCTCGCCTGATCAAAGAACAACCTCTACTAATCATGATGTGTTCTTTTATAAACATTATGTGTTCTTATTCCGATTATCCAACTAGCTTTACTATGTGACGCGCACAATCAAGTATAGACTAGTCGCAAGACTTGGAACAACTCAACTCATGTTTGTTTTTGAAAAATGGTTTGAAGTTGCCACCCTCAAGTGGGCTTAAGATGCGGATTTGCCACCAAACATAGTGGGCTTAAAACATGATTTACCACAACAAAGTGGGCTTAAAACTTACATTCATTGAATTCTTCCGATTCAAACAACAAGCCTTCATCTATAGGCATTCATGGAGTTTAGCAAGTAAGCACATAGCCTCATGGCAAGCATACGAAACATGGCAATATGGCAATCACACTCATGCAAGTATGCTAAAGCATAAAACTCACTGAGTATTCCAAGCCAAAATAAAAACTAGTTAGAAAAAATGCATAATCCTAACTATTCAAGATGCCATGCAATATGAAATTAATAGGCTCAGCTACTAATATGGCATATGATTCAATTTGAACAACATGTGATAAACACGTATTCAAAGAAGATATTGAATGTACAATGTAGTTTGAATGATGCGCCGAGCCCCGATGCATGCAAGACAAATGAATGGATGCAAACATGCAAGCATAAGGTATGCTAATTGAAACATGTCCCTAATCTAACCATCAAAAGCGATTAAATAAAAGAGAGAAAGACGTGGGGTTGGAAGACATACACACACACACGCACACTTATTACAACATAATGCCCTCACGAAGGAGGGTGCGAATGAAATAAGAGCCAACTAGCTACACTAATTAAGCTAACTAGTTAATTATTACAAAACTCGAAACTAATTAACTATTCTAGTTAACTAATTATTGCAAACCGAATTAATCTAATTAATTACAAAACGAATTAATTAACTAAATAGTTACAACACTTGTATGAATTAGCCATTCTAAGCAAACTAAAGCGATTAAACTAACTAATTAGCCATCACTAACTAACTAAACAAAGGAGTTAGATGGCCTTGGGAAGCGAGGGATGAATGCATGCTCGGTTTCTCTACCCGAAAATGTCACCGCCTTGCCATTACAGCACATGTTTGACCACTAAAAATTGTGACAACTCCCAGATCCTCCCATGTGGAGACTTGTGCAATTTTCTCATTGATGGGCGGTCGGCTGCCAATGGTGGCCGTCAGCTACCATTGGTGGCCCGTCGGCTACTGCTGGTGGCCTGTCGGCTACCCTTGCCCTGAACTTCCTTTTTTGCTGCAATAAAGAGCAAACAGAGGTAAAGCAATGTATTCTCAACAGGTGTATGTACTGCTACCCTCTTTATCATCACACAAGCTCAAAGGAGTGTAGCTCTTGGCCCTCAAACCATCAACCAAGCATTTTCCATGCATAATGGCTAAGGAACCAAGCTTGTACAAGCTTAATGAGTGCAAAACAAGACTCAACAAAACCACTACCCTATCATGCATAATCAAGGGTGATGGTGACCAAGGAAAGTGTCACGTTTCATCACTTTGAGTATGAAACATCCCATTTTCCTCGTGTTCGAATTAACGTTCGATCTGAACACATGCAATGCAACACGAAAGATGCCTTATCTTGCCTCTTTTACTTGTTCATTTTTATTTACTCATTTTAGCTTACCAATCCTTTCTTTAATCGATTAGTTCAAAAGTGAGTGTCCTCTAATGGAAGAGGTATCAACCAAGGGATAGCTTAAGGCAAGAGAGAGGGCAAGAGAGAGGTCATGCCTTTGATTAGTGAACCCTCAAAGGAGGATTGAAACCATTAAGCACAAATCTCAATCTCAAGCTTAAACACAACCCTAAAGCTAAACAACCCTCAAAGCGAACGAAAAAGTGAAGAAATGAGGGACGTTGTAGATATTTAGGTGTTGGAATTAGGCATGAAAAAGCATTAAAACATGCATCCAAGACACACAAATGATGCTCAAAGCCCAAAAACACTAAGCTAGTGAAGGAAATTGCACCACAACTATACAAGACAAAGCTCAAATACCCAAATAGCCCAAAATAGAGCTAAAGCGGGTCAAAACAAAGGCAAAAACATGCTGAAATCAAGTTACAAAATGCTAGAAAAACATGCTCACATGTGAAGCTATCTAGGCATGCAAACAAGACACAAGGAGGGGAGGCTAACCCCTCTAATTTTGGACTTCAAAACAAAGATTTACAACTGAAAAACCTCTAAATTTCAGTGATCAAAAGGCCCAAAAAGTTTGATTTGAATGTGATGAAAGATGGTGCAAAAGTCTAAACAATTAGGCAACAAGAAGGGTGGATTACCCCTTAACACAAAATAGCCTCTGTAGACGGCCCCGAGAACTCCCCGGCTCCGCGCTGCGAGGGCACGAATTCGTTTTGTTCTTAGGCTACTACAAGTTCGGACTCGTGTCATGGTTCTGAATCTAATCTCACAAAGTGCAATGCAAGACCGATAAATCATCAAAGAGTCCAAATCCGGCAAATCGTTTTGGAAAACTAATTTTTATGAAGAAGTGCCAAACATGGACTACTTTGCCAGATACAGAGTCGCAACCTAAATGTTTTGTTTTGGGGAAATTTAGGAAACCCTGACTCGTGCCTAAGGCCACGTGTCCGTCATCACCAAAGTTGCCTCGGCTCGGGAACTTGGGTACGAGAGGGGAAGGTCATGTAATGAGCACCCCCGCTCGCCCGATCAAAGTAGAATTACTATGTGATGCGCACAGCATACAAGTATAGACTAGATCGCCTAAGTTGGAATAAAACATTGCATGTTCGTTTGTGAAAATGATTTGAAGTTTGCTACTCGCAAGTAGGCTAAATCGAGGATTTTAATGAATTGTTCCAATTCAAGCAATCCAACCTTCACCCACAGGCATTCAGGTAGTTATATCAAACAAGCAGTTAGCCGCATGGCAAGCATGCTTTCATGGCAACATTAACACACATGCAGTATGCTAAAGCATAAACACTCACAATGTACTCCAAGCCAAAACAGAGAATTAGTTAGAAATCATGCATGATCCTAGTTCATGTTAAGATGGGTAATGCAACACATGTGAAAATGTAACTCAGATAGGCTCGGCTATTCTAAGATGTCATATAAAATGCAACTTGGTAACATGCTTTGAACACTTATTCAAGTAAATGTATTGAAAATACAATGCAGTTAGTATGATACGCCAAGCCCGGTGCATGCAATACAGATGAATGATGCACGCATGAAAGCATAAGGTATGCTAATGAAATATGCCCTAAAACTAACCATCGTAAGCGGTTAAGTAAAAGGGAGAAAGAAATGGGGGTTTGGAAGACATGCATCACACACACGCACGCTTATTACAACAGTTGGCCCTCTCGACGGAGGGTCCGAATAAGAAGCTAACTAGCTAATCTAAGCTAATTAAACTACTTATTACATCACAAAAGTAGCTAACTAACAAGCTAACTAATTATTACAAAACAAGCTAATTAACAATTCCTAGTTAACTAACTATTACAAAACAAATAAGCAGCTAAACGCATTAACTACTTAAATACAGAACCAAAGCATAAACTAGCTAAGGAAAGCAATAAAAAGAGGTCCTCGGGATGAGGAGTGCATGCATGCTCGGTCGCCTCGTTCGGAAATCCGTCGCAATGCCTCAACTTGCCTCTGTTTGCAACTGTTCTCAGAACCTTGCACCAAGCTCCAGATAGCTTCTAACACACCTTGGGGACCTATGGGAGCCTGGCCGACTAGTTATTGATGTGGGAGACCACCTGCCGACCACTTTTCTTTGTTGCAGACCAGAAAAAGTGGTCGGCCGGCTAGCTTTACTGGTCGGCCGACCACTTGTTGCTGCACTTCTCCAGTTTGCTGCAACAAAGAGCAAGAAAGGGCATGGCAATGTATTTGCAAGATATGTGTGCACAACCACCCTCCCTATCATTTCATAAGCTCAAGGGAGTGTGGTTCTCAACCCTCGAGCCACCAATCACGCATCTCGATGCATGATGGCCGAGAAGTCAAATTGCACAATTCAATATGAAATGAATGCACACATAAACACATAAAGCTTAGAACTCTATCATGTATGATCAAGAGCGTCGGCGACCAAGAATTGAGGCACGTTTCATCACTTCAAGTATGAAACGTCCCTCGTTCCTCGTGTTTGGACTAACACCTAATCCAAACAAAATGCAACAAATAACATAGCATACACAATGCAATGCAACATCAAGCATGCAAACATGCAATGCGACTCAAGCATGCAAACATGCAATACAATGTAACATAGCATACTCAATGCTAATGGCATGCATACTTAATGCAAAGCAACAAAATGGCATACACAATGCAAACAACAACATGGCATACTCAATGCAATGTAACACCATAACATGCACAATGCGATGTAACATGGCATACACAATGCTCAATGGACTTAAACCGAATGTGGGTAGACCTCAGCCATGCCCAAAGCAGTGGCCATAATGATGAAACTAAGGCATGAAGTACAAAGTAAATGCATGCACAATGCAAAGGCCCATTGACTAGGCATAAGAGCACAACTCTCAAGAGTGCCTAAGGAGTGATAAACATGGAAGTGTAACAACGCTATATGCACTTAAATAAGGTATGAAATGATGCCAAATCATTCAAACAATACAAGTATGGCATGCAAGAGTCCTTAAGGCATAAGGCTAGTAAGAAGGACTACGAAGGGGGCATGCAATACGTGGTATAAATGCATGAACCAATCATGGACAGAGCTCAAACAGGTCTAAACAAAGACCAAAAGATGCTAAGATGAGGGCTCAAGGGCCTAGGCAAGATGGCATACATGCTAGGCCACAAACAAGGCAACAATGCATAACACTCAAAGGCATTGAAAGCATGAAAGAAGTGGGAACATAGCAATCCTATATGCTCTGAAATGTCATGTTAAAAGATGCCAAATTATGTACACAACACAAATGAAGCATGCTATGGTACCCAAAGGTTGAAGCTAGCATAGGCATTTGTACTATAACTATGCAAAACATGAAGCATATGGCAAAGGCAACCCAAAAGAGTCCTAGAAAATGTCAAAATGAGCCTAAAACATGTATGGAAGGAAGCCAAAACAAGCTAGCATGAAGGGCATAAGGCATGGAATAGGCAAGGTCAAAAGGGAGGGTTACACTACACCTACCAAGACCAAGCATGAGATGGCTTTGCCAACAAAAATTAGAGTTATATCATGGCAAAATAACCCCAAATACACACTAAAATGAAAGCTCGCAAGCTTAGGCATGAAGGCATACGCAATGGTTCATGTTTAAGGCATAAAGGGCAAACCCTCCAACGCATTGAATAAGTGAAAGATGCAAGTGTATGACCACACTACATGGACTGAAATCACATAACAAATGATGTCAAATCATTCAAATAGGCCAAGCAATGCATGCTAGTGGACTTGATACACAAAGCTAACCAGCTAGAATGCACTATAGCTATACAAAGCATGGCATGCATGACCAAAACAACACAAATCAGAGCTTAAACATGCTAAAACATGGACAAAAGCTTCTTGAAGTTAAGCCAAAAGTGTAATAACCCGACCCTCGTCTATGATCCTGGTATACTTTCAGTTTCCTTATTCTGTATATTTATATGCTTATTGTGAATTTCCATGTGGAATTATGGCTAAGTAAGTAAATCCCAAGTTTAAAAGAAGTCTATCTGTTTCACAAGAAAACTATCTGTCACCATTAACACGTTTGACTTAGAAATTGGGCACCTTAACGACTTAATTATCTGAAATTAATTATATATCTGTGATCAGCATAATTTTCTGGTAATATTAGGCATGTTTACGAAATTTCAATTTTGGAATGATAAAACGATTGATTTTTGTCTTATATGCTTTGATATTTTGTTATATATCTAAGTCTTGTTTTGGCCCTAAGATCAAAAACGTGAGACCCTTTTTGGGAGAGAAAAATAAGAGAGAAAATAAGAGAGATGGGAGAAGAGAATTGGGGGAAAGAAGCAATTCAACAAAGAGCTTGGCAAATTGTTGGTGTTGTGGAATTTAAATCAAAGTAAGTTCAAGTTCTTCTTGTTTAGGTAACTTAAGGTTTATAATTGATGATTATGTATGAATCATGTTGCTTAATGAGGGTTTCTCCTCAAGGGGTTACTTTGACACCAAATTTAGGTGTTGTATGAAATTCTACTTCAATCTTTGATTTTGTATCATTACCCCATGGTATCATGTTTATATTTGTTATATTTGGGGGAGATCACCATAAATGTTAAGGAATGAAGTTTGTATGTATATACTCATGGTCTTCATCTCAATTTCAGGCTTGATCTTGTATTGTTGTATGTAGATTTTGTTTAAATAGAAATTTAAGTTGTTTTCAAGTGTTATGGGCCTTGACTCTCCCACATTTGAAGTTGTTTTGCAAAGGAGAAGTTGGAGAAACTCACATTGGGAGTCCAGATTTTCGGAATTTTGCTTGGTCCGCTCGAGCATCGGAAAGCCCGCTCGAGCGGGAAAATCGGCCTTCCAGCAGTTTGGTGGGTTTTACAGTCCGCTCGAGCGGCCAAAGTGGCGCTCGAGCGGGGAGGCTTATTTTCAGAAATAAAGTGTGTTGTTTAGCTTTGCGTGCTTGACTCTTTGGAATATTTTCTGATGCTTTTAAAGTGATTATAAATTCGTATGAAGTGTAATGACTCAGGGAATGGTTTCTCACTGATTTAAGAGAGAAGAGAACTAATTTATAAGTTATGATTGTGTACAGGACACACTCCGGGAGGAACCACCTCTCCGCAACAACACTGTGAGTAATAGTACCTCAATGAATCTTTACGCAATTTATTATGTATTGACGTTATGTCTTGACGTTACACACTTTGTTGTCAAACTTGTGGTGATACAAAACATAGCTACACTATGAATGAGAATCTTTATGAAGTTATGGATGTAAATGGTAAAGTTGTGGATAAGTGAATCATTATGAACTTGTGGAACCATCAAAAAGGTTGTGAAGTTATGCACGCCATATGTGAAATCTTGTGAACTTTTGGACTGTACCAAGGAAATTGTGAAATTGTGAACCAATGTGGCCTAGAGCCGTTTGTGAACCAATGTGTCATTTGTGAACCAATGTGGCCTAGAGCCGTTTGTGAACCAATGTGTCGTTTGTGAACCAATGTGGCTTAGAGCCATTTGTGAATTAATGTGGCTACGAGCCTTCTTGTGAAATTATGAGGCCAAAGGCCGATGTGTGAAATATGAACTTATGCTATTGTGAACTTGTGAATCAAAGGAACCAAAGGTCTATGTGATGAACTGTAAATTATGAACCCAAGGACTCTTCTGAATATGTGAAGTTCTTAGGCCAGGGGCCAAAATGTGAATAGTATGAACCGATTACATTGTCCCGGCAAGCTATACAGAGACAGACTAATTACATGATTTCAGCATTTAATTACATTTACATGCATACCAGTACTATTGTTCACTGAGCTTGGCTCACCCTGTGTTATGTCTGTTTCTGTAGGTAACCAACCAAGAGGTCGACCATAACCCAGCATCGTCATACTTTTGTCAGCCTAGGCACAGCTAAGCTTTGAATCGGGACCCTCCTTTTGTGGAGTTTATTAGATGATGGCTCACTCTTTTGCTTTTGATTTAGGTTGTCATGTACTTAATATTTTGTTGTATACCCCACCTCGGGGTTGGCTTTGTGGAGGCATGTAAATAACTAACTCGCAAACGTATTTTGACTTTTGATGTACTTGTCCCATGAGGTGTTTATGATCCTGGCATAATTTAGTAGCTCAATGGATGACATGGTTTCTAGTTTTTATCACTTATTAGTGCAGCTTCCGCTCAGGCCCCTATATGAAATCAGGTTAGGTGTCCTTTTCTGCTTAGGTCATGCCCAAACTTTTAGGGGCAAGTTCGGGGTGTGACAAAAAGCATGCTAGAATGACATGTTAAAGCATGGTACACATTAGGCTAATTTATGGAAATGCACTACAAGTGCATGGAGCATGCATAGGGCCATTAAACCAAATCTTAACAGAGGTATATCATGGTAAAAAAACACCAAGAACATGCTGAAATGGACTCAAAACAAGCTAGAAAGACATGCTACTTCATGAAGCATACAAAGCTAGTTTGTGAGGATTACACTACAAGTGTATTATGCATGCAAGGGATGATCAAGAAAACCAAAAAAAGTGGCATGCCATCTCAAAATAACCCCAAATACATGCTAAGAACAAGCCAACACAAGCTTAATAAGCATGCTCAAACATGAGGCATTCAAAGCAAGCATACAAAACACAAGGAGAGGGGATGACCCTCTCCTATTTGGGACCCCAAAACCACCTTTCCACTACTAAAAATCCTCTGGATTTCAGTGGTAGAAAGGTCATGCAAAGGCTAGAACAAGAGCCAAAAGGGATGGCTCAAAACAAGGCCTAACAAGGCCTAAGAGGGGGTAGACCACCCCCAACAAAAAAGTGACCTTAAACAAACATTTTAAGCATGCAAAAATAGAACTTTTTGTAGTTAAGAGTTAAGCTTAAATCAGCATGAAAATAGGGATAAAAGCTTAAGCAAAAGCAAGGTTCAAGAGGGTAGAAACTCACCCTTGATGACCACCTTAAAGGCTGCAACTCCAACACTTTTTTTGAACCAAAACTAGTCCAAAAACTTCAAAAACAACTTCAAGGGACCTCAGCTCCAAGATTATGGTGTTTGAGTGTGTGTTTGTGTGTTAAAGTATGATGAATATACACTTTAAGGCACAAAAATGAAAGAGATGGAGGATTATAGAGACAAGGGTGTATCTATCTTTCCAGCCACTAAAATCTGAACCTAAGGCATGAGGGAGGAGGTTCTCTCTTATAGAGAACAAAAGTGTAAGCTTGTTGGACAAGCTTAGGGTCCAAGGCCATCCCTCCATACACGTGTATGGAGGATGGTTTTAGTGCCTCCCAGCTATGACAGCTGGATGAAAATATCTCCAAAAAGGTGATGAAAAGCAGCTGACCACTTGAAGTGGTCGGCCAGCTACTTGAAGTGGTCGGCCGACCACCACAAGTGGTCTCCCAAGATGAAAACTAGTCGGCCATGGTGGGAGATGGTCTACAGCATGAAAACAATGCAGTAGTGTGGTGGCCGACCAGAAAAGGTGGCCCAAAGACCAAGAAAACCAGTTGGCCGACTAGAAAACTGGCTGCCGGGGAGGAAAGTGGTCTCCAAGGGGAAGAACTAGTCTCCCACCCTTGTACCACCTTCCAAACAAGGAAAACAAGGTTTGTGCCAAAAACAAACCAAAACGGATACAAGACGAAAGTTCGGGAGGCAAGGCACGCGGCCGAAAGCCTAGAAAACTAGTCTACGGGCACCGAAAGTGGTCTCCCGGACCACAGTGTCCCTCTCGGTAGATGAAACAAGGTGTGGTTCAAAAACCACGCCAAACGGAGAACGTTAAGTGGTCCTGAGTCAAGGCGCGCGGCCGAAGGCTTCGAAAATTGGAAACTGGTCTCCAAACGAGAAAAGTGGTCTACGACCACAAAGAGGTGGTCTACAAGACCTCTCCCTCCCTCCAGGGAACAGAAACAAGGTTTAGTCCACAAACCGAGCCAAAGCACAAAGAGTTCAGAGGCCCGGAGGCAAGGCTCTCAGCCAAAAACTCCGAAACCTCGAAACGAGCTCAACATGTACAATCACCAAGCGCTCAATTAATGACATATGAGTCTTAAGGTTGGTCAAAAATGGGGTGTCTATAGCCTCAAACCATCATTTTTAAGCCTCAAAAATAGAGTTTTTTATAGTTGAAAACCAGCCCACAAACAATACAAAAGGATAGCAAAACAAGTATTCAAAGCAAGTATACTAAACAAGTAAACTACCTCTTGAAGCTCAAGCACAAATTAAGCAACAATCCAAGCTTAAACCTTCTTCTAGAGCACAAACAAGCCTCCAAGAGACCTTAGCTCCAAGGTGAACAATTTTGAGTAAGGGTTGATGTGCAAAAGTGTAGAGAAACTAGACTTTAAGGCACAAAATAACAAGAGAAAGAGAAAATTCTAGAGAGAGAGAGAGAGAGAGATTTTTTGTCTAAAATGTCTAGCCCCTTAAAATGGTGGAGAACACCCCCTATATATAGAAAATCAAGGTTTGAGCTTGTATACATCCTACCATACACGTGTGTGAAAATGCAGCTCAATGAGCAACAGCTGGCAAACAAATATCTGAAAAATGAGACCAATGGTCGTCGGCCACCACTAGTGGCCGACAGGAACAATCCATGGCCGACAGTTCCTAGGGATGGCCGACAAGCCACCCTCCTCTCCAGGCAAGAGGCAACAAGCTCTTGGTCCAAAAACATGCACAAAACAGTAAGGTTTAGAGGCTCAAAGACAAGGCGTTCTGCCGAGGACTTCGGACGCTTAGAAAGAACACAAACAAGCACAATCATCGAGTGCACAAATGATGACGTCCAAGTCTTGAGGACGATCAAAAATGGGGTGTCTATAATATCAAACTCATACTATCCAACCACAACCACTTTGGCCATAAGAAAACACCTACTTGTGGCAAGATGTCTCAGCTAAACTAAATGGAAAAGTTAGGGTAATAGAAAAGATACTAGAAAATTATCAGAATTTTAAATTGGGTGATTTTATTTATACATTATTAATACTCTTAGTACACACTATTACTTAATACATATACAAAATAATTTTTAAAGTTTACAAATGAGTGTTGTTATTAGTATCTACCTAATTTCTTGGGATCCTCCAATTCTCACTCATTTTTTTTTATTATTACAATTATATCCTGAGGTAAAATTACATTAAATGAAAATTTTTAATGGAACACCCTCTCACCAACTGAAAACAATTAGAATGACACTTTACAATATTATACACCCATCTCCATTCCCATTTATACATATTCCTTATAAATCTAAACTCTATTCATATTCTTTTTCATCACATCCTAAACCCACGTATTCATATTCAATAAAAAAACATTTGAAACTACCTAATCAGTTAACGTTTTGTTCGATGGTTTCAAATGTGTTTGGTATTCCAAATCAGTTAACGTTACAAACAATCCTATTACAAACTCTGAGTTTCGACATTTTTGGTTGTTTTCACCATTCATTAATATTTATAGAGTAATGGCGGACAATGACAACAACTATGATGAGGTTGGTGTTGCATCTTGCATTTACGATTTTGGGTCGTTTTCAGTTCGATACTAGTTTGTTGACTATTAAGGTTCTATTCAATAATACAGTACTAAACAGAAACATTTAGTTCAATAATACAATGCTGAACATAAACATTTTATTCGGCACTGGAATACCGAACAATTCCATATTTGTAGGATTTTTCCCCTATTTATGTTTTTTCTGAGAATTTTTTCCTCTAAAACCCCATGTATTGAGGGTTTTACCCCGAAATAAATAAAAATAATAATATGTGATGGGGAGTTAGAGGTTACCTGAGAGAAGAAAAAAGAGACCGTCGAAGAGATTTTCGACAAGATTTTCAATTGGGATACCGTTGTTCACGGTAACAAGGAGAAAGAGGCCATCGTTTATGAAGAGAGGGACATTCAATTCATCTCTCAATCATTTGTTGTTCTCAATCGTTCATCGTTTACTGAGAGAAGAAGAATAAGGCGTGTGCCAAATTAGGTGGGTGTGCACTTGGGTGTGATGATATTACGAATATGGATAAAATTGGTATTAAGTGAAGTGTTCAAAGAAATCTTATGAAATAAAGGGTCCAAAGAAATTAGGTAGGTGCTAATAGCAGCCCTCTTAAAACTATCTTAATTCACAACTTAACTTTCCATTACTAACCCTATATTAACACACCACTAACTATTTGAATGCACACCATTACACACACCAAAAATTCAATCTTCATAACAGAGACAAACAGAGACCATCTTCGTCAATTTTGATCTCCACCACCGGCGAAGATTTCATTCGACCTCTATCTTTGCTAGCAATCTCCATAATTGGTGTTGAACTCTCGTCGTCTCTCATCTCATCGTTTAAGATCACCAGTGAAGTGTTTCATTTGGCCTCCATCTTCATTTGTATTGATCTTCATTGTCGATCTTGAACTCTTGTCTCTCTTCGTCATTTTAAATTCATCAAATTAGTCATGTTCATAAATACAAAGTTGAACAAACTTAATGTATTCAAAATTTTATATCTGAACAATGAATAAGAATTTAATTTATTTTAGCCAATCTAACTTAAAATGTTCAATTTTTTATGTATGAACAATTAATATTTAGTCAATCTTAATAATTTGAACAAAATTATTTTGTTCAAATATAAATAATCGAATATTTTGTAAAAGTTCAACTCTGGTTATCCGAACACGACGAACAAACTCATCTTCCTAATATACAAACTCGTCTCTCTGGTTTCTTGGAAAAATTGCTTTTCAATGGTGTTGTAGAAAAATAATTTCATTTTCATGGTGGTGCAAGTCTTTTGTGTGTATGGTACAAGTTCATTCATATATTTGGTGCAATTCCATTTTTAAAGGGGATTGTGTTATATATTATCGTATTATTTCACCAAAAGTTCTCTTCTTATGTGAACTTTCATGTGGTATGGTGGGTTCCATTATTTTTTTTAATGGTAAATTACACTGATCTCCCATGAGATTTGTAGAAAATACAACAAATTTCATAGTTTTATTATAAGGGTAAATTACACTAACATCCCTTTTGTCTAAAATCACACTAACCTCCTTTGTCAGTTAGTATAGTTATATGATTTGATAAAATTACTATTATACCCACCCACCAACGCAACCCAACCTAGCCCCAATCACAATTGTCGCAGCCCCTACCTTTGACCCCACAGTAATCTAGATTTTGAAAATTAAAAAAAAAAAATGTCATAATTTTTGGGCATTTATAGTAAAATTTATCCTTTAGTCTTTTCCAGGTAGGTCCTCTTTTTGTTTGTTAACCGAGTCGGTCTTCTCCTGTATTTTTTCAATCTGCAATTCTAGGGTTTGGGTTGCTGATCAGACCCGATATTAAGCCTCTGCTGTGCTGAGTCTGTGTTACCACTACTTAAGCCTCATGTCAATTCCCTCCCTCTCTGTGTTTATTTTTTTAAGGTAAATTACAAACATACCCCTTGAGGTTTACTTAAATTACAAATTACCCAATGTGGTTTTAGAAATTATATTATGCCCCCTAAGGTTTCTAATTTCATAACAAATTGGTCCTTTTATTAATAAATCATCAAGTTAATTAATAATTTTTAATAATGTTAAAATTTTATTTCAATTAATAATTCAGATAATTTTATTGTTGTATAGGTGAATAGTTAGAAATTTCACTTTTTCAATTGATTCTGTTAAGTAAAAAATTCTGACAGGGAGGTATTTGTAATTTTTCAAACCACAAAGGGGCAATTCATATTTTAAGCAAACTTAGGGAGTGTATTTGTAATTTACCCTTTTTTTATTATTATTTTTCAAAATTTTATCTCCCACCATCAATGACACCTTTGTTTTTCTTTGTTTCTTTATTTTGTTTGTATGGAACAAAAATTGAGAAACTTTTGGGAGTTAGTGATGTCCATGTTTTGCCTTTCCAAGTGGAAATAATCTGTAATCATAGGTATAAATAGCTAGCACAATTAGGGTTTTAATTATCGGTCATTATTTAACCCATTTCGTGTTAAGATTTTAGATTTTAGACTTTAAATACCGTTATTTATCAATATACTAACTGACATTGTTAGATATTGACTGATAAATATGATCGTATTGCTAATATCAATACATATCTTAGCACCATTATTTAAAACCATTATAATACCATGGTTGATATGATTGCAATAAACATGGTGAGTGCGGAGTAAGGTGTGGGAGTGATGGGGTGTGTGGGTATTTTGTGTAACCAAGGGATAGGATGTCTAACCTCGATCTGTCCCAGAATTGGGATGGAGTGCAAGGGAGTTTTTCTTGCCAAACTCTTACACTACATGATCCCCACGGTTGCCATCCCTAAATAGACTTGTCACTTGCAAATAAGCCTCACGTTCTGTTTGGTTAGGGGATTTGGGAAGGAATTTGGAAAGGGAAGGGAAAAAGGTGTGTGAAACTAGGTGAAATATAGGTATATTTTATTCATATTTTATCTACCTTTTCCTTTTCCCTTTCCAAATACCTTCCCAAATTCCCCAATCAAATACAACGTTACTCAATGCCAATGTGCATTGAGTAGTCAAATGAAGCTTCATATGTATCTGCAAGGGATTTGACCAAAAATAAATAAATTACTGCACAAGATGAACATATGGCCCTTGTTTTCTGTTGGAAATGGTTGAGGTGAATTTCTCCCTCCCCCCCCCTCTCTGCCCGCCCGCTGTCTAGGGTTTTTGTGCTTGTTTCTTTATCTCCCCAATAGAATATGGCTACCTATACGGGCCTTGTTCGGGACAAGTCCAAATATGAGAATATATCTTCTTCAGTGGAAGAAAAGCAAAGGAACGATGATGGCTCACCACCACCACCATCGTTATCAAGAAAAATAGATCCAAGATCAATTATCAAAGTCTATGACTCTGATTTAGATAATGGAATAAGTTATGTTGATGTGGATGAATTTGATTATAGACATTATAGACAGATATAGGAAAGTGAGGTACATATATTTGTCTTTTTTTATTAATTTATTATGATCCATTATCTTAATTTTAACAGTTAATCATATCTAGACATTTGTTTATGTTGTTATAATTGTGGTCTTACGGGGCTTAGACGCTATGTTATACAGACTCGGGTGCGGGTGTCAAATACGGGTATGTGTCTAGGTGTCAGATTCGTCTATCTGCAAAAAGTGTCCAAAAAATAGATATGGATATGGGGCACGACACATAAAATATTAATAGTGTATTAAATTTTAAGAAAAAAAAATCTATTAAATTTAATAATAAATTTTTCAAAATTAACATATTTTTTATCCTTATTATTCCTTAACAAGTGTCACATTCATTTTAAAATAATAAACTATTGAAGATGCATTTATTCATAATAATGACATTACCACATAATTTTTATAAAAAAAATTATATAATTTTATGCATGAATAGAATTTTTTAATTAATATTTTATTTTTTATTCACATTATCATATTTTGTAGATCGGGAATATCATAGAAATAAGAAATAAAAGATTTAACAAAAAAAAAAAAAAGATTAGATCTATTTTCTAAATTTAGTGATATGTCAAGAAGACGATTGGTTGATAATTAGAGGATGGGCAAATAATTATTTAATTCATTTATTTAAATTGGAAGGTCAACAAACTGTGTTTCTATATTTAATTTTACGAAATAACAAATTTTAGGCAATGATCTTAGAAGAAAGGTTTGAAGAGATTTTATTTATTTGTTTGTTTAATTTTGAAAATTTTTATTTATTTATTTTGTTAATTTAAAAATTATATGAGCATATTTGAATTGATCTTTTTATTTATTTATTTTAGGAAAGGAAGGATTTTAGGTAAATATTTTAGAAAATAGACAAATAAATATTTAATTCATTTCTTTATATTAGAAGGTCAACAAACTCTAATTCTGTATTTGATATTAGAAAAAGATGAATTTTAGGCAATGATCTTAGGAAATGGGTTTGAAAAGATTTTTATTTGTTTGTTTGTTTAATTTGGAAATTATGTGAGACATATGAATAATTATTATTTTTTTAAATTGAAAATTTGATTTTAGGCAATGATCTTAGGAGATGGGTTTGAAGAGATTTTATTTATTTAATTTAGAAATAATTAAAGTGTAATTATGATGAAATAATTAAAGTTTAATTGATTTTAAATTATTTTTCATATATATTTTAGACAAATTTTATATTATTATTTAATTTAAAAAATTAAAATTTAATTATTTATTTGTGTTCGTGCATGGCACTAGTATTATGCTAGTATAAATAAGATAATATAAATAGATAACATAAATTCCATCTACCAATATTAAACATTTACTAGCACTTGTCCACTAGCATCTCATTGTTGCTACTGCAACTCCTACTAACTCTGCTAACTCTTACTAACTCCTCTTCTTCTCTCTTTTGTTTCCGCTAACTCTTATTCTCCTTCTCATCTACATTAATTATTATTTTTCTTCTGCTTTCACGTTTTTCTTAAACCCTAAATCTTAAAAACTATATAACTTTAGGGAATGAGGGGTTTTGCAGTAGTGAGAGACTGAGAAGGGGGTCATAATCGGGAGAGAGATTGGTAAAATAATCATGGTAGGAAAAGAGATCGTAGTAAGGAAGATGGGCTGTGGAAATGGCTTCATAGTGGCGAAAAAAACTTTACAGTAGAGAAATGTGATTGAAAGAGTTCGCAATAAGGAAACATAGTTGGAGAAGGGGTTTGTTGTGAGGGAATGTGGTTGGGATGAAGGGTCATAGTTGGGAAAGGGGCTGCAAAAAGGGTTTCATGGTGAATGAAGCAATTGGGAAAACTGTTGTAGATTGGGAGAGAAGTCGCTAGTGTAGAAGGATGAGTTGAGAAGAAGATTACAACGAAGAGGGGTTGAGGTTGGTGGTCGAAGGAGGTGGAAAGGGAAAGTTGAGATAGGGGTTTGTCGTAGGGTTGAGTTAGGATTTGAAGGTTGAGATTCCTATTTGGTTTGGGATAGGACTGAGTTTTGGATTGGTTTGAGTTAGGATTTGAAGAAGGGTAAATGAGGATATGTTTGATAATATAATAGGGGTAAAAAAGGTGATAAAATTAAATTTTTAATTTTTTGTGGGTTAATTAGAAATGGTTTGGCTTCTATCATATTTATATCCAAATATAACAGAATTTAAGGGTCTATAGACTCCACCATGGTTCTTGTTTCGATGATTCGAACGGTTCATTTTGTTGGATCCTGTAGCACTCCAGAATTTCTTTTCTTTTCTCTCGTCGCTCAAGCGAAGAAATGGTTGCTCGAGCGGTCTCGCCTAGCTCCCAGTACTTTTTCAGGTCTATTTGAGATTTTGAGTGTTGTCGACGTTCACTCGAGTGCGGGAGTGGTCGCTTGTGTAACACCCTCAAAATAATACACAATCCCAACATTTAACAGTTCTGTATTCAGGATAGATAATCACATTTCCATACATACATCAGAGTTAATATTACAGGAGGGTATTTCATATAAGTTCCAAATGTTTACAAAAAATAATAAGATGCCCTACGAGCTTACATCTTTCCAAGTATAACCTGGGTATAACAAAAGAAGAGTTCTAACTCTTTACACATAAGGCCCTTAGCCTGAATTTATATTTAAATAACAAAACAAAATAACAGAAAACGAAGCCTTCAACTCCTAAACCTCCCAAATTAAGACCTTGGAGGTGGCATGTCCCCTGTACCTGAAAATGGTGTCCCAAGAAGGGTGAGCCAAAGCCCAGTAGAGATATGCTAAACCAAATATGAGGAATAACTAAAACATTAGCATCTAATAAATGTTCAATACATGTACATTGATATACACCATTTTTATAATCCATCAACATTGATATTCATCTTTCAACCCAGTTTCATTTCTATTTCCAATTCACTTTATTGACATGGTTCATTTATCCAAGTAATTCAAATGAGACTACAACTTATGAAAACAACACTTCATTTCATCAACAATTCAAAATGAGACTACAACTCATATTATCAACACTTCAATTCATTAACATCATTCAGATGTATATAAGGTTTTGGGACTTTCACCCTGGAAACTCCGACCAACTTAATTATCAATGGAGTCCATCCCCTATCTCCTCCCAAACAATGGAGTACATCCCCTATCTCCTCTCAAACCATGGAGTACATCCCATATCTCCTCCCAAACAAAGATAGATATGCAATGTATTTAAACACTTCATCATATACAATGATCAATTAATGCACATATTCAATGTGTTATTCCAAAAGTCATATTCAATGACATATTCCAATTGATTAGTTCCAGTTTACCTAATCATCATACAACTCTACAACAATCATGGCTATCCTCAACCGATAGCCCAAAACAGTTATTTCTAAACAGATAATTAAATTTATCAAACAGATAAATTAATACATTTTCCAGAGGTAAGCAGTTTTCAATCCAACTATACCAACTAATTACATTTTTCCCTAATTTCATCATTTCCATCTCAATTATATATTCTCATAATTAATTTCAGTATTTTGACAAATAATTCATTTAATCCCAATTAGGGCATTTTCCCCTCTTTCTCAAATAACACTTCTAAGGCTCAATTTCATCAATTGTACACCCATAACCCCATTCCAAAACCTCACATTCACAATGGAATCCAAAACCAAGAAACCCCTCTTTCATAATCTCAAGTCAAACCCTAACTTTCCAAAATCTCTACATTTATACAAATGCCCAACATTTATGTTAAAACTCATAAAAAGGAGTAGATTATCCCTACCTCAAAGTTAAGAGCCCAAAGGAGAAGATGAAGAAAACTCAAGATGCTCCAAATCCAAGAATTTTCGAATCAAAATGTAGCCCACGCAAAGCTCCAACTTTCTTACAAAGAGACTAGGGTAGAAAGATCCAAGAACAAGGTGTATTTGTAGAGAGAGAAAGAGTGAAGAGACAGAGACAGCCGAAATTAGGGTTTGAAGATGAAAAAAGATCAAAAAGTGAAAAAGAGAACTGCCGCTGCGATCTGATATATGCGAGGCTCGCTCGAGCGACCAGGCACAACAAACACCTTGCTCGAGCGCACAATTCAAAGCTTTAGGTCTGTAACCCAGACGCACGCTCGAGCGCAAGAGTGCTCCCTCAAGCGAAAGAACACAAAATATAGAGCTCGCTCGCTCGCTCGAGCGATAAAAGCCTCGCTCAAGCGAAGAATACCAACCTTCAGGTTTTTCAAAGACGCAGACACACGCTTGAGCGCAAGAGTGCTCGCTGTAGACACCCCATTTTTGACCGACCTCAAGACTTGGACGTCACTGATTGAACACTCGGTGATTATCCATGATTGTGTTTGTTTTGAGTTCCCGGAGGTCCCGGCTGCGCGTCGCGCCTCAGGATCTCTCAACCGACTTGCACTAGGCTTGGTTTTACACCAAGACTTGTGTGTTTTTGCACCAGAGGGTGGGGGAAGGCTCTTTGGCCACCCCTGATCACCACCGGCTTCCCTTGCACACCACCGGCCCTCTTTTTATTCCACCGGCACTGATTTCTCATAATCTGTGGCCGGTCGGCACTATATGTTGCCGACCGGCACTTTATTGTGCCGATGACCCTTTTGGCTGGCCGGTGTGACCCCTTTGAAACCTCAGACTTGGTGCATGCCAGCTGTGCCAGCTGGAATGCACCATCACCACTCCCTATACCCGGGAATGCACCCTTTGGTCCCTTTGACCCCCTCTCTCCTCTTGGAGCTTGAACCCTTGGCCAAGCTTCTTGGAGAAGCTTGGCCAGCTGTCCCAGAGGCTTCTAGAAGCCCTAGAGCCCCTTGAATCCTTTGCACCCCTTGAACCCCCCCTCTTGCTTAGCCACCAAGTCTTTTATTGCCTATATAAGCTCATCTCTCTCCCTTTGTCAAGGGGTTAGCCATTTTAGGTCAAAAACCAGAGCTTATATCTATATATCTATGTGATATACCTTCTCTCTCTATATCCTCCCTCTCTCTCCTCTTGTGTGTGTGATTTTAGGCCTAAAAGTGTAGTTTTACCTTACTTTTGCACCATTACACACACCTTTACACCTTAGCTCGAGATTGAGAGACTTGGGAGGTTGATTGCTGGGGTTTTGAGCTGGTTTTAATCACTAGAGAGTGGCTGGAACCTTTGTTCTTCAAGGGATCTTCAAGGGTAAACACTTTACTTTATATTCCCCATTCTTGCAACAAGTTTCTACCCCATTTGCTTTGTGTTTTTGGATTTGTGTTTAACATAAAAAAGTCTTGTTTTTACTTGTTCTTGAACCTTCATTAAGGTCATTTTGTGGTTTGAGTAAAGGTTCATCCTATTAGGCCTTGTTTGGCCATTTTTGGTGCCTTTTCCTAAAGCCTCCTTTACTTTGTGTTTTTGGCCTTCTCACCATTGAAAACCACTGGGTTTTCAGTGGTGAGGAAGGTGATTTTAGGTCACATATAGGGGAGGGACACCCCTCTCCCCTTTGTCTCTCTTTGGCCCTCATTCTTGGCTCATGAAGTAGCATGTGTGCATGCTTGCATTTAGCTTCATTTCAAAGCTTTCTTGGGTGTTTTAGGTCATGTTTGATCTCTGTTTTAGGTTGGTTTTATGGCCTTTAACATGTACCTCATGCTTGCTTTGTAGTGTCCCCTTATGCTTAAAAGCATGCCATGCATTTGAGCCATGTTCTTTGCATATTGTAGCTTGGTTCTATGAGGGTATTAGCATCATATTACCATGCATAAGGGCTGTGAGCCACTGATTTTGCCATGAATAGTGTGCTTAACATGGTTGTTTTGTACTTTAGGCTTGTAAGCCTTGTATGTTTTGATTCCTAGCATGCTTAACTTGTCTTGATCCCATGATTTGGCATCATCTAGGGTCATTTTTTTTTTAGTCCATAAATCATGCTTGTATATATGTATGTGTAGCCTATTTCATGCCATAAGGGTATGCTCTTGTATGTCTAGGAATGAGCATTGTGCATGTTTCCATGTTTGATGCATTTTGGGGGCTGCCATATATGGGGTTCGGGTGTCATTTCACATGCTAAAAGTCTGTTTTTGGTTGTTAGATGTATGCCATGAATGGTCTTGATAATGGTGGTAAGTTGCTCTCTTTGGTGCCTTGGGTTTTGGGCTTAATGCCTTGCATGCTTGCATGAGTGTTGGTCATCATTTTGGGCACATTTTGCTACTGTTTTTGGGGGGTTTTGAGGGCTGCCTCATTGTGGTTAGACCACCATTATATGCTCACCGCATGCTAGTTGCATACTTGGTCCACTAGGTGTTGTAGCATATTGATCCCATTGCATGCTTGGCTCATGTTCGCATTACACTAGCATCTTGTACATTCTAGCATTTTGCATGACTAATGTGTTGGTTGTGTGGTACTTAATTTGCTAGCATCCTATTTTCCATATTGTATTATTGAGGCATGTGTGCATAAGTTGCATCTCATTACTTGGTTTGGGGTGTCAAACCAAGTGTGGGAAGCAAGGGGTGTTTGTACTTCAAGTGACATAACACACCTTGATTCCCATGTCACTAGGACCCTTGACTTTAGCATGATAGGGCCTTAGTTCCCATGTTTGTGTTGCATGCTTTTTTATCATTAAAATGCAACCTTGGTTCTTTAGGCCATCATGCACCAAGGTGCACAATTGATGGCCCTAGAACCAAGAGTCATGCCTCCTTGAGTCCCCAAGCATGATAGGAGGCATTGACCATGCATAAATATGCCCAAAATCCATGCCATGCATTGCTGGTTTGCTGCTACTGTCAAACTGTCCTCTGCAGGAACTTTCTGCCGACCGGCAGCATAATGTGCCGACCGGCACTATTTTTGTGCCGATAAACCTCATATGCAGCCGGTGGCCAATTCAAGCAGCCGATGACCACTCCCCCCAGCCGGTGTGGTACTACAGATCATTTCGAATGTATTCTGAGATTTTGGGAATTTTTGGAGGGGCAGGGCAGCAAAAACAGAACCAGCAGTGGCACGGTACGGGTTTTCCGGGCAAGTTGGATCGAACATGCATCGTTCGCGCATCCCGAGGCAGGGCTGAGGCCCCTTTCTCTTATGTTAGCATTTAGTTTGATAATTAGAAATTTCTGTAATAATTAATTTATTCTGTATTTGGACTGTATTATTTTTGGGCTGTATATTCTTTTGGTCCCTCCGGGTGAGGGCATATTTGTAATAAGTGTGGGTGAGTGTGTGTATGTCTTCCAACCCCCACTTCTTTCTTCCCTTTTATTTACCTGCTTTGATGATAGATTAGGGCACGTTTATTTTAGCATACCTTATGCTATGCATGCGTGCATCCATGCATTTGTATACATACATTGGGCTCGGCACATCATACAAACTGCATTGTATTTCAATTTCAAATTGAATACGTGTTATTTGTAGCATTTCTCCTGCCATGTTTAGGATAGCCGAGCCTACCTCGATTGCATCTCTGTATGCGTTGCATTAGACATTTCAGTATGCTTAGGTCCATGCATGGATTTCTAATGAGCTTCTGTTTTGGCTTGGAGTACTAGGTGAGCTTTTATGCTTTAGCATCCTTGCATGTGTGTGAGTGTTGCCATGACAGCATGATTGCCATGAGGCTAGTTGCTTATGTGATATAAATGCTTGAATGCCTGTGGATGGAGGTTGGATTGCGTGAGTTGGAACAATTCATTAAAATCCGCATTTTAGCCTACTTGCGAGTAGCACAGAAATTAACACGTTTTTTTCGAGACAAAACGGATATGCAATGTTTATTTCCAAATTAGGCAATCTAGTCTATACTTTTGTGTTGTGAGCATCACATAGTAATTCTAGGCTAATAACCGGAATAAGAACGTGTAAAGTTTTCAAAAACGGATATCACGGTTAGTAGAGGCCGGTCTTCGGACCGTGCGAAAGGGGGTGCTCATAGCTGACCTTCCCCGATCGTACCCAAGCTCCCGAGTCAAGACCACTTTGGTGATGACGGACATGTGGCCTTCGGCACCGAGTCAGGGTTTCCTAAATTTCCCATTTTAAATATTTAGGTGGCGACTCTGTAATCTGGCAAAGCAGTCCATGTTTGGCACTACTTTTCAAAATCTGTTTTTCTTCAAAACGATTTGCCGGATTTGGACTCTTTGGTTCAGATTTAGAACCGACACAAAAAGGAGAGTCCGAGCTGTAGCGAGGTCCCCCGCGGGCGTTGTTACAGTTTCTGGCGACTCTGCTGGGGAGTTTAGAGAGCTTGACTCGAATTCGTGATATCCTGTTTTGATTTCATTTATGTGTCTCTTTGCATTGCATGTGCATTGGTGCGCCTAGGATACCGTGTTGGCCATCTGCTATTCCTGAGCGGTTTGCTGGAGGCTTGTCTTGTCAAGACATGACCATAAGGCTGACCGGTTGCGGGCTCTGCCAGTATGGGAACACAAACCCCGGTTTTACCGGGGCACCCTTTTTGACCATTCGACCTAGTGCATATCGGAATCCATAGTGACCATTCCAAACTAGGACAGGTTGCTTACCCGATTATAGGTTGTTTGAAACCGCTGTGTGCGTAGTGAAACCCTAGCTCCTGACAAAATAGGACAGGGAAACCCTACCCCAATATAGGGGTGTCTTGGTTCTCATTTATCTGCTATGTGCTTTAGAGTGTAACTCTGCAGGGAGCGTACAGATCAGTTTGCAAGTTTAAACATCAGGCCTAAGGGCATCAGTATCAGTGTTTTGAGAATCAATTGTCTGTGGATATCAGATTCAGGCCTAGGGGCAATGGTTCATGATCAGTGATCCAGTATTTGAGGAACAGTGTATCCAGTTCACTAGCAGTGTGTTATAACATCCAACCGTGTGTTGTGTATTATTTTATGCTGTTATGCTGTCCGATTGTCTGTTTATTTATACGCTTTATTTATCTTTTTACTAGGTAGTTGAGCACGATTGCTTCCCACCCAGTAGATATTCCCCAAGCACCCTGGACTAGAGGTCGCCGACTTCATCGATCTGAGGATCTGATAGACGGACAACCAGTGTACTACTCACTACCCCCGGTTACTAGACGAAGGTCAGTCCGGCAGAGGACATCAGTACAGCAGTCAGTTCAGAGGGCCTTATCTACTCCACCTGTGTTCAGTAGGGATCAGGATTCCGTGTCACCAACGGAAGGAGAATATATACCAGTAATTCAACCAGAGCAGGATAGTATGGCCAGTTTGGAAGAGATGGTGCGCCACCTCCAAGAGAGCATGAAAACAATGCAGCAAGATGCCGTTCGTCAGGCAGAATTCTCCAGGCAACAGGCTACAGTTGTGAGAGAACAGGCAGAGACAATTGCCAGACTAGAACAGCAAACCGAAGCATCTGCTTCGCATCAAGTTCCCCCCCCACCAGGAGTTCCAAACCTTGGGGAGACAGCCAACATTCAGAATGATACAGAACTGCCCACGGGACCACCCCCACCTTTAGCCCCGCCTCAAATCCAACCCCAGCTATCAAAGACGCCCACCAACCTATTGGACTCTCCCTTTGAGTTCGAGATTGATTCTACCGCACTGAAACTGAGCAAGCTTGAAAAGCTGTTCAAGAGATCTCAAGGGGTCAAGACTATCCCCGATATTGAAGATGGTTATACCGACGCAGCTGTGACGCTGCCCGACAGATTCAAAATGCCTCATATTGATCGGTTCGACGGGACCGGGGACCCCATGGTGCACTTAAGATTGTTTTCAGATATTCTGAGGCCGATGGGCCTCAGTAGGCTTCAGAAGCTGTCTTTGTTTGGCCGGACCCTATCGGGTGTGGCGGCCATATGGTATGCCAAGCTAGAAGATGATGTCAAGAGGAATTGGGACGAAATGGCCGAGGCCTTCATCGCGCAGTACTCATACAACACACAGATTGAGATTACGACCCGTGATCTCGAGACGACTAGACAAGAGCCTAAGGAAAGTTTCTCAGAGTTTGTAACCAGATGGAGGGCCAAGGCTTCGATGATGACCTTGAGGCCTACAGACAAAGACCAAATTCGGATGATTGTGCGCAATCTCCAACCGAAGCTGATGCAAAAGATGATAGTGCTCCCCTTTCCCACTTTTTCTGACCTACATGAAATGGGGGTGCAGATTGAGGATGCCTTGAAGCAAGGCTTGATCGATAACGACCGGGAGCAACCTCGACGAACTTTCAATCGCAGTAGCAATGCAGGCCCGAGTGGCGTTACGACTGCAAGAGCTCAGGAAGTAAGCATGGTCACCGCCAATCCCCCTCCAAGAAATACAGCAGCTTCACCATTCTCCGGTGCGTCCGGAAGCAACCCGCAAACAACCAAATACCCACCCAGAAACACCAGGACCTTCGCCCCACTTTATATGCCCCTATCTAAAGCTCTGGGGGTTTTGATCAAAAAAGGGCATCTGAAGCCCCTAGAGCCGCGGCCCCTACCAGAAAAACTCCCTCCTACCCATAACCCAGCCAAGTATTGTGCGTTTCACCAACAGCACGGTCACGACACCGACCAGTGCTATCGGTTGCGCCATGAAATTCAAGATCTCATCGATAACGGGGTGATTTTGCCTCCCGAGAAACCCAACGTTACTACAAACCCTCTCCCCGCACATAACCAAGCTCCACCACCTAAAAGACTTAATTTCATCCATACTGGGGCCGTGTCTTACGACCCTAGTGTCTACATCATACCTACCCACTTGCCTAAACCAGAGGTGTTCCTCCCCGATTGCACTGACTTGTGCATGATGGACATCTCCGTAACCCAACCTAAGCCAGCGGTGGTGGCCGCCGAGAACAGGAGAGAAGAGACCCCGAAGGGAAAAAGGGTTGTTGGATCGGAGTCTGCGGAATCTGGGAATTACAGTGGGAAGACATACGGTCCGAGTGACTACATCTCGATGATAGGCCAAGATAGGCCCAGGATGGAACTGCCAACAGGAGGAGAATTGTGCATGATTCGAGGGGATAGTCTGGGACAGGGAATTGATGATGTCACAACTATAGGGGAGGACCTGGCCAATCTCCAATTTTACAGCGACCAATACCCAGAGGACGCGACAGTCACATGGTTCGATTATGAGGATTCAGCAGAAGTTACCGGGTGGTTGGATGATCAACCCGATGTGATAGGAGAGTTTCAGTCAGAACAAGGCCCAGCAAGGGCGAGAATATCAGTGACGGCCGGGAGGGTCGAAGAACAGAGTGTATTGCCGGAAAGCGCCGGCACGAAGAATTTCGCTCGGGAGTGGAGCATCTTGACCACAGGAATTGTTGAACGGCCGGATGCATTGGCACAGTCAGAACAGGAAAGGTTTGAGGGATCTGAGAGAGTCAGGAAAGCAAAGGCCCATGTGGGGACTGAAACCGCTGTGTGCACAGAGACAGGTAATGCTACGAGTACGAGGATGGAAAGTGCCGTGAGTACGAGAACAGCCATGCCAGAGCCCGACAGATGTTTGTCAGTTGCTGATGGGATGTGGTGGGAAGATGAGGATCTTTGTCTTGCCCATACAGACGAAGACTGGGGAAACAACCAACCCGATGACACTTGGTACCTTGGAGAGATAGATCACATGACACGGAGTGGGCGGTATTTCAAACCTCCACACTTAGATCAGCCAGAGGCTTCTGGGAAGGATAGAGAGGCTGAAAAGCAAAAAGAAAAGCAACTTGAAGAGGAGGCTGTGCTCAAACAGCTTAAAAAGATACAAGCAGACATCTCTATATGGGGACTGCTCATGGCATCACGGGTGCATAGAGAGGCTGTCTTATCAGCCATGGACAAAGCAAAACTTTCAATAGAAACCACGCCAGAGCAGCTGGTAGGATTGGTCTTTCCGGGGGGACCCACCCCGATGCTGACATTTTCCGACAAGGAATTGCCACCCGAGGGGACAGAGCATAACAAGCCCCTCTACATTTCCGTGGAATGTAGGGATAAATGGATACCGGTGGTACTTGTTGATACCGGGTCTGCCATCAACGTTTGCCCGGCAAGAACGGCATACGCAATTGGTTTGAAAACCGCAGACTTCGTACCAACAGCCCAGGTCATTCGGGCGTATGACAACACAAGTAGAGAAGTGATGGGAACCGTAAAAGTTCAGACAAAGGTCGGGCCCGGGCAGCATGAGATAGATTTCCATGTCTTGGAAGTGCCTGCGACTTTCAACTTGCTTTTGGGACGACCGTGGCTGCATCAGGTGAAGGCGGTATCATCTACTTTGCATCAAATGGTGAAATACCCCTACGGAAAGGGAGTAGCCATTGTCTTTGGAAACTCATCAATCCACCCACCACCGGAGGTATCCACGCCTGTTCTAGAAATCGAGCATGGCATGGAAGACGTGTTCATATCAGGGTTTACCCTAGCTGAGGCTCAGGTTGTACAAAACATCATGGCTGCTAACGAAGGGATCTATGTCAGCGCCCAAGCAGTGTATCTCATGAACAAGCTCCAACATATCCCTGGGATGGGATTAGGAAAGAGCGGCCGCAAAGGCGTTGCAGCATTGGCCGGGGTGCCACACAATCCCCACACCTTCGGCTTGGGTTATCTGCCCACTAAGGAAGATTGGGTGAGAAGAGGAAAAGAAATGGCTGGGAGAGCCAAAGCAAAACAAATGGGAAGGCCTTTTGAGTTGATGCATCGGCCCATCCGGGGTACCCTAAACGGACGCTTCGTCCGGGGGGGGAAGACTTTCCGTTCTGTGGTTTTCCGGAGCCGTGGTTGAACGCAGAGAAGAAGCGCGTGCCGGGTTTCGAAATCTTCTTTGACTTACAAATATCTGGGGATGATGCTGAAGAGCAGACAGACCCAACAGTTGAGGCTGAGCATAGCAAAGAAGTGGAGTCTGTGGCTACAGAGTCTGAAATGGGGGTAGCACTGGCATGTCTACTTTCAGATCCTTCGATTGACCGGTTGTGCTTGGGGGATGGCTCCTCGGTGTCCATGATCGGAGATGAGACGGCTGCGGGCCTACAATCAGCTATTTTGGATGCATCCATCGCACCCTCCCTCACTTGGCAGTACGAGGAGGGATTCTTATCTAGCAGCATCGGGTCAGGTAGTGAGCCGGAATCTGATTCCACCGAGTCTTGTGAGTCGGAATCAGGTTCCAGCTCAACTGAGTCTGAGTCCGGTATTCCTGGAGGTGATAACCCGGATGCCACAGTCCTGTCCAGGTCGTCTTTTTCTTTCTCTTTTGAGTCTGTTGTAACAGAAGAATTGGACGGTTTGGAAGTGCATAATGAGAATGAGGTGACTGTGGTTTCCGAGTACTTTTCTGTACCTTTGGTTTATTGCTTAAATCAGGACTTTCAAAATTTTGATGAAAACGACGAGGACGAAATTCCTCCGGTTTTGCAACGACTAATTAAACAAGAGCAGGAGAGGTTTGTTAAACCCTTAATGGACGAAATCACTACCGTGAACGTTGGTACTGAGAAGGACCCGCGGCTGGTCCAGATCGGGTCCACGTTGTCTTCGGAGGAACGCGAGCGCTTAGTCGCTTTATTAAAAGATTTCAAAGATGTTTTCGCGTGGTCCTACGAAGACATGCCTGGAATCGATCCTGAGATTGTACAGCACCGGATCCCTCTTGACCCCGAGGCCCGACCTGTCAAGCAGAAACTCAGGAGGATCCGCCCTAACTGGGCCATTAAGATCAAGGAAGAGGTCACCAAGCAGATTGATGCAGGCTTCCTGCTGGTATCCGAATACCCGACTTGGTTGGCCAACATTGTTCCAGTGCCGAAGAAGGATGGCAGAATCCGGGTATGTGTGGACTTCAGGGATTTGAACAGAGCTAGTCCGAAGGATGACTTTCCCTTGCCGCATATCGACGAGTTGGTAGATTTCACAGCGGAGCATGCTCTGCTTTCGTTCATGGATGGCTTTTCAGGCTATAATCAGATAGTAATGGCACCCGAAGACCGGGAGAAGACTGCTTTTACCACCCCGTGGGGTACATATTGCTACAGAGTGATGCCATTTGGGCTAAAGAACGCTGGGGCTACATATCAACGGGCTGCAACCACAATATTACATGACATGATCCATAAAGAGGTCGAAGTGTATGTGGACGACATGATTGTCAAGTCCAAAGAAAGAGAGGGCCACTACACCGCCTTGCAAAAGTTTTTCCAAAGGATCAGGGAATTTAGGCTGCGGCTGAATCCTCAAAAATGTACGTTTGGTGTTACAGCGGGAAAAATGCTGGGATTTTTGATTACACAAAGGGGCATTGAAGTCGACCCTTCTAAAATCAAGGCCATCTTAGAAATGCCACCACCAATGACTGAAAAGGAGGTGCGAGGCTTTCTGGGTAAAGTGCAATTCATAAGGCGGTTTATCTCAAAACTAACCTTAACTTGTGAACCACTTTTTGGTCTTTTGAAGAAAGGAAAGAAGTTCCATTGGGACGGCCGATGCCAGGCTGCGTTTGAACAGATTAAAGAGTATCTACAGAATCCGCCAGTGTTGTCACCACCAAAGCCGGGGAAGCCGTTGATATTGTATCTGTCAGTGACTGAAACTACAATGGGCTGTATGCTCGCGCAAGAGTCGGAAGATAAAGTGGAAAGGGCCATCTACTATCTGAGCAAAAAGATGCTGGATTACGAGACCCGCTACACCCCGCTAGAGAAGGCTTGTTTGGCCTTGGTATGGGCTACCAGGAAACTGCGGCACTACCTGTTAGCCCACTCTGTAATGTTGGTTTCACGACTTGATCCCATCAAATATCTTTTCGAGAAACCAGCGCTTACGGGTAGGCTAGCTCGTTGGTTGCTGTTGCTCTCAGAATTTGATCTCAAGTATGTGACGCGCAAGTCTGTAAAAGGGAGAGCGGTAGCAGAATTCCTTGCCGACCACCCGGTGGAAGGGGATGAAGCGGTTGAGTACCTGTTCCCAGATGAAGCCATTTTGCACATCGAAGATGAAACTTGGACGATGTACTTTGACGGAGCGTCAAATCAATACAGATATGGGATAGGGGTGTTGCTGATAGCGCCCGACGACTCCCGTATCCCTTTAGCATTTAAGCTCCAGTTCAAAGTCTCGAACAATGAGGCAGAGTATGAGGCTTGTATTGCCGGTTTAGAAGCTGCCCTAGAACTAGGGGCAAGGCGATTGGATGTCATTGGGGATTCGAACCTAGTTGTGTCTCAAGCGAAAGGAGATTGGAAAGTAAAAGAGGAAAAGATGATAACATACCACCAGACCTTGGATTTGTTAATCCCTCGGTTTGAAAAGCTAAATTTCACTCACCTAGTGAGAGAGAACAACAGGTTTGCAGATTCGCTAGCAACTCTATCTTCCATGATAGACATCCCATCTGGGGTCCGGATGCGTCCAGTCATTATTGACCAGAAATTTGCACCTGCCTACGAGTCAATCTCTGCCATAGATGAAGTGCAAGATAACAACCCTTGGTATTACGACATATGGAGCTTCTTAGAGAAGGAGACATACCCACCAGGGGCAAACGCCAAAGACAAAAGGGCCATCAGAAGAATGGCTGTTCAGTTTATCATTTGCGGGGGTAAGTTGTACAAAAGAGGTCATCTGGGAATGCACAAGCTGTGTGTGGAAGCCGAAGAGTCGAAACGCCTGATGGAGGCCATCCATGGAGGAGACTGTGGGGCACACATGAATGGGGTGATGCTGGCAAGAAAGATCCTCAGACAAGGCTACTACTGGTCTACCATGGAGGAAGATTGTATTGGTTTTGTTCGGCGATGCCACAAATGCCAGATTCACGCAAACCGCATGAACATCCCGCCGTCTAAGTTATACAACATGACATCACCATGGCCGTTCTCAGTATGGGGAATCGACGTGATTGGAGCTGTTACTCCGAAGGGGTCGAATGGGCATGAGTATATTTTAGTAGCAATAGATTACTTTACAAAGTGGGTCGAGGCCCAATCTTATGCCGTGTTGAAGACTTCGCAAGTCACAAAGTTTATCAGAAACAACATTATCTGCCGTTATGGAATCCCGAACGAGATCATTTCAGACAATGGTTCTCACTTCAAGAAAGAGGTGATTGATTTGCTGGAGAAGTACAATGTGGCTTTTCATAAGTCATCCACGTATCGGCCGCAGACCAACGGAGCAGTTGAGGCCGCCAACAAAAACATCAAACACATACTGCAGAAGATGGTGGAAACCTATCGGGACTGGCCAGACAAGTTGCCATTCGCTCTGTGGGGCTACCGGACTTCGATTAGAACTTCGACTGGAGCAACTCCTTATTCACTAGTCTATGGGATGGAAGCCGTTCTACCAATTGAGATTGAGGTTCCGTCATTGCGAGTGCTGGCTGAGTGTCAGATAGCTGAGGCAGATTGGCAGCAGAGTAGATTCGAGGAACTCATGCTCTTTGATGAAAGAAGGCTGAAAGCACTGTACCATGTCCAAGGTTATCAGCGCAGAATCGCCCGGGCTTTTAACAAGAAAGTTAAGTCCAGGAATTTGAAAGAAGGAGATTTGGTGCTCAAAGACAATCGAGCTCCCATCCACGACCCAAGGGGCAAGTTCAGACCTAATTGGACGGGTCCCTATATCATCAAGTCTATCTGGTCAGGTGGAGCTGTGGTTCTGATGGACCTAGATGGCCTAGAGTTCTCCCAACCGATCAACATGGACAAGTTGAAGAAATATTATCCCTGAGAGGCTTGCTAGGCCGAAAACCCGAAAGGGCGACCTAGGCAAAATTCAGAGCACAGAAAATTAGAAAATATAAAAACTGAGCTCGCAAGGTTGAAAACCCGCAAAGGGCGGCCTTGGCAAAAGTTAGAGCACAAAAGGAGAGCGAAAATACTCGAGTGAACCCAAGCCTGAACTACGTAAGGCTTGATTCCCATCTTTGGGATACGTAGGCAGCTTCGTCCCGAAGTTCAGCCATAAACTCTTCCCCGATCAACTTTGTCCATTTGATCATCTTGGTCATCTTTGCCCATCAGCATTTGTCGCAATCTTCGGTACAGTGCTATTCAGACTAGGCGCAACTTTCCGTTGCCGTACAGTGCCGCGGTACCATTCAAACAAGGGGCAACTTTCCAGTTGATAGGATCCGGGGTTGTGCATCTCAGTGACAAATTTCAGGCGTGTCCAGTTCTGATCCATATCGAAAATGGTTTTGAAAAGTTTTGATAAAAGATGACTTTGTTCAAATAAATCTTTTTACAACTAAGACCATTTCTGGACCAAAACGGAAAATTTTCAGTACCACAACCTTCAATTTCATTGATTTCAAATAGAGCTCTCCTGCTCTTGCATACAATTGAATTTGCTTTTTATTACATTCATAAAGAAAACTTGAAAGTACTAATAAAGCAATAAATCCGGGGCATGGTCAAGTCAAATGTCCCTGCGCCCCCTCCCAGAGATGGTCGAAGCCTCTGATGCCAAAGTGGGCCCCTCCTATGCCTCTTCATTAAGCCAATCCAAGCACTCGTCAGACAAAGCGCGACTGAAAGTGGGAGCGGGGGCCAAGAGTTCCCTCGTCCTCCATGCCGTGGCATATCGGGCCAGCTGTGCGCCTCGAATCGGGAATGTGGCCGGGTACTCTATCCCTTCCGGCGGGCAAGTCTGATTGCGACCAAACTGGCGCAGGATACGGAATGGAAAGTAGAAGACACACTGAGTCAAGCCAATCAACTGGATCCCGGGTTGACGGGTCATGCTATAACTCATCATTGGGAGATTGAGCCAAGGGCACCGCCAAGCAATGCGGTCTGCGGACAAACTGCACATCCATTCAAACCACCAACCCTCATCAAGGGCATCAACTAGGCGTTGCCTGAAGAAGTAGCCACGAGCTGAATACGTTGGGCAAGAATCTACGACCTTCAATTTATCCATCAACCACACCTGGGGAGGGATGAAAAATGAGAGAATAAAGAATAGAGAGAAGTACGATGAGAGAAAAAGTGAGAAAAGGGTTTTTGTGAGAAAAACCGAGCCTGAGGGCCGAGTGATGTAAGCAGACATAAAATGTGAGACGGGGTGGGAAACATTACCTGCAGTAATAGTGGACTCCCTGCTAATCTGATCGTCTCTCGACGATAAAAGGCGTCTAAGCCCAACAGTGTCTCAGCCAAGACCATGGCAATGCAGCTTTGGCCCTCCTTCAAGCCTCGGGCAATTTCAATCAACCGGACACTGGGTCTTCCGGAACCAAAAACGAACAGAAAATGAGATAGCATGCATAGACAGAGGGCGTGCCGCCGAAAGCCTTGCCAGTGATGGTCGCCACGATCACCAGTCTCAGAAAAACGACAGACCAAGCTCGGAACATCTAATGTCCCGTCACAAATCAGAGAACGAGCATCGGGTATTGAGAGCCCACACATTTGTCCTAAGGCTTGAGCATGGCCAAAACGAAATTGGGGCAGGATCTCCTCGTTGCGCCCAGATTCCATCAAAGCTTGGAAATCTTCGAACGTAGGACACACCTCTTGCCCACTAAAGCTAAAGACATGTGTCACCGGATTCCAAAATCTTGTCGCGGCATGGAGGAATGGAAAATGCAGCGGGGTACGGCGCAAAGTGAATAGTGCGTTCATGCCAAAAGCCCGAAAATTCAGCTTTTCCGAGCCATCCAAGTTGTTAATCCAAGTTGCAAGATTTTGGGCAAGAAACTCTTCCATTTGGAGCAAATCAGTGTAGAAATGAAGGAAACCCCGAAGTTGAGACTCTTTTGAAGAGGATAGGGTTGAGTGGAGGACACTTGTCAACATTCTGCTGATGCAGGCAGTCTACAGCCGACCGGCAGTAGATAGTGCCGACCGGCCACACTTTTGTGCCGACCGGCCAAGTTTTGTGCCGATGAAAAGTCCTCGAGGCCGGTGGATTTTCTGTCGGGCCGATGGCTCTCCCCTGTGTTTTCTAAGCTGTTTATGCTGAATATTGGGGAATTCCACCACTCCCAGCACTCTCCGGTGATTTGATTCCCACCGAGTCGCGCGTATTTGTTTATCGAGTTGTTGTTTTGCTTATCGAGTTGTATGTCACTCTCTTTAAGTCTTTGCTTTGTCTATCAAGTCGTATTTGCACTTGGCTAGTTTGTCGAGTCTTCGTTTTGCTTATCGAGTTGTAAGTCGGTTCACTATCTGATTATTACGATGCGATACTTTGTTTTCAAAAAACAGTTTCAATTTCATTCGCATTGTTATGTGATGCCTTGTGATACGATGCACACAAGTGCAACACCTTTTCAAGTGAATAGCTGTTTCATTTCCATCATGTGTTTTTGTGAAAACCCGCAATTTCAAAAGAATATAAAACCCGCCTGAGGCAGTGCAATGTGCTTAAACTCCTAGAAAAAAGGAAAGTAAAGCAAGAAAATTAGCAGGGTAGTAGAGTGCTGGATTGAATACCAAGAACCTCCCCTCTGTAGTCAGAATACCCCCCGCGCCCGTGCCTGGTTTGGCTGTGCGGTCTGACACCTTTGTCATCCAAGAACAGTGCGGGAAAGTGCACTTCTGGAATGTTAATGGAACTTCGAGTTGATTTCAAGCCGTGACTTTTGTGAGCGATGCTCGGATCGCGCGAAGGATGTCCCTTCTCGTATCCTTTTATGTCTCGTAAATTTCAAAAGAAATTGTTTCAATTATACTGTGTTGTAGTACGTTGCATTTCAACATCATGTTTTATCGTGTTCAAATTCAAGTTTCTATTATACACATTGCATTGTATGCGTGCATTGCTTTACTGATATGTGTTCAAGTTTCTCTATACACATTGCATTGTATGCGTGCATTGCTTTACTGATATGTGTTCAAGTTTCTCTATACACATTGCATTGTATGCGTGCATTGCTTTACTGATATGTGTTCAATTTTCTCTATACACATTGCATTGTATGCGTGCATTGCTTTACTGATATGTGTTCAAGTTTCTCTATACACATTGCATTGTATGCGTGCATTGCTTTACTGATATGTGTTCAAGTTTCTCTATACATATTGCATTGTATGCGTGCATTGCTTTACTGATATGTGTTCAAGTTTCTCTATACACATTGCATTGTATGCGTGCATTGCTTTACTGATATGTGTTCAAGTTTCTCTATACATATTGCATTGTATGCGTGCATTGCTTTACTGATATGTGTTCAAGTTTCTCTATACACATTGCATTGTATGCGTGCATTGCTTTACTGATATGTGTTCAATTTTCTCTATACACATTGCATTGTATGCGTGCATTGCTTTACTGATATGTGTTCAATTTTCTCTATACACATTGCATTGTATGCGTGCATTGCTTTACTGATATGTGTTCAATTTTCTCTATACACATTGCATTGTATGCGTGCATTGCTTTACTGATATGTGTTCAAGTTTCTATTATACACATTGCATTGTATGCGTACATTGCTTTACTGATATGTGTTCAAGTTTCTATTATACACATTGCATTGTATGCGTGCATTGCTTTACTGATATGTGTTCAGGTTTTTATATACACATTGCATTGTATGCGTGCTTTGCTTTACTTACATGTGTTCAAGTTCCTTTTTTATATACACATTGCATTGTATGCGTGCTTTGCTTTACTTACATGTGTTCAAGTTCCTTTTTATATACACATTGCATTGTATGCGTGCTTTGCTTTACTTACATGTGTTCAAGTTCCTTTTTTATATACACATTGCATTGTATGCGTGCTCTGCTTTACTCACATGTGTTCAATTACAACTGCCTATACACGTTGCATCTGCCACACACCTCCAATCGTGCAAATTACATATTGCTAACAATATCGTACCTGTTAAGTTTGCTTTCTTTGCAGGCACGATATTGTATGTACGGTTCATTCGAGGCCGGTGCAACTGGACGAGCCGCACAGGTGTTGTATCCTCCGAGTGAGACGTATTGAGGATTGCATAATTCTCTTACACCCTTTCTGCATTGTAGTGTAGTTTGGTGTATGCTAGCTTATAACTGTTGCATGTGTGCTTCATTACAGTTTTCTTTGCATGATCATAAGTTATGTCCGGCTTCTTGCATTTTCAGTTGCATTTTGCCCCTGCCTTCGGGCACATACCTTGTTTGTCTTGCATGTTTGTCTAAGTCTTCGGCCTTGTCAAAAATGGGTCGTCTCTGGGCTTTGACATTCACTCCCGTCATCATTATGACTTCCGAGTTCTGTCAAAGAGGGGCAACTGTAGACACCCCATTTTTGACCGACCTCAAGACTTGGACGTCACTGATTGAACACTCGGTGATTATCCATGATTGTGTTTGTTTTGAGTTCCCGGAGGTCCCGGCTGCGCGTCGCGCCTCAGGATCTCTCAACCGACTTGCACTAGGCTTGGTTTTACACCAAGACTTGTGTGTTTTTGCACCAGAGGGTGGGGGAAGGCTCTTTGGCCACCCCTGATCACCACCGGCTTCCCTTGCACACCACCGGCCCTCTTTTTATTCCACCGGCACTGATTTCTCATAATCTGTGGCCGGTCGGCACTATATGTTGCCGACCGGCACTTTATTGTGCCGATGACCCTTTTGGCTGGCCGGTGTGACCCCTTTGAAACCTCAGACTTGGTGCATGCCAGCTGTGCCAGCTGGAATGCACCATCACCACTCCCTATACCCGGGAATGCACCCTTTGGTCCCTTTGACCCCCTCTCTCCTCTTGGAGCTTGAACCCTTGGCCAAGCTTCTTGGAGAAGCTTGGCCAGCTGTCCCAGAGGCTTCTAGAAGCCCTAGAGCCCCTTGAATCCTTTGCACCCCTTGAACCCCCCCTCTTGCTTAGCCACCAAGTCTTTTATTGCCTATATAAGCTCATCTCTCTCCCTTTGTCAAGGGGTTAGCCATTTTAGGTCAAAAACCAGAGCTTATATCTATATATCTGTGTGATATACCTTCTCTCTCTATATCCTCCCTCTCTCTCCTCTTGTGTGTGTGATTTTAGGCCTAAAAGTGTAGTTTTACCTTACTTTTGCACCATTACACACACCTTTACACCTTAGCTCGAGATTGAGAGACTTGGGAGGTTGATTGCTAGGGTTTTGAGCTGGTTTTAATCACTAGAGAGTGGCTGGAACCTTTGTTCTTCAAGGGATCTTCAAGGGTAAACACTTTACTTTATATTCCCCATTCTTGCAACAAGTTTCTACCCCATTTGCTTTGTGTTTTTGGATTTGTGTTTAACATAAAAAAGTCTTGTTTTTACTTGTTCTTGAACCTTCATTAAGGTCATTTTGTGGTTTGAGTAAAGGTTCATCCTATTAGGCCTTGTTTGGCCATTTTTGGTGCCTTTTCCTAAAGCCTCCTTTACTTTGTGTTTTTGGCCTTCTCACCATTGAAAACCACTGGGTTTTCAGTGGTGAGGAAGGTGATTTTAGGTCACATATAGGGGAGGGACACCCCTCTCCCCTTTGTCTCTCTTTGGCCCTCATTCTTGGCTCATGAAGTAGCATGTGTGCATGCTTGCATTTAGCTTCATTTCAAAGCTTTCTTGGGTGTTTTAGGTCATGTTTGATCTCTGTTTTAGGTTGGTTTTATGGCCTTTAACATGTACCTCATGCTTGCTTTGTAGTGTCCCCTTATGCTTAAAAGCATGCCATGCATTTGAGCCATGTTCTTTGCATATTGTAGCTTGGTTCCATGAGGGTATTAGCATCATATTACCATGCATAAGGGCTGTGAGCCACTGATTTTGCCATGAATAGTGTGCTTAACATGGTTGTTTTGTACTTTAGGCTTGTAAGCCTTGTATGTTTTGATTCCTAGCATGCTTAACTTGTCTTGATCCCATGATTTGGCATCATCTAGGGTCATTTTTTTTTTAGTCCATAAATCATGCTTGTATATATGTATGTGTAGCCTATTTCATGCCATAAGGGTATGCTCTTGTATGTCTAGGAATGAGCATTGTGCATGTTTCCATGTTTGATGCATTTTGGGGGCTGCCATATATGGGGTTCGGGTGTCATTTCACATGCTAAAAGTCTGTTTTTGGTTGTTAGATGTATGCCATGAATGGTCTTGATAATGGTGGTAAGTTGCTCTCTTTGGTGCCTTGGGTTTTGGGCTTAATGCCTTGCATGCTTGCATGAGTGTTGGTCATCATTTTGGGCACATTTTGCTACTGTTTTTGGGGGGTTTTGAGGGCTGCCTCATTGTGGTTAGACCACCATTATATGCTCACCGCATGCTAGTTGCATACTTGGTCCACTAGGTGTTGTAGCATATTGATCCCATTGCATGCTTGGCTCATGTTCGCATTACACTAGCATCTTGTACATTCTAGCATTTTGCATGACTAATGTGTTGGTTGTGTGGTACTTAATTTGCTAGCATCCTATTTTCCATATTGTATTATTGAGGCATGTGTGCATAAGTTGCATCTCATTACTTGGTTTGGGGTGTCAAACCAAGTGTGGGAAGCAAGGGGTGTTTGTACTTCAAGTGACATAACACACCTTGATTCCCATGTCACTAGGACCCTTGACTTTAGCATGATAGGGCCTTAGTTCCCATGTTTGTGTTGCATGCTTTTTTATCATTAAAATGCAACCTTGGTTCTTTAGGCCATCATGCACCAAGGTGCACAATTGATGGCCCTAGAACCAAGAGTCATGCCTCCTTGAGTCCCCAAGCATGATAGGAGGCATTGACCATGCATAAATATGCCCAAAATCCATGCCATGCATTGCTGGTTTGCTGCTACTGTCAAACTGTCCTCTGCAGGAACTTTCTGCCGACCGGCAGCATAATGTGCCGACCGGCACTATTTTTGTGCCGATAAACCTCATATGCAGCCGGTGGCCAATTCAAGCAGCCGATGACCACTCCCCCCAGCCGGTGTGGTACTACAGATCATTTCGAATGTATTCTGAGATTTTGGGAATTTTTGGAGGGGCAGGGCAGTAAAAACAGAACCAGCAGTGGCACGGTACGGGTTTTCCGGGCAAGTTGGATCGAACATGCATCGTTCGCGCATCCCGAGGCAGGGCTGAGGCCCCTTTCTCTTATGTTAGCATTTAGTTTGATAATTAGAAATTTCTGTAATAATTAATTTATTCTGTATTTGGACTGTATTATTTTTGGGCTGTATATTCTTTTGGTCCCTCCGGGTGAGGGCATATTTGTAATAAGTGTGGGTGAGTGTGTGTATGTCTTCCAACCCCCACTTCTTTCTTCCCTTTTATTTACCTGCTTTGATGATAGATTAGGGCACGTTTATTTTAGCATACCTTATGCTATGCATGCGTGCATCCATGCATTTGTATACATACATTGGGCTCGGCACATCATACAAACTGCATTGTATTTCAATTTCAAATTGAATACGTGTTATTTGTAGCATTTCTCCTGCCATGTTTAGGATAGCCGAGCCTACCTCGATTGCATCTCTGTATGCGTTGCATTAGACATTTCAGTATGCTTAGGTCCATGCATGGATTTTTAATGAGCTTCTGTTTTGGCTTGGAGTACTAGGTGAGCTTTTATGCTTTAGCATCCTTGCATGTGTGTGAGTGTTGCCATGACAGCATGATTGCCATGAGGCTAGTTGCTTATGTGATATAAATGCTTGAATGCCTGTGGATGGAGGTTGGATTGCGTGAGTTGGAACAATTCATTAAAATCCGCATTTTAGCCTACTTGCGAGTAGCACAGAAATTAACACGTTTTTTTCGAGACAAAACGGATATGCAATGTTTATTTCCAAATTAGGCAATCTAGTCTATACTTTTGTGTTGTGAGCATCACATAGTAATTCTAGGCTAATAACCGGAATAAGAACGTGTAAAGTTTTCAAAAACGGATATCACGGTTAGTAGAGGCCGGTCTTCGGACCGTGCGAAAGGGGGTGCTCATAGCTGACCTTCCCCGATCGTACCCAAGCTCCCGAGCCAAGACCACTTTGGTGATGACGGACATGTGGCCTTCGGCACCGAGTCAGGGTTTCCTAAATTTCCCATTTTAAATATTTAGGTGGCGACTCTGTAATCTGGCAAAGCAGTCCATGTTTGGCACTACTTTTCAAAATCTGTTTTTCTTCAAAACGATTTGCCGGATTTGGACTCTTTGGTTCAGATTTAGAACCGACACAAAAAGGAGAGTCCGAGCTGTAGCGAGGTCCCCCGCGGGCGTTGTTACACTCGCTCGAGCGAAGAGACACATCACACAAAGCTCGCTCGAGCGCAAGAACCCTAGCTCGAGCGAAGAAACTAAAACCTAAGGCTCACTCGAGCAACAAAAGCCTCGCTCGAGTGAAGAAACCAAAATCTGGACAGGAACTATTTATTTCAGTTCATAACCAACCTGTCCCAAATCCAACCAACACATCCCACAACTCAAATACAAAGAATTTAAGGATGGAAACAAGAATAAGACAACAACAAACAACCACTAGACCCAAGTCTAGAACACAATACATGACAGGGAAAACCGGGATCACTATAGCTTAAGTGGTCTGTCTAGTTTGGTCTGGAGTTCGTGTTGTTCGCTCGAGCGAAGGATCAGTCGCTCGAGGGATGTGTCCGAATTCAGCACGTTTAAAAGTCACTTTTTGGTCCACTTCCTTCATTCTCTCTTGTCATTTCTCTCTCTTCTTCTCCTTTTCTACCAGTGTTAAGGGTTTCAAGCTTTCAAGCTTGATTTTCATCTCATTTCTTTGATTTTCTACGCCAGGTTCCTTATATAAAGATGAAGAGCACGTCGAGAGCTTTCCTTTCATCTGAACGGATCGTGTTTTGATCGAAGTTGAAATTTAGGGCTTCTCCTTTTCATGCTAGAGGTAGGGATCTTCCTTACTTTTCTTCAATATTTTCTTATAGATAGATGGCTGGTAATTTCTTATTGCATAAAAACCTCATCTTAAGAAGACCTTCTTAAAAGCATGTAATGTAAGTTAGGGTTTCCAAATGAGGGAGTCAAAATATGAAATTGGGGGTGGCTTATGGATGTGTTGAATAGTTAGAATGTGATTTTGTGTCTCAAGATGAAAAGCCCTAAATTTGACTTAACCCTAGTTGTGGACTTACTTTAAAAATGAGTATTACCTTAATTAACTTTGATTTTCTTGAAATTTCATGTATGATTGGAATAAATGTGTAATTGTAATGAGACTAATGGTTGTGAAAATAATATCGGGCAATGAAGATGGTGTTTGAGAACTCTAAAATAGAGAAGTTAATTAATAAGGCTTTGAGAAGTTTATGAAACAAATTGTACTGTATAATTGGACTAAATGAGTAAATGTTGATGATGAGAAATAGAAAAGGTTGTGGAACAAAATGGGTACTTGTTATGAAAATGAATTTTAAATATATGAAGGACTTATTGTTGAACAAATGTGTAAAAGGAACAATGAATGATGTGTTGGCCTTAACCATGAATCATAATTGTGGATGACATGATGAATTAATGGATAGTGATGTTGTTTTGAGCCAGCAAAGCGTGAGGTTCCACATTCGTTGTGGCTAGTGACCAATAAAGTGTGAGGTTTCGCATTCCTTCCGACTAGTGACCGGTAAAGTGTGAGATTTTGCATTCCTTCTAGCTAGTGATTGGTAAAGCATAGCGCTTAATAGAGCTTCCGTTTTCCTTTCTGAGTAACGCCCGGTAAAGCGTGTGGTTTATGGATGTGATTTGTTTATGGATCGGATAATTGTTGTGGACTTGTAGAGAAAATCCTACTGGCATTTGTATATGCAATTGTGATAGATGGAAATGATGGATTTAAATTATTTAAAGTTGAAAGGATGGAACTAATTTGACTTATCTTATATAAATGGATTGTTGAGATGTGTTGGTAATTGTAGACGCGCCCTGGGGCCTCATGCTACAGTTCGGACTCGTTTTGTCACGGTTCTTAATCTTGAACCAAAGAGTCCAAATCCGGCAAATTGTTTTGAGAAATAGATTTTTGTAAAGAAGTGCCAAACATGGACTACTTTGCCAGATACAGAGTCGCCACCTAAATATTTTTTAATGGGGAAATTTAGGAAACCTTGACTCGGTGCCAAAGGCCACGTGTCCGTCATCACCAAAGTTGCCTTGGCTCGGGAACTTGGGTACGATTGGAGAAGGTCAGCTATGAGCACTCCCTCTCGCCCGATCCGAAGATCGGCCTCTACTAACCATGATATCTTGTTTTTGAAAACACATGCGTTCTTATTCCGATTAATTAGCTAGAATTACTATGTGATGCGCACAGCAAAACAAGTATAGACTAGATCGCCTAATTTGGAACAAAGCATTGCATATCCGTTTGTTTGGAAATGTTTTGAAGTTTTGCTACTCGCAAGTAGGCTAAAACACGGATTTCAACGAGTTGTTCTAACTCAAATAATCCAACCTTCACCCACAGGCATTCAGGCAGTTATATCAACTAAACATTTAGCCACATGGTAAGCATGTTGTCATGTTAACATTCACACTCATGCGAGATGCTAAAGCATAAATACTTACATCGTACTCCGTGCCAAAACAATGAAGCTAGTTAGCAAAATATGCATGACCCTAATCCATGTTAAGTGGCTAATGCATCACATACAAAATGCAATCTAGAATAGGCTCGGCTAATCCTAGGATGGCATGTGGAATGTGACAATTAATACACGTATTCAAATTGAATTTTGAAATACAATGCAGTTAGCATGATGCGCCGAGCCCAGTGCATGCAATACAAATGAATGGATGCAAACATGCGAAGCATAAGAATGCTAATTGAGATATGCCCTAAATCTAACCATCGTAAGCGGTTAAATAAAAGGGAAGAAAGACGTGAGGTTGGAAGACATACACACACCCACGCACACTTATTACAAATTTGCCCTCACTCGGAGGGACCGAATAAATAATACAGGCCACCTAATTAACTAACTCACAAGCTAATTAATTATTACAGAACCAAATGAATAACTAGCTACAACTAATTATTACACAACTTAATTAATTAACAAATTAATGAACGACAACAAACAAATAGGGAAAGCAGTAAACGGTGCTATTCCAGCCCTGTTTGAAGAAGAGAGGCATGCATGCTCGCTTCGGTTCCTTGCTTTGGAATGCCTTCCATTTGCTCTTTGGAGGCTCTGTTTGCAGGGTGTCCTCCAGTTCTGGGTGCTGAGACTTACCAAAACACTGTTGGGGGAGCTACCAGTGGCCTGCCGGCCAGGAAAGGAGAGCTGCCGGCCAGAGATGGCCCATTGCCGGCCAAGGGTGGCACACTGCCAGCCATCAATGGCAGGCTGCCAACCACTGGTGTGCTGCGACACCAAACTGCAACGAAGCACAAAAATAGAGAAAATGGAGGGTCTCCCAAGGGCATGTACGCACCATGGCACTCCAAATCACCTCAAAACATCAAGGGAGAGGCCAAATCGGATCCACGACCATAAATCACGCATCTCGATGCATATGGCCAAAGATCCAACTTGTGCAAATCAATATGAAAATGAATGCACAAATAGAGCAAGTAAAGCCTAGAACTCTATCATGGATCATCAAGAGCTTCGGCGACTAAGAATTGAGACGCGTTCCATCACTTGAAGTATGAAACGCCCCTCGTTCCTCGTGCTCGGATTTACACTTAATCCAAGCAATGCAACACATAAGCATGGCAAACATGCGACATGACCTAAGTATGCAAACATGCAATCAAATCGAGCATGCAACAAGCATATGAGCATAATGTGGGGCAATAACCTATGACAAAATGCAATATGAACATATGAACATGCAAGGCATGTAAAGCTAAGCAGGTATGCGACAACATACTACATGTAACGAGCATGCGACAACATGGCAAAATGGGCTTACACCAAAGATGGACAACTCTCAACTAGGTCCAAATTAGTAGCCAAAGGCAATGAATTAAGCCACACAAAACACCCAAGCATGCAAAATGCGAAAGGTTCATCAAAGGGGCCTAAAAGGGCAACTCTCAAAAGTGCCTAAGAAGTGACAAATGTGCAAGTGTAACAACACTATATGCACTGAAATGAGATGATAAATGATGCCAAATCATCTAAATAGCACAAGCAAAGCATGCGAAGGTCCTAAGTCATGAAAGCTAGCAAAGAGCAATACAAAGGAGGCATGCAATACATGGCATGAACACATGAACTAAGCATGGATAGAGCTTAATTAGGCCTAAACAAAGACTTAAACATGCTAGAACGAGGGCTCAAGTACCTAGGCATGCAAGCACACAAGCTAAGCCTTAAACTAGGCAACGATGCACGACATTCCAAGACACTTGAAGCATGGATGAAGTGGTAATTTAACAATGGTACATGCTCTGAAATGAAGCATTAAATGATGCCAAATCATCTAAATGTCTCAAAGATAGCATGCATGCATCACCGAAACACAAAGCTTGCAATGTCAATTACACTACAGCTATACAAAGCATGTATTATTTGACTAAGAAGCATAAATACAAAGGCAAGGAAGCCCCAAAATATGAACATTTCTAGTTCAAAGCATGGCCAAAAGGTGCTAGCATGATGGACTAACATAGCATGCAAGATTGACCAGCAAACATGGTTTACATGGCAAGTGTATGAAGCAGGTAAGAACTCATCAAACCAGCAAAAATCAGTGAACTAAACAAGCCAAAATATGCCCAAATAATCATGGAAATGCGGCCAATGCATGCCAAAATGAGGGGCTTCTTTGGAGGGCCACACAAGGGATTATTAGGCACATGCAAGATGGACCATCAACAAGACCAAACCAACTTTGGAAATGGCTCAAGAGGGTCCCAAAACCTACTGAAAAGGGCCTGGAACAAGGCCTAGAGGCATGCAAAATGGGGTCTCTTTGGAAGGCCAAAAGGCCACCAAACAAGACAAGGAGAGAGGGGGGGTCACCCCCCTCTAATTTTGGCCTTCAAGAACACAACAAGGCCACTGAAAATCCACTGGATTTCAGTGGCTAATAGGCCAAAACAAGGCCAATGCAAATACTCACATGTATGGCTCTAAACATGAAGAGATAAAGTATGCATGGGGGAAGATGACCCCAAAAGGCAAAGAGACCTAATCAATCTCAAAGAGGAGGTCTAACAAAAACTTTTTCCAGTTTATATCAAAACTCAAAAGTGAACACAAATAGGGCTAATCTATCATGCAAAAATGGCCCTAAAAGGAGAGATAAAGCACAAGGGACAGAAGCTGGCCCCAAACAGAAGAGATCCCTTCAACAAAGTTGAAGAGGGGCTCAAAATAATGCACTTTGTAGTTTGGCTCGGAGCCCAGAAGTGCTCACAAATGAGGCTAATACATCATTCAAAAAAAGGCCTACAAAGAGGGATAAAGAGACAAGTGGTAGGAGGAGGCCTCAGACAGCAAAGAGTCCTTGACCAAACATGTAGAGGAGCTCAAAATATGATCTTTTTTAGCTCATGACAAAATCCAAAAATGCTTGCAAGTAAGGTTTATAGATGAAGCAAGAAAGTGCAAGTTTGAGGGAAATAGGCACTTACCCTAGAAGAACAGCTTTCCAGCAGGTTTTGGTCTAGAATTCTGAGCTTCCAACCTCCTCAAATGGCCTCCAAGGTGCTAGAATGGAGGATGGAGATGTATATCTAGGTGTTGTAGTGCAAAAGGGCAAGGAAATCCAACTCTAAAGCCTAAAACACACACAATATAGAGAGAGACAGATTTTTTCTCTTCCAAACTCAGAACCCTTGCTTAAGGAAGAAGGCTCTTCCTTATATAGAACAATGCCAAGCCAAAGCTTCTTGAACAAGCTTTTCAAGGCTTCTATCCCTCCATACACGTGTATGGAGGGGAGCACATGAAAATCCAGCTAGCTCAAAAGATCTGCCTGAAAACCAGCTGAGATAGGGGGGGTGCCGGCCATCAGTAATGGCCGGCAGTGCCACACCGATGGCCGGCAGGGCTTCATCAGTGGCCGGCAGTGGAAAAGCCATAGCCGGCAGTGCCATGCCATGGCCGGCAGTGCACTATGAGGGCCACTCTAACAGGACCTAGTCAGGGTCCAAAAATGAGGCAGAAAGGATACAGGGTCCGGGAAACTCGAACCGGTGACATTCCGCCGCGATAGTTGATTTCTCGACGAGCAATCGAACCAGTTGTTGGGTGTACCTACAAGCACAACCAAGTCTTGAGGACAGTCAAAAATGGGGTGTCTATAGTAATAAATGTTGTTACATGTGTATATTAAAGTGAGGTGAATTAGAGTGGGATGATGACTAGTTGTGATTTAAATTATAGAACGTATGATCTTTTGTAATACATATTCTATTGATGTTGTAACCTTATGAAAAGTTGACAAAGGAACCCTAAGAAAGATGGTTAGTAATTGGTACAAGAATATTAAGAAGATAACAGAAAAAGTTTTCTTTGAAGAGTTGGTGGATTTTTATTTTGGAAAGGTATTACCTATTTATATTGTATTTTGAATACAAATGGCACATTATCTACTTATGTATCATTCTGTAGCATGCATGATCACATATATCTGTATATCTTATTGTTATGAATCATTGAAGATTCCTACTGGACATATTTGTTCATCCCACGTTGTTTTTACCATTTTTCAGGAAAGGATACAAGAACATCGATTGGAGCTTCAAGAACTCTATTGGTCTTTTGCGTGTATTTTTATCTATTGTATAAAGGAAATGTACATTATGATTTGGACATATTTAATTATTTATTGTAGAGCTTCATTAGGAGCTTGGCATGTATTATTATTATGCTTATTCGAGAGGGAACAATATTTCTGTTACACAAGTGTAGTAACTATTTGTAGTTATAAATGTATAGAATAAATGGACTTAACTCAAAGGTTTTGGCAATGATTTCGAGTAATAAAAATTGGGGTGTGACAACATGGTATCAAAGCTAACCGGGTTTGAAAACCTAGAGCTCGTAGGAAGTGGTTTTAACCACAATGGATTAGCTTCGCTTGGTGAGGACGTTTGCATATAGGAAATATGATGTGTGGGAGATTATGTGTTGTATTTGTGGGAGCATGAGTTAAGTTTTAGGGATAGTGCTCGTGGCCGGCTAACTTGCTTTGAGATCTTATTGGAAACGCGTCTGATAGTAAAGGTCGTGTTGGGACTAGGAGTACTAGTGGAGGCACAACAGTTCCAATGGTAACCGCACCTGTAGCACCGTCTTTAGGAGAAGAGATTGCACGTGAGATCGTAAGAGGAGACTTTAACTCGCAATGAGGGAGACGAGTCTCGTGCCCTCAAGATCACTAAGTTGTTCTTTTGCTTTAACCCACTGGAGTTCACAAGAGGGTCAGAATCATTAGAGGTAGCGAGTTGGTTAGAACAGAGGGGTGGAGAGTGGCATTAGCGAGTTTTCTGTTGAGATGCAACCATGGTTGTCAATCTTGTATTGTACTGGCCGGCATCAGGCAATACGTACCATACTATAGAAAAAATGGAATACAAATAGGCCAATATTGTTCCAATTAATTTCTCAGTAAGTACTGGCCAATTTTGTAAATACTAGATAATACCGGCCAAAAAATGTAATTCTAGTGAAATTGAAAGATACGCAAGCAAAAATGAATTTTTGAATTTGTTTTATTATATATATATAGATTATATCAAATATATTATATGATATTTGTTGTTGTCTTGAAAAAACAAAATAATATAATTTTGGATGGTTAAATTATATGTTTAAATTATGTACTACTCTACAATATTTTTGATACATACATAGTATTTTTAGAATAAATTTGAAACAATATCCAAAAACATATTGGTATCGATAGATAGCATACGAATTGAAAAATAATATTTTATCCGGTACGAAATTAATAACTTTAGATGTAACTATAAGAAAAGTATAACTTTGGATATAACTATGAGAAAAATCCATCTTTCGAAGAATTTTACCATACACGTGACATATCATATGAACTCTTAATTACGTCATTTTCTGATTTAGTTTTGATCAATTTTCTTTTTTAATTGAGACAATATAATATTTAGTTATGATTTTTTTTAATTATAACTTAAAAAATATAAAATTAAACATTTTTTTTTCCCTTTAACTATAAAGTACATACACCTTGATTAGAAATTAGTTGTGATAAAATTAGTTTTGTGGCTTAAATAAATAGAATCACTTATAAATATATAAATAATTATCCCTTTATTATAACTTCTACACAATAGCCTTCTTGTCACTTTGATACAAAATCACCACCACCACCACCACCACCAGCGAGTCGGACCTGTTTCGTTGGACCTGTTTCATTGCCATTCATCGTTGCCTATCCTGTGCCAGTAGGTTTACTTTTTATTTGTTTTTTTTTTTGTCTTAAATCTCTTTTTTGAACTCACTCTATTCGCATCAGATTTCATAATATTCAAAAATCTCAACAGAGAAAATACAAATTTGTTAGGGGTTTTCCTCAATTGGGATTGTATTGTGAATGAATTTGGACTTTCTATCATTTATTTCCCCGTGATCGTTTGCCCTCTCACCCTTTTCTGCTTTTTCAATCTGCAATCCTAGGGTTCAATCAATGACAGTTTTGTCTTTCATTTTGTTTGTTTGAATGTTTGTTTGGATCTTCAATCTTTTGTTTTGATTGTCAGAAAGTAAAAACAACTATAGCAATTCACTAATTTTTGTTGTCTAGGGTTTTCGTGCTTGTTTCATTATCTATACGAGAGAACATGGCTTCCTGTACAAGCCTTGTTTGGGACAAGTCCAAATCTGAAAATGCATCTTCTTCACCGGCAAAGAAGCAAAGGTGCGTGGATTTCCCACCACCACCACCACCACCATCATCTTTATCAGAAAAAACAGACCCAAGATCGATTATCGAAGTCTATAACTATGATTCAGATGATGAGATAAATTATGAAGATGTGGATGAGTTTGGAATGCATGAGATGACTGACAAGGAATATAAGGAGTATTCTAGGCAGATAGAGGAAAGTAAGGTAGTACATATGCTTCTTTTTCTTTTTCTTTTTAATTACTTTATTCACGATTCATTATCTTAATTTTCTTTGTAATCATATATCTACACATTTGTTTATATTATTCTAATTGTGAGCTTACACTTAAAGGGCTTTGATGTCATGGACTTTCCAAAGTCCTTCGCATTTGGTAAAATTATTCCTATTATAAACCTCAATGATCATGCTAACCACCTCAAATCTCTTTCTGAATTAGCAGTCAAGGAATACAATGAGAAAGAGGTGTTTCCTTTTTAATTTAACTTTATTTAGTTTTTTTGGTTTCTTTAATTTCCTTTTTGAATTATAAATCACACACACACAATGTTCTTAATTAGCCCCTTTTGTTCATATTTTGTGTGTAGAAAACAAAGCTAGAGTTTGTGAAGCTTGTAAAGGCAAATGGGGAGCCGTGTGAAGGCCTTCAATGTTATATCACGTTTGATGTCAAGGATGCTGATGCTGTTGATGGTCCTATTCTAACATTTCAAGCTTTGGTGTAGAACGGGATCTACGGGATTGAAGTACTACTTTGTAGGCTGGAAATTAGTAATTAATCAAGGTAAATAAGCTAGTTGGGTATGATAATTTTGAGGACGGGATCTACAGGATTGAAGTACTACTTTGTAGGCTAGAAATTAGTAATTAATCAAGGTAAATAAGCTAGTTGGGTATGCTAATTTTGAGAGATATTACTTTAAAATGATTTCATGTTCGTAGTTCTTTGTTTGCTGGCCGGAAAACTTTTCTATGCTTTCTCAATTTACATTTATTGTCTTAATGAAGTATTGCCCATATTGATATCCTCGTTTGTTTGCTTTAGTGGCATATTTTAACAATGCTTAATGATGCAGAGTAAGCATTTATACCTAATAACAATTTTACCCCATTTGAGACGTGCAAGTGATGGATTTCTACATCATTAAACATTCTTATAAATATTCATATGTGATGAAATTAAAGCTCTCATAGTCTTATTTTGTTCTTTTCATCACCAAAATTATTACTATATGTGTGGCTTTGGGATTTTTTTTCTGAGAACTAGTGTACTTTCTTCAATTACTGTTGGATTTCCAAGTTTATTGGGTTCATCTTCAACTACTCTATATCCCAAGATTTAGAAGGGCCCTAGGAAGCACGAACACTGCTATGGAGAAAGGTCTTTGTAGACGTCCCCGAACGTCCCAGGAGGGAATCCCGTTTTGTTCATTGGGCTTACTACAGTTCGGACTCAATGTCACGGTCCTATATCTAATCTCGCAGAGTGCAATGCAAGACCGATGAATCATCAAAGAGTCCAAATCCGGCAAATCGTTTTTGAAAAACTAATTTTTAGAAAGAAGTGCCAAACATAGACTGCTTTGCCAGATACAGAGTCGCCACCTAAATATTTATTTTGGGGGAATTTAGGAAACCCTAACTCGTTGCCTAAGGCCACATGTCCATCATCACCAAAGTTGCCTCTGCTCGGGAACTTGGGTACGATTGGGGAAGGTCAGCTATGAGCACCCCCGCTCGCCCAATCAAAGATTGGCCTCTACTAACCATGATATCGAGTTTTGAAAACATTATGTGCTCTTATTCTGGTTTTATTAGCCTAGAATTACTATGTGATACACGCAGCATACAAGTATAGACTGGATCGCCTGAGTTGGAACAAAACATTTCATGTTTGTTTTTTAAAGCGGTTTGCTACTCGCAAGTAAGCTAAAATGCGGATTTTGCCACCCTCAAGTGGGCTTAGAAAACATGGTGATTTGCCACTATCTAGTGGGCTAAAACTCGCAATCAATGAATTGTTCCAATTCAGATAATCCAACCTTCACCCACAGGCATTCAGGCAGTTATATCACATAAGCACATAGCCTCATGGTAAGCATGCTATCATGGCAGTCACTCACACGCATGCAAGGATGCTAAAGCATAAACATTTACCGAGTACTCCGAGCCAAAGAAAGAAGCTAATTAGAAATCATGCATGAATCCTAACTATGCTAAGAATGCCTAATGCAACACATGCAAAAATGCAACTAAGATAGGCTCGGCTACTCTAAGATGGCATATGAGATGCAACAATCGATACATGTATTCAACTTGGAATTGAAATACAATGCAGTTAGCATGATGCGCCGAGCCCGGTGCATGCAATACAGATAAATGAATGCAAGCATGCAAACATATTGATGCTAATTTAAACATGCCCTAAGACTAACCATCATAAACTGGTAAATAAAAGGGAGAAAGACGTGGGGTTGGAAGACATACAATACACACACGCACACTTATTACAACAGTTGGCCCTCTCTCGGAGGGTCTGAATAAATAATTACAGACCGAATAAATAATTAACTACTCTAACTAATTAAATATTATGAAACCCTAAATTAATTAACAAATTAGTTACAAAGGGAGGCCGCTGCAGCCCCGCCTCGGAATGCTTGGATGATGTATGCTCGATTTGCCTCGCTCGGAAACCTGTCGCCATGCCACTATTGCCTCTGTTAGCACTGTTTTGCACCTCTGAGAACTATGAAAATACTTGTGATGCTTCTAGAACACTCCCATAGCACTGTGGGATGTCACCGGCCATAATGCAAGTCCACCAGCCACTGGGATACAGTTATCGACCAAAAGTGGGACCATCGGCTAGACTTTGGTAGCCGGCCGGCACTAAAAGTGGCCGACCGGCCATTATTTCCTGCAGAACACTGGTTTTGCTGCAGCAGAGGACAGACAGTGCATGACAAGGCATTTTCAAGGCAATGTGTGCATAGCCACTCTCCCTATCCTGCAATGAACTCAAGGGAGCATGGCTCTCGGTCCTCGGGCCACCAATCACGCATTTCGATGCATGATGGCCAAAGGTGCCAAGTTTGCAAATCAATGTAAAATGAATGCAACGAAAACAAATGAATACTACACACTCTATCATGTTGGGATCAAGAGTGTCGGTGACCGAGGATTGAGGCGTGTTTTGTCACTTTAAGTACGAATACACCTCGTTCCTCATGTTTGGTTTGACACCCCAAACCAAACACAATGCAATGCATGTATGCAATATGGCTCAAATATGCAAAATGGCTCATGTATGTAATATGAGGCCAAGTTAGCAAAGCATGCCAAATGCAATGCAACCTAGACATGCAAATGTACAATGTGCTAAGCATGCAAGATGCAATGCAATGCAACCTAACATGCAAGCTAAGCTAATGTAACACACACACACACCAAGTATGCAACTAGCTAAATGACATGCAATATAATAAACACGCAAACATGGTATAATGCAAGCATGCAACAACACACAAATGCAACATGTCAAACATGCATCTATATGCAAAGATGGGCTTAAACCGAAATGGGAAGACCTCAGCCAATCCCAAAACAGTGGCCAAAGTGCAATGGAAATGATGGGTAAATGTGCACACAAACAAGCATACCAATGGGCCTATCACCTAAGCATGGGAGGGGCAACTTTCAAGGACACTTAAAAGATGACTAACATGGACATTAGACAATCATGTTAAACTCTGAAAAACATGCAAAAGGATGATGCCAAGCCACTCAAATCATGCAAGTAAGGCACACAAAGAAGCCCAAAACTTGAGACTAACCAAGGGGCTCAAGCCATGACCACATGAGACAAATTCCAAAGGGGGAAGGGGACCAAAATCAGAGGCAAGCATGACCAAATAACCCCCAAAACCTATTGATATGGCAGCTAAATAATCTAAACATGGAGGTATGCACAATGGCCTAAACATGGAGCATAAGACAACAATTATTCAAAGCATTGAAAGGGTAGCGAATGCAAGCATACGAGCATGAAGCATGGACTGAAATATGATCTCAGGTGATGCCAAATCATGAGAAAGGTCAAAGTAATGCATGCTAATGACTCACACGCCCGAGGCTAACAAACTAGAATGCATGGTGGCTATACAAAGTGATGTAAGCATGATCAAAAGGACACCAAACAGACCTTAAGCATGGCAAAACAGAGCTAAAATGTTCTTGGAACCAAACCAAAATCATGCTAAAATGCCACCTTACAACATGATGCATGTTAGGCCAAAACATGGGATTAAACCAACTTAAAACAGAGGTATAACATGACAAAATATCACTAAATACCCACTGAGATGGAGCCAAAATTGACTAAGCACGCATGCTACCTTTATGAGCCAACAACACAAGCAAAGGAGACACAAAGGGAGAGGGGTGTCCCTCCCCTATGCATGACCTCAAAATCACTTCTCCACCACTGAAAATCCTCTGGATTTCAGTGGTGAGAAGGTCGAAATAAAGGGGTCCCAAAGCTCAAAGAGAAAGGCACAAAAAATAGGCCAAACAAAGCCTAAGAGGGGGTGGACAACCCCAAACACAAAAGAGACCTTAATGAAACATCTTAAACATGAAAAATCAGAAATTTTATCAGTTATACATAAAGCTCAAAACAGCATGCAAGATAGGTTAAAAGCTTGTACAAAAATGGGGAATATAAAGCAATAGTGCTCACCCTTGAAGAACACTTCAAGAACACCAACCCCAACCCCTCCTTCTGATCAAAACCAACTTAAAAACTCTGAAACCAGTCCCTCAACACCTTAGTAACCGAAGTATAGTGTAACACTAGATGTTTTAGTGCAAAACTAAGAACAAAAGCACACCTTTGAACACAATTACACACACATATATAGAGAGAGAAGGAGATATAGAGAGAGAGGGATATATAAGCTATATATCAGATTATTCAACCCCTGGAAAGGGAGGGGAGGCCCTCCTTTTATAACAAAACCATTTTACAAAGCTTCCAAGGGAAGCTAAACAAGGCTCAAATCCCTCCATACACGTGTATGGAGGGGAGGAATTGTGCGTGCCAGTTGTTCCAGCTGGCACAAAATATCTGCCAAAAGCAGATGAAAAGGGGTCGACCGGGAAATATGGCCGATTGGCCAAAATAGGTGGCCGACCGACCAAACATAGTGCCGATCGGCCAACATTTTTGGCCGATGGCAAGAAAAAAGGGGCCGGTGGCTTCAAGCCTTGTCCGGTGGGTTGAGGGGATGGCCAACAAGCCACCCTCTTCCCTTAGGAGCAAAAACACAAGTGTTTGTGCACAACCAAGTACAAAACAAACAAGTCGAGAGGTCTTGAGGCAAGGCGCGCGACCGAAACCTCCGAGAACTCAAGATGAACACGAACATGGATGATCACCGAGTGTTCAAACGGTGACGTCCAAGTCTTGAGGACGGTCAAAAATGGGGTGTCTACAGTCTTGTGTCCGACACTTGTGCTGGTGCATGCCCAACGTTAGATCTTCATAAATTTAAATTTTAGGATATCAGGATATGCACCCAAAATGGATATGGGTTTGGGGACACTCCTCAAACACACACATATATATTGCATATTGTTTACTATTCTTAGATAACATGTAGTAAATTATTTGGAAATTACATTAAATTGAATGGGATCTAAGGAACATGAGGAATACATAAATAATTTGATGTGTGAGAAACTAGAAATGTTTCTTTACTAGCTAATGTGAGTGTCTTTTCTTCATATATTAGATAAACTTAGAGGATCTGAGTATCTAAATTGGATACGGGTGTTTGACACATATCACACACCATATTTGGCGGACACGGGTATACTAGGGAAAGTAGAAGAGTCCATGTAACATAGGGTGTAATACAATGTTCGATAATTGTTTTGCATTCTTTTGAATGTAATTGGTATGTGAATGATATGTTGATGTTTAAGTTATGAAAAATATTTTAATGTATAAAATGTGTTGTGTTACATATTTTTTATTATCTTTGAATAAATTATTCGTATATATGATATATAATAAATTTGTAAAAACATAAAATTTTAACATGTCCCAAGCATGTTATGTCCTACTTTCTTTTATGAAAATCGACATGTCAACATGTCCATGTTGTGTATGTGCTACTTAGGAATGGCCTTTAGGTTTCCAAACTTAGAAAGCATCTGTGGTACTTCAGCCTTTAAATCTACCAAATTTTGATGGATTTTTATAGTTCTGTCCTGGATCTTCCTCCTTTTGAAATAGGTATGTCTTTATCTTTAATTTCTCTTTGCACTTGCTGAATTTTGCCATTCATCCTTGCATTTTGTCTCGCTGTAGCACTGTTCGCTATCTCCCTAGCTACCCGTTTGTGAATATTCTTTTCAACTTTTGCTCATTCCAGAATTTCAACAATATTCATTTGTTTCATCTAATTCTCCATTCTTGATGCAGTACTCTTAATATTCAGATCTGGTTTCAAATTCTTGTTGTTTGACAATTACCATATCTCTAGATTGTCATTTGCTTACATCCTATTTGTGGCTTTCTTGCAGTTCAAGAAATTTAGGGATTCTTGATTTGAATTCTCCATAGAGAAAGCTCATGTGATACAATAGCCACCTTCGGAGCACCATTCTTACCTTGGATTTTAGGAAATTCAACTTCAAAATTTGATCCAAGCTCACAGGTAGACATTACAAATTAGGATCTGTTGTAATAATTTGCTTGCACCAGAGATTAGGTAGAGAGAAAATTTAGGGTAGAAGCTCTTATTTTCACTTAATTTTTTTTCCAGTAATGCAATAATGTTCCATTTAAGTCTGGACTTCTGAGAATTTTTTAGATAGATGAAATTCTCTCAGCATTCAGAGAGTATGAAATTTTTTGCCAATACATCAATTGTCCGATTGTGAAGCTTTCAAAACCTTAAAAGTAGGATTCTGAGCATTCAATTCTGGCAATTCAGGTTCGAAAAGAGACATAGGATCTCAATCGCCATAGGAATTAGCGAAAGTTTCAGAGAATTGAGGAGCAGAGGATTATTATAGAGAGAGATGTGAGAGAGTATATTGCTGAAGAGATAGCAGTCATAGAGAGAGCATTGAGAGGTGGTCTCTTGAGCATCAGTGGAGATGCATATCCAAGCCTTGGATCTCTGTTATTTTGGATTGTAAATCTATTATTGGCCATTTGAGGGACTCAAATTTGGAGGTGAGCCATGTTTAAACCACTAACTTCCCCCACTTCGTCTTGTTTTTCTTACCAAATTGAACATTATTCATTATGACCCAATTCTTTTTGTGTTGATTGTTGATTGTTGATTGCTTTTATTTTCAGTTGATTGATTTTTACATTCGATTATTAGAGGCATGATTGAATATAAAGGAATTTTCCTCTTTCCCATTTTTGATGGGCTGTTGGCTACTGAACCGATCGATTTGAACCAATATAAATTGGTTCGGCTTGGTAGTTTACTTGCCTCATCAGTTTTGGTGTTGATTTGCAAAAAAAAACCTTCAAGTTTGGTTTGGTAAAAATCTCATACCCCGAGCAAGCCGAATAGTTGGATACATGTTGGACACATGTCCATTTGTGTCTTATTATTTCTTTATCTTTTTTTACATCCAAACACGTTTCAGACACTTTGGAAATACGTGTGTCCATTGTTTAGATACATAAGAAACACATTACAAGTTTGGAAAACATAACTTGAGTTGAGGTCCAATGACAGATGAAAACAATTTAGTTTTATATCTATTATTAATCTCTTTATTACTTTAGGAATTAGTGTCATGTTGTATATATTTTTTAATTATCTTTGAAAGAAATAATCATATTTATGATATATAATAATTGGAATTTGGACTTTATATAGATTGATATATGCATTGAGAGAATATTAAGTAAAGCTTAGTATGGTTATTCATGTCCGATTCTATGAATCTTGTGCATAGAATGAGACAATTCTGGTTAATTTGCCAGTAATATACCAACTATATATATGCATTGATAATAGTTAATTCTTGCTTATTTTTTCAAGTTGGAATTGTTTACAATAATGTTATAAAGGTATTGTTATACGATATGCAATTTATGAAATAATTCAATCATATGAGAGTCATAATTATTTTTTAAAAAAATGAGGGATAAACAAATACCGCATAAGGTATAAACCTAGAAATAAGTCATAACTATTTAAAGGGAGAGCTTTTGTTGTTTAATTATTATCAACTTCCACAATCAGTATTTAAATAGAAAGACTGTGATAGGCATACAATTGGCAATTCTAGATCACCTCAGATTTTTTTTAAGGGGCATTTACACACAAGTCTTAATTTATAAACTTACTAGCAGTTACGGTGTAAATAATATTGGGATTAGAATATAATTGTAATCACAACCCTTTTGTCTTATTATATAGATTATAAATTTAATATAAATACACTTTGATGAGGCAAACAAACCCTTCTGTCAAACTAATAAATAAACAAATACCATTGCATATGAGCCAATATGCAAAAACACTTTGATGAACACTATGATATTGTTTTTTGCACATAAATTGCTTCATACTTACAACATAAATGCTTCACTGAAACAGTGAATAGAACTTACTTGAGAAGATGGGATGCCATCAGCAACTCAAGCTCTCCACCCTATACATAAGGTTTTCAAATTCTTTCCACATACGCATCAAAATCTCCTTCAATGAACCTAAAACCCATGAAGAGAATGAATAAACATTTGCATTCCAATTTAACCATGTGCAATAACACTACCTATACACTTATCAAAAAGCTCACCATTTAGTCTATTTCCGCCTCGTTAAGACTTCATCCACAACCTACAAATCACACAAACTAATGTACTTCAAAAAAAATAAAAATCAAGTTAAAACATACCTACTGTTTTCAATATGTTTGGTGGAGAAAGTCTTGAATTGCAGCAAGGGAAAAGGTTGTACACAACTAAATTATCAATCTCAAGGGAAAAGGTTGATTTAAAGGTTTGATTTGAACTCACCTAAAGAAGCAAGCAGCTAGCAGTTACCAGAATCAAGTGGTCTGCCACGACTCCTTTTGGAAGAAGAGGACGACGAAGAAAAAGAAGGAAAAGGAGGTGAGAAAGAAAAACCTAGTGGTGGTGATGATATAGATGGTAGTCTCAAGTTACCATCTGATTCATACTTTCTTGGCCTCCCTCTCTTCTTCACCAACAAACCACCACCACCAACTACATCATCACCACTTGTAGTGGTGATCTGTAGGCTTCTCTCCATGCTCATGTTCATCACGTCAATAACAAATTGTATTAGTATTAAAATATAAAATAAAAAAAATAGAACAAATAAGTCCTAAATTCAAACTTGGACATCAAATTAAAGGGAAAAAAAAAACCCTGTCATTAACTAATGTACTTCAAAAAAATAAAAATAAAAAAAGCCCACCAACGAATAGGAAAAAAAATATATAAATCAACAACCAAATTAAACTCATCTTGGTAATGAAAAAAGAAACAGAGAATAGCATTCAGACTAAAAAGTAACAAAGAATAACCCTCAATGGTGTATTAAGCATGCAAGGTGATCTTCAACCATATATGTATTAAGCATACTACACTACCAGTTTTCTGATCATTAAACCAAATCTATATAGATAAATTACAATCAACTACCAGTTTTCTGATCATCTACTGTAAGGGAATGTGTTTGATGTTTAACCAAATCTATATAAATTCCAGGGCATACATTATAAAAGGTTAAGGAAGAAATTACAATGCCTTTAATCGAAAATAATTATACTGGGAAAAAAATTACAATGATCATTCTATTTGATCAAAAATAGAACCATCCTGTAGACACCCCATTTTTAACCATCCTCGAGACTTGGACGTCATCGTTTGAACACTCGATGATCGTCCATGCTCGTGTTCGTTTTGAGTTCTCGGAGGTCTCGACTACGCGTCTTGCCTTAAGATCTCTCAAATTGTCTATTTTGTGCTTGGTCATGGACCAAACACTTATGTTTTTGCTTCTAAGGGAAGAAGGTGGCTTGTTTGCCATCCCCTCAATCCACCGGCCATGGCATGAGGCCATCGGCCCCTTTTTCTTGCCACCAGCCAAGAGTGTTGGCCGGTCGGCACTATATTTGGTCGGCCGGCACTTGTGTTGGTCGATCGGCCATTTTTGGTGGCCGAACCCTGTTCATCTGCTTTATGAAGATATTTTATGCTAGCTGATGCTGCTGGCATCCACAATTCACCCCCTCCATACACGTGTATGGAGGGATTTGCTCTTTGCTTGGCTTCTCTTGGAAGCCTTAGAATTTGAACCTCTATAAAGAGGGAGCTCCTCCTCCCTCCTTCAAGGTTCAAAAAATTTGTTCTTGAGAGGATAGATATAGGATTGTATCTATACTTCCTTGTTTAGCCTTGTTTTGTGCTCAAAATAGTAGTATTGTCTTACTATTGTACACAAACACACACTAGAACACCATCCTTGGTTGCTGAGGTGCTAGGAGGTTGATTTTAGTGTTCTTGGGTTGGTTTGAACTCAGAAAACTTGCTGGAGCTTTATTCTTGAAGAGGTTCTACAAGGGTGAGTTCCTTGCTTTAGATACCCCTTTCTTGCTTAAGCTTTTAACCCTTCTTGCTTATTGTTTTGAGCTTAGTTTATAACTGATAAAAGTTCTGATTTTTCTTACTTTAGAACTTTGGTTAAGGTCATTTTGAAGATTGGGGTTGTTTCCCCCCTCCAAGGCCTTGTTAGGCCTTGTTTTAGGCCATCCTTTTTGGCCCTTGTTCTTAGCTTTGCATGACCTCTCTACCACTAAAATCCAGAGGATTTTCAGTGGTGGAGAGGTGGTTTTGGTGTCCCAAATAGGAGAGGGTCACTCCCTCTCCTTGTTGTCTTCAATGCTTACATAAATGGCTTATGTTTGTAGCATGTGTGCTTAGCTTGTTTTAGCTTCATTTCAGTATATATTAGACTTTGTTTTGCCATGATATAGAACTTTTTTGAGTTGGTTTAGACATACCATGCATGCTTTGTATACTTGTCTTGTAATCCCATGATTTGCCTTAACATGCACCATGTTGTAACATGTCTTTTTAGCATGATTTTGGCTTAACTTCATGAAGCTTCTAGCCTTGTTTTAACATGCTTGAGCTCTGTTTTTCATTATTTTGGTCATGCTTGCATTGTTTTGTATAGCTACCATACAATCTAGCTTCTTAGCTTTGGGTGCTTAAGTCACTAGCATGCTTTACTTGGGCCATTTCAGTGATTTGAAATCATTTGTCATGTTATTTCAGTCCATATTTCATGCTTGTATGCTTGCATTTGTCATCCTTTCAATGTCTTGAAGAGTTGGTGTCTTATGCTCCATGATCGGGTCATTGTGCATGCCCCTATGCTTAGGTCATTTAGACGCCATCTAGGTGGGTTTTTGGGTTTGTTTTAACATGCCATAACTCTAATTTTGGTTGTTTAAATCATACCATCTTTGGTTGTACTAGGTGTAGTGTAGCACCCCTTTGTTGGCCTTGCATGCCTCATGTTTTGTGCTCACCTTTCTAGCATGTTTTGGCCACATTCCATGCATGTTCTAGTCTTGTTTAGACCTACCTTGGGACTGTTTTAGGTCCCCTTGGCCCTTTGGGGCTTGCTTCATGTAGCCTTGGTTTGAGTCCCTTGGTTGGTTTCAAGTTTTGGGCTTTATTGCATGCCTTACTTGCATGCTTTGGTTGATTTGGCATCCTCCCTAACATGATTTCAGAGCTTAACATGTTTGCCTAATATCCATGATTGTCTCCTTTTAAGTGTTCTTAAAAGTTGCTCTACTATGCTTAAAGTAATGGACCATTGACATGCATGTTTGTATGTGCATTTGTCCTCATTTCCATTGCATTATGGCCGCTGATTTGGACCTATTTGAGAGCTATCCATGTTGATTTAAGACCATCCCCGCATGTTGTTGCATGCTTGCCTTGTATTTCGTCACGTACTTGTTGCATGTTTGGTAAATTGCATGTTATAGCATGCTTGTTCAATTGTGCCTTGTTGTGTACTTAGTCCATGACATGTAGTTGCATGCTTAAGTTGTAATGCATTTGGCATGCTTTCTCCTTTTTTTAGTTGCTTAACATGTTGTCATATGTTTGCCTCACATGTTGTTGCATGTTCGTCATTGGCATTGTTGTTACATGCCTTGCATGCTTATTTGTTTAGGTTGTATGCCTATTGCATATTGCTTGTTCGCATGCTCATATTGCATTAGCTTGCTTGCATGCCTAGGTTGCATAGCATTAAGCATGCATCACTTGCCTCTTGATCAACCATGATGGAGGTTAGGGCCCCCTTACGTGTTTATGTGCATTCATTGTACATTAATTTGCACACTCGGCTCCTTTGGCCATCATGCATTGAAATGCGTGATTGATGGCCCGAGGGTCGAGAACCATACTCCTTTGAATCTCAAACATGATAAGGAGGGTGGTGGTGCAAACATTGCCTTAAAAAAGCATTGCCATGCTCTGTCTGTCCTCTGCTGCAGCAAAATAGGATTCTGCAAGAAGATATGGCCGGTCGGCCATCTTCAGTGCCGGCCAGCTATGTATTGTTGGTCGAGGTCCCCACAAATGGTCGATGACCAGTTCCTCTTGGCCGGTGGCCTTGAATTTCAGCCGGTGACATCCCACAGTGCTCAGAAGGTGATTCAGAAGCATCCTTGAGACTTGTGCAGTCCTCAGAGGTGCAGAGCAGTGTAAACAAAGGCAACATGTGACATGGCGATGGATTTCCGAGTGAAGCCATCCGAGCACGCATGCATCCCTCTTCCCGAGGCTGTTTTACTGCTTTCATAGCTTAATTAACTTGTTTAATTAGTTAAGTGTTGTGTAATAATTAGTTAACTCGTCAGTTAGTTAATTATTTGCTTTGTATTATTCTTTCGGTCCCTCCGTTGAGAGGGTGAATTGTGTAATAAGTGTGCGTGAGTGTGTGCATGTCTTCCAACCCCTATTTCTTTCTCCCTTTTACTTAACCACTTACGTTGGTTAGTTCTAGGGCACGTTTCAATTAGCATCCTTATGCTATGCATGTTTGCACCATTCATCTATATTGCATGCACCGGGCTCAGCGCATCATACTAACTTCATTGTATTTCAATTCTAAGTTGAATACGTGTATCGAATTGTCGCATCTCACATGCCATTTTAGATTAGCCGAGCCTATTATAGTTGCATTTTTCCTGCGATGCATTAGCCATCTTAACATGGACTTGGATCATACATTTGATTACTAACATGTTCTTTGTTTTGGCTCGGAATACACTGTGAGTGTTTATGCTTTAGCATCTTGCATGTATGTAAGTGTTAACATGAAAGCATGCTTACCATGAGGCTAATTGCTTATGTGATATAACTACCTGAATGCCTGTGGGTGAAGGTTGGATTGCTTGAATTGGAATAATTCATCGAAATCCGTGTTTTAGCCTACTTGCGAGTAACAAAATTCAAAACCATTTCCAAACAAACGGATATGCGATGCTTTGTTCCAAGTTAGGCGATCTAGTCTATACTTGTTTTGCTATGCGCATCGCGTAGTAAAGATTAGCCAATTAACCGGAATAAGAACGCATGTGTTTTCAAAAACTCGATATCATGTTTAGTAGTGGCCGATCTTTGATCGGGCGAGCGGGGGTGCTCATAGTTGACCTTCCCCAATCGTACCCAAGTTCCCGAGCCGAGGCAACTTTGGTGATGACGGACACGTGGCCTTAGGCAACGAGTCAAGGTTTCCTAAATTCCCCCAAAAATAAAATATTTAGGTGGCGACTCTGTATCTGGTAAAGCGGTCCATGTTTGGCACTTCTTTCTTAAAAATCAGTTTTCCAAAACGATTTGCCGGATTTGGACTCTTTGGTGATTTATCGGTCTCGCATTGCACTTTGCGGGATTAGATTCAGAACCGTGACATTTGAGTCCGAACTGTAGTAGCAAAGCTCGAGGGCGCGTCTACAGAGCCAAGTGACAATTTTATCACATCAACATTGCATCACTGGAAAATACAATGTTATCAAATATAATTTTGACAATCAAGAGGGAGGTTTTGACCAAACCCTATATCACTGGAAAATACAATGTTATCTGAAAAAAAATTAACAAACTAAAAAAATTGTGGGAGTTTCACAAACTTAAAAAATTTCACAAACTCAGAAGCTATGGGAGTTTCCACTGAAAGTCAAAAAATTGGATTTGATTATATTATGGAAAATACAATGTTATCTGAAAAAAAAAATTCACAAACTCAAACAATTGTGGAAGTTTCACAAACTCAGAAGCCGTGGGAGTTTACAACAGCTAATAAAAAGACTTGAGGAAATAAATAATTTAATTAGTTAGAATTAGAGGGATTTACCTGTTGCAAAGAATGTAAACAAAGAAAAACTTCAATGGGAACCTCACAAAAATGAAAAGACATGAAGGAAAAAAAGGTAGGTTTTAGACTTCCTTACCTGCATATCTTCAGGCTTATTATCTTCTAAAATATGTGGGATAAAGAGAATTCAATATTTCAGGCTTATGGGATCGATAAAAACCTTCCCTCAGCCCCCAACCAGTTAGTTGAGTTAATTTTTACAATGCCCAAAAAAAAATAATACAATGATCATTCTATTTAATAAAAAAATTGTAACGCCCTCAAAATACAACATAAACCCATCAATATAGACATGCATTGATATATAAACGATCAACATCCTTCTATTCATCAGAGTGTTTCTTTACAAAAGTATTACATGTTGACAACAAAAGTAAACGCCCCATAGGCTTACAACTTTCCAAGCCAACACTTGGTTACAAGAAATGAGTACTAACTCATATACACATTAAGCCCTGGGCTTGAATTTGCACGTAATACATCAAAAGGAAAATGACATCCAAAAAGTCTGACAGCCTCATGCCTCCCAAGCTATGTCCTTAGAGGTGGCATGCTACCTGTACCTGAAATGATGTTCCCATATAGGGTGAGCCACAGCCCAGTAGAAATACACTAAACCAGCCATGAATAATGACTAAAAGATTAGCAGTTGATAGATGGCCAACTTTGATACATCCACTTTTACCACATTACAATTACATGACTTACAAGTCTATGTTACTTTTCGTTTCTTTCCATTCTCAGTAGATAAGCATACTAGCTAAATCAACATATCAACAGATAGGCATACTAGCTAAATCAACATCTCAACAGATAAGCATATTAGTTATATCAACATCTCAACAGATAAGTATACGAACTATATCATACAACCAAAGATAAGCATACAAGCTATATCTGCACTTCTCTAGACAAGCATATGAGCTGTATCTACACTTCTCTAGACAAGCATATGAGCTGTATCTACGGAGTTCATCCCCCATCTCCTCCCAACGCTATCCGGTTTAGAGGTACATCCCCCATCTTCCCCTAAACCGCGGAGTACATCCCCATCTCCTCCTCTACACACAATGCATATAAACACATAGGTTCTATACACAATCAACCAATACATAAAGTTAATGTATTCTAACAACCGTCACGCTCCATGACACATTCCATTGATTAGTTTTCGTTTGCCTAATCATCATGCATTGTCTACAACAATCAAGACTATCCTCCACTGATAGCCCAAAGCAGTTATTTCTAAACAGGAAATAAATGCACAAATGGATAATATATCAACATTTCAATTTGGTGAGCGATAAATAATTCAACTACACCCTTTAATCCCATACATTCCCAATTCCAACATTTCTAATTCAATTCCTCATTTCTCAAATTAATTATTGAAATTAATTTATCAACCAATTAGGGCAAAATCTCATAATTAACAAAACAACCCTAAGGTTCCATTTTCATCCACATTCCTTTATCTATCTCATTTTTCTATGCCAAACTTGCATTTAGGTTTATTATAAACAAAACCCCAACTTTTGTAAAATTACACAAAAGGCCTAAACTTCCTCAAAACTACCCAACAACACCCAACATATCAAAATGCTAAAATTTAAAGACAAAATCCATAAGAAGGAGTAGGATATCCCTACCTCAAAGTTTAAGCTCCAACAAAGAAGATTAAGAAAACGAAAATGCTCCAAATCACAAATTTTTCGGATCAAAAGATAACCCTCGACGATCAACAACTTTTTTGTAAAGGCCAAAGGTGAGGAAATCACTCCTACTAGATCAATATCTAGAGAGAAGGTAGAGCTCTAGAGTGAGAAGCTCAACAATGGTGTTTTTGCAAAAGTAAGAGAGAGAAGAGATGTGAAAAAGTGATTTCAAAAAGTCAAAACACGGAGCTTTAACCCAGTCGCCCCGCTCGAGCGTCCAAACCCCCACTCGAGCGGCACTCACAGACTCCCGCTCGAGCGGCCAATCCCCCGCTCGAGCGGCGGATGCACACTCTCAGAACTTTTGCAGACAGGTCCCCCGCTCGAGCGCCCAACTCCCCGCTCGAGCGTCCAAACCCCCGCTCGAGCGGATAACACTACAGAGGAAATACTGGAAGGGTGATTTTCCCGTTCGAGTGCCAAAACCCCTGCTTGAGCGGAGAAGCTACAACAAGGACCCCGCTCGAGCGTCAAAAGCTCCGCTCGAGCGGACAGGCCAAAATCTGGGCAACTACTTTTGGTTCTAAGTTCAACCAACCTGTAACAAACCTGCCCCACACATCCTATAACTTAAATACAAGGTATGAAAGGATGTAAACAATGTTTAAACAACTGCTAACATCTACGGAACCAAGTCCGGATCACTGTACAACAAGGGGTAAAACCCGGGATCGCTATAACCTCCCCCCCTTAAAGAATTTCGTCCCCGAAATTAAGTGCATGTTTTTTAAAAACAAGTTTTCCTCCATTTTAAACAATGTTATATTACAGCATTCATCAACTCGACCCATTACCAGCTATTCCATCTCTTATCAAGAGGCATTCCACAAAATATATTATAAGTGCATCTTTAACATGCATTCCTCTTCCATTTCCAACATACATGGTTCATAGTTTCATATCATAATCAATATTCATGATACATTTCCATTTCTACTTCATATACTCAATATACGCAATGTTATACAAACTTCCATATCAAGGCAAGTTCTACAATACTTTCACAACCAAAACATTCACAATGTTTTACAACCTAAGACATATTCAATACTCTTTAAGGTTTAATTTTACAACAAAATTTTCAATACATGATTACACATCAACAAACAAGTCCGGATATTTCTCGCGGACTTCCAACTCACGTTCCCAAGTGGCCTCCTCCACTCCGTGATGTTTCCACAAAACCTTCACTAAAGGGATGGTCTTGCCACGCAGGACTTGATCCCGCCTATCCAAGACCCAAACCGGTCTCTCCTCATACGAGGCATCCTCATCTACCTCTAAGTCGGTCCAATCTAACACGTGGGACGGATCTGGCTCATACTTCCGAAGCATACTCACATGAAACACGTCATGCACTCCGGACAACTGCGGCGGCAAAGCCAAGCGATAAGCAACCTCCCCAATCCTCTCAAGAATCTCAAAGGGACCGATAAACCGAGGGGATAACTTCCCTCTCTTCCCAAACCTCATCAAACCTCGCCTAGGTGATATCTTCAGGAAGACATGATCACCTACTTCAAACATCAAGGGCCTCCTCCTACGGTCGGCATAAGATTTCTGACGACTCTGGGCTGTAACAAGCCTCCTACGGATAAGCTCAATTTTCTCCGTCATTTCCCTCACCAATTCCGGACCCAACAAAGGTGCATCACCCACCTCGGCCCAACAAACTGGAGACCTACACGGCCGACCATACAAGCCCTCAAACGGTGCCATACCGATGCTAGACTGAAAATTGTTGTTGTAGGCAAACTCCACCAAGGGCAAGTGCCTCTCCCACGTCCCACTAAAGTCCAGGAGACAACCTCGAAGCATATCCTCAAGGATCTGAATAGTACGCTCGGACTGCCCGTCAGTCTGAGGATGGTAAGCTGTACTAAAGGTCAACTTAGTGCCCAAGGCACTCTGCAAACTCTGCCACAACTTAGCAGTAAAACGAGGGTCTCTATCTGAGATGATCGTCACTGGGACCCCGTGCAATCTCACTATGTCCCGAATGTACAAGTCGGCAAGATGGTCTACCGAATCTCTCACGCGCATAGGAATGAAGTGCGCCGACTTAGTCAATCGGTCTACAACCACCCAAATAGCATCACTACCCCGCTGAGTCCTCGGAAGACCTACAACGAAGTCCATAGTGACATGCTCCCACTTCCACTCGGCAATAGGCAAGGGTTGCAACAAACCCGCTGGCCTCTGATGTTCGGCCTTCACTTGCTGACAAGTAAGGCACTTAGACACGAAAACTGCCACATCTCTTTTCATACCCCGCCACCAAAACTGGCGACTTAAATCCTGATACATCTTAGTACCTCCCGGATGCACCGCAAGGCACGAATGATGAAACTCTCGGAGTACCTCCTCTCGGCAGGACTCCGGCACAAACAAACGATCTCGGTATCTCACACTCAGGTCGGGATACACCGTCAAATCCTTCTCAACCTTCCCACTAGAGATCTTCTCTCGGAGGGATTCTACCTCAAGGTCACCTCTCTGTGCCTCTAACACTCGAGTCACAAGTGTAGGCTGCGCAACAACAGAAAACAAGGCCGCAGCCTCAAAGGATTCGCCCAGAAGCAAATCAAACTCACCAAGTGCCCCCAACATCTCCCATTCCCGGATGGCTATACAAGCTACATCACCTATGGATTTCCTGCTAAGGGCATCGGCCACAACATTGGCCTTCCCCGGATGATAGTGCAACTCAAACTCGTAATCCTCGATAAACTCCATCCACCTCCTCTGCCTCAAATTCAAGTCTTTCGGTGTAAACAGGTATTTCAGACTCTTATGATCCGAGAACACCTCGAATCTCTCACCATAAAGGTAGTGCCTCCAGATTTTCAAGGCAAAGATCACTGCTGCTAACTCTAGGTCATGTGTAGGGTAATTCTTCTCGTGAATTTTCAACTGACGTGAGCCATAAGCTACCACTTTCCCCTCTTGCATCAACACACAACCCAAACCCTCTCATGAGGCATCACAATAAACTGCGTAACCCAACCCTCTCTCCGGAATAATCAAAACTGGAGCGGTGGTCAATCTAACTTTCAGCTCTTGGAACGACTTTTCACAAGTCTCACTCCATACAAATTTGACTCCCTTCCGAGTCAGTCTAGTCAACGGTGAGGCTAACCTGGAGAAATCCTTCACAAACCGACGGTAATACCCAACTAATCCCAGAAAACTACAGATCTCAAACACACTCGTAGGCTGTGCCCAATCTTGCACTGCCTCAGTCTTGGATGTATCAACAGACACCCCTTCCCCGGAAACCACATGGCCTAAGAACTTGACTTCTCCCAGCCAGAACTCACACTTCCCAAACTTGGCATACAGCCTATGGATTCTAAGCAACTCAAGCACCACTCTCAAGTGTGCCTCATGCTCCTCCTCTGAATGTGAATAAATCAGAATGTCGTCCACAAAAACGACTACAAAACGATCCAAGAATTCCCGGAAGATCCGGTTCATCAAGTCCATAAAGACTGCCGGTGCATTGGTAAGCCCAAATGGCATTACCAGAAACTCATAATGGCCATACCGCATACGGAATGCCGTCTTCGGAATGTCTTCCTCCCTGACCCTCAACTGGTGGTGACCCGATCTCAAGTCTATCTTAGAGAAACAACGAGAACCCTTCAACTGGTCAAACAAATCATCTATACGGGGCATAGGGTACTTATTTTTAACCGTAGCCCGATTCAACTTCCGGTAGTCGATACACAATCTCAAGGCACCATCTTTCTTTTTAGCAAAGAGGGCTAGTGCTCCCCACGGCGAAACACTAGGGCGAATAAAGCCCTTATCTAGCAATTCCTGGAGTTGAACTTTCAACTCAACCAACTCTGCTGGGGCAAAACGGTAAGGTGCCATAGAAATCGGCGCCGTGCCGGGCACTAAATCAATAGAGAACTCAATCTCTCGATGAGGTGGCAAATCAACAAGGTCCTCGGGAAAAACATCCGAATACTCACAAACCACCCTCGGCAACATAATCTGGGTCTCATCACATTCACCACTCTTAAAGCCAGCAAGTAGACCACTAAGTTCACCCCGCCCTCGCGGATCATACACCGGTGGCAACACACTACCAACCCGGTCCCCCAAGAAATGGAAACACTCCCCACTCACGGTACAACAAGTGACCCTCTGGCGGTAGCAATCAATAACTGCCCGGTATGACGATAACCAGTCCATACCTAAAATAACATCAAAGCCCTTCATGGGCATAACTACGAAAGGAAACGGAAGCCTATGATCGGCGACCTCTATATCACAACCTCTACATCCGTGTTTCAAAACCAACTCACCCCCAACAGGTGACACAACACAAATAGGAGATGCTAATAGTGCTAACTCCAACTCCAACACAGATGCAAATGCAGCAGATACAAAAGAATGAGATGCACCCGTATCAATCAACACGCTAGCAACCGAGTTGCAAAACAGAAAGGTACCTCTCACTACTGATGGAGCCGGTACTAGGTCCTGCGCGGTAACAGCATACACGCGCCCTGTAGGCCCCTGATCCACCTGCTCACCTCTAGGAGCATACGACTGCTGCACAGTCTGGGATGACGAAGCTCCCGAATTGGCCCTCGAGGCCTGCACAGACTGAACTGGCTGATAACTCTGCGTCTGCCTAGAACCAGACGCTCCTGAAGTGGCACTCAACTGTGGGCAAAACCTCTTCAGGTGCCCAGGCTGTCCACACTGATAACAGGACAAGGGCTGGCCCCTGCCCAAACTCTGACCCTGAGGTCTAGCTGAAGAAGAAGCAGCTCGCTGACCTCCACCCCTCTGTGGGCAAACCGAAGCCTTGTGGCCCAACTGACCACACTTGTAACAGGTGAACTCTCCCTAATTGCCTCTCCCCGAGCCTGCACTCGGCACTGGAAAGGTCGATCTAGCCACACCACCCTGAGACTGCAGAGGGTTATAACCTCTCTGTCTCCTGCCATCACCCTGGCCATCTTGGCTCCTCTTGGAACCTCTATTCTTCTCCTCATCCTCCTCCTGCATCAAGAGCTCCATAGGAGCTACAGCATCCACCAGATGTCTATACTCTGGAATAAAAGATCCACCAACCCTCAACTTGAGGCCACGCCTCAACTTTCGTTCAAACTCATAGCAACGGCGTTCCTCGGACGCCACGAGTTCAGGTGCAAACCTGGACAAGCTAGTAAATGTAGCCTCAAACTCGGCCACAGACAAACCCTGCTGGTTAAGCCGACAAAACTGATCCCTCAGCTTCTCCCTAGCAGCTGAAGATAAAAACCTCTCCTGGAAAGCATCTACAAAAGCCTCCCATGCACCACCAACACGAACCTTCTCGTACTTCCACCATTGACCCGCATCTCCCTTCAGCTGGAAGGATGCCAAGGTCACTTTCAGTGTCCCGTCCTCGATGCCAAGCATCTCGAACGTCTTACTCATTTGTTCCAACCACTCGTCTGCCTTCAGTGGTTCCTTAGGATCCCCAATAAACTCGTCCGGATTAAATCGGAAGAACTCCCTCTTCAAGAAAGAAGGTCCTGCCTCAGCAACCTGATTCCCTGCTCTGAGAATACCCAAAGCTCCTACTATCTCTCGGGCCAAAGCACTCATAGCTTGCTGACCCGCTGGCTCGGCCACATTGGCCTGACCAACTCCCTCCTGCACTGCCGGGATCTCATCCAGCATGGGCACTTCCTGCCTCCTAGGCCTACCACGCCTACCACCTCTTCCTCGTCCTGACATCCTAATAAAGGAAACGAAGAACATTAGAACATTCATAAATGTGCCAAAACTAAACACTCGCGTCCTAATGCATTGACAACTATAATTCACTCCACGTAAGCACATAAACACATAAGCACTTACGAATTTCATTTCCGGATAATGATAGTCCCGAGGCGTTACTAGAGTTCCGGTTAGAAACAGCATTGATCAAGTGCTTTTCCAACAAGACTCACAGAAACCCAAGGATCCAATCAACATCCTAGAAATTAAATCCCATACCCACATAGTCACATAAGTACGTTATCAATTTAAACACATAGCATATGACTCGACACCTAAGTCTCTATCAAGCGAGACAAACCCATTGTGATCCTAATCACTTCCCACGTACCCAAAGTATTCGAACCCGGTACGCTCTGATACCAAGTTGTAACGCCCTCAAAATACAACATAAACCCATCAATATAGACATGCATTGATATATAAACGATCAACATCCTTCTATTCATCAGAGTGTTTCTTTACAAAAGTATTACATGTTGACAACAAAAGTAAACGCCCCATGGGCTTACAACTTTTCAAGCTAACACTTGGTTACAAGAAATGAGTACTAACTCATACATACATTAAGCCCTGGGCTTGAATTTGCATGTAATACATCAAAAGGAAAATGACATCCAAAAAGTCTGACAGCCTCAAGCCTCCCAAGTTATGTCCTTGGAGGTGGCATGCTACCGGTACCTGAAAATGATGTTCCCATTTAGGGTGAGCCACAGCCCAGTAGAAATACACTAAACCAGCCATGAATAATGACTAAGAGATTAGCAGTTGATAGATGGCTAACTTTGATACATCCACTTTTACCACATTACAATTACATGACTTACAAGTCTATGTTACTTTTCGTTTCTTTCCATTCTCAATAGATAAGCATACTAGCTAAATCAACATATCAACAGATAGGCATACTAGCTAAATCAACATCTCAACAGATAAGCATATTAGTTATATCAACATCTCAACAGATAAGTATAAGAACTATATCATACAACCAAAGATAAGCATATAAGCTATATCTGCACTTCTCTAGACAAGCATATGAGCTGTATCTACGGAGTTCATCCCCCATCTCCTCCCAACGCTATCCGGTTTAGAGATACATCCCCCATCTTCCCCTAAACCACGGAGTACATCCCCATCTCCTCCTCTACACACAATGCATATAAACACATAGGTTCTATACACAATCAACCAATACATAAAGTTAATGTATTCTAACAACCGTCATGCTCCATGACACATTCCATTGATTAGTTTTCGTTTGCCTAATCATCATGCATTGTCTACAACAATCAAGACTATCCTCCACCGATAGCCCAAAGCAGTTATTTCTAAACAGGAAATAAATGCACAAATGGATAATATATCAACATTTCAATTTGGTGAGCGATAAATAATTCAACTACACCCTTTAATCCCATACATTCCCAATTCCAACATTTCTAATTCAATTCCTCATTTCTCAAATTAATTATTCAAATTAATTTATCAACCAATTAGGGCAAAATCTCATAATTAACAAAACAACCCTAAGGTTCCATTTTCATCCACATTCCTTTATCTATCTCATTTTTCTATGCCAAACTTGCATTTAGGTTTATTATAAACAAAACCCCAACTTTTGTAAAATTACACAAAAGGCCCAAACTTCCTCAAAACTACCCAACAACACCCGACATATCAAAATGCTAAAATTTAAAGACAAAATCCATAAGAAGGAGTAGGATATCCCTACCTCAAAGTTTGAGCTCCAACAAAGAAGATGAAGAAAACGAAAATGCTCCAAATCACAAATTTTTCGGATCAAAAGGTAGCCCTCAACGATCAACAACTTTTTTGTAAAGGCCAAAGGTGAGGAAATCACTCCTACTAGATCAATACCTAGAGAGAAGGTAGAGCTCTAGAGTGAGAAGCTCAACAATGGTGTTTTTGGAAAAGTAAGAGAGAGAAGAGATGTGAAAAAGTGATTTCAAAAAGTCAAAACACGGAGCTTTAACCCAGTCGCCCCGCTCGAGCGTCCAAACCCCCGCTCGAGCAGCACTCACAGACTCCCACTCGAGCGGCCAATCCCCCGCTCGAGCGGCGGATGCACACTCTCAGAACTTTTGCAGACAGGTCCCCCGCTCGAGCGCCCAACTCCCCGCTCGAGCGTCACACACAAACTCCCGCTCGAGCGTCCAAACCCCTGCTCGAGCGGATAACACTGCAGAGGAAATATTGGAAGGGTGATTTTCCCGCTCGAGCGCCAAAACCCCCGCTCGAGCGGAGAAGCTACAACAAGGACCCCGCTCGAGCGTCAAAAGCTCCGCTCGAGCGGACAGGCCAAAATCTGGGCAACTACTTTTGATTCTAAGTTCAACCAACCTGTAACAAACCTGCCCCACACATCCTATAACTTAAATACAAGGTATGAAAGGATGTAAACAATGTTTAAACAACTGCTAACATCTACGGAACCAAGTCCGGATCACTGTACAACAAGGGATAAAACCTGGGATCGCTATAAAAATAGAACCAGCCAAGTGACAATTTTATCACATCAACACTGCATCACTAGAAAATACAATGTTATCAGATATAATTTTTACAATGCCCTCAAGTGGGAGGTTTTGACCAAACCTTGTTTTTTTTGAAAAAAAAATTCACAAACTCAAAAGCTGTGGGAGTTTCCAGTGAACTAAAATGTATTAGATTGATTTTAAAAAAACCTAAATGACCCGTAAACAAAACCCTAAAAAAACCTGTTCGTTTATAACAATCACAGCCCGATAGAGAGAGAAGGGGAGAGGCAACAACACTGAAAGGGGAAAAAGACTGAAACCAAACCCATTTGATACATATACTAAGTTTCCATTACAATCTAAACCCAATAGATTCTAAAAAAAATATGAATGGACACATTACAGAATAAAGCCCATTTGCTATGAAAATACATATGCATATACTAAGTTTCCATTACAAATATTTTTCCATTTAAAAAAATCAAACTTTGAATACAAAATTAAAAATAAAAAAAAATAGAGTAGGGAAATCGTAAAAAAAAAAAAAAAAAAATCAACCCAATAGAACAAACACCCAACAGATTCTAAGTTTGAATGCTTTTCTATACATGTACTAAGTTTCCATTACAATCTGAACCCAACAAATTCTAGGTTTCATTAGCAATCAAATACTTTTCCATTACAAATACTTTTCCATTTTAAAAAATCAAACTTTGAATACAAAATATTAAAAAATAAAAAAACAAAGCAGGGAAATCGTAAAAAAAAAAAAAAAAAAAAAAAAAAAAAAACCCAATGGAACAAACACCCAATAGATTCTAAGTTTGAATGCTTTTCCATTTACAAATACTTTTCTATTTAAATATTAAACCAAAAAAAACTAACCTGGATATTGGTATTTTCCTGGAAATTAGGCAAGAAAGTCAGTTAGAAGCTTCCTATCAATTAAACAATCAATCAACAAAAATAAAAACACATATCTGAGATGAGTGAAACAAAAACCAAAAAAAAAACTGACCTGGAAAGAAAGAATGCATGAAAACAACCCAAACATCCAAGAATGAGAGAACCCATCAGATTCTAAGTTTGGAAGAAAAAAAAATACTTTCCATTTACAAATACTTTTCCATTTAAAAAAATAGAGCAGATTGTTTAAATACAAAATAAAAATAGAACAGATTGTTTGAATACAAAATAAGAACCTAACGGATTCTAAGTTTGGAAAAAAAATACTTTCCATTTACAAATACTTTTCCATTTATAAAAATAGAGCAGCCTAACATAATTTAAGTTTGGAAAAAAATACTTTCCATATACAAAATAAAAATATAGCAGATTGTTTGAATACAAAATAAAGCAAATTGTAAAAATAGAGCAGATTGTTTGAATACAAAATAAAAAAATCAAACTTTGAATACATACTTTGAATACAAAAAATCAAACTTTGAACACAACAGCAAATTGTTTTGGGTCGAAAACAGAGCAGGGAAAATCGGGGAGGGGGAAAAAATTAAATCTGAATGTCACCAGGGAAAAAACACTAGACTGGATTTTGGCATAGGCAAATGCGAGAGGAAGGCTTGCAAGTGTGATTATCAGAATCCCTTGAAGCCACTGAAACAATTAAAAAACAAAAACAAAACAAAAGCATATCGATTATAAGGACCTTGAAGCCACCAAAACAATTTAAAATCAGGAACAAAGACAGAAGAGAAGGGGAGACAGAAATCAAGGGCTGCAGAACCTTGCGAGCCGAGGTCGAGATGCAGAAATCGAGGGCTGGAGAAATGGAGAGCAACGTCGGGAAGATGGAGCCAAGTGTGAGAGGAGCGACCCAAGAGAAAGGGTATGAAAGAAAAAGAATAGAGAGATAGAGTGAGAGAGAGAAACAGAGAGAAGGAGAGGAAGAGAGAGATAAAGAGGAAATGGGAGGAGACGTGGGTGAGAACAGAGAGGGAGAGAGATAAAGATAGAATTGAGAGGAGACGTGGGTAGGTGTGAGAAGCCTAATGTTTGGGCAGGAAGTAAATATATCTGGACCATTGATATATATTTAGGATTGGTATAGACCATTGATTCAAAATGTATCTCTGATACATTTTATATATTTTCAAAAACCTTCTTCCCATATTATATAGATATTCCATTAAGTCCTAACTAAAATTTTGTTGACCTTCAAGTCCCATTAGTCTAAGTTGCCCTTTCAAACAATGATTGTTTATCATTTATGATTATCTACAAAAAAAAAAAAAAAATGATTATTTGACATTTATTTTGATTTTAAAAACTTTAAAACATCAACTTTTAAATTGAAAAAACTAAAAAAAATTATGTGCAAAAAATAAATAAATAATTTTTTTTGAAAAAATTGAATTATTTTTTTGTGCAAAACTGAAAATTTTGTGTTTATAAAAGACCTTCATGATGGAACATTGATATGCAAAACTAAAAAGAAAAAAAAAACTTTAAAAATGAAAAAATTGATAATGTTATCAGTTTTAAAACTAGAAATGTGACACTCCACATTTTTGAAACATCAAGGGAAATTAAATAAACAAAAATGACTTAATAAATCAAAAAGTTGATATCTTAATAGGACATTCCAATTCTCGTACATAACCAAAGGTTCAAACAACATTAATTAAATAAAAACTTAAAATTATCCAAAGGTTCAAATGAAATTATAAAGTGCTTAATAGTTAATACATAAGATAATAAAATTTATTCAGCTCTAGTCATGGTTTCAAGGCAGCCAAGACTCTACATTAGAGTCAACTCCATTTCAGCTTCAATTATTTCCTCGCCAAAACCTGGCATAAAATGCCAGGGCAACAAAACACATACCACGAGTTTCATAATACAGTAACAAAACACAACAAACTTACCTTTCTATTTAAGAGAAAAATAATGAGATTATAAGAATGAGATAACAATATAATTGTAAATATAAATTACAATATTAAAATAATTTCAATAATTTTAATAAATTAGGTGACGCTCAAAATCTCACCAAAGAGATTTAACTTACCAACCACTAAGCCATGGCCACGGTTAATTTGAAACCCCCACTGGTCAAATATTCAAGAGTTACCAATCATAACTACCAGGGATGTCCACGTCCGAAGTTATATACCCAAGTAGTGACATCCATGGTCTGTCCCAAGGAAACGGTCTGCTAAGGGTACGTAACCTCTCTGTGTACCACCTGCACATCCATACTTATTCCAAAATCGAATATTGAAAAAGGTTCAAATAAGTCTCGTGCCATCTTAGGGTTTCGCGATACAATTCACATAAGAATTCTCAAAACCAAGCTCACACTAAACAACCGGTATTAACCGTCAACCATTAATTTCGTACACTCTTTAAAACCAAGACTCACCCTGAACAACCGGTATTAACCGTCAACCGTTAATTTCATACACTTCATTGATCATTTTAATTAATTTTTATACTAATCACTAATAATTACAAATTAGATCACGATCAATATTATACCATTTCAATACAATTTTTAACATAAAATATCAACACATACGTTCTATAATAATCCATCAATGTTTATAAATTATTGTGAATAGTTTAATCAAGCAATGGTGTGAAACAATAAATTTAAAAACTAAAATAAATCACAACATATGCATGCATGGACTACTAATTTACAAGATTCAATTAAATAGACTAGCACAAAACTTATTTTTAGTCCTAATAAATAATTGAAGTAATAATCTTGATTCTTTATCATTTTGTCCAAAATTTTCATAACATAATTTTCGTAGTTAAAATTATAAATAAATTATTTATACAATTCTAAAATTCATGTAATTATATGGGATATTTAACAAACATGTTATGGTCATTTCTCGGAAAGAATTTCCCAAAAATAAGTTATAAATAATTACGTAAAATTTCAAGACACAGATTCGTCATATTTTTTTAAAATAATTCCACACTTAAATTTATAAATCAGTTCCATAATCTAAAAATTAATTATGAAACTAGAATTCCCAAATTTCATTTCTTATTTAGAAAATACCAAATTTGGTTTAATATAGGATTTTTAATGATTTTTCAAATATGCAGTAAAATCTTTCTACAGTTTCAAATTTAATTAAAATTTTGTATAAATTTGTACAAAACTAGAATAATCATGACAAAAATTTATGGATGAACTAGACTTTATTCTTAACAACTTTGTAGAGAAATTATCTCAAAATTTTAAGCATAAACTTGTCTAAAAATTCGTACAAGTTTTGGGAAGTTTTAAGAGTCATATAATCAAATCAAATCAAATCTTCAATCATCTCTTTAATGGCACAAACTACACGAGCAAGTCTAATTCCAAAATTATACCATGATTTTAAGGCTACTAATAGAAAAATAATCTTCAAATATTTAATATACAAATCACAATTTACATACAACTATAAATAAGATTTTATCTAAAATTTTAGCTATTTTAACATAAGGACATACAAATTTGAAAATTTAACAATTAAAAAGAATAAGAGTGTTGAGAGGGTTTTCTTACTATGTTAGGTTGTCAACATTTATCGTCCGATTTTGATTTATGATTCTAATCGTAAGATATGACCGTCCTGGCTCCATGATCTTCTTGTTGAAATTTCACATCAATCAGACACAATCTCAGCGTTGATCTTCTATTTGATTTTGTCAGAACTTTTAGTTGTCGATCATCATCTTAGATACATAATTTGCAAGATCTAAACCCAAAAATAAATTTTACACGTCAAAAAACCTAAGGGTGGTCATCCCCAAAGTCATAGAACCACTCGATTAACCCAAATGTGCTAGGATGCACCGTAGCTCCATGAGCTAAGAAATGCTGGATAAAATTCAATTCATCTTCACCCCATAGCCGCAGCATGCCCAAACACAAAGACCCAGAAATTTAGTTTCAAATCCACCAGTTCAAATACTTGTATCTTCTTCGTTGTAACTCCGTTTTGCCTTGTCCTTATGTCATTGGATTTACCTCACAACCTAGTTTTTGTTTCACTCCTCACACGCCTCGTTCCGTCTCTTTTTGCATGCCATTAGATCTCTAAAATTTGACCAAAAATATTATTTTTCCTCCCCGTCTAGAACTTTTCTTTGAACCATCTTTCGGACTCCATAACTTTCTTGATTCTTAATGGTTTTATTCCATTCTTTCGCCAATCTCTTCAACTTACTTCGTACTTCATCTTACATGACCTAGTTTTCTCACTTCTTCCCGGAATTGATGGTTTTGGCATGACAAAAGTAACCCGAAAACCAACTTTTAAAATTCAAAATAAACTTCTAACTTCTTTTTCTTTCTCCTCCATCTTCCTTTTTCTCCTCTTTCTTCACCTACAACACATTGTGAATGGTGGTTCTAGATGATAATGGAATTAGGTGATGGTGGTGGTGGTGGCGGTTCGATGGTGCGACGATGGTGGAGAAGTTCGCTGGTTGGTGGTTCAGGTGGTGATTATTGGTTAAGGCAATGGCTATAGAGGTCGAGAGGAGAAGGATGAATAGAGATAAAGAAGGAGAAAGAGAGTTTTGAGAATGAGATGTGAAGAGAAAGAGAGAAAACCGAGAGAGAGAGAGAGAGAGAGAGAGAGAGAGAGAGAGAGAAGAAACTGGAAGAGAAGCAAAAGATGAAGAAATGCGATGAAAAGTTAGGCTCAATTTATGGTTAAAATGAGGAAGAGTGAAAGAAGATACAAAAAAATGAAAAGAAATTTTAAAAAAAAAAGGAAAAAAAAGAAATTGAACAACTGGTGGTATGGCATCATGTCCACCACGACCATGTTTTGTTTTGATATAGACAATGATAACCGAGAGGGGGGTGCACGTGGAAGGTGGGAGGCAAGAAAACATGGAGAGCAAACTCATGGTTTTTTATTAGGTTTTAGTATATAAAATGTTACGTTTTAATGTAATTTGGTTCGAAAACAATATATAGAAAAATATAATGAAAATATCATAAGGTTCTGAAATTAATATTGAGTAATAATATGAAATTAAAAATATTTTATTTTAGTTTATTTTGAATAAATTTTCACTATAAAATATACAGATTATTAAATTCAAAAATATTGTGAATAATTATAAAAAAATTAAAATATATATTATTTTTATTATATAAAAATACAGTATTTTACAGGAAAAAACTGTTAATGTTCTCGATTTTATTAAATAGTTGAATCAAAACCATAAATAAAAGGACAAAAACGTTTAATCTCATATTCTGTTTTTTTTTATCAGTTAGTGAAACAATTATCTGGAACATTACTATGCAAAATTGATAATGTTCTTAGTTTTAAAAATTGAGAAAAACTGAAAATATTCTCAGTTTTACTAAATAGGACTTACTGGTTCAAAAAATCTTAAATAGGACCTGACCTATCATAACATTTGTAAATAAAACTTTTAAATAATTAACTCTTTTTTTGATAAGTTAAGTTTTGTTCTTCAAATTTTAATGAAAACTCAAACAAATTTGTCCTTAGTGGGAGCACCTTAGTTACACTCAACAACATTAAGTTAGTTATTTTGTTTGATTCAAATTTCAAAATGTCATAAATTTTGATTGCATATATTCTTTTTAAATAAAAATAAAAATTTTAAAATATACTTATCGTGATATAAAATCAAAATGTATTATGAAATTATGCATATAAAAAAAATAATAAATTCAGCAGTTTTTGAATTAAATTTCTTAGTCTTCTAAACTGTGAAATTTCAAATGTAATAGTTATTCAAACAGAAAAATTGTAAAATTATATATTGTTCTTGTGTTTGAGTAACTACAAAATTTCACAATTTTTTAATAGAATCTATGATTTTTTTAGAAATTGAGAATTTTGAAAATTACAATATTTATCTATTTTTGTGTTTGTAAAAATACAAATTTTTGTTCTTTTTTTTTTTTTTTTTTTTGGTGCTTAAATTGTGAAATTTCACCGTTTCTATATAAAAAATTGTGAAAAAGTATGCAATTGAAAATTTTCTATTTTTTTTTTTCAAAATTTTATATTGAACATAACTTTGATAAATATTCTTGAATAGGTTTCAAAATTATAAAATTTATGAAGAACAAATGTTATAAAATTTTGAAACAAAAGAAATAATTATGTAAAACATTATCTACGTTCTTTTAAGTTTATGTGTGTATTTCACATTTTTATAAGATTAGAGTGTTTCGATCAAACCGTGACGCACGAAATTTGTTGAGCAATTTTTTTTTTTTTTTTTTTTTTTTGGGTTTAGCTTAGTAAACTATAGTTTGATAATATAGGAGTTCAATCTGCTAATGACTCATAACATTTAATGAGCTAATAATTCTTTTGTGTAATATATATTCTACTAATACTATACTTTCATGTTGTGGGAGTTGTAAAACAGTAAGTCTAGGTATCACGGAAATTATTTTATAAAATCTATCTCAAAACTTTGCTGATCAACTGACTCTATTGGTCCTGGGTTGTATCGATCAGTGGTCAATTGATCATAACACAATTTGGTGTCAAATTTAATGATTTTAACATTGTTAGTTATCTCGTTCAGAAAAAACATTGGTTATAAAAAATAAATAAGTAAATACTTTTATTTCCTTGGAACAATTGGTGAAAAATTCAAATTTTTTGGTATTTATTGCATTAGATTTAAGAATTATTTTATTTTGATGATAAGACATAATTAATAAAATTATTTAGTGAGAACGACTAATAATTATTTTGAAGGACTTTTTTTACATTATTTTTACTCTAGTACCGCCAGACTATTGGATCACGGTTAAAAAAATCACTAGAAATGGTTGACGACAACAGTCGACAGTAGTGGTGGTGATGATATGAACAGATGGGCATTGTGGACAAATAGAAAATAAAATGTAAAAAAATAAGTGATGTAAATAGATAAGTGAATAATAAATAAATATACAAATAAATATAATATAACATTTTAAATTATTATTGTTCGTTTGTTTCTAAAAGAATAGACCTTGAGATTATTAATCAAAAAAAGTTTAAAATGAAATTAATGGAAAATTTTACTATACATGCCCCTTGGAAGGGTGTACATATTGTACATCCTTAGTCATTTTCCTTTTCAATTATGACAAGATTTTAGTTATGATTCATGAAATTTTTTATTATGTCTCATGTGGTGCTTAGTTATAACTTCTTTTCTTCTTTTTTTTTCTAGTTATGACTCAAAAAGTATGAAATTATATCATTTTCTTCTTTAATTATAAGTTACATATGTACACACTCTAAAGATGTGTACTGTAGTCTCTTCCATAATTTAAAAAAAAAAAATTAAATATCTTATTTCTTGAATTGATTGATTACAGTGTATATGCATAATTATACAAGATGAATGTAACTGCTATTTCACTATAGTTATATTTAACTAAACCACAACCAATCTATCTAACTCTCATTAATCCATAACTACCTAACTAATTCAGTTAAGTTGAGCTAGAGCTTGTGCTAAATTCTGGAGCTGAGCTGAGCTGAATATATGTGGCTGTTGTGACTCAACTCTGTGACTGTGGCTTAGCTTTTCTTTGCTTTGGCTGCTTTGGATGAGCTCCTTATCATGGCCCCGCATGTTGATGGGAGAGTGCGTTATAGCGATCCTGGTTCTTCCTCCTTTGATTGTTGTATCCGGACTTAGGTTTCGTGGAGTTGGTTGTTGTATATGTCTTGTTGTCACCCTTTAATTCCATATATTTGGGTTTTAGGATATGTTGGGCGTGTTTCGAACAGGTTGGTTGAGCCTTGGTTCCATTTCTTATTGCCTAGTTTTTTGGTGGTCCGCTCGAGCAGATCCATTCGCGCTCGAGCGAAGTTTGCACACTTCCAGCATTTTGTGCCTCTGCAAAAGTACTACAGGTTTGTTTTTCACACTCAAGCGGAGTTCCTTACGCCCGAGCGGGTCGCGCTCGAGCAGGTGTTCAATGTCTGTAAAAGTACTGGAAGAGGGTAATCTACGCTCGAGCGAGTTTCCCTTTGCGCTCGAGCAGGTGTGTTTTGCAGTTGTGTCTTGGCGCTCGAGCGGGTCCAGTTTTTGTGCTTGACGCTCGAGCGTCCTATTCTCCGCTCGAGCGGACTAGTCGTATATCAGATGGCAGCTGGGTGATTTTAAATCACTTTTCACACTTTCTTTCGCTCTCTTACTTTTCAAAACCTCCATTGGAGAGCACCTAACTCTAAAACTTCAACTTCTCTCTAGGGTTTGATCTAGTTTGAGTGATCCACCCCCTTAGTGTCTTTGTAAGAAGTGTAGAGCTTGGCTTGGGCTACCTATCAATCCGAAAATCTTGGGATTTGGAGCACTTTCGATTTTCTTCACCTTCTCCTTTGAGCTCCGACTTTGAGGTAGGGATAACTACTCACATTTATGGTCTTTGACATAAACTTGTTGTCATTTTGATGTAATGTTGAAGTTGGGTAATTGTGGGTGTTAGGGTTTCAAACATGAAAAAGAGGGGTTTTGGTTCTTTTGGCCAATATATGTGTATTTGGGCCCTAAAATGAGATTGTGGGTGTTTAATGTTAATATTTGGACATTTGGGTCAATATTGGAAAAAGGGGGGAAATACCACATTTGGGTTTTATTGGGTCATTTGTGTAATTAATGACTTTTATTGTGAAATAATGAAATTTGGGTTTTATTGGATGTTGATTGGATCCTTGGGTTTCTGTGAGTCCTGTTGGAAAAGCACTTGATCAATGCTGTTTCTAACCAGAACTCTAGTAACGCCTTGGGACTATCATTATCCGGAAATGAAATTTGTAAGTGCATATGTGATTATGTGCTTACGTGGAACGAATTACAGTTGTCCATGTATTAGGACGTGAGTGTTATAGCTTCGGCACATTTGTGAATGTGCTAATGTTCCTGTTACCTTTATTAGGATGTCAGGACGAGGACGTGGTGGTAGGCGAGGTAGGCCTAGGAGACAGGAGATGCCTATACCGGATGAGATTCCGGTGCAGCAGGAAGGAGTTGGTCAGGCCAATATAGCCGAGCCAGTAGGACAACAGGCCATGGGCGCCTTCGCCCGTGAGATAGTAGGAGCTTTGAGGGAATCTATGGGCATTCTCAGGGCTGAGAATCAAGCCTAGGCCCATGCAGTTGAGGCAGGGCCTTCCTTTCTGAAGAGGGAGTTCTTCCGGTCTAATCCGAACGAGTTTGTTGGCGATCCCAAAGAGCCACTGAAGGCTGATGAGTGGCTTGAGCAGATGACGAAGACGTTTGAGATGCTTGGCATCGAAGACGGGGCTTTGAAGGTGACCTTGGCGTCTTTCCAATTGAAGGGAGATGCGGGTCAGTGGTGGAAGTTCATGAGGGGTCATGTTGGTGATACATGGGAGGCCTTTGTAGATGCTTTCTAGGAGAAGTTTCTATCTCCAGCTGTCAGGGAGAGGTTGAGGGATCAGTTCTGCCAGCTTAAGCAGCTGAGTATGCCAGTGGCCGAGTTTGAGGCCGCATTTACCAGTTTATCCAGGTTCGCACCTGAGCTTGTGGCGTCCGAAGAATGCCGTTGCATTGAGTTCGAGAGGAAGTTGAGACATGGACTCAAGACCAGGGTTGGGGGATCTATGACCCGGGAGTATGGGCGCCTTGTGGATGCCGCGGCCCATATGGAAATCATGATGCAGGAGGAGGAGGAAAGGATGAGGGGCTCCAAGAGGAGTCAGCATGGCCAGGGGGATGGTAGGAGGCAGAGGGGTTCTAACCCTAAACAGTCCCAAGGAGCTTTTGCTAGATCGACCTTTCCAGTGCCGAGTGCAGGTTCTGGGAGAGGCAGACAGGGAAACATTACTTGTTACAAATGTGGTCAACTGGGCCACAAGTCTCCAGTTTGCCCGCAGAAGGGCGGAAGGCGGAGAGCAGCTTCACCTTCGGCTCGTCCTTAGAGCCAGAGTCAGGGCAGAGGCCAGCCGCTCTCTTGTTACTAGTGTGGTCAGGCAGGGCACCTGAAGAGGTATTGCCCGCAGTTGGGTGGCACATCTAGTGCGTTTAGTTCGAGGCAGACGCAGAGTTTACAGCCAGCATAGTCAGTTCAGGCCTCAAGGGCCAATCAGGGGGCTTCATCGTCTCAGTTTGTGCAACAGTCGTTGCTCCGAGAGGTGTGCAGGTAGACCAGAGACCTTTAGGGCACGTGTATGCTGTTACCGCGCAGGATCTTGCATCGGCTCCATCTATTGTGAGAGGTACTTTTTGTTTTGCAACTCGGTTGCCAACGTGTTGATTGATACGGGTGCATCTCATTCCTTTATATCTGCTGCATTTGCATTTGTTTTGGGATTGGAGTTGGCACAGTTAGCATCTCCTATATGTGTTGTATCACCTGTTGAGGGTGAATTAATTTTGAAACAGGGGTGTCGGGGCTGTGATATAGAGGTCACCGACTGCCGGCTTCCATTTTCTTTTGTAGTTATGGCTATGTCAGGTTTTGATGTGATTTTGGGTATGGACTGGCTATCGTCATACCGGGCTGTTATTGATTGTTACCGCCAGAGGGTCACTGTATGTACCTTGAGCGGGGATTGTTTTCATTTCTTGGGGGATCGGGTTGGTAGAGTGTTACCACCGGTGTATGATCCGCGAGGGCGAAGTGAGCTTAGTGGTCTTCTCGCTAGCTTTATGAGTAGTGAATGTGATAAGACCGGGGTTGAGTTGCCGTGGGTGGTTTGCGAGTATTCGGATGTTTTTCCCGAGGACCTTGTTAGTTTGCCACCACATCGGGAGGTTGAATTTCCATTGATTTAGTGCCCGGCACGGCACCGATTTCTATGGCACCTTATCGTTTTGCCCCAGCTGAGTTGAGTGAGTTGAAGATTCAGCTCCAGGAATTGCTAGATAAGGGCTTTATTTGCCCTAGTACTTCATCGTGGGGAGCACCAGCCCTCTTTGCTAAAAAGAAAGATGGTGCCTTGAGACTTTGTATCGATTACCGAAAATTGAATCGGGCTACGATTAAGAATAAATACCTTATGCCCCGTATTGATGATTTGTTTGACCAGTTGAAGGGGTCCCGTTGTTTCTCTAAGATAGACTTGAGATTGGGTTACCACTAGTTGAGGGTCAGGGAGGAGGATATCCCGAAGACGGCATTCCGTACGCGGTATGGCCACTATGAGTTTCTGGTGATGCCTTTCGGGCTCACCAATGCACCGTCAGTGTTTATGGACTTGATGAACCGGATCTTCCTGGAATTCTTAGATCGTTTTGTAGTCGTTTTCGTAGACGACATCTTGATTTATTCACCTTCAGTGGAGGAGCACGAGGAACACTTGAGAGTGGTGCTTGAGTTGCTTAGAGCCCATAAGTTGTATGCCAAATTTGGGAAGTGTGAGTTCTGGCTAAGAGAGGTTAAATTCTTAGGCCATGTAGTCTTCGGGGAAGGGGTGTCTGTTGATACATCCAAGATGGAGGCAGTGCAGGATTGGGCACAACCTAAGAGTGTTTTTGAGACCCGCAGTTTTCTGGGATTAGCTGGGTATTACCGCCGGTTTGTGAAAGATTTCTCTAGGCTAGCTTCGCCATTGACTAGATTGACGCGGAAAGGGGTCAAGTTTGTATGGAGTGAGACTTGTGAAAAGTCGTTCCAAGAGTTAAAGGTTAGACTTACCACCGCTCCAGTTTTGATTATTCCGGAGAGAGGTTTAGGTTATGCGGTTTATTGTGATGCCTCATGAGAGGGTTTGGGTTGTGTGTTGATGCAAGAGGGGAAAGTGGTAGCCTATGGCTCATGTCAATTGAAAATACACGAGAGGAATTACCCTACACACGACCTAGAGTTAGCAGCAGTGATCTTTGCCTTGAAGATTTGGAGGCACTACCTTTATGGTGAGAGATTCGAGGTGTTCTCGGATCATAAGAGTTTGAAGTATCTGTTTACGCAGAGAGATTTGAATCTGAGGCAGAGGAGATGGATGGAGTTTATTGAGGATTATGACTTTGAGTTGCACTATCACCCGGGAAAGGCCAATGTTGTGGCCGATGCCCTTAGCAGAAAATCCATTAGTGATATAGCTTGTGTAGCCATCCGGGAGTGGGAGATGTTGGGTGCACTTGGCGAGTTTGATTTACTTTTGGGTGAATCCGTTGAGGCTGCGGCCTTGTTGTCCGTTGTTGCGCAGCCTACACTTGTGACTCGAGTGTTAGAGGCGCAGAGAGGTGACCTTGAGGTAGAATCCCTCCGAGAGAAGATCTCCAGTGGGAAGGTTGAGAAGGGTTTGACTGTGTATCCCGACTAGAGTGTGAGATACCGAGACCATCTGTTTGTGTCGGAGTCTTGCCGAGAGGAAGTACTCCGAGAGTTTCACCATTTACGCCTTGCGGTGCATCCGGGAGGCACTAAGATGTATCGTGATTTGGGTCGCTAGTTTTGGTGGCGGGGAATGAAGAAGGATGTGGCAGTGTTTATGTCTAAGTGCCTTACTTGTCAGCAAGTGAAGGCCGAGCATCAGAGGCCAGCGGGTTTGTTACAACCCTTGCCTATTGCCGAGTGGAAGTGGGAACATGTCACTATGGACTTCGTTGTAGGTCTTCCGATGACTCATAGGGGTAGTGATGCTATTTGGGTGGTTGTAGACCGGTTGACTAAGTCGGCGCACTTTATCCCTATGCGCGTGAGAGATTCGGTGGATCATCTTGCCGACTTGTATGTTCGGGACATAGTGAGGTTGCACGGGGTCCCAGTATCAATCGTCTCAGATAGAGATCCACGTTTTACTGCTAGGTTGTGGCAGAGTTTGCAGAGTGCCTTGGGCACTAGGTTGACCTTTAACACGGCTTATCACCCTCAGACTGACGGGCAGTCCGAGCATACTATTCAAATCCTTGAGGATATGCTTCGAGGTTGTATCCTTAACTTTAGTGGGCCGTGGGAGAGGCACTTGCCCTTGGTGGAGTTTGCCTACAACAACAGTTTCCAGTCGAGTATCGATATGGCACCGTTTGAGGCCTTGTATGGCCGACCTTGTAGGTCTCCAGTGTATTGGGCCGAGGTGGGTGATGCACCTTTGTTGGGCCCAGAGTTGGTGAGGGAAACGACGGAGAAGGTTGAGCTTATCCGTAGGAGGCTTGTTAGGCCTTTGGCATTTGAGGTGGGTGATCATGTCTTTTTGAAAATATCACCTAGGCGGGGTTTGATGAGGTTTGGGAAGAGTGGGAAGTTGTCCCCTCGGTTTATTGGTCCCTTTGAGATCCTTGAGAGGATTGGGGAGGTCGCTTACCGTTTAGCTTTACCGCCGCAGTTGTCCGGGGTACATAACGTATTTCATGTTAGTATGCTTCGAAACTACAAGCCGGATCCATCCCATGTGTTGGATTTGACCGACTTGGAGGTAGATGAGGATGCCTCGTATGAGGAGAGACCGGTGTGGGTCTTGGATAGGCGGGATCAAGTCTTACGAGGCAAGACCATTCCCTTGGTGAAAGTTTTGTGGAAACATCACGGAGTGGAGGAAGCCACATGGGGACGTGAGTTGGAGGTCCGCGAGAAATATCCGGACTTGTTTGTTAATGCGTAATCATGTATTGGGAATTTTGTAATATTGATAAACTTTAAGAGCATTAAATATGTCTTAAGTTGTAAAACATTGTAAATGTTCTGGTTTATGGAAGTATTGTGGAACTTGCCTTGAAATGGAAGTTTATTTTAACATTGTGTATGTTAATGATGTTTTAGAAATGCAAATATATCGTTGGCATTGAATATATAATTGAGTTGTGGAAAATGTGTTGAAATTGGTAAATTTCAAGGGAAAGCATGTTCATGATGCATATTGAGTAATATATTGTGATTTGCCTCTTGAAAAGAGATGAAATAACCGGTAATGGGTCAGGTGGTTGAATATTGAGTTATAATATTGTTAAGAATTGAGAAAAACTTGTTTTTGAAAACTCGTACGTAATTTTGGGGACGAAATTCCTTAAGGGGGGGAGGTTATAGCGATCCTAGTTCTTCCTCCTTTGATTGTTGTATCCAAACTTAGGTTCCGTGGAGTTGGTTGTTGTATATGTCTTGTTATCACCCTTCAATTCCATATATTTGGGTTTTAGGATATGTTGGGCATGTTGTGAACAGGTTGGTTGAGCCTTGGTTCCATTTCTTGTTGCCCAGTTTTTTGGTGGTCCGCTCGAGCGGATCCATTCGCGCTCGAGCGGAGTTTGCACACTTCCAGCATTTTGTGCCTCTGCAAAAGTACTGCAAGTTTGTTTTTCATGCTCAAGCGGAGTTCCTTACGCCCGAGCGGGTCGCGCTCGAGCGGGCCTTTTTGCGCTCGAGTGGGTGTTCAATGTCTGTAAAAGTACTGGAAGAGGGTAATCTACGCTCGAGCGGGTTTCCCTTTGCGCTCGAGCGGGTGTGTTTTGCAGTTGTGTCTTGGCACTCAAGCGGGTCCAGTTTTTGTGCTTGACGCTCGAGCGTCCTATTCTCCACTCGAGCGGACTAGTCGTATATCAGATGGTAGCTGGGTGATTTTAAATCACTTTTCACACTTTCTTTCTCTCTCTTACTTTTCAAAACCTCCATTGGAGAGCACCTCACTCTAAAACTTCAACTTCTCTCTGGGGTTTGATCTAGTTTGAGTGATCCACTCCCTTAGTGTCTTTGTAAGAAGTGTAGAGCTTGGCTTGGGCTACCTATCAATCCAAAAATCTTGGGATTTGGAGCACTTTTGATTTTCTTCACCTTCTCCTTTAAGCTCCGACTTTGAGGTAGGGATAACTACTCACATTTATAGTCTTTGACATAAACTTGTTGTCATTTTGATGTAATGTTGAAGTTGGGTAATTGTGGGTGTTAGGGTTTCAAACATGAAAAAGAGGGGTTTTGGTTCTTTTGGCCAATATATGTGTATTTGGGCCCTAAAATGGGATTGTGGGTGTTTAATGTTAATATTTGGACCTTTGGGTCAATATTGGAAAAAGGAGGAAAATGCCATATTTGGGTTTTATTGGGTCATTTGTGTAATTAATAACTTTTATTGTGAAATAGTGAAATTGGGAAGTTATGCGAAAGAATGGTGAAGTTGGATTGATTAATCACTCACTTTTGGAAATATTGATGATCTATCTGTTGGTGCATTTATTATCTGTTTAGAAATAATTACTTTAGGCTATCGGTGGAGGATAGTCGCGATTGTTGTAGATACTGTATGTTGATTAGGGAAAATTGAAACTAATCACGTTGAATATGTCAATGAATATGACGGTTGGAATAATGCATTGAATATGTGTATTGATTGATTGTGTATATGATAATTGTTTATATACAATGTTTTGTGTGGGAGGAGATAGGGGATGTACTCCACAGTTTAGGGGAAGATAGGGAATGGACTCCTAAACTAGATGTTATTTGAGAGAAGATAGGGGATGGACTCCAATGATACAGCAAATCTGTGTATCATTTATGAAGTATGGAAGTGTTTTGATATGATATTGATACAGCAAATCTGTGTATCATTTGTGAAGTATGGAAGTGTTTTGATATGATATTGATACAGCAAATATGTGTATCTATTATGAAGTATGGAAGTGTTTTGATATGAGTTGTTATCTCATTTGAAATGGAAGTCTTGTTGATATGAGTTATAATCTCATTTAAATTGTTGGCCAGGTTCTGAGCCATGTTTATGAATTGAAAACTTGTTAAGTAAAGGAAAGTAAAATGAACATGGACATATGTGTCATGGAACTGCAGTGTGTTATGAGTTGATTTATATGAGTTAAACATTTATCGAATGCTCATGTTTTAGTCATTGCTCATATTATGTTTAGCATATCTCTACTGGGCGTTGGCTCACCCTTTATGGGACATCATTTTCAGGTGCAGGTGACATGCCACCTCCAAGGACGTAGCTTGGGAGGCTTAGTGGCTGAGAGACCTTTTTGATTACTTTTGTATTTCATGTATATCAAGCCAAGGGCTTATTTTGTGTAAAGTTAGTACTCTCCTTTTTGTAACCAAGTGTTGGCTTGGAAAGTTGTAAGCCCGTAGGGCATTTACTTTTGTTGTCAACATGTAATACATTCTGTAAGAATACTCTAATTTATGAAATATGATATCTCTTTCTTGTATCATAAATGTCTGTTTATGGGTTTATTTTGAGGGCGTTACAGCTGAAAGCTTGGTTTGAAAATAAAGAAAGCGAGGAGAGGTAAGAGGTTTGGTGAATAAATTAGCAAGCTGATACATTGATGAGATGTGATTAATGTACAACTTCTTAGCTGCAACCCTTTCGCGAACATAGTGATAATCCACTTCAATGTACTTGGATCTTGCATGAAAGACAGGATTCTTGGACAAGGAGATAGCAGACATGTTGTCATACCAAAGTGTGGGAGATGACATAGAGATGGACAAATCAAAGAGCAGCATACCAAGCCAACTAAGTTCAGCAGTTGTTTGAGCAAGTGCTCTGTATTCAGCTTCAGTAGAGGACCTGGAGACAGTGGGTTGTTTCTTTGCTGACCAAGAAATTAGGTTGGACCTAAAAAGACACAATAACTAGTGGTGGATCTTCGATCAAGAGAACAACCAGCCCAATTTGAGTCAAAGAAGGCATGTAAAGTGAGAGGGCCAGGACCAAACTGAAGACCAAGATAAAGAGTGCCCTTAAGGTACCTTAGTAGTCTCTTAACCAAGGAAAAATGACTAGTGAGAGGTGTTTGAAGAAACTGGCAAGCATAGTTGACAGCAAAAGCTAAGTCAGGACGGGTGATAGTTAGATATTGCAAGGCAGCAACAAGACTTCGATAGAGGAAAGGCTGAGAGAAAGACAAATCTTCCTGATCAGTAGAAGATTTAAGGATCATAGGTGAAAGAGAAGACTTGCAGTTTGTCATACCGGCCTTTACTAAAATTTCAGTAGCATATTTCTTTTGAGATAAGAAGTAACCTGAGGAGGAAGAGGTAATAGAAATGCCTAGAAAATAGTTAAGAAGCCCCAATTCCTTCATTGAAAAAGTAGAGTGCATGTGGGTAATGAGAGAAGAAATATAAGAAGAGTCACTCCCTGTAAGGAGAATATCATCAACATAGATCAAAAGAATGGTGATGGAGTGAGAAGTCTTCCTAACAAACAATGAAGAATCACAATGACTGGTTTTAAAACCTTAAATAAGAAGAAAGAAAGAAAAGGCGGAAAACCAGGCTTGAGGAACTTGTTTGAGTCCATATAAAGCTTTATTGAGCTTGCAAACCATGGAAGGATGTGTGGGATCAACAAAACCAATGGGCTGATGCATTTAGACCTCCTCCTCCAAGACACCATGAAGGAAGGCATTGGAAATATCAAGTTGTTTGATAGACCATTGAAAGCGAAGAGCCAAACAGAGAAGAATGCTGATAGTGGGCTGCTTTGCTGCTGGACTAAAGGTCTCAGAATAATCAATTCCTTCAGTTTGGAGAAAGCCTTTGGCAACCAACCTGACTTTATGCCTAGCAATGGTGCCATCAGAATTTTTCTTGAGATGAAATACCCATTTGCAACCAATAGCCTTTTTGGTGGGTGGAAGAGAGACTAAAGTCCAAGTGCCTTGCCGGATTAAAACATCATATTCATCTTGCATAGCAGCAGTCCAAGAACCTGATTAAGAAGCCTCTTGATAGGACTGTGGTTCAGCAAGATCAGTAGTGGTAAGAAAACAATGTAGCTGAGATTTGGATCGAGTGATCATAGAATGAGTATTAGTGGGAGGAAGAGAAGGAAGGAGAACAGATAAAGAAGAAATGAGAATGGAAAGAGAAAGAGCCTAAGAGAGATAAGGTAGATTAGGAGACTAAACTAATGCCGAAGACAGACTGCCAAGAGAGGAGCAGGTGGAGAAACAGACTGGGAGGCAAGCTGCTGGACAGACTATAGTGTAGGTTGCTGAATAGACTAAGGCTTAATTGGATCAAATTGACCAAACACAATAGGAATAGATGGAAAAGGACCTGTAAAAGGCATAGCCGCATGTATAAGACCTATAGAAGGCATAGCTGCAGGTATAAGACCTTTAGAAGGTATAGTTGCAGAGGTAGGCACAGCTGTTAAGGAAGTAACATCAGAAGTGGAATGAGTGACAGGAGAAAGAGACTATGAAGACCAAAAAAAGGAGTTAAGCTGGGACAAAGAAGAGGAAACAACTAGGACTGCAGAAGAATAAGCAAATAGAAAAATATGTTCATCAAAAACAACATGTTTGAAGACATAAATCTTGTTAGTGGAAGGATCAAGACACCTATAGCCCTTAGTAGATGGAACATATCCAAGAAACGCACAGGGTACAGATCTAGGTTGAAGCTTATGGATGGAATAAGGCTTGAGCTAGGGATAACATCTACAACCAAAGGTCATAAGAAATGTATAATTAGGAGGCTGCTGGAACAAAACTTCAAAAGGAGTGAGAAAATCAATCTTAGCAGTAAAAAGTCTATTAATAAGAAAAACAGACGTGGCTAAGGCATCAAACCAATAATCAAGAGGCAAAGAAGAGTGGTGCATAAGAGCAATGGTAGTTTCTAAGAGATGTCTATACTTCCTTTCGGCTATACCATTTTGAGCAGGGGTATGAGGACAACTCAATTGATGCTGAATACCTTTACTCTTTAGAAAATCATGAAATTTATTGCTGAGATATTCACCCCCATTATCACTTCTTAACACTTGCAAGTGAGTGGAAAATTGATTTTCAACAAAAGCCTTGAACTCCAAGAACATAATGAAAACCTCACTTTTGTAAGGAAGAGGAAACAACCATGTAAATTTGTTGTAATCGTCAATGAACAACACATAATATTTGTAGGAAGTAACAGAGGAAGTGAATGGGCCCCATACATCAGTGTGAATAAGAGCCAAAGGTTTATTGACAGTAGAATCTGACAAACTAAATAGTAGTCTATGACTTTTGGAAACACAACAATGTAAACACAGTTTATTAACATCAACAGATGAAGAAGATAACATGTGATGTTTAACAAGATACTGAAATTTTCTGGAAGAAGGATGGCCTAATCTAAAATGCCAATTAGGAGTAGTGGAGCTATTAACAACACAATGAAAACAAGTTTCTGGTGAATAAAAGGCAGTAGATGTAGCAGTAGATGTAGCAGTAGATGCAGTACAACTAGAAAGATGATAGAGACCATGCGAATGGAAGCCTTTATAAAACACCTTCTTGGTACTCTTGTCCTGTATGAGAAACACATCTTTATCAAAAGTAATAGCGCAATGATTATCAGAAATAAGCTGATGAACTGAAAGTAAATTGGAAGATATGGAAGGTACATGAAGCATTTTGGATAGATGAAAAGGAAAAGAAGGTGTAGGGAGGAGACCTTGACCAGTGTGATGAGTAGGCAAAGTATTACCATTACCAACAGTGACCTAATCAGAACCATGATATGGTTGATATGAAGCCAGATTGTTCAAATTATTGGTAATATGGCTAGTAGCAGTAGAATCCAGAAACCAGTTGGTGTTGTGATGAGAACTATCACCAGTGGAAACAGTACCAGGCTGAAAGGATGTGGAGGCAACATAGGCTTGAGAAGTGGAAGATCTAGCAGGTTAGAAAGAAGTATCCAATCTGTACCAACACTCTAATGCTAAGTGATTTGTTTTTCCACAAATTAGACAGATTACTTGAGAAGAAAAATTTGGATTTGAGAAAGTAACAGCAGCAGAAGAACAAGTGGATGGATATCCTTGATATCCTTGATGAGAATCTTGTCCATGAGATCTACCTCCTCTGCCTCGAGGACCAGAAGAATTGCCTCTAAAAAATCTGTTACCATCTCTTCCTCGACCTCTGTAAGAACCTCCTTTATAGCCACCTCGAGAAAAAGTTCTTGAAGTATGGTAAGAAAATGGAATCTCTGCAGTATGGACTTGCTTGAAGGAGGATTCAACATAAATAGACTTATCTATCTATATATTATATAAGCAAAAGGAGGTTGTCGTGAGGAATATTGTGGGAGCTCCAAAACCTCAAAATAAATTTGTAAATTTATTGAATTAAAAAATAAGTTTAAATTGGCTAATCATTAAAGTAATAGTTTTTAAAATATTAATAATTCCATAATTTATAGTTTTCAAAAGGAAAGATAAAAAAAATATTCCATATCTCTCCAACCTAATCATCTCTCACTGATTTTTATTTCCTTTAAAAAAAATTAAAACTTGTTTCTTACTATATTACTATATTATTCATACCATATATAACTGCTCTCAAATTTTTAAAATTCATGATAAAAATTAGGAACCTTCCAAATATTTTGATTTAATTTATGAAAGGTCAAAGGGTGAGTTTATGCCTAAATTATAAATTTTTTTATCTATATATATATTATATAAGCAAAAAGAGGTTTTCGTGAGAAATATTGTGGGAGTTCCATAATCTCATAATAAATTTGTAAATTTAATGAATTAAAGGATAAATTTAAATTGGCTAATCCATTAAAGTAATAGTTTTCAAAATATTAATATAATTTATAGTTTTCGAAATGAAAGATAAAAAAATATTCCATATCTGTAACGCCCTCAAAATAATACATATAAACCCACATTCTGGACATACATAGACATAAGAGAATAAAGCATAATTTCCATTCATCAGAGTATTCATTACAAAAGTATTACATGTTGACAATAAAAGTAAATGCCCTACGGGCTTACAACTTTTCAAGTCAACACTTGGGTTCAACAAAAGAAGAGTTCTAACTCAAATATACTTTAAGCCCTTGGCTTGAATTTATATGTAATACCAAAAAGAACAACAAAAAAGATCTATCAGCCTCAAAGCCTTCCAAGCTACGTCCTTAGAGGCGGTATATCACCTGAACCTGAAAATGATGTCCCATATAGGGTGAGCCAATGCCCAGTAGAGATATACTAAACCAATTATGAGAAAAGACTAAAACATTAGCATATGATAAATGGCTAACACTTGTGAACCAACTTACAACCCAGTTCAGTTCCATGACAACTGTGTACATGTTTTAGTCCACTACCCTTTACTTAACCAATTCAATTCATAAACATGGCTCAGAACCTGGCCAAACACTTAGATGAGATAACAAGTCATATAACAACACTTCCAATAACCACAATTCAATGAGACTACGGCTCATATAAAGAAAACACTTCAATACTTCAATTAATACGCATATTCACTGTATTAATGAAGTCCATCCCCTATATCCTCCCAAACAGGTTTGAGAGTCTATCCCCTATCTCCTCTCAAACCATGGAGTACATCCCTTATCTCCTCCCAAACAATATACATATACAATGTATTTCACACTTATCATATACAATGATCAAACAATACACATATTCATTGTATTATTCCAACCGTCATATTCAATGACATAACACGTTCGATTAGTTTCAGTTTTCCCTAATCAACATACAGTGTCTACAACAATCAAGACTATCATCCACCAATAGCCCAAAGCAGTTATTTCTAAACAGATAATAAATGCATCGAAGAGATATAATAACAACATTTTCATAGGTGAGTGATTAATTAATCCAACTACACCATTCAATCTCATATTTTCGCAATTTTATGAATTTCAACTCAATTTCATATTTCCACAAATTAATTATTCAAATTAATTATTCAACACAATTAGGGCATTTTTCCCCCTTTTCTCAAATATTGATCCTAAGACCAAATTCCACCAATTTGAGTCACAAACTCATATTCCCAAAGTCTCATATGCACATGGAGCTTCAAAACACAAAACCCCTCTTTATATAATTACGAATCAAATCCTAACTTTCCCAAAATTACCAAACAACATCACTTAATCAAAATGACTAAAATTTATGTCAAAACTCATAAGATGGAGTAGGGTATCCCTACCTTAACTTTCGGAGCTCAAAGGAGGAGAGAGGTGAAACTCAAAGTGCTCCAAATCCACAATTTTTCAGATTAAAGTGAAGCCCTCGCAACCCTCTATCTTTCTTACAAAGAGATTAGGGTAGAAACACTCTAGAAGTAGATGAAACCCTAGAGAGAAGGTGTGTATAGAGAGAGAGGGAGCTGAATCTAGGGTTTGAGATGTAAAGTGTATCAAAAAGTGATGAAGGAGACTGCTGCTGCGAACTAATATAACCGAGGCTTGCTCGAGCGAAGGAGTGGTCGCTCGAGCGACCAAACACAAAGAAACCTCGCTCGAGCGTAGAAAGCCTCGCTCGAGCCAACAATTCGAAACTTCAGGTCTGCAACCCAGAAGCACGCTCGAGCGAAGAAGTCCAAAACATACAGCTCGCTCGCTCGAGCGAAGGAAAGTTCGCTCGAGCCAAGAAATTCAACTCTCAGGTCCAGAACCAGACGCAGACGCAAGCTCGAGCGCAAGACTTCTCACTCGAGCCACCAGACACAACACTCAACTCTCGCTCGAGCGAAGGAACCCTGGCTCGAGCGAAGGAACTAGAACACAGAGCTCGCTCGAGCGACAAAAGTCTCGCTCGAGCGAAAACACCAAAAACTGAGCAGCAACCATTTGTTCCCAAACACAACCAACCTGTTACAAACCTACCCAACACATCCTAAAACTCGTATACAAAGAATTAAAGGATGAAAACAAGATATATACAACAACCAACACCACAGAACCTAAGTCCAGAATACTATAACCATTGGAGGGAAAACCGCGATCGCTATAACATATCTCTCCAACCTAATCATCTCCCACTGATTTTTATTTCCTTTAAAAAAAATTAAAACTTTTTTCTTATTATATTACTATATTATTCATACCATATATAACTACTCTCAAATTTTTAAAATTCATAATAAAAATTAAGAATCTTCCAAATATTTTGATTTAATTTATGGAAGGTCAAAGGGTGAGTTTATGGTGCATTCACAGGAGTGATTATAGACCAAAAATATTGGAAACAAAATAGTAATGTAAAATCTTATGATATTTCTTAGTAGTGCCTCTTGCTCATAAAAAATATTTCGAGTTTCGAATGTTTTGACCAGATTCATTTTAGTGTGACTTGCTAATACACCAAGTTTAAATTTACATAATAAATTCATATTTTAAATATTTCTTTTTGATATTTTTTTCTAAGTATAATTTATGAATGATTTTTAGATTGAGAGAATATTGAGTAAAGCTTATTATGGTTATTCATGTTTGATTCTATGAACCTTGTGCATAGAATGAGACGATTCTGGTTAATTGCCAGTAAGGTACCAACTATATATATGCATTGATAATAGTTAATTCTTGCTTGTTTTTTCAAGTTAAAATTGTTTACAATAATGTTATAAAGGTAATGTTATACCATACGCAATTTATGAAATAATTCAATCATATGAGAGTCATAATTATTAAAACAAAATGAGTGATAAACAAATACCAGATAAGGTAAAAACCTAGAAATGAGTCATAACTATTTAAAGGGAGAGATTTTGTTGTTTAATTATTACCAACTTCCACAATCAGTATTTAAATAGAAAGACTGTGATAGGCATACAATTGGCAATTCCAGATCACCTCAGATTTATTTTTTTTTTAAAGGACATTTACACATAAGTCTTAATTTATGAACTTATACTCCATTAAGTCCTAACTAAGATTTTTTTGACATTCAAGTCCCATTAAATTTTTAATAGTCTAAGTTTATCATTTATGATTATCTATAAAAGCATATAATAATTTGACATTTATTTTGATTTTAAAAACTTTAAAACATCAACTTTTAAATTTAAAAAAAAAAACTATAAAAAAAAATATGTGCAAAAAAATAATAATAATAATTTTTTTTTTTTTGAAAAATTTGAATTATTTTTGTGTGCAAAACTAAAAATTTTGTGTCTATAAAGGACCTTGATGATGGAACATTGATGTGCAAAACTGAAAAGAAAAAAAAAACTTTAAAACGAAAAAATTGATAATGTTATCAATTTTAAAATTGGAAATGTGACGCTCCAAATTTTTGGAACATCAAGGGAAATTAAATAAACAAAATGACTTAATAAACCAAAATATTTATGATAAAATTAGGAACCTTCAAAATATTTTGATTTAATTACACAATATTCCTCACGACAACTGCCCGGAACTCCGCTTCGCGCGCGAGGTTGCGAATCGTTGTTCTAGCCACTACAGTTCGGACTCGTGTCACGGTTCTGAATCTAATCTCACAAAGTGCAATGTAAGATTGATAAATCACCAAAGAGCCCAAAACCGGAAAATCGTTTTGGAAAATCGATTTTAATCAAAAAGCGCCAAACATGGACTGCTTTGCCAGATTTCAGTCACCACCTAAATATTTTGTTTTGGGGAAATTTAGGAAACCCTGACTCGTGCCTAAGGCCACGTGTCCGTCATCACCAAAAGTTGCCTCGGCTCGGGAACTTGGGTACGAGAGGGGAAGGTCATGCAATGAGCACCCCCGCTCGCCCGATCAAAGATCGGCCTTTACTAACATGATATGTTGTTTTTGAAAACACATGTATTCTTATTCCGGTTATTAATCTAGAATTACTATGTGATGCGCACAGCATACAAGTATAGACTAAATCGCTCGATTAAATCGCTCGATTTGGAACAAAACATCTCATGTTTGTTTGTTTGAAATGGTTTGAAAGTGCTACTCGCAAGTAGACTAAGTCGTGGATTTGCCACCCTCGAGTGGGCTTAGAAAACATGGTGATTTGCCACTTCAAGTGGGCGTAAAACTCGCATTTTGATGAATTGTTCCAATTCAAGCAATCCAATCTTCATCCACAGGCATTCATGCAGTTAAACACTTAAGCAGTTAGCCTCATGGCAAGCATGCTATACATGGCAACGTACACATCTCATGCAGTATGCTAAAGCGTAAAAGCTTACCTAGTACTCCAAGCCAAAAAAGAAGCTAGTTAGTAATCAATGCATGATCCTAGCTATGTCAAGAATGCCTAATGCAACACATGCAAAATGCAACTAAGATAGGCTCGACTATTCTAAGATGTCATGTGAATGCAACTTTGATAACATGTATTCAACTTGGTATTGAAATACGATGCAGTTAGTATGATGCGTCGAGCCCTGTGCATGCAAAATAGATGAATAATGCACGCATGCGAAGCATAACGATACTAATTGAAATATGTCCTAAAACTAACCACTGAAAGCAGATAAGTAAAACGGAGAAAGAAATGGCGGTTGGAAGACATGTATCACACCCACGCACACTTATTACAAAATTTGTGCTCTCTCGACGGAGGATCCGAATAAGCTAACTAGCTAATCTAAGCTAATTAACTAACTATTACAAAACGAAACTAATTAACTAACAAGTTAACTAACGATTACAAAACAAGCTAATTAGCGAACTACACTAGCTAATTAAATACAAATTAGTGGCTAAATGCATTAACTACTTAAGTACAAAACCAAGGTATTAGCTAGCCAAGCAAAGCAGCTAAGTAAAGCAGTTAAGAGATGTCCTCAGGGCGAGAAGTGCATGCATGATCGGTCGTCTCGTTTGGAAATCCATTGTGATGCCCCAACTTGCCTCTGTTTGCATTTGTTCTCAGAACACTGTATAAGCTTCCAGATAGCTTCTACTGTATCATAGGGACCTCCAAGAGGGTGGTCGACCAGTTGTTGGTGGTGTAGACCACCTGTAGACCACTTACCTTTGCTGCAGACCAGAAAAAGTGGTCGGCCAGCCACTTTTACTGGTCTGTCGACCAGAAAATTCTGCACACTTCCAGTTTGCTGCAACAAAGAACAAGAAAGGGCATGGCAATGTATTTGCAAAATATGTGTGTACAACCACCCTCCCTATCATTTCATGAGCTCAAGGGAGTGCGGTTCTCAACTCTCGGGCCACCAACCGAGCATCGCAATGCACGGTGGCCGAGAAGCCAAGATTGCACAATTCAATGTAAATGAATGCACAAATAACACTTAAGGGCCTTAACCTCTATCATGCATGATCAAGAGGGTCGGCGACCAAGAATTGAGGCACGTTTCATCACTTCAAGTATGAAACGTCCCTCGTTTCTCGTGTTTGCACTAACACCCTGTCCAAACACAATGCAATGCATGCATGATCGACTTATCAAATCTAATGGCATGCGAACTCAATGCAATGTATGCAAACATAATGCAATGCAACAAGCATGCAAACATAATGGACATGGCAAGGGCTATGTAATGCAACACTCAATAGACCAAACCAATCTCAAACAAGCTTCATGCATGCCAAGACAATGGCCAAAACATGCTGAAAATGAAGTCCAAAAGCATATACAAGCATGCATGCCAATTGGCTCAAGAATTAAGGCGTTAAGATGTGACTCTCAAGAGCACTTAAAGAGTGAAAAGCATGGAAGTGTGACAACACTATAAGCTCTGAAATCATATATGAAATGGTGCCAAACCACTCAAACAACACAAGTATGGCATGCAAGAGCCCTTAAACACAAGTCTACCAAAAGGGGCTACACAAGAGGCACGCAATGCATGGCACAAATAAATGAACCAGCCACAAACAGAGCTCAAATAGGTCAAAACAAAGACCAAGACATGCTAAGATGGGAGCTCGAAAGTCTAGGCATGCATGCGTACAAGCTAGGCCACAAACAAGGCAACAATGCATGAGCCTTAAAGACACTCAAAGGGTGAAAGAAATGGGAACATGGCAATGCTATATGCTCTGAAATAACATGGTGGATGATGCCAAATCATGTATATGTCACAAATGAAACATGCTATGGTGCTCAAAACTCAAGGCTAACAAGGCCAATTGTACTACATCTATGCAATGCATGAACCATATGATTAAGGCAACCCAAAACAGTCCTAGAGCATGCCAAAATGATGCTAAAACATGCATGGAGCAAAGCCAAAACAAGCTAGCATGAAGGGTTACAACATCAAGTAAGCTAGGCCAATGAGCATGATTACACTACACCTATCAAAACCAAGCATGAGATGACTTCACCAACAAAAATCAAAGTTATATTATGGCAAAACAAGACCAAAAACACACTGATATGACAGCCCAAAAGCCTAGGCAAGATGGCATACACATGAGCTCATATTTAAGGCATAAAGCATAAACCCTCCAAAGCATTGAATGAGTGACACATGTGAGTGTATGGCCATGAAACATGCCCGGAAATCATGTATCAAATGATGCTAAATCATGCAAATAGCCCAAGCAATGCATGCTAGTGACTTGGAAACTCAAAGCTAGTGAGCTAGAATGCACTATGGCTATACAAAGCATGGCATGCATGACCAAAACAACATGAATCAAACCTAGAGCATGCTAGAACATGGCTAAAAGCTTGCTGGAGTTGAGCCAAAATCACACTAGAATGATGGTCTAAAGCATGATACATGTTAGGTTAGCATGCAAGATTGCACTACAAGTGTAGAATACATGCAAGTGGTGACTCAACCAAGCTAGAACAGAGGTATGCCATGTCAAAATAACACCAAAAACAAGTTGAGAAGACGCCAACACATGCTAGAAAACCATGCTCAAACATGAGGCCAATAAGGCAAGCATCCAAGACACAAGGAGAGGGGATGACCCCCTCCTATTTGGGACCTCAAAACATGCTTTCCACCACTGAAATTCCTCTGAGTTTCAGTGGTGAGAAGGCCAAAAGGAGGTGGTCCCAATAGCTTAAAAGGATAGCACAAAAACAAGGCCAAATAAGGCACAAGAGGGGGTAGACCACCCCCAACACCAACAAGGCCTTAAACAAACATTTTAAGCACTAAAAATCAGAGCTTTTTACAGTAGAAAGTTAGGCCTAAATCAACATGCAAATAGGGCCAAAAGCTTAAACAAAAATCAAGGTTTAAGGGGTTAGAAACTCACCCTTGAAGAACAACTTCGAAGCTGCAACTCCAACAGCTTTTCTGAGCTCAAACCAATCCAAAAACACTAAAACCAGCTTCTAGGTGCCCCAGCAACAAAAGTGTGGTGTTTCACTATGTGTTTGTGTGCAAAAGTGTGATGAAAAGTCACTTTCAAGCACAAATATGAAGCAAAGGAGCAATATAGAGACAAAGATGTATGTATATCTCTTAGCCACTTTTTTCTGAACCTGGAGAAGGCAGAGAGGGCCTTCCTTTTATAGAAAACCAAGCCTCAAGCTTGTTGAACAAGCTTGAAGCTAGATGCAATCCCTCCATACACGTGTATGGAGGATGGTTTTTGTGCTCACCAGCTGTCACAGCTGGCAAGAAAATATCTTCAGGAAACTGCAGGAAAGCAGCCGACTACTTGAAGTGGTCGGCCAGCTACTTGCACTGGTCGGACGACCACTTAAAGTGGTCTACAAGAATAAAAAGTGGTCGGCAGGGGAGGAGAGGTGGTCTGCAGGATGAAAGCAAGGAGGTGGCATGGCTGCCGACCACTTTTGGTGGTCCTAAGACCACCAAGACCAGTTGGCCGACTAGAAAACTGGCTAGTAGGGAAGAAAAGTGGTTTTCAGGGAGAGAAACTAGTCTCCAACCCTTATTCCACCCTCCAAGCAAGGAAAACAAGGTTTGTGCCAAAAACAAACTAAAAATGATGAAAGACGAGAGTCCCGCGGTACATGGTGTAACACGTCCGCGGGGGACCTCGCTACAGTTCGGACTCTCCTTTTTGTTGCGGTTCTCAATCTGAACCAAAGAGTCCAAATCTGGCAAATCGTTTTGAAGAAAAACAGATTTTGAAAAGTAGTGCCAAACATGGACTGCTTTGCCAGATTACAGAGTCGCCACCTAAATATTTTTTAAAATGGGAAATTTAGGAAACCCTGACTTGGTGCCGAAGGCCACGTGTCCGTCATCACCAAAGTGACTTGGCTCGGGAGCTTGGGTACGATCGGGGAAGGTCAGCTATGAGCACCCCCTCTCGCCCGGTCCGAAGACCGGCCTCTACTAACCGTGATATCCGATTTTGAAAACATTACATGCTCTTATTCCAATTATTAGCCAAGAATTACTATGTTATGCGCGCAGCAAACAGGTATAGACTAGATTGCCTAATTTGGAAATAAACATTGCATATCCGTTGGTTTTGAAAATGCATTGGAATTTGCTACTCGCAAGTAGGCTAAAACACGGATTTCAACGAGTTTTCCCAACTCAGGCAATCCAACCTCCACCCACAGGCATTCAAGCAGTTTATCACACATAAGCATTTAGCCGCATGGTAAGCATACTATCATGGAAACATTCACACGCATGTGGTATGCTAAAGCGTAAAATACTTACATCGTACTCCGCGCCAAAACAAGAAACTAGTTAGCAAACATGCATGCCCTAGTTCATGTTAAATGGCTAATGCACCACACGCAGAGATGTAATCTAGAGTAGGCTCGGCTAACCCTAAACATGGCATGTGAAATGCGCGAGTAGCACGTATTCAAATTGGAGTCGAAAATTACTATGCAGTTTGTATGATGTACCGAGCCCGGTGCATGTAAACAAATGCATGGATGCACGCATGCATTGCATAAGGTATGCTAAAATAAACGTGCCCTAGTCTATTACCATAAGCAGGTAAATAAAAGGGAGAAAGAAATGGGGGTTGGAAGACATACACCCACTCACACACACTTATTACAAATACGCCCTCACTCGGAGGGGCCAAAATAATAATACAGATAATCAACTACGCAAGCTAATTATTACAAATTAAATAAATTAATCAAATAACTTAATTCATCTAATAAAAACAGTAAATCGCCTCGGGATGAGGGTCCAATGCATGCGCGTGCCCGGGACTCGCTCGTAATCGCACTGCCATGCAAGTGTACCTCTGTTTTCCCTGCTATCCTCCTCTGCAGACTGCCAAAGTCTCAGAACTACTTCTCAGAGCACTGGAGATCACCACCGGCTGGGGTAGAACACCACCGGCTGAAGGATGAGGCCATCGGCACTGAATTCAACCACCGGCTGCCAATTGACTGCCGGTCGGCACTAAATAGTGCCGGCCGGCACAAAGTGCCTGCAAAACCTGCAACTCACAGCAGCAGAGGATAGCAAAATGCATGGCAATGTGATTCAAGGTATTTATGCACTACACACACCCCTTATCATGTTATTGACTCAAAGAGGTATGTGCCTCGATTCCCGGACCACCAATCACGCATTTTCATGCATGATGGCCCTAAGGACCAAGAATGCAACTTTGCTTTCAAATGCATGCCATGCAAACAAGCACAAAAGGGTGCCAAACCTCTATCAAACTCACTTCAAGAGGCTTGGTATGCATGCCAATGTGATGAAGCCCTAAGCATATTATCTAGCATGCAACATGGATAATGTGATGCACTTATGCAAAGAGTTCAAACAAGCATGCAAGTCAAACATGCAAACCAATGAAATGGTGGACTTAGGCAACTCAAAAGGCCTAAAATCAATGGCCAAAATGCCTACAAATGGAGACTAGACACACACACACATGCACATGTTAAAGTATCAACACTAAGGCATGAATCATGGCAACTCTTAAGCACACTTGAAGAGACCAAACATAGCCAACTAGCATGCATTGAAAGCTCTAAGATTCATGTCAAACATGATGCCAAATCATGCAATGAGGTATGCCAAACAAAGCATGCAAATGGCCTAAGCTTCAAAGCAAGTCAATAAGGCATTAAACCATGCTTATACAAGGCAAATATGGCATGCACTTAACAACCTAAAATAGAGTTTTAGCATGTCAAATTAGGCCCAAGGGACCACTTAGATGGCATCTAAGAGACATGAATTCAAAGGCATGCAATAAGGCCTAAACATGGAGCATGCGACACAAGCTTAAGAAGTCACAAAGAAGCATGCAATGTAAACATACAAGCTGCTCTAAGGGACTGAAATAGCATATGAAATGGTTCCAAACCATCGAAAACAATGCAAGCAAGGCATGTTACACACTCATGCCCTTAAGGCCAACAAGCCAAATGCAAAGAGGCTATATTAAACATGCTAAGATTGACCCAAATACTTATGGACAGACCTAAAACATGATAATATAAGCACAAAAGCTTCACAAATGTAAGCCTAAAACATGCTAGAAACTAGGGCATACAACCTAGGCATGTTAAGGCATAAAAGGGGCATTACAAGGCAACCATGCTAAGCATGCATAGGAGATCAAAACTAACTTATAGACATGTTATATCATGGCAATATAAGCATGGAAAACAACTCAAACATGTTCAACACACACTCAAGCATGGTGCTCTCTCAAGAGGCAAAACTTGCCCTTTTCAAGGACATTAAGGAGAGGGGGTGGCCCTCTCCTTTTGGAGACTTTATGGCACCATCTCCACCACTGAAATCCCTCAAGATTTCAATGGTGGAGAGGCCCAAGCACCAAAGTCTCGGAGCTCTCACAAAATGGCCTAAAATGGGGCCTTTTCAAGGCCTAAAGTGGGGTCAAACTTCCCCAAACCACAAAACACTCTTAATGAACAATAAAGAGGGTTGAAAATCAGAACTTTTATGTGTTATAGACTAAGCACAAAAACAACTCTAAGCTAGGTAAAAAGAAGGTGCAAAAATGGGGTAAAAAGAGAGTTAGTGTCTCACCCTTGTAGCCCTCTTCACAAAGCTTGATGTTGTGGCTCCTTTGGACTCAAAACCAGTCAAGAACTTCAAGAATAAGCTCTGATTTTCAAGAATGCCAAGAAAAGGTGGAAGACTAGGTGTGTTAGTGCAATAATATGAACTAAAACACCTAGAAAGCAAAAGAGAAAGGGAGAGATAGGATGTGTATCTATCTTAACCCTAAAACCAGAGCTTGGTTCTCTCTAAAAATGGCTGAAACCTCTCAAGAATTTCCAACCTTTAGCCAAGAGAAGAGCCTTCTCTCTTATAGAACTTGTAAGACTTACAAGCTAAGCAAACAAGGGCTCATCCCTCCATACACGTGTATGGAGGGGAAGCCAATGGCACACAGCTGTCTGAAAATATCTCAGAAAGCAAGTGCACAGTGCCCGGCCGGCAAAAAATGTCATTTTGACAAAATTGAGTGCCGACCGGCACAATATAGTGCCGGTGGCAACTACAGCCAGCCGGTGGCCTCTAGCCACAGCCGGTGGTGTGTGGGAATGCCTCACAAAGCATTCCCTGCCCTTTCATGGCAAAACACAAGTGTTTGGTGCAAAACCAAACACAAAACGGTCAAGTTCGGAGGTCCTGAGGCAAAGCGCGCGAGCCGAGAACTTCGGGAACTCCAAACGAACACACACATGGATGATCACCGAGTGTTCAAACGGTGACGTCTGAGTCTTGAGGACGGTCAAAAATGGGGTGTCTACACATGGCGCGCAGCCGGAAGCCTTGAAAACTAGTCTACGAGCACCAAAAGTGGTCTACGAGGGAAAAGTGGTCTCCAAGACCTTAGTGTTCCTCTAGACCAAGGCAACAAGGCATGGTCCAAAAACCAGGCCAAAAGGAGAACGTTAAGCGGTCCCGAGGCAAAGCGCGCGGCCGAAGGCTCCAGAAATCGAAAACTAGCCTCCAAGAGGGAAAAGTGGTCTACGACCACAAAAAAGTGGTCTACAAACCTCTCTCTCCCTCCAGGGAAGGGAAAACAAGGTTTGGTTCAAAACCAAACCAAAAAGGAAACAAGACAAGGCGCTCGGCCAAAGGCTCCAGAAACCGAAAATTGGCCTACCAGAGGGAAAAGTGGTCTACGACCACAAAAAGTGGTCTACGGACCTCTCCCTCCCTCCAGGCAAGGTCAACAAGGCCTGGTCCACAAACCGAGCCAAAACACAAAGAGTTCAGAGGCCCGGAGGTAAGGCACTCAGCCGAAAACTCCGGAAACTCAAAACGAGCACGAACATGCACAATCATCGAGCGCTCAATCGATGACGTCTATGTCTTAAGGTCGGTCAGAAATGGGGTGCTTACACCCTAACACAATTAGATTCGTATACAAGACTTTGCCCGCACAATCAATCTCAAAATCTTTACACATCTCATACAGAGTAACTGCCCCTCCTAAAGGGCTCTCAACACGAATAGGTCTAGACAAGGAAATAGTTACAAGGTGTTCTCTTTCTACAAACTGTCTAGATATGAAAGAATGAGAGGCACCAATATCAAAAAGTACTATAATGGGTTCTTGAAAAAGAGAAAAGATACCTTCCAGCCATCACTTTCAAGTTAAACAAACGAAAATTCGTTCCTAAATACTGAGACTAAATTCAACCACCAAACTAAACCAGCTAACCCATGTTTCCACAATCCGAGGATCACCTAAACTCTCACAAGTCTAGGGTAACCTAGAGCTCTAATACCAAACTGTCACGCCTCAAAATTCGAACAATTAATATTAAACTAGGACTAAACCCCAATCCATAATCCATCATCCAAATCCTAGGGGTGACACAAAAATCTAAACGTTCTCGTCTCAAAAAGGTTTAAGTAAATTTCCATGCTCAAAACATTACGAGGGGAAAAAAACTAACAAAACGCCAACCAAACCATCCACCATAATTTCTTAACTATGCAATACCTCCAACGTTAAAGTACCAATAAATAATCAAAACAACTTAAATAATGTAAAGTTACAAACCATGCCAAATTATCAAAATACTAAGGTCATAAAAAAAATAATAAATACATAAACTAATATTAACCCTAAGCTCAAGAAAACAAAAGAAGTCCAAAAGACATGTCCAACAACTATAGTTATTTTTCGTCACCACCGTAGCCCCAACTAATCCTACAAATGAAGCTCGGCTGCATTCAAACAGAACGCACCCGAGATGCCAAGAGACAAAACGGGTCAATAAACAAGTATACTGGTATGAATACAAATATTTGACACCCACATATCCACCAAACACCAATAAAAATACATTTAATTCTTGTTATGGGACAAGACAAGTAGTTCCATCCGCACTGAGACGAATGGGTAGTTTCCCGAGATACGGTGACATTTAGTTTCATACCCATACACAACTAAATATAAAAGAAGTATAAAATAAACAAAATAAAAATAAAAATATGGTGGGTCAACCCTGAATACAAAGTTAGTAAGACCCATCATTCTGCAAAAAATAAAGTTAGTATACTTTAATCATAAGTAACTTGCTGAAGAAGTATAAAAATGCACAATTTCATGTTTAAATAATTCGAATTGACCAAAAATCAAAGAACAAAAGTTGTACATAATCAAATTTCCTAAAAGACAATGTGAATGAATTGGTAGAAACTGAACAGGTTGAGAGAAAAACTTGATAGAAGAACTTAGACGGAATTCAACAGAAAAATCTGAAGCTGAAAACGAAAAGAAACTTCCCTAAAATGATTTTTTTCGAAAAAGTTCAAAACACGAAAAGTGTTTAGAATAATGTTTTACTTCAGTTTACATGAAACCAATAAAAATGAGCTCGTTTCGTGGGTTAAAACAGCATATAAAATCTGCATTGCTAAAATGAATAAAAACTATTGTAACCAAAATCATCCGATTTCAAGTTCTAATCAATCTTTTTAATAAAAAGTTAAAACACAAAAGTTGTCTAGAATCACGTATATATGCCCCTGCTCAAATTTCATAATTTATTGAGGTCGTTTACTATTTTTCAAGATGTACAAATCAATACAATTCACACTATAACAATAAACTCATATTTAATTCTTTGTACCTTAACTCCACCACTTCGGCCCTTCACTTCCAGCCTACACATATATCCCATGTGCCTCCCATATACCTAACATCGCTCCGAAACCAAACTTGCATAAGGATATCGTCCTCAATTTGACCCACACTCCTCGGATGGTTAGCACATACGTACGCACGTAAATCAAAACACTCATCTACTCTTGAGAACGAGGCAACAATATATATACACAATCTCTCATCTACTCATGAGAACAAACATAATAATGCCAAGCCTAAGGCATTCAAATAAATCTCATAATCCTCACTTTTTTTTTATACACTTGTAGACGCGCCCGAACGTCCTGGGAAAATCCCGTTTTGTTCATTAGACTCACTACAGTTCGAACTCAATGTCACGGTTCTTAATCTAATCTTGCAAAGTGCAATGCGAGATTGATAAATCACCAAAGAGCCCAAATCCGGCAAATCGTTTTGAAAAATTGATTTTTAGAGAGAAGTGCCAAACATGGACTGCTTCGCCAGATACAGAGTCGCCACCTAAATATTTTATTTTTGGGAAATTTAGGAAACCCTGACTCGTGCCTAAGGTCACGTGTCTGTCATCACCAAAGTTACCTCGGCTCGGGAACTTAGGTACGAGAGGGGAAGGTCATGCAATAAGCACCCCCGCTCGCCCGATCAAAGATCGGCCTTTACTAACATGATATCTTGTTTTTGAAAACACATGTGCTCTTATTCCGGTTATTACCCTAGAATTACTATGTGATACGCACAGCATACAAGTATAGACTGGATCGCCTAAGTTGGAACAAAACATCTCATGTTTGTTTTTTAAAACGGTTTGCTACTCGCAAGTAGGCTAAATTGTGGATTTTGCCACCCTCAAGTGGGCTTAGAAAACATGGTGATTTGCCACTCTCAAGTGGGCTTAAAACTCGCAATCAATGAATTGTTCCAATTCAAGTAACCCAACCTTCACCCACAGGCATTCAGGCAGTTATATCACATAAGCAGTTAGCCTCATGGCAAGCATGCTATCATGGCAGTCACTCATACACATGCAAGGATGCTAAAGCATAAACACTCACCAAGTACTCCGAGCCAAAACAAAAACTATGTTAGAAATCAATGCATGATCCTAGCTATGTCAAGAATGCCTAATTCAACACATACAAAATACAACTGAGATAGGCTCGGCTATTCTGAAATGTCATGTGAAATGCAATTTGATACATGTATTCAAACAGGAATTGAAATACAATGCAGTTAGTATGATGCGTCGAGCCCGGTGCATGCAAGACATATGAATGAATGCAAACATGCGAAGCATAAGGATGCTAATTGAAACATGCCCTAAAACTAACCATCGTAAGCTAGTAAATAAAAGGGAGAAAGAAATGGGGATTGGATGACATGCATCACACACACGCACACTTATTTACAACAGTTGTGCCCTCTCAATGGAGGGTCTGAATGAATAATACAGAACCAACTAGCTAATCTAAGCTAATCTAATTAAACTAGTTATTACACAACGAAATGAATAACAAACTACAGCTAATTATTACATAACTCTAATTAATCAACAAATTAACTAAGTAAGCAATTTAAATAAGCATGTAAACTAAATGAAATAGGCTACCTCAGCTTTGCTTTGGATGACGAAGGATGCATGCCCGGTCACCTTATGCGAAAATCCATCGTGATGCCCCGATTTGCCTCTATTTGCAACTGGTCTCAGAACACTGCAAAAGGCTCCAGAAAGCTGAAGCTCCATCATGGGAATCTGTAGGAGGGCTGCCGACCAGTTGTTGGCATTGGAGACCACCTGCCGACCACTTTCTATGTTGAAAACCAGAAAAAGTGGTCAGCCAGCCACTTTATCTGGTCGGCCGACTAGTTTCTGCTGCCAGACTTCAGTTTGCTGCAACAGAGAGCAAGAAAGAGGTATGGCAAAGTATTTGCAATACATATATGCACAACCACCCTCCCTATCATTACATAGGCTCAAGGGAATGCAGGTCTCAACCCTCGGGCCACCAACCACGCATCTCAATGCATGATGGCCAAGGGGCCAAATTGCGCAACTCAATATGGAATGAATGCACATACAAACACCTAAAGCCTAGAACTCCGTCATGTATAGTCAAGAGTGTCGGCGACCGGGAATTGAGGCGCGTTTCATCACTTCAAGTATGAAACGCCCCTCGTTTCCCGTGTTTGGGTTAACTCCTATCCCAAACACAATGCAACAAACATGGCATGCACAATGCGACTTCAAGTATGCAACCTAATGCGATACAACTTAGACGTGCAAACATGAAAGGGATGGAAATGCAAACATGCGACTAGCATACACAATGCTATGAATTACATGGCATACACAATGCTCATGACACTTGCATACACAATGTACATGGTAACCAACATACCTAATGCAATGAAAATGGCATGCACAAGTGTAATGATCAATCATGCAACAACATGGCATACTCAATGCTATGAACCACATGGCATACTCAATGCACAATGGACTTAAACCAAGATGGATAGACCTCAGCCATGTCCAAATCAGTGGCCGATGGTGATGGAACCAAGGCAATAAAGCACATACAAACATGCACAATGCGAGGGCCCATGCCTAAGGCACAAAACACAACTTTCCAAGAGCATTGAAAGGATGCAACATGGAGTACAATGGCATATGTTCCAGCACTGAAATGGCATGCAAGATGTCTTAGAATCATGCAAAATAACTCATGTAATGCATGTTTAAAGGCTCAAGCATCAAAAGCTAGTGAAGCATTCTACGCTAGAGGCATGCAAGGCGATTCTCAAATGACCAAGCCAACCCCAAACAGACTTTATGCAGGCCAAAATAGTAGCAAAATGAGTTGGGATGATGGCTTTGAAAGGCACAAAAATAGGGCTCATGCAATGGCTCGCAAATAGGGCTCATGCAATGGCTCGCAAATAGGGCATAAAAGCACAACTCTAAAGAGCACTTAAAGAGTGGAAAATATGGAAGTATAACAACCTTACATGCTCTGAAATAACATTTCCAATGATACCAAAACATGCAAATACCTCAAGTTAAGCATGCAAGGGACCCCAAAACTCAAAGCTAGTCAAGGCTATTACACTACAAGCATGCATGGCAAGCATCATTCGACCAAGAGGCCTCAAAATAGAGCTAAGGCAGCCCAAAATATGAACAAAATCATGTTGAAGCATAGCCAAAATATGCTAGAATGAAGGGCCAAAACATCATGCATTCTAAGCTAGTAAACAAGATTTATACTACAAGCATATGGAGCATGTGAGAGGCTACCAAACCAGTCAAAGACAGAGCCATGACATGCCAAATGATGACCAAAAACCCACTGAAATGGAGCTAATGCATGCTAGATTGACATGCTACTTTGATGAGCCACAAATGGGATTACACTACACATATGAGAAGCATGCCAAGGGTGACCAAACCAACCATGGACAGAGTCTAGGCAGGCCCTAAAAGTCACCAAAAAGTGCCTGAACCAAACCTTGAAAGTGTGAAGATGTATGCTCCTTTGATAGGCCAAAAATGCAAGTAAACAAAACCAAAAGAGAGGGGGTCACCCCTCTCTGGTTTTAGGTCTCAAAACCACATGCCTACCACTAAAAATCCACTGGATTTCAGTAGTTAAAAGGCCAAGCAAAGACTAGCTCAAAGGCCTTAAGGCATGTCACAAAATAAGGCCAAACAAGGCATACAAGAGGGTAGAAGACCCTCAGCACCTAAGAGGCCTTAAACAAACATGCTAAGTGCTCAAAAATGAAGCTTTTCTTAGTTGAAAACAAAGCTCAAATAAGCATGCAAGTATGACTAAGAGAGTGATCAAGACAAAGCTTAAAATGGGAGAAAAGAGGTTACCCTTGAAGCACTGCAATACCAGCAAGTTTCTCAGCCAAAAACCAGCTTTTCAACCTCCAAAAAGGTCCTCCAAGAACCTCAGTTCAATGGTGGGGTGTATGGTTTAAGAGTTGTAGTGTAAAGGTGAAGAACAACACACACTCTAGGCACCAAATATAGAGATATAGAGGGAGATATACACTTGTGCCTTAGGCAAAATTCAGAACCTCTGGAATGGAGAGGGAGAGCCTCTCTTATAGAAAAACAAAGGGTTCAAGCTTCTTGGAGAAGCTAAAACTTGGATGCAATCCCTCCATACACGTGTATGGAGGATACAGTCTGTGCCCTCCAGCTGGCACAGCTGGCATCCATTCAGTCTGACAAAACAGAGGGAAAGCTGCCGACCAGAAAAGGTGGTCGGCCTGCTACTTTTAGTGGTCGGTCGACCACCCAAGGTGGTTTCCCAGAATAAAAGCTGGTCAGCAGGGGGAATTGGTGCTCTCCACACTAAAAGCAAGCCAATAGTGGGGTGGGAAACCAGAAAAGGTGGCCCTCAGACCAAGAAAACCAGTTTCCCGACCAGAAAATCAGCTGGCGGGGAGAAAAGTGGTTTCCAAGGATAAAAGCTGGTCTCCCATCCTTGTACCACTTCCCAAACAAGGAAAGTAGGGTTTGTACCCAAGACAAACCAAAACGAATGCAAGACGAGGGTTCAGGAGGCAAGACACGCGGCCGGGAGCCCCGAAAACCAACTGCTGAGCATCAAAAGTGGCGTACGACCACAAAAGTGGTCTCCTGAACCACAGTGTCCCTCTATACAGAGGAAACAAGTCGTGTTCCAAAAACCGTGGCAAACGGAGAATGTTAAGCAGTCCCGAGCCGAGGCGCATGGCCGACAGCTCCGAAAACCAGAAACTAGTCTCCAAATGGGAACAGTGGCCTACGACCACGAAAAGTAGCCTACGACCACTGAGAGATGGTCTACAAGACCTCTCCCTCCCTCCGGGAAGAGAAAACAAAACTTGGTCCGCAGACCGAGTCAAAGTACAAAGGGCCCCGAGGTCCGGAGGCGAGGCTCTCAGCTAAGAACTCCGAAACCTCGAAACGAGCACAACATGCACAATCACCGAGCACTCAATCGATAACGTCTGAGTCTTAAGGTCAGTCAAAAATGGGGTGTCTAGAGTTGCCCCTCTTTGACAGAACTCGAAAGTCATAAGTGACGGGAGTGAATGTCAAAGCCCAGAGACGACCCATTTTTGACAAGGCCGAAGACTTAGACAAACAGGAGAGATAACAAAGAGACGTGCCCGCAGGCAGGGGCAAAATGCAAAAGACATGCACGAGGCCGAACATAACTTATGATCATGAAAAGAGAGCTGTAATGAAGCAATTATACACAATAAATGCTACGGTTTAAGCGAACGAAAACAAATTGAACTACATTACATCAGAAAGAATGTAAGAGAATTACGCAATTCTCGCTACGTCTCACACGAAGAATACAATACCGTCCGGTTCGTCTGGTCGCACCAGCTTCAAATGAACTGTACATACAATATCGTGCCTGTAAAAGAAGGAAACTTAACAGGTATAATATAGTTAGCAACACATGCTCAACGCCATATCAAACGCGGACACACATGGTGCCGATGGAAAAGTGCATAGCGATGCAAGTGAAACGTACGTGACAACGCATGCAAAGTATGAGTGCATGTCAATGCCAGTGAAACATGCACAACAATGCAAGTAGTGTGCATAACAATGCAGGACAAGTGCAACTTCAAAAGCATGTTTGAAACAAAATGCTGAGTAAAGAAGTAGAAGCCTTAAAGAGAGCAACTCAAACGCGACCTCCGATTTACCTCTCGGAGGGGTCATAACGTACTCAAAAAGGATGCACCTTGCTCGTGGCGAGTAACGATGAGCCACACATCGAAGACTTGAATTAAAGTTCCCGCAGAGACATTTCGCGCTGAAAAGTGCACTTTTCTTGTACTTTCTCGAGAACCGAGGACTCCAATCATCACCAAAATATACAGGGAGAACAAAGGGACCTTGGAGACCATCCAGGAGGATAGCCGACCACCTAGGCTAGTGGCCGACTAGTTTTTGCTCACCAAGGTGGTCGGCCGACCAGAAAAACTGATTGGCCGACCAGTTTACTGAAATTCGGGGCAATTTGGTCTTTTAAGGCTGGATCTTTAAGTTCACTTATCCAAATCACTTTTGCTCACACCTCCAAGGCCGAAATCAGCTCCTCTTGCTCCCCAGACCCTTTTCTCTCTCAGATCTGCACTTTATACACGTTTTCCAACGCCCCACGCAAAGTTGTTTCGCAAAAACTTTCGATTCTCTTTGTTTTGAACCGATTAAAATTTGTTTTCGGGGCTTCTTTCTCCATTTTCAACACTTGAGGTATGTTTGTCTCGAACTTTGGCACATTTTCTGGGGGGTTGACTTTTGTTGACTTTTTCCTTTCCCGAGAGTTGATTTTTGTTGACTTTTTGCAATTTTGGCTCATTTCGCTCATTTTTGCTCATTTTTGCAGATTTCTTCGGATGGCAGATCACTTTCATCATGACAGAGGTTCTCCACATACCAGGGACGAGCCAGACATCATGTCATTGCCTCCGAGGGTTCAGCCTTTCGACCCGGAGAGGTACCACCCTCAGGAGCACATCCTACCTCTTACCACCTTCTATCACTTTACCGACTTCGCGCGGCGAGCACCCGCGGACCTACTGCTACGGGAGCCAGAGTCTCATCTATCTCACCAGGCACGAGAGGTACGTACTTCCTTTTACATTCTCTGCAATGTATTCTGCATTTCCTACACATTTCATGCCTTCGCAATGTATTTTATCTGCTCATTCTGAACACATTCATACGCACAGTACTTCTGCTTATTCTGGCATACGGCTCGCACATAGCACGATATTGATTTGACACGCAGCTTATTTAGGATATGATGCTGACTTGGCACACAGCTCACAGCACAATATTCTGTTAATTTGGCATACAGCTCACTCTGAACACACAGTTCATCCTGACCACACATTACATTTTCGGGCACACAGCTCATTCTTTGGGCATGTAGCTCATTTTTCGAGCACACAGCTCACTTTTCAGGCACACAGCTCACTTTTTCGGGCATACAGCTCACTTTTCGGGCACACGACTCACTTTCGGGCACGCAGCTCATTCTTTGGACACGCAGCTCATTCTTCGGGCACGCAGCTCATTTTCGGGCACACAGCTCATTCTTTGGGCACACAGCTCATTTTTCGGGCACATAGTTCATTTCTAACTCTGAACACGCAGCTCATACACTTTCATTTTTGAACACACAGCTCATTTTACTTCATTTGCATGCAGCTCATACATTCTACTTTGAACACACAGCTCACACATTTCAATTCTGAACACGCAGCTCATACACTTTCATTTGTGAACACACAGCTCATTTTACTTCATTTGCATGCAACTTATACATTATACTTTGAAACTAAATACATCTGTTCATTCGGAGTGCAAGTATTTTCCCGTTCCACACAGGGTTATGGATCGATCCTTGCTAGGGAGTGGTATACGGAGCTCCCAGATGCTGTACGTCACATCGTGGACGAGGCGGGATTTGGACCTTTCTGAGCAGGGATATCACGTTATCCGGCTAATAGGACCCTCATGGGGGCACTTGTGGAGAAATGGTGGGACACCACCAATTCGTTCCACTTTTCAGCTACTGGGGACATGACGATGACCCCGTATAACTTCTCTATGTTGGCGGGCCTTGACGTGGCTGGCCGACCGGTCCCCTATGACGCAGACATGGGCGAGTGGGAGGCGGCTTGGATTTATCTACTGGGAGCCCGCCCGCCGATAGACAGATCATCAGGTAGAGTCAGGTACACCTAGTTCTCTGAACGGTTCAAGAGGACTATGCTTGAGATTGTCGAGGAGATAGAGCAGTATGCCCGGGGTTTTTTGATGTTCCTCATCGGGACCACGCTGTTCTCCGATAGGGGGAACACAATTGGACTTTATTTGCTCAGTGCTTTGGTAGACCTATCACAGGTCAGCTAGTATGATTGGGGTAGCGCCAGCCCCGCTACGCTTTATTGTTATATGAGCGCGACCTCCCGCGGGCGGGGGAACATAGTAGGTGGCTACTGGAGAGCTTGGGAGGTACATTCTACCCTCTTGATTTACAGTTCTGCTTTCGATTATCTGTACACTGCACACGGCACACATTACATTCTGTATTCTACATTCTGCACTCAGCATTCTGCATTTTCTGTACATTCTATATTCTGATAGCCACTGCCTTGTTTTTTTTTTTTTTTTCACAGCTATGGGTTTACGCCTACTTTCCGACGCTGGCTCCTGAGCTCGAGGTTGAGGTACCTCTGGAGATCCCCTTCTCTCGCAGATTTGAGAGTCGATGCCGGCCGAGGACTCAGGAGACTTTGCCCTATCTCCGATAGTTCTTCGATACTGTATGGCCGACGGAGGTAATCCAAAACTCTCAGTTCGTCATGTTTTCAGCTTTGGTTCATCTTGCATATTTACGACATCTAATCAGTTTATGCACTTGTTATCCACAGATCACTTGGCAGCCCTGGGCACCCTTGTCAAGAGATGCTCGGTTCCGATTCCTTGGGGCGTGGGCCGCTTCTCAATACAGGATTTTATTTGAGGGGCCAGTTGGCAGGGCCTGGTTTCTGGGGGATCGTTTCATTCGTCAGACGATGGGCAACCCTGATCAAGGCATCCCCTCAACACCTCCAAAGGACATGCGATCCACTGAGAGACTCACTTCCCGGGAGGTCGAGGAGCTCATGTTGGGTACTGATGCAGTTCTTTTGCTGGAGGAGGGAGAGTACGTGACCTACAGCTGTACATACTTGATGCCTCCACTGTCAGATGTCCGTGCCCCCAGGAGGAGGGATGTTGACGTGCCTTCCTCGAGTCGCGCTCGAGCTAGAGACATTCCTTCGACCAGCGGAGCCGGTACATCGAGGGGTGGGGCTGGATGGATGCCCTCTACTTGCCAGTATGCCGGATGGCCGGATCTTCCGACCGGGCTAACAGGTTGGGAGTATGGGACACCATACCAGATCCCGCTAGAGCCTCTGTGGCCAGATCACTGATACGTCAGTGACCCTAACTCACCACCAGTATGCTTCACGATTTTCATTCATCATTCAGATATATACTTAGACATTCATTCATTCACTGATGACTTGAACTTGCGTCTGCAGCCTCCCAAAGAGTACACTGATGGGTTGTTGGGAGTGGTGGCCTCGCTCTAAGGTATGGTCCTGCGAAGGGAGACACTGTTGTTCATCGTCGGCGTTTCGGTACTTTTTAATTTTCTTGCATTTATCATACTTCTGATGACATACTGAAATTGAATATTTCACTACATTGGTTGACTGCATGTGTAAAGCACATCTGACACACACCACATTCATATACTGTATCTACATGCACACACTCTATGTAGCATTCTTGCATCTGCATCTGATATACAGACTGGCTAATGCACTCAAAATGTCCTTTTCAGGTCCCACCACTATAGGCCGGGCCATCCAGGCCTTCTCCAAGGACTGGAAGAGGGGACTCGACTCACAGCCGAGGCAGGCGTAGAGCGCCTATCAGAGATGATGAGGAGTCCAATGAGGAGGAGGAGTCTGCACATCTTCAGTCGGAGACATCCACAGGCAGGAGGTGATGCCGAGAAGGGTTCTGAGGACGGCAGCTCCGATTCGGATGGTGGTGCCGGTAGAGGTGGTGCAGAGGCTGCTCAGCCAAAGAGGATGAAGAGAGCCTCCCGATCTTGAGGCTGACAGCACTGATGCAGATGTTCTTGCTTTATTTTCTTTCTTTTTTTCTTTTTACTAGTAGTTGTAGCACATCAGCTTTAGACAGTTTTATTTTCTTTAAAACTTGTACCCTGTTGTAAAATGTTGTAACAAAAGAAGCTATGATGGAATGAAACAGCTTTTTGTTCAAAAAGTGTTGTCTTTTGCATTCTTAGCATCGCATCGCATCATTTTGCACAAAAATGAGATTGAATGGAAATCGACCATTGTACATTGCCAAGTCAAGTAATGAGCCAACATAGCAAACTAAACAGGTTAACTTACTAAGAAACAACAAAACCTCAGCAAGTTTACAACTCGATAAGAAAATTTCGACAATGTTGATAGACAAAGAGCAACAATTCGATGAACAAAACTCGACAACTCGATAAAACTTAACAACTCGATAAACAAAACTTAACAACTCGATAAGCAAAACTTAACAACTCGATAAGCAAATGCATTTCGGACAAACGGGGCGACGGAACGCATCCGAAACAGAGGTAAACTTGGACCTTCAACATTCCCAACACATGGAAAGGCTAGGAGCTCTCTTCTAGAGACTAGGAAAAGGCCAAAAACCAGTTTTTCTCCATGGCCGACCACCAAAAGTGGCTGGCCGACCAGTTTTTTGCTCAGTAGACTAGTTATGTGGTCGGCCGACCAGAAAAAGTGGTCGGCCGACCAGTTGGCATGGTGACCTCCAGATTTTTGACACTTGTCCTCCAAACAGTGCCTTATCCTCCATAAAAGTTCCAGCTTCGTGGTTCTCTCATTCCATCTCAGTTTTACATCAAAATGGAGGGATTTCTCATCCAAAATCTCACAACTTGGATTGCTACCTTAGACGGCTCGGAAAAGTTGAACTTCCGAGACTTCGGCATAAATGCACTATTCACGCTGAGTCGCACTCCGCTGCACCTTTCATTTCTCCATGCCGCAGCAAGGTTTTGGAACCTGGTAACACATGTCTTTAGTTTTGGCGGGCAAGAGATGTGTCCTACCTTCGAAGACTTCCAAGCTTTGATGGAATCCGAGCGCAACAAAGAAATCTTGCCCCAGCTTCGCTTCGGCCACATCCAAGACTTAGGACGAATGTGTGGGCTCACCATGCATGACACTCGGTCATTGATTTGTGACGGAATGCTGGACATTCCGAGTTTGATTCGTCGGTTTTCCGATGCCGGTGACCGCAATGACCATCATTGGCAGGGCTTTCGGCGACATGCTCTTTGCTTGTGCATGCTATCCCATTTCTTGCTTGCCCCAGGCTCCGGAGGGTTTAGCACCCGTTTGATCGAAGTTACCCAAGGCTTAAAAGAGGGCAAGAGCTGCATTGCCATGACACTGGCAGAGACATTGATGGGCTTGGATGCTTTCCATCGCCGAGAGACGACCAGATTCGTGGGGAGTCCACTACTGCTACAGGTAATGTTTCCCACCCTGTCTCACATATATGTTGCTCACATCACTCGGCCCTCAGGCTCGATTTTTCTCTCAAAACCCTTTTCTCACTTTTCTCTCATCATACATCTCTCTATTCTTTAATCTCTCATTTTCCGTCCCTCCCCAGGTGTGGTTGATGGACAAGTTGAGAGTGGTGGACTCCTGCCCGGCATACTCAGCTCGCGGCTACTTCTTTCGGCGACGTCTAGTCGATGCCCTTGATGAAGGATGGTGGTTCGACTGGATATGCAGTTTGTCCGCAGGCCGTGTTGCTTGGCGTTGTCCTTGGCTCAATCTACCGGCAATGAGCTACAGCATGTCCCGACAGACCGGGATTCAGTTGATTGGCCTGACACACTGCGTGTTCTACTTTCCTTTCTGATTCCAGCGCCAGTTCGGCCATGATCAGATTTGCCCGGCAAAGGGGATAGAGTACCTAGCTGCATTTCCGGTCCAAGGCGCACAGCTAGCTCGGTATGCCACGGCATGGAGGACGAGAGAGCTTCTGGCCCCCGCTCCCACTTTCAGTTACACCCTTTCTAATGAGTGCATAGATTGGCCCAATGAAGAGGCACAGATTGGGCCCAGCTTGGCATCAGAGGCTTTGACCAGCTCTGGGAGGGGACGCGAGAACACCTGACTATGCCCCTGATTTATTTGCTTTAATCAGAACTTTCAAGTTTTCTTTATGAGTGTAATAAAAAAGCAACTTCAATTTGTATCCAAGAGTAGGAGAACTCTGTACTGAAATCAATATAATTGAAGGTTGTGGTTACTGAAAATTTCCCGTTTGGTCCAAAAATGGTCTAAGTTGTAAAAAGATTAATTTGAGCAAAATCAACTTTTATTAAAACTTTTCAAAACCATTTTCGATATGGATCAAAACTGGACACGCCTGAGATTTGTCACTGAGATGTACAACCCCGGATCCCGGCAACTGGAAAGTTGCCCCTAGTCTGAATAGCACTGCACTGGAGATCACAACCGAGCTCTTAAATGCAGAATGGACAAAGATGACCAACATGATCACATGGACAAAGTTGATCGGGGAAATGTTTATGGCTGGACTTCAAGATGAAGTTGCCTACGTATCCCAAAGATGGGAATCAAGCCTTACGTAGTTCGGCTCAGGTTCACTCGTGTATTAACCCTCACCTTTTATGCTCTAACTTTTGCCAAGGCCGCCCTTTCGGGTTTTCGACCTAGCGAGCCACTCAGGGGTAATATTTCTTCAACTTGTCCATGTTGATCGGTTGGGAGAACTCTAGGCCATCTAGGTCCATCAGAACGACAGCTCCACCCGACCAGATAGACTTGATGATGTAAGGACCAGTCCAATTGGGCCCTAGGCTCGTGGATGGGAGCTCGGTTGTCTTTGAGCACCAAATCTCCTTCTTTCAAATTCCTGGACTTAACCTTCTTGTTAAAAGCCCTGGCAATTCGTCGTTGATAACCCTGAAAATGGTATAGTGCTTTCAGCCTTCGCTCGTCAAAGAGCATGAGTTCTTCAAACCTGCTCTGCTACCAATCTACCTCAGCTATCTGGCACTCAGCCAGTACTCGTAATGACGGAACCTTAATTTCGATAGGTAGAACGGCCTCCATCCCATAAACCAATGAATACGGAGTCGCCCCAGTATAAGTTCTAATTGAAGTCCGGTAGCCCCACAGAGCAAATGGCAACTTATCTGGCCAGTCCCGGTAGGTTTCCACCATCTTCTGCAAAATGTGTTTGATGTTCTTGTTGGCGGCCTCAACTGCTCCGTTAGTCTGCGGCCGATATGTGGATGACTTATGAAAAGCCACGTTGTATTTTTCCAACAAGTCAATCACTTCCTTCTTGAAGTGGGAACCGTTATCTGAAATAATCTCGTTCGGGACCCCGTAGCAACAAATGATGTTGTTCTTGATGAACTTCACAACATGTGAAGCCTTCAACACCGCATATGATTGGGCCTCAACCCACTTTGTGAAATAGTCTATCGCGACCAGAATGAACTCATGCCCATTAGACCCCTTCGGAGTGACAGCCCCGATCACATCGATTCCCCAAACTGAAAATGGCCATGGCAAAGTCATATTGTACAGCTTCGACGGCGGGATGTTCATGCGGTTTGCATGGATCTGACATTTGTGGCATCGCCGAACAAAGCCAATACAATCCTCCTCCATGGTGGACCAATAATAACCCTGTCTGAGAATCTTCCGAGCTAGCATCACCCCACTTACGTGCGCTCCACACTCCCCTCCATGGATGGCCTCTATCAAGCTCTTCGATTCTTCGGCGTCGATATACAGTTTATGCATTCCCAGATGACCTCTCTTGTACAGTTTATCCCCGCAGATGATGAATTGAGCAGCCATTCTTCTAATTGCCCTTTTATCCTTGGCATTTGTCCCTGGTGGATATGCTTCTTTCTCCAAGAAGTTCCATACATCATGATACCAGGGATTCTCATCTTGAACCTCATCTATGGCAGCAATCAGCTCATAAGCTGGCACAAATTTCTGGTCAATGATGATCGGACGCATCCGGACTCCAAAAGGGATGTCTATCATGGAAGATAGAGTTGCTAGTGAATCTGCGAACCTGTTGTTCTCTCTTAACAAATGAGCGAAGTTCAGCTTCTCAAACCGAGGAATCAACAAGTCCAAGGTTTGATGATAGATTCTCATCTTTTCTTCTTTGACTTTCCAGTCTCCTTTAGCTTGAGATACAACCAGGTTCGAGTCCTCGATGACGTCCAACCGTTTTGCCCCTAGTTCTAGGGCGGCTTCTAAACCAGCAATGCATGCTTCATACTCTGCTTCGTTGTTCGAGACTTTGAACTGGAGTTTAAATGCTAGAGGGATACGGAAATTGTCGGGTGCTATTAGCAACACCCCTATTCCATACCCGTATTGGTTTGACGCTCAGTCAAAGTACATCGTCCAAGTTTTGTCTTCGATATGCAAAATAGCCTCGTCTGGGAATAAGTACTCAACTGCTTCATCCTCTTCAACTGGGTGATCAGCTAGGAACTCCGCTACCGCTCTCCCCTTTACTGACTTGCGAGTCACATACTTCAGATCGAATTCGGAAAGCAGAAGCAACCAACGGGCTAGCCTACCCGTAAGTGCTGGTTTCTCGAAGAGATATTTGATGGGATCTAATCTTGAAACCAACATTATAAAGTGAGCTAACAGGTAGTGCCGTAGCTTCCTCGTAGCCCATACCAAGGCCAAACAAGCCTTCTCAAGTGGAGTGTAGCGGGTCTCGTAATCCAACATCTTCTTGCTCAGGTAGTAGATAGCTTTTTCCACTTTGTCCTCGAACTCCTGTGCGAGCATGCAGCCCATTGTAGTTTCAGTCACTAAAAGATACAAAATCAACGGTTTCCCCGGCTCAGGTGGTGACAACACAGGTGGGTTCTGCAAGTATTGCTTGATCTGTTTAAAAGCAACTTGGCATCGCCCGTCCCATTGGAACTTCTTTCCTTTCTTCAGGAGACCAAAAAGTGGTTCACAAGTCAAGGTTAATTTAGTAATAAACCGTCTTATGAATTGCACTTTACCTAGAAAGCCTCGCACCTCCTTTTCAGTCCTTGGTGGTGGCATTTCTAAGATGGCCTTGATTTTGGAAGGGTCGACTTCGATACCTCTCTGTGTAATCAAGAACCCCAGTATTTTCCCTGCTGTAACACCGAATGTACACTTCTGAGGATTCAGCCGCAACCGAAATTCTCTGATCCTTTGGAAAAAATTTTGTAAGGCGATATAGTGGCCCTCTCTTTCTTTGGACTTGACAATCATGTCGTCCACGTACACCTCAACCTCTTTGTGGATCATGTCGTGCAATATCGTGGTCGCGGCCCGTTGATATGTAGCTCCAGCATTCTTCAACCCAAATGGCATCACCCTATAGCAGTACACGGAGTGGTAAAAGCGGTCTTCTGCCGGTCTTCGGGTGCCATCAATATCTGATTGTAGCCAGAAAAGCCATCCATGAGAGAGCAGCGCATGCCCTGCAGTGAAGTCCACTAATTCATCGATATGCGGCAGAGGAAAGTCGTCATTCGGACTGGCTTTATTCAAATCTCTAAAGTCCACACATATCTAAATTCTGCCGTCCTTCTTCGGCACCGGAACTATGTTGGCCAGCCAAGTTGGGTACTCAGATACCAGCAGGAACCCTACGTCAATTTGCTTGGTGACCTCTTCTTTAATCTTGAGAGCCCAGTCCGGGCAGATCCTTCTGAGTTTCTGTTTAACGGGTTGGGCCTCTAGGTCAAGAGGGATCCGGTGCTGTACAATCTCAGGATCAATTCTAGGCATGTCTTCGTAGGACCACGCAAAAACATCTTTGAAATCTTTTAATAAAACGACTAAGCGCTCGCGCTCCTCCGAAGACAACGTGGACCCGATCTAGACCAGCCGCAGGTCCTTCTTAGTACCAACATTAACTGTAGTGATTTCATCAACCAAGGGTTTAACAAATCTCTCCTACTCTTGATCAATTAATCGTTGTAAAACCAGAGGAATTTCTTCCTCGTCGTTTTCATCAAAATTTTGAAAGTCCTGATTAATGCAATAAATCAAAGGCACAGAAAAGTACTCAGAAACCATAGCCATTCCATTCTCATTAATCACTTCCAAATCGTCTAATTCCTCTGTTACAACAGACTCAAAAGAGAAAGAAAAAGACGACCTAGACAGGACTGTGGCATCCAGGTTGTCACCCCCAGGAATACCGGACTCAGACTCAGATGAGCTGGAACCTGATTCTGACTCCACAGACTCGGTGGAATCAGATTCCGGCTCACTACCTGACCCGATGCTGCTTAATAAAAATCCCTCCTCGTACTGCCAGATGAGGGAGGGTGCGATGGATGCATCCAAAATCTTTGAAAGTGGGCCCGCAACCGTTTCATTCCCGATCATGGACACCGAGAAGTTATCCCCCAAGCACTTCTGTACGATCGGAGGATTTGAAAGTAGACAAGCCAGTGCTATCCCCATTTCAATCTCGGTGCTCTCGAAATCCACTCCCTTATACTGCTCAACTTCAGCTAATGGGTCTGTCTGCTCCTCAGCAACGTCATCCCTAGATAACTGCAGGTCAAAGAAGATCTCAAACCCTGGCAAGCGACGCTTCTCTGCGTTCAACCATGGCTCTGGGAAGCCACAGAATGGAAAATCCTTCCCCTCCCGGACAAAGTGTCCGTTTAGGGTACCTTGGATGGGTCAGTGCATTAACTCATAAGGCTTCCCCGCCTGCTTTGCTCTGGCTCTCCCAGCCATCTCCTTACCTTTCCTCACCTAGTCCTCTTTGGTAGGCAGATAACCTAAGCCAAAGGTATGCGGGTTGTGCGGCACTTCGGCCGATACTGCAATGCCCTTTCGGCCACTTCTTCCTAGTCCCATCCCAAGGATGTGCTGAAGTTTGTTCATGAGGTATACTGACTGAGCGCTAACGTACAACCCCTCATCAATAGCTAAGATGTTCTGTACGACCCGGGCCTCGGCGAGGGTAAACCTTGACAGGAACATGTCCTCCGTGCCATGCTCAATTTTCAAAACCGGTGTAGACACCTCTGGCGGCAGATGGATTGACGAATTCCCAAAAACTATAGCCACCCCCTTCCCGTGGGGGTATTTTAACATCTAGTGCAGGGTGGAAGAGACTGCCTTCACCTGGTGCAGCCACGGCCGCCCAAAGAGTAAGTTAAAGGTCGCGGGAACGTCCAAGACATGAAAGTCAATCTCGTGTTGTCCTGGACCGACCTTAGTCTGAATCTGCACAGCCTCATCACCTCTCTACTAGTGTTATCGTAGGCCCTTATCACCTGGGCAGTTGGCATAAAGTCTACGGGCTTCAACCCGATTGCATATGCTGTCCTTGACGGGCACACATTAATGGCAGATCCTGTGTCGACAAGAACCACTGGTATCCATTTTTCTCTACACTCGACAGAGATGTAGAGGGGTTTGTTGTGGTTTGCACCCTTAGGCGGCAGTTCCTTGTCAGAAAAGGTCAACGTCGGGGAAGCTCCTCCCGGAAAAACCAATCCTACCAGCTGCTCAGGCGTGGTATCTATTGAAAGTTTGGCCTTGTCCATAGCAAAAAAGATAGCTTGTCTATGAACTCTTGAAGCTATAAGCAGTCCCCAGATAGAGATGTCTGCTTGTATCTTCTTAAGCTGTTTCAGCACAGCCTCTTCTTCGAGTAACTTCTCTTTCTGCTTCTTTGCCTCCTTGTCCTTCCCGGACGCCTCTGGTTGGTCTAGGTGCGGGGGCTTAAAATACCGCCCACTCTTAGTCATATGGTCAACTTCACCAATATACCAGGTATCATCCGGTTGATTGCTCCCCCAGTCCTCATCGGTGTGGGCGAGACATAGGTCATCGTCTTCCCACCACATTCCATCGGCAGCTGACAGACACCTGTCTGGCTCCGTTACAACTGTCCTTGTATCCACAGCACCTTCCGTCCATGTGCTCGTAACACACTCTGTTCTTGTGCACACAGCACGTTCAGTCCCCATTTTGGCCTTTCTGGCTCTCTCAGAATCTTCGATCCCTTCCCGTTCAAACTATTTTAGTGCAGCCTGCTGTTCAGCATCTCCTGTACTCAAAATACCCAAATCCCGAGCAAAATTCTTGGCACCGGCGCTCTCCGGCGATGCATTCTGATTCCCGGCGCTACCGGCCATAGCTGGTGTCCTTGTCCCTGACGGGCCCTGTTTTGGCTGAGATTCTTCAACAATATCTGGTTGGTCATCAAGCCACCCTGTAGCCTCTGCTGACCCATCAAAATCAAACCAGTTGACTGTCATGTCTCCTAGATCTTGTTCGTTGAAAAACTGAAGGTTAGCAATGCCCCCTTCCAGAGCTGCTAGGTCATCTAGCCTCTGATCAAATCCATCTTCCCATACTACACAAATCTCTGCCCCCACTGGTAATTCTACATTCGGCCTAACCTGACCTGCTGACGTAATGTAGCCACTCGGATTATATACCTCCTCAGCAAAGCTCCCAAATTCCTCAGACCCCGAATCAACAGTCCCACTTTCCTCCGAAGTCATCCCTATTCTACCTTCGATAATCACCACTATTGGGTCAGGTTGGGTTCGGGCGATGTCTAACATGCACAAGTCAGTGCTGTCAGGAATGAACACCTCCGGCTTAGGTAGGTGAGAAGAGGTGATATATATGCTAGGGTCGTATGACATGACCCCAGTTTGGATTGAATTGATGCGTTTGGGAGGTGGAGCTTGGTTATGTGGTGGAAGAGGGTTGGTTGTGACATTGGGTTTCTCTGGAGGCACAATCACCCTGTTATCAATGAGATCTTGAATCTCATGACGTAGTCTAAAGTAATGGTCGGTGTCGTGACCATGCTGTTGGTGAAAGGCGCAATATTTAGCTGGGTTATGGGAGGGGGGAAGTGTTTCTGGCAATGGTCGCGGCTCCAGGGGCTTCAAATGCCCCTTCTTAATTAAAACCCCCAGAGCCTTAGACACGGCATGTATAGTGAAGTGAAGGTTCTTTGGCCTCAGGTTAAGTACTTGGTTGTTTGTGAGTTACTTCCGGACGCGCCAGTGAATGGTGTAGCCGTAAGGGTTTTCGGGGGGGTAGTGGTGACCATGCTTACATCTGAAGCTCTGGCAGCTGCAACACTGCTTGTGCCTGCATTCGTACTGCGGTTGAAAGTCCTCCTGGGCTGTTCTCCTCTGTCATTGTCAATCAGACCCTGCTTTAAAGCGTCCTCGATCTGCACCCCAATCTCATGTAGATCTGCAAAAGTGGGGAGAAGGAGGACGACCATCTTCTGCATGAGCTTGGGCTGGAGGTTGCGTATAACCATCCGTATTTGATCTTTGTTAGTCGGCCTAATGGTCATCATCGAGGCCTTGGCCCTCCAGCGGGTCACAAAATCGGAGAAACTCTCCTTCGGCTCCTGCCTAGTCGTCTCGAGATAACGGGTTGTAATCTCGATCTGTGTATTGTAGGAGTATTGGGCTATGAAGGTGTAGACACCCCATTTTTTACCGTCCTTAAGACTTGGACGTCATTGTTTGAACACTCGATGATCATCCATGCTCGTGTTCGTTTTGAGTTCTCGGAGGTCTCAGCTACGCGCCTTGCCTCAAGATCTCTCAACTTGTCTGTCCTGTGCTTGGTTGTGGACCAAACACTTGTGCTTTTGCTTCTAAGGGAAGAGGGTGGCTTGTTGGCCATTTTCTCAACCCATCGACCAAGGGCTAAGGCCATCGGCCCCTTTTTATTGCCATCGGCCAAGAGTGTTGGCCGATCGGCACTATATTTGGTCGGCCAACACTTATGTTGGTTGATCTGCCATTTTTGGTGGCCGAGCCCTGTTCATCTGCTTTATGTAGATATTTTGTGCCAGCTGGCATCCACAATTCACCCCCTCCATATACGTGTATGGAGGGATTTGCCCTTTGCTTAGCTTCTCTTGGAAGCTTTAGAAGTTGAACTTCTATAAAGAGGGAGCCCCTCCTCCCTCTTCCAGGGTTGAGAAAAATTGCCTTAGAAAAGATAAATATAGCCTTGTATCTATCTTGCCTTGTTTCTCCATTTTTGTGCTTCAAAAGTGTAGTATTGTCTTAGTTTAGCACACAAACACCTAGCAATACACCTTCTCTTTGTTACTAAGGTACTAAGGAGTTGGTTTTGGTGTTCTTGGGTGGGTTTGAACTCAGAAAACCTGCTGGAGCTTGGTTCTTGAAGAGGTTCTACAAGGGTGAGTTCCTTACTTTAGATACCCCATTATTGCTTAAGCTTTTAACCCTTCTTGCTTGTTGTTTTGAGCTTAGATTATAACTGATAAAAGTTCTGATTTTTAGTGCTTAAGACCTTTGTTTAAGGTCATTTTTGTGTTTGGGGTTGTTTCCCCCCTCTTAGGCCTTGTTAGGCCTTGTTTTAGGCCATTCATTTTGGCCCTTGTTCTTAGCTTTGCATGACCCTCTCTACCACTAAAATCCAGAGAATTTTCAGTGGTGGAGAGGTGGTTTTGGTGTCTTAAATAAGAGAGTGTCATCCCCTCTCCTTGTTGTCTTTAATACTTGCATAAATGGCTTATGTTTGTAGCATGTGTGCTTAGCTTGCTTTAGCTTCATTTCAGTATATATTAGGCTTTGTTTTCCATGATATAGCACTGTTTTGACTTGGTTTAGACATACCATGCATGCTTCATGTACTTGTCTTGTAATCCTATGATTTGGCCTAACATGCATCATGTTGTAACATGCCATTTTAGCATGATTTTGGCTTAACTTCATGAAGCTTCTAGTCTTGTTTTGCCATGCTAGAGCTCTTATTTGAGTTGTTTCAACCATGTATGCCATGCTTTGTATAGCTACCATGCATTTTAGCTTGTTAGCTTTAAGTATTCAAGTCATTAGCATGCTCCATTTGGATCATTTCAGTGGTTTGGCATCACTTGTAATGTTATTTCAGTCCGTATAATTTGCTCATATACTTGCATTTGTCACTTCTTTAATGTTTTAAAGAGTTGTTGTTTTATCCCTCATGAATGGACCATTGTGTATGCCTCCATGTTTAGGCTTCTAGATTGCCATGTCAAAGTGTTTTTGGTCTTGTTCTAACATGCCATAACTCTGAATTTGGTTGCTTAAGTCATGCCATGTTTGGTTTTGATAGGTGTTGTGTAACACCTCTTTTGTAGCCTTGCATGCCTCTTGTTTTTGGCATTGTGTTCTAGCATGTTTTGGCATCATCCCTTGCATGATTTCAGGGCTTAACATGTTTGCCTAAATATCCATGTTTGTCCTCCTTTAAGTGTTCTTAAAATTTGCCCTTTGATGCTTAAGTGTTAGGCCAATTACCATGCATGTTTGTATGTGATTTTGTCCCTTATCCCTTAGCATATTGGCCGCTGTTTTGGACCTATTTGAGAGCTGTCCATTTTGGTTTAAGTCCATCCCCGCATGTTGCTGCATGCTTGCCTTGTATGTTATCACATACTTGTTACATATTTGGTATATTGCATGTTGTAGCATGCTAGTTCAATTGTGCCTTGTTGTGTACTTAGTCCATGACATGTTGTTGCATGCTTAAGTAGTAATGCATTTGGCATGCATTCTCATTTTTTGTTGCTTAACATGTTGTCACATGTTTGCCTCACATATTGTTGCATGTTCGTCATTGGCATTGTTATTACATGCCTAGCATGCTTATTTGTTTAGGTTGTATACCTATTGCACATTGCTTGTTTGTATGCTCACGTTGCATTAGCTTGCTTGCATGCCTAGGTTGCATAGCATTAAGCATGCATCCCTTGCCTCTTGATCAACTATGATGGAGGTTAGGGGCCCCTTTCGTGTTTATGTGCATTCATTGTACATTAATTTGCATACCTGGCTCCTTTGGCCATCATGCATTAAAATGCGTGATTGATGGCCCGAGGGTCGAGAACTATACTCCTTTGAGTCTCAAACATGATAAGGAGGGTGGTGGTGCAAACATTGCCTTGAAAATGCATTGCCATGCTCTGTCTGTCCTTTGCTGCAGCAAAACAGGATTCTGCAGGAAGAGATGGCCGGTCGGCCATCTTCAGTGCCGGCCGTCTATGTATTGTTGGCCGAGGTCCCCACAAATGGTCAATGACCAGTACCTCCTGGCCGGTGGCCTTGAATTTCAGCCGGTGACATCCCACAGTGCTCAGAAGGTGATTCAGAAGCATCCTTAAGACTTGCACAGTTTTCAGAGATGCAGAGCAGTATAAACAGAGGCAGCATGAGCATGGCAATAGATTTCCGAGTGAAGCCGAGCATGCATGCATTCGTCCCTCTTCCCGAGGCTGCTTTACTGCTTTCATAGCTTAATCAATTTGTTTAATTAGTTAAGTGTTGTGTAATAATTAATTAGCTTGTTAGTTAGTTAATTATGTAATTTGTATTATTCTTTCGGTCCCTCCGTCGAGAAGGTGCACTTGTGTAATAAGCGTGCGTGTGTGCGATGCATGTCTTCCAAACCTCCATTTCTTTCTCCTTTTTACTTAACCGCTTACGATGGTTAGATCTAAGGCACATTTCGATTAGCATCCTTTTGCTATGCATGTTTGCATCCATCCATTTGTATTGCATGCACCGGGCTCGACGCATCATACTAACTGCATTGTATTTCAATTCTAAGTTGAATACATGTATCGAATTGTCGCATCTCACATGTCATTTTAGACTAGCCGAGCCTATTCTAGTTGTATTTTGTATGTGATGCATTAGCCATCTTAACATGAACTAAGATCATGCACGATTTTTAACATGTTCCTTGTTTTGGCTCGGAGTACACTGTGAGTGTTTATGCTTTAGCACCTTGCATGTATGTGAGTGTTAACATTACAGCATGCTTGCCATGAGACTAATTGCTTATGTAATATAACTACCTGAATGCCTGTGGGTGAAGGTTGGATTGCTTGAATTGGAATAATTCATCAAAATCCGTGTTTTAGCCTACTTGCGAGTAGCAAAATTCAAAACCATTTCCAAACAAACAGATATGCGATGCTTTGTTCCAAGTTAGGCGATCTAGTCTATACTTGTTTTGCTGTGCGCATCACGTAGTAAAGATTAGCCAATTAACCGGAATAAGAACGCATGTGTTTTCAAAAACTCGATATCATGTTTAGTAGTGGTCGATCCTTGATCGGACGAGCGGGGGTGCTCATAGCTGACCTTCCCCAATCATACCCAAGTTCCCGAGCCGAGGCAACTTTGGTGATGACGGATACGTGGCCTTGGGCAACGAGTCAGGGTTTCCTAAATTTTTCCAAAATAAAATATTTAGGTGGCGACTCTGTATCTGGCAAAACAGTCCATGTTTGGCACTTCTTTCTTAAAAATCAGTTTTCCAAAACGATTTGCCGGATTTGGACTCTTTGGTGATTTATCAGTCTTATATCGCACATTGTGAGATCAGATTAAGAACCGTGACAATTTGAGTCCGAACTGTGGGAAAGCATGAGGCCCTCAAGGGCGCATCCACAGTTTCTCTCAGCCATCTCCTCCCAGTTTCTCTTGACGGAATCTTCCAGTTTCGCATACCAGATGGCCGTTACACCCAACAAGGTCCGGCCAAACAAAGAAAGCTTCTGCAATCTGGAGTGACCCATCGGCCTCAGTATATCTGAAAACAACCGTAAATGCACCTGTAGACGTCCCCGAACGTCCCGGGGAAAGCCCGTTTTGTTCATTGGGCTCACTACAGTTCAGGACTCAATGTCACAGTCCTGTATCTAATCTCGCAAAGTGCAATGCAAGACCGATGAATCATCAAAGAGTCCAAATCCGGCAAATCGTTTTTGAAAAAAAACAGATTTTTAGAAAGAAGTGCCAAACATGGACTGCTTTGCCAGATACAGAGTCGCCACCTAAATATTTATTTTGGGGGAATTTAGGAAACCCTGACTCGTTGCCTAAGGCCACGTGTCCGTCATCACCAAAGTTGCCTCGGCTCGGGAACTTGGGTACGATTGGGGAAGGTCACTTCGTGAGCACCTCCACTTCCCCGATCAAAGATTGGCCTCTACTAACCATGATATCGAGTTTTGAAAACATTATATGCTCTTATTCCGGTTTATTAGCCTAGAATTACTATGTGATACGCACAGCATACAAGTATAGACTGGATTGCCTAAGTTGGAACAAAGCATCGCATATCCGTTTGTTTTGAAAATTGATTGAATTTTGCTACTCGCAAGTAGGCTAAAACACGGGTTTCGACGAATTATTCCAATTCAAACAACCCAACTTTCACCCACAAACATTCAGGCAGTTATATCACATAAGCACATAGCATCATGGTAAGCATGCTATCATAGCAGTCACTCACACGCATGCAAGGATGCTAAAGCATAAGTACTTACCGAGTACTCTAAGCCAAAGAAAGAAGCTAATTAGAAAACATGCATGAATTCTAACTATGCTGAAATGCCTAATGCAACACATGCAAAAATGCAATTAAGATAGGCTCGGCTATTCTAAACATGGCATATGGAATGCAACAGATAACATGTATTCAACTTGGAATTGAAATACAATGCAGTTAGTATGATGCGCCGAGTCCGGTGCATGCAATACGGATGAATGAATGCAAACATGTGAACATATAGATGCTAATTTGAAACGTGCCCTAAAACTAACCATCATAAGCTAGTAAATAAAAGGGAGAAAGACGTGGGTTTGGAAGACATACATCACACACGCACACTTATTACAACATTGCCCTCTCGCAGAGGGTCCGAATAAATATTACACAACCAAAATGAATAACTAATTATTACACAACACTAGCTAATTAACAAATTAACTAAGAAAGCGAGTAAACTAGCATGCAATGCTACATGAAGTAGACTGCCTCAGCTCTGTTCGGAATGATGAAAGATGCATGCCTGCTCAAGTCGCCTTGTCGGGAAATCCATCGCGATGCCTCGATTTGCCTCTGTTTACAATTGACCCCGGAACACTGTACACAACTCCATGGGAACTTGTAGGGATACTGCTAACCAGTTTTTGCTGCTGGCTTCTGGTTTGCTGCAACAGAGAACAAGAAAGGGGCATGGCAAAGTATTTTCAACATATGTATGCACAATCACTCTCCCCGTCATTGCATGAGCTCTAGGGAGTGTAGTCCTCGACCCTCGTGCCACCAATCACGCATCTCGATGCATGATGGCCGAGGAGTCGAATTGCACGACTCAATGTGAAATGAATGCATAAATGGACACCTAAAGCCAACAACTCTATCATAGATAGTCAAGAGTGTCAGCGACCGGGAATTGAAGCACGTTTCGTCACTTTAAGTACGAAACGTCCCTCGTTTCTCGCGTTTGGACTAAACCCTACTCCAAACACTATGCAACAACTAGAATGGCATGGCATGCAAACACAATGCAACAACTAGCATGCTATCCTAAACGAAATGCAACTAAGACACGCAAACATGCAAGGAGTGATATGCAAAGGTGCAACTAGTATGCGCAATGCTATGAACTATCAATGGCATACTCAATGCACATGACATAATATGTCATACACAATGCAAGATGGACTTAAACCAATATGAGTGGACCTCAGCCACACTCAAATCAATGGCCAAACTTGATGAAATGAAGCAACAACACTCATGCAAACATGCCAAAATGCAAGGGACCAAAACTAAGGCACCAAGTGCAACTCTACCAAGGCATGGCAAGCATGTAATATAGCATACAACAACACATTTTTCCAGCTCTGAAATGACATACGAAAGGGTCCCGAATCATGCAAACACCTCACACAATGCATGCTAGGTGGCCCAAATACCGAAACTAGTGAAGTGGATTACACTAGAGGTATGCAAAGCGATGCTCGAATGGAAAAACTAGCCCCAAACAGACCCTAGGTAGGTCCAAGACAAGGGGACAATGGTCTCAAATGATGGCTCGAAAGGCATGGAAATGAAGCTCATGCAATGGTCCAAAAACGAGGCATACAAGTACAACTCTCAAATGCACTTAAGGAGTGGAAAACATGGGAACATGGCACAAGTATGAGGTCTGAAATAACATGCACAATGATGCCAAGACATGCAAACACCTCTATTCAAGCATGCAAGATGCTACAAAACTCAAGGCTAAGCATGGATATTGAACTACAACCATGCATAGCATGCATCATTCGACCATGAGGCACAAAAATAGAGCTAAGGCAGTCCAAAATATGCACAAAATTAGGTTAAGGCATGGCCAAAAAGTGCTAGAATCAAGGGCCAAGACAACATGCAATACAAGCTAGTGAAGAGGGTTTACACTACAAGTATATTAAGAATTCAAGAGGTCACTAAACCAGCAAAATTTAGAGGTATGACATGCCAAATAAAGCCCAAAAACTCACTGAAACATGGTCTATGCATGCAAGAATGAGATGCTCCTTTGATAGGCCAAGAAGAGGATTGTTCTACACATGCAAGATGGACACCCAATATGACAAAACCACCTCTGGACAGAGGTTATGGAGGCCCTAAAACTCACTGAAAAGGGCCTGAAATGAGGCTAAGAAGCATGAAAGTATAGGCTCCTTTGATATGCTATGAAGAGGGTTATTCTACACATGCAAGAGGGATACCTAATATGGAAAAAATAGCTCTGGATAGAGCTCATGCAGGTCCTAAAACTCACCAAAAATGACCTGAAACATGGCTTGGAAGCATGCACACATGGGCTCCCTTGTTAGGCCAAATATGCTAGAAAACAAGACAAGGGGTGAGAGGGTCACCCCTCTCTGATTTTGGCTCTCAAAATAGTATGCTAGCCACTGAAAATCCATTGGATTTCAGTGGCTAGAAGACCAAACAAAGCTCAATGCAAAGGTCTAGGTGCATGGCTCAAAACAAGGTGAAAACAAGCATGCAAGGGGGTAGATGACCACCAACAGAAAAATGACCTTAAACAAACATGTAAAGGACCTCAAAATAAGACTTTTTTTAGTTTATGAAAAAGCCCAAATATGCTTGAAAACTAGACTAAGAAATGAAGCAAAATAAAGACCAAAAGAGGGAAAGAAGTGTTACCCTTGAAGCTCAGCAACTCCAGCAGCTTTGAGGCCAAAAACTCAGACCTTGGGACCTCTCAAGACCTTCCAAGAAGCTTAGGTTAGTGTTGGAGGTGTTACGCTAAGAGGTGTAGTGTGAATATGCAAGAACTATGGACTTTTGGACACAAGATAGAGAGATATAGAGGGAAGTGTATGCCTAAGCCTTGAACAATTTTCTGAACCCTTGCAAGGGAAGAGGAGCCTTCCCTTTATAGACAAGAGGGCTTAAATCTTCTCCAAGAAGCTTAAAACCAAGGTTAAACATCCTCCATACACGTGTATGGAGGATGCAATCTGTGGCTTCCAGCTGGCATAGCTGGCACCAACTCAGTGAGACAGAAAAGGAGAAAGCTGGCTGACCAGTTCAGGTGGTCGGCCGACCACTCCCCCTGGTCGGCCGACCAGGGTCAAAAGGTTCAAGTGGTCGGTTGGCTCCTAGGGTGGTCTCCACACTCAAAGCAAGCAAGTGGTATGGTGGAGACCAGTCAAAAGTGGCTCAAAAACCAAGGAGACCAGCTTCCTGACAAGAAAATCGGCTGGCGGGAGAAAAGGTGGTCTCCAAGAGAAAAGGTGGTCTCCCACCCTTGTACCACCTTCCAAACAATGAAAATAGGGTCCATACCAAAAATGAACCAAGACGGATGCAAAACGAGGGTTCGGAGGTCAAAACGCGCAGCCGGGTGCCCCGAAAACAGGCTGTAAAGCATCGAAAGTGGCGTGCGACCACGAAGGTGGTCTACCGGGCCATAGTGCCCCTCTAGAGAGAGGAAACAAGGTTTGTGCCAAAAACCGGAGCAAACAGAGAAAGTTAAGCGGTCCCGAACTGAGGCGCACGGCCGACGGCTCCGAAAACCAGAAACTGGTCTCCAAACGGGAACAGTGGTCTACGATCACGAAAAGTAGCCTACGGCCACTGAGAGATGGTTTAAAAGACCTCTCCCTCCCTTCGGGAAGAGAAAACAGAACCTGATTCGTAAACCGAGGCAAAGCACAAAAGAGTCTCGAGGCCCGGAGGCAAGGCTCTTAGTTGAGACTCTAAAACCTCAGAACGAGCACAACATGCGCAATCACTGAGCGCTCAATCGATGACGTCTGAGTCTTAAGGTCGGTCAAAAATGGGGTGTCTACAGCACCATAGGATCCCCAGACCCATCAAAGCGGTCGATGTGCGGCATTTTAAACCGATCTGGCAACGTCACGGTCGAGTCGATGTACCCATCCTCAATATCCGAATGCCGTGGGGTCCACCTCGAACTCAAAAGGGGAATCCGGTAGGTTGATAGGTGTTTTGGATAGCTGGGGTAGGATCGGGGGCGGAGCCGGCCCGATTGGAATGTCCGTGTCTCCCTGGACATTTGGTGTCTCCCCGGGTATTGGAATTCCTGGTGGGAGAGGAATTTTGTGTGAAGCAGATGCTCTGGTTTGCTGCTGTAACCTGGCGATCAACTCTGCCTGTTGGGCCATGACCTCGGCCTATTGTTTGGCAAATTCTTCTTGATGGGCAGCGTCCTGCTGCATGGTTCTCATACTGTCTTGGAGTTGACGCATCATCTCCTTCATTCCTGCCATACTGCCCTGATCTAACTGAACTGCCGGTATATCTGTCTCCGCAGTAGACTCGGAAATCTCAACCTAACTACTCAAGGACCACTAATCTGGCAGCCGTGGTACCGATACACTGTGCCTTACTGACCTCCGTCTAGCAACCGGGGGAAAAAAATAGAACACTGGTTGTCCGTCTACCAGATCCTCAGATCGATGGAGTCTGCGACCTCTAGTCCAGAGTGCTTGGGGAATATCTACTTGGTTGGAAGCAATTGTGCTAAACTACCCTAGCAAAAAGATAAATAAAGCATAATAAGGAAATAAACAACCAGAAAAACGGACAGCATAACGGCTTAAATAAACACAACACACAGTTGGCATGACAACACATAGTTGGCGTTTGTAAGCTGAATATACTGTTCTCAAATACTGATCATTGTTCCCAAATCACTGCCCGAAATCTGAATCTGATATCCGCAGATATAACCGATTCCCAAATACTAATACTGATGCCCACAGGCCTAATACCCAGACTTGCAAACCGATACATGCATTCCTGTAGAGACACACTCTAAAAGCACATAGCAAGCAAGTGAGAGCCAAAACACCCCTATGTTGGGATAGGGTTTCCCTGTCCTACTTTGTCAAGAGCTAGGGTTTCACTATGCACACAGCGGTTTCAAACAACCTATAATCGAGTAAGCAACCTGTCCTAGTTTAGGATAGTCACTATAGATTCCGATATGCACTGAGTCGAATGGTCAAAAAGGGTGCCCCGGTAAAAACTGGGGTTTGTGTTCCCATCGTGGCAGAGCCCGTAACCGGTCAGCCTTATGGCACGCTTCTCAAAGCGAACCTCAGGCAGACCGTTCAGGAATAGCAGATGGCAAACACAGTGTCCTAGGCGCACCAATGCAAATGCCATGCAAAGAAACACATAAGTGTAATCGAAACAAGATATCATGAGTTCGAGTCAAGTTCTCTAAATCCCTAGCAGAGTTGCCAGAAACTGTAGACGCGCCCGAACATCCCAGGAAAATCCCGTTTTGTTCATTAGGCTCACTACAGTTCGGACTCAATGTCACGGTTCTTAATCTGATCTTGCAAAGTGCAATGCGAGATTGATAAATCACCAAAGAGTCCAAATCCGACAAATTGTTTTGAAAAATTGATTTTTAGAGAGAAGTGCCAAACATGGACTGCTTCGCCAGATACAGAGTCACCGCCTAAATATTTTATTTTTGGGAAATTTAGGAAACCCTGACTCGTGCCTAAGGCCACGTGTCCGTCATCACCAAAGTTGTCTCGGCTCGGGAACTTGGGTACGAGAGGGGAAGGTCATGCAATGAGCACCCCCGCTCACCCGATCGAAGATCGGCCTTTACTAACATGATATCTTGTTTTTTAAAACACATGTGCTCTTATTCCGGTTATTAACCTAGAATTACTATGTGATACGCACAGCATACAAGTATAGACTGGATCGCCTAAGTTGGAACAAAACATCTCATGTTTGTTTTTTAAAGCGGTTTGCTACTCGCAAGTAGGCTAAAATGCGGATTTTGCCACCCTCAAGTGGGCTTAGAAAACATAGTGATTTGCCACTCTCAAGTGGGCTTAAAACTCGCAATTAATGAATTGTTCCAATTCAAGTAACCCAACCTTCACCCACAGGCATTCAGGCAGTTATATCACATAAGTAGTTAGCCTCATGGCAAGCATGCTATCATGGCAGTCACTCACACACATGCAAGGATGCTAAAGCATAAACACTCACCGAGTACTCCAAGCTAAAACAAAAACTATGTAAGAAATCAATGCATGATCCTAGCTATGTCAAGAATGCCTAATGCAACACATACAAAATGCAACTAAGATAGGCTCGGCTATTCTGAAATGTCATGTGAAATGCAATTTGATACATGTATTCAAACAGGAATTGAAATACAATGCAGTTAGTATGATGCGCCGAGCCCGGTGCATGCAAGACATATGAATGAATGCAAACATGCGGAGCATAAGGATGCTAATTGAAACATGCCCTAAAACTAACCATCGTAAGCTAGTAAATAAAAGGGAGAAAGAAATGGGGATTGGAAGACATGCATCACACACATGCACACTTATTTACAACAGTTGTGCCCTCCCAACGGAGGGTCCGAATGAATAATACAGAACCAACTAGCTAATCTAAGCTAATCTAATTAACTAGTTATTACACAACAAAATGAATAACAAACTACAGCTAATTATTACATAACTCTAATTAATCAACAAATTAACTAAGTAAGCAATTTAAATAAGCATGTAAACTAAATGAAATAGGCTGCCTCAGCTCTACTTTGGATGACGAAGGATGCGTGCCCGGTCACCTCGTGCGAAAATCCATCGCGATGCCCCGATTTGCCTCTATTTGCAACTGGTCTCAGAACACTGCAAAAAGCTCCAGAAGGCTGAAACTCCATCATGGGAATCTGTAGGAGGGCTGCCGACCAGTTGTTGGCATTGGAGACCACCTGCCGACCACTTTTTGTGTTGAAAACCAAAAAAAGTGGTCAGCCAGCCACTTTATCTGGTCGGCCGACCAGTTTCTGCTGCCAGACTTCAGTTTGCTGCAACAGAGAGCAAGAAAGGGGCATGGCAAAGTATTTGCAACACATGTATGCACAACGACCCTCCCTATCATTACATAGGCTCAAAGGAGTGCAGGTCTCGACCCTCGGACCACCAATCACGCATCTCGATGCATGATGGCCGAGCGGCCGAATTGCGCAACTCAATATGGAATTACTGCACATACAAACACCTAAAGCCTAGAACTCCGTCATGTATAGTCAAGAGTGTCAGCGACCAGGAATTGAAGCGCATTTCATCACTTCGAGTATGAAACGCCCCTCGTTTCCCGTGTTTGGGCTAATTCCTATCTCAAACACAATGCAACGAACATGGCATGCACAATGCGACTTCAAGTATGCAATCTAATGCGATACAACTTAGACGTGCAAACATGCAAGGGATGGATATGCAAACATGTGACTAGCATACACAATGCTATGAATTACATGGCATACACAATGCTCATGACACTTGCATACACAATGTACATGGCAACCAACATACGTAATGCAATGAAAATGGCATACACAAGTGTAATGATCAATCATGCAACAACATGGCATACTCAATGCTATAAACCACATGGCATACTCAATGCACAATGAACTTAAACCAAGATGGATAGACCTCAGCCATGTCCAAATCAATGGCCAATGGTGATGGAACCAAGGCAATAAAGCACATACAAACATGCACAATGCAAGGGCCCATGCCTAAGGCACAAAACACAACTTTCCAAGAGCATTGAAAGGATGCAACATGGAGTACAATGGCATATGTTCCAGCACTGAAATGGCATGCAAGATGTCTTAGAATCATGCAAAATAACTCATGTAATGCATGTTTAAAGGCTCAAGCATCAAAAGCTAGTGAAGCATACTACGCTAGAGGCATGCAAGGCGATGCTCAAATGACCAAGCCAACCCTAAACAGACTTTATGCAGGCCAAAACAGTAGCAAAATGAGTTAGGATGACGGCTTTGAAAGGCACAAAAATAGGGCTCATGCAATGGCTCGCAAATAGGGCATAAAAGCACAACTCTAAAGAGCACTTACAGAGTGGAAAATATGGAAGTATAACAACCCTACATGCTCTGAAATAACATTCCCAATGATGCCAAAACATGCAAATACCTCAAGTTAAGCATGCAAGGGACCTCAAAACTCAAAGCTAGTCAAGGCTATTACACTACAAGCATGCATGGAAAGCATCATTCGACCAAGAGGCCTCAAAATAGAGCTAAGGCAGCCCAAAATATAAACAAAATCATGCTGAAGCATAGCCAAAATATGCTAGAATGAAGGGCCAAAACATCATGCATTCTAAGCTAGTAAACAAGATTTATACTACAAGCATATGGAGCATGTGAGAGGCTATCAAACCAGTCAAAGAAAGAGCCATGACATGCCAAATGATGACCAAAAACCCACTGAAATGGAGCTAATGCATGCTAGATTGACATGCTACTTTGATGAGCCACAAATGGGATTACACTACACATATGAGAAGCATGCCAAGGGTGACCAAACCAACCATGGACAGAGTCTAGGCAGGCCCTAAAAGTCACCAAAAAGTGCCTGAACCAAGCCTTGAAAGTGTGAAGATGTATGCTCCTTTGATAGGCCAAAAATGCAAGTAAACAAAACCAAAAGAGAGGGGGTCACCCCTCTCTGGTTTTAGGTCTCAAAACCACATGCCTACCACTAAAAATTCACTGGATTTCAGTAGTTAAAAGGCCAAGCAAAGACTAGCTCAAAAGCCTTAAGGCATGTCACAAAATAAGGCCAAACAAGGCATGCAAGAGGGTAGAAGACCCTCAGCACCTAAGAGGCCTTAAAAAAACATGCTAAGTGCTCAAAAATGAAGCTTTTCTTAGTTGAAAACAAAGCTCAAATAAGCATGCAAGTATGACTAAGAGAGTGATCAAGACAAAGCTTAAAATGGGAGAAAAGAGGTTACCCTTGAAACACTACAATACCAGCAAGTTTCTCAGCCAAAAACCAGCTTTTCAACCTCCAAAAAGGTCCTCCAAGAACCTCAGTTCAATGGTGGGGTGTATGGTTTAAAAGTTGTAGTGTAAAGGTGAAGAACAACACACACTCTAAGCACCAAATATGGAGATATAGAGGGAGATATACACTTGTGCCTTAGGCAAAATTCAAAACCTCTGGAATGGAGAGGGAGAGCCTCTCTTATAGGAAAACAAAGGGTTCAAGCTTCTTGGAGAAGCTAAAACTTGGATGCAATCCCTCCACGTGTATGGAGGATACAGTTTGTGCCCTCCAGCTGGCACAGCTAGCATCCATTCAGTCTGACAAAACAGGGGGAAAGCTACTGACCAGAAAAGGTGGTCAGCCTGCTACTTTTAGTGGTCGGTCGACCACCCAAAGTGGTTTCCCATAATAAAAGCTGGTCGGCAGGGGGAATTGGTGGTCTCCACACTGAAAGCAAGCCAATGGTGGGGTGGGAAACCAGAAAAGGTGGCCCTCAGACCAAGAAAACCAGTTTCCCGACCAGAAAATCGGCTGGCGGGGAGAAAAGTGGTTTCCAAGGATAAAAGTTAGTCTCCCACCCTTGTACCACTTCCCAAACAAGGAAAGTAAGGTTTGTACCCAAGACAAACCAAAACGGATGCAAGACGAGGGTTCGGGAGGCAAAATACGCGGCCGGGAGCCCCGAAAACCAGCTGCCGAGCATCAGAAGTGGCGTACGGCCACAAAAGTGGTCTCCCAGACCACAGTGTCCCTCTAGACAGAGGAAACAAGGCGTGTTCCAAAAACCGCAGCAAACGGAGAATGTTAAGCGGTCCCGAGCCGAGACGCACGGCCGACAGCTCCGAAAACCGGAAACTAGTCTCCAAATGGGAACAGTGGCCTACAACCACGAAAAGTAGCCTACGACCACTGAGAGATGGTCTACAAGACCTCTCCCTCCCTCCAAGAAGAGAAAACAAAACTTGGTCCGCGGACCGAGTCAAAGTACAAAGGGCCCCGAGGTCCGGAGGCGAGGCTCTCAGCCAAGAACTCCGAAACCTCGAAACGAGCACAACATGCACAATCACCGAGCGCTCAATCGATGACGTCTGAGTCTTAAGGTCGGTCAAAAATGGGGTGTCTACAACACTCTTTCTCACCAATACTCAAATAAAATAACAATCCATGGAGTCATGATGGAGTGTAAGGAATTTATCTATGGGTTCTAAGTTTATTTTAATTTCATATAACCATAAGTGTGATTACAATCATAAAATAAATACATATAAAAACTCTAAACCTAACATACACAACTAATCAAAATAATTAAAATCAATCTATCATCTTCATGTAAATACAAAATCAAACTGACATCAAATAAATAAAAATAAATAAATAAAAACAACGAATTAAACATAAATCAAGGAAAGTGCGTTTTGTACTCACAATATTTTTTTGAAAATCAAAAAATCACTTGAAAAATTAATAGAGCCACCAAAATAAAACCCTAACCCCTTTTATTTTGTCTCTTTTCCTCACTTCTCTTTCCTGTTTCTCTTTTTGCCGTGGCTGATGCTCCTCTTTTTTCTTTTCTTCTTCTTTTTCTTCTTTTTTTTTTTTTTTTTTTAGTGAGGCTCTAACACTTATAACCTAATAAACTATTATATTATATTATATAATACAACATAATTACCATATACATAAAACACTTTTTTTATATATAAAAAATATAAATATATCAATATTCAAATTAATTACATATAATTAAATACCACATTAAACTAATTAAATATCACATTAAATTAACTAAACAACACATTAAATTTTCATGTAATCACGCAATTAATAAAGTCAAAAATAAAATAAAGTAATAATAAATAAATAATGACTTATAAAAAAAATTAAGGTCGCTACAATATACACACCTCAAAAGAATCTTGTCCCGAGATTCAATAGGAGAGAGTACTAAACAAAAAGCTCCGGGTACATATGCCGAACTTTCTCTTCCAATTCCCAAGTGATGTCATTCTCATCCTCGCTCCATTGCACTTTCACCAAGTTCATTTTCTTGCATCGCAACTGCTTTACATCCCGGTCTAGAATAGTAATCGGTCGTACCACATATGTTAGATCATCACTAATCTCCAACACTTTTGGTGATACTACTTAGGAATGGTCTTGCACACACTTCTGCAATAAAGATACATGGAACACATTGTGAATAATAGTTAAAGCCGGTGGTAAGGCTGATTTGTAAGCCACATTACGAATCCTCTCAGTGAATCTCGTATGGTCCCACAAATCTAGGTGTCAACTTTCCCTTCTTTCCAAACCGCATGATACCCTTCATCGGTGAGACCTTCAAAAACACAAAATCTCCAACATTCAACTCAACCCCTTTACGTTTTCTATTAGCGTAACTCTTCTGACGACTCTATGCAATCTTAATACATTCCCGAATAATGTTCACCTTCTCTGTGGTCTCTTTCACCAACTCTAGTCCTAACAACGGCTCATCTCCTACCTCTATCTAACAAGTAAGTGATCGACATGGCCTCTCATATAAAGCCTCAAAAGGTGCCATCCCGATACTGGAGTAATAGCTATTATTATAAGCAACCTCCACCAATGGTAAGTGTTCTTCCCAATTACCACCAAGATCGAGGACACAAACTCTATCATCCAAGATCTAAGTTACCCACTCAGTTTGCCCATCTGTCTGAAGATGATAAGATGTGCTCATGTAGCGACCCAGAATTTTTCCCTCCGCTCGAGTGGAGGAGTTAACGCTCGAGCGGACTTTTGGGGTTTCCAGCAATTCTGCAGACGGCCTGAGATTCTGGGAGTTGTGATTCTCCGCTCGAGCGGGGGAGTTTACGCTCGAGCGGACGGCTTTGTTAGTCTGCACGCTCGAGCGCAAGGTTGGGCGCTCGAGCGGGTCTCCTGGTTGAGTTGTATTTCTGAGGCACATGGGTTTGTTTTTGGACATTTTTATTAGTGTATTTGGAACTTTCTTATTTTATTTTGGAGTATTGGTTGAGGTGGTAATATGATAGTAAAGTAAGATTGGACCAAAAGCTTTAATTAGAATAATTTGTCTGCGACCAGCCGTCACTCTTTTATCCTTTTCTTTTTCCACACTTTGAATTTGGATGTGAGGTTAGAACCATTGGAAAGCTTATTTCCGGGGCTTCAATTTGGACACAAGAACGACCTAAAACGGAGTCCGGATGGAAGAGTTATACCTGTTCAAAGTTTCGAAATCTGTGCTGAGGGCAGGTCCGCTCGAGCGGAAATCAGTCCGCTCGAGCAGGAATTACGGGACAGCAGCTTTAAAAATGGGATTTTTGGATCATTTCTTATATTTTCTTCTTCCCTCTTCCTTCCTCTTTGCCTAAGTCTGAAACCCTAGCCCCAAATCCTTGATTTCCTCTACCTTGATCAACAATCCACCATGGTTTTTAGCATGTAGGATGGAGAACTAGGGAGGATCAATGTTTTTACCCGATTAGAACTTGGATTTGTGAAGGTTTCTTCTCAAGCTCACCCCTTTGCTTGATTATTGAGGTAAGGGTTTTAAGACTCTTTAATATTTACATCCATAGATAGATTTGAGGTATTTTCATTGTATAATGGTGCAAATCTTCATTTATGTTATGTATATAGAAGAAATTATGAGATTTTGGGAATTTCGGGTTTGAACATTGGGGGTTTTAAGGTTTGTGATGTTGGTGGGTTAAAATGGTGGAATATGAGTCCTAGGTGCATAATCAACGGAAGTTGGAATAAAAAAAAGTGTTGGGTTAATAAGTTTGATTATTTCTTGAAATCTCTAGATTTTCCTTGAAACCCTAGGTTGGTTAATGATGATAATCAATGAATTGGCCGAAATTGAAAGTGGAGTAATGAAATTGAGATATTGAATTAGATGTGTTCAAGTTTAATTGGAATTTGGAAATGTTTTGAAATTATGTTTAAAATTTTGCGAATGAACTTTGTTATAAATGTTGGAATTCATGTGTAAAGGAAAAATCAGAGAAATAATCTATGACTGACATGGATGATATGACATCGGTTTTGGAATATTGAAATGAGATTTAAGGGTTTATTTTGCATTATGTTGAATTGCAAATGGTTTTAATGAATTAAGTGGTGTTGACTTTGTCGGATGATATTGTGTTAACTAATATTGAATTGAATAGACTATGATGAATTATGTTTGAATTACGTGAATTGTATAGGGTCAGCTACAAGGGCGGACCAAGCACCTGAACACTGTGAGTAATAGTACTATAAATGTACATCAATTACCGTTAATAATTATTGTTATTATTCACATTCTGTTTTTCCATGGCAATTATGCTAACATGGTTGTGTTTGAGAATTCGTGCGAACATAGAAGGATTTGGCATCCATTGATATGACTCTGAAACTATTCTGTATTCCGCCCACGATTAATGGTTATCGGTAATGTGCTATAATCTATATAGTATTGTGTTTAATTTACTGTTAAAAAACATTATTAACATTCTGTTATCCGTAGACTAACCTTAATAATTCATGGTGAACAAATGGAACAATAATGCTTATGTATCCCGAACTATTCAGTTTTATCAAGGATGGTTTAAGACTGTTATGAGATAATTATTTTGTCCCTACAAATAGCATTGCGATGGCACATGTACAATTGTGAGATACCTTATAGGTATTGCTAATGATTACCATTGGTATTCTGTTAAACGTAAACTAATTATATTAACTCATGTAAATGATATGAAAGAATCTGTATGCCCTTGTCTAACTTGGGACTAGTCAGTTCTGATGATATCTGAAGTTATTCTGCTTTGTGGCTTGTTCCGAGATCTATTAATTCATGGTATGGAATCATGGTATCTACGTATTTCTGAAAGTGTTCAATCTGTGAAATGTGTTCACCTTTTGCTAACAAATATCAACAACGTTCTGCTAAACTTATAATACATATGTTTATTTATGTGATTAATAGAAAGAATATGTTTATCTGTATTAATCTGTTATGATGTTTCTGGTATGGAGCAAAGTGCTGTACGGAACTAAGTGCTACACCTTGGTGGGAGCCACCTCTAGAATCCGTACGAGCCACCTCTTGAGTCCATACATCTGTTAGTTCTGTTACCCACGCTTTATGCGTTCTGTTACCACGCTTATGCGTTCTATTACCCACGCTTTATGCGTTCTGTTACCTACGCTTTATGCATTCTGTTACCCCACGCTGATGCGTTCTGTTACCCCACGCTGATGCGTTCTGTTATTTCTGTTATTTCTGTTAATTCTGCTATTTCTGTTAGTTCTGTTATTTCTGTTATTTCTGTTAATTCTATTATTTTTGTTATTTTTGTTATTTCTGTTACTTCTGATATTTTTGGACCTATGGTCGTTCTGCATCTGTAGGCCTATGGCTGTTCTGTATATACTGGGCTTAAAGCCATTCTGTTACGGAAAGTGGACCCATGGCTGTTTTGGAAATAATCACGGAATGTAGTTAATCATCTGTATCTACAGTTATATGTCTGACTATTCAGGTTAAACGTTGCATTATTTATGTACTATTATTCACTGAGTTCGCTCATTCTGTATTTTGTCTGTCTATTTCTGTAGGTAACCAACCAGGAGTTCAGTCCTAACTTTAAGGCTTGTGTTTCTCTTGTCAACTTTGATGCGTCCAGGCACCACCTGAAGCCGTACATTATGTAAAGTTTTGCTGAGTTTTGACTTATACTTAGGACGTCTATTTATGGTTGATTGTATATAATTCCTTCTTCATTAATATTTTTGTTATACGCCTATTTGTGGGGATGAGTCGAGGCATATGTGTGTAAACTTTCTGTATAATATTTACTTAGTGTGATGTTGAGATCCTGGCATGTTAGGAATAGCTCAATGGATGTTATTCTATGTATTTTATATTATTGAATGCTTCCGTTCAGGCCCCGTATGATATATATAACAGGATTAGTGTCTGTTTTCGAATGGGTCATGCCCAAACTTTTAGGGGCGGGTTTGGGGTGTGACAGCTCAGATCTAACCTAGTACCCAAAGCATGCTAAAAACTCTCCAAGAACTCTGCCACGAACAACGGATCACAATCCAAAACTATAGAAACTGGTGTGCTATGAAGTCACACCACCTCCCGAATATACAACCTAGTTAGTTTATCCACAGTTCTGTTAACACTGATAGGAATAAAATGAGCAGACTTGGTGAGTCGATCTACTATCACCTAAATAGATTCATTGCCTCACTTAGATCGCGATAATCCATCCACGAAATCCAAAGAGATGTACTCGCATTTCCAAGTAGAGATCTTGAGAGGTTGCAAAAGTCCAAATGGTCGTTGGTGTTCTGCCTTAACCTGTTGACATACATAACATCGAGAAACATACTCTCCTATGTCCTTCTTCATGCCTTCCCACCAAAACGTCCTCTTCAGGTCATGATACATCTTAGTCCCACCAGGGTGAATGGTATATCGGGACCTATGGGCATCATCTATAATCTCTTTCCTCAATTCAACTATATTAGGTACACACAATCTGTCCCTGAATCACAATCCCCCATCTGAGTCCACAGACCAACTAGTAGGACAATCATCAATTAAATCCACCATAAGGTAATCGAGCTTGCTGATGAAGAACCCATCTAAATATTGCATCTGACGAACTTTATCCAGTAATGTCAGTTGCACGGTCAAACTACCAGTGTATGCCCTCTCAACACTCTCTATTGGTTGAACATCATGCATCGAAACAAACTCCAAGGACTTCCATTCCTGAATCATCAAAGAAACTATAATCCCATGTTGTCGACTAAGTGCAACTGCAACCACATTTCCTTTTCCCGGGTGGTAAAGGATCTCGAAATCATAACTGCTGATGAATTCAACCGACCTCTGTTGTCTCATGTTCAACTCTTTTTAAGAAAACAGATATTTGAGGCTCTTGTGATCTGTATATAACTCAAAGCGCTTCCCAAACAAGTAGTGTTGCCACACTTTCAATGCAAAAACAACTGCTGCCAACTCTAAGTCATGAGTAGGGTATCGTCTCTTATGAGGTTTTAACTATCGTGAGGCATAAGATACAACCTTCTGATGCTGCATCAACACACTTCCCAAACCAGTTCCACTCGCATCAGTAAACACTACTAACTTTTCCCCTTGTACTGGTATAGTTAACACCGATGCTGTAATCAAACGCTGCTTTAACTCCTGGAAAGCTCTCTCATAATCATCTGACCATAAGAACTTCAGATTCTTGTGGGTCAACTTGGTCATGGATGCTGCAATAATGGAAAACTTCTTTATAAACCTCCTGTAATAACCGGCTAGTCCTGAAAAACTCCTCACTTCTGAAGGATTTATGGGCTACTTCTATTCTTTGACCGTAATAATTTTCTCAGGATCTACCGCTATCCCCTGATTGGATACAACATGTCCCAAAAATCGAACTTCTTTCTCCCAAAAGTGACATTTACTGAACTTAGCGTATAACTGTTGCTCCCTCAAAGTGTGCAATATAACTTTCAAGTGTTATCTGTGCTCTTCCTCATTCTTAGAATACAACAGGATATCATCTATGAAGATAATCACAAACTTATCTAGATACAATTGAAAAATTCTGTTCATCAAGTCCATTAAATAGGCAGGAGTATTTGTCAAACCAAAAGGCATTACAAGAAATTTGTACAACCCATACCGGGTCCGAGAAGCAGTAAGTGATATACTTTCCTCTAACACACCCATCTGATGGTAACTCGTTCTGAGTTCAAACTGAGAGAATATGGTTGCCCCTTTCAACTGATCGAACAAGTCATCAATTCTAGGTAGCGGATACTTGTTCTTGATAATCACCTTGTTCAGCTCTCTGTAATCTATGCAAATGCAGAGAGTGTCATCTTTCTCTGTAATCAAAAGTTGTATTCTACAATTAGGATGATTCAGATGTAGGAGATGACAGTGATGGAATGCGTGAGTTTGCTCATGAGGAATACTAAGAATATACTTGACAAAGAACCAAAAGCGATGTATGTTTGTGTGTGCACGTGCGCTTTGATTCATTTTTATCTCATTTTTCCTTTAAATCATATATTAAATTATTATTGTAATTTTCCTTGATTCACCCTAACTTTCACAAGTTCAACCACTTCAGAGCCACATAAAGAAGAGTTGTTAAAATTCTCATTGCACTTGTATAAATCAATGACAGAGAAAATACATGAACTATGTACTTCCCACCATAATGAATCCTCTTGATTGTCCCTATATCCAAGATGGTGGACTGGCCATAGGCCATCACAAATTAGAAATTAACTTCAGATCTATCCATCAGAGAGGGAGATACATCTTCCATCTCTGCTTGGGAGTCCACAAACTAGGTAGCCATTGGAGCTAAACAATGAGCAACAAAGTTTCCTTCCCTACCCGCATGATAAACCAAGATACTCCTAATTACTCAACAGCTAGAAACAACTAACTAATATTTTTACTAAAACCAATTTGGTATTTTGAAATACCTAATTATAAACTACACTGCTCAGTTAAACTTTCATTACAAACAACACAATCATCAAAATAAAAGAAACGTACATGCTCATTCAAATTTCAAACCAATAAAAATAAGTACACAATTCGCACATACATTGTCTTTACAGCACAAATATCTATACTATTATATTACCTAAAGAAGACACATAAGGAACTACTACATAATCTACTGTGCTCTAATTGGATAGTACTCAATCTTTTATTCTCTTGAACACTCAAACTATTCCACATTTTCTAGATAGTACTCAATCATCCATTCTCTTGAACAAATAAGCGGGAAGATTTGAACTACGCATAACTTTAGCATATCCATTCATGTCCCAACCTGCACCCAAGAATTCTGAATCACCCAGAAGTTCTTCCCTATCTGCTTATCTATACCTCATCCCATTAGCAATATGGAATGGGGATATGACTTTAAAGATTCAGTGGGGATCTCATCCAGTTCTTCATATATACCTACAATATAAATAATAACTATTACAAAAATAAATAAATTATGCAACTATAGTAAATAAAATAAAGCATAATCATTTTGTTTTTGTTTTTTTTGGTACAAACCTTCTTGTATTTTTTAGGATGCTTCTTCATAACTTCATTTATACCATCATTATCTCCTTTGTCTATGTTCTTGAAGCTTTTAATTCTCAAAGAAGGCTTTTTATAACAAAAAATAAATAAGTAAATAAAATAGTATCAAATCAAATCAATTAAGCAAAATAGTAATTTTGCTTTTATAAAGAAAAAATAAAATTATTTTTATTTTTACTGAATCCTTGTCTTTATTGACACAAGGTTGTTTTTGGGCTTGGGGATGGATTTGGTTTGGGTAGAGATTTGGAAAGGAAAAAGTAAATGAAATATAAAATCAAATATAACTATATTTCACATACATTTTCTCTTTACCATTTCAAATCGTTTCTCAAATCCATGAACCAAATATAAAATTAGTAATAACATTTTCATGCATGCAAAGAATGATTGTCATGAGAGTTCCCATTGCAGAGCGTCAAAGGTAGAGCACAAGACTTATGGAGCATTAACTTGTACTTCAATAATTATGTTGAGTATACAATGCAGCAGAGTCCAAAACATACACTTAAAAATTCAATATTATATTACTAACAAGTTCATACTCAAATAAATATAGATAATAAAAGCACAATAGACAAACATGAATATAAAATACTAATTATACTTGACTCTCATTACAAACACTATTTGGGTTGGTGAGTTTCTCACCACACCATCATACTCTCCATCATAACACTCTCATGGCGTTTCTATGCTATATAAAATTAGGAGTCTTTCTTTATATAGTCTTCCACCTCCTTAATGGATAGTCAAGATCAACTTAATCCAAAGGCTATCATTAGCCTTCTAAAATGTTCTAGAATATTTTTACATTTTCAATATATTATAGAATTATATAAACTAATCTAATACATAGTGGAGTTTTGTATATATTTCTAGAATACTCTATAATCTTCTCAAACCTTCTAGATTTGTCTAGATTCCCCAAGTGTCTCTAATATTCTAGATGCTTCTAGGATGTTCTAGAATCTTTTGGATTTCTCTGGAGCTTTCCGAAATCTTATAGATTCATGTAGAAGACTTTAGAGAGTCTGTGTTGAATCCCAACAAATTAAAAGCAACAACATGACTTTAAAGGAGGAATTTTGAAAGCCTAAAAAGGGAAGAAACTTCAAGAGGGAAGTAAGAAACTTGCAAATTCATAACAAAATCCTATGAAAAAATATATTCAAAAAGTAAAAATGTAATCCTCTGATGTTCTCCGAACTATGTTCCATCCATCGCTAATCTGTCAAACATACGAAAAAAATTATAATATTAAAATGTTAGTAATAAAATGCTTAGTCTCAAAACTATGATATACCAATTGGAGTGTTTCTACTTAAAGTTGCCAAATTTAGCTCGAGTATCATGCACAATGCAATAAAATCTGTAAATCCAAAGTAGAGTAATTAGTATCCTGCAAGTGAACAATCCCAATATCTAACTTGCAAAAAAAGTAAATACTCCAGAAAACAACATTAACTATCTTTCAATATTTCTGCTAAGTACAGTTAGGAGGAAATTCAAGTGTTATAGGAAATCCAGATTTAGCATCAATAACAACAAAGTAGAACGGTCAGTGCCAGTGTTATGGGAAGTTCAAATTTATCCTTTAAGCTTTCATATATTAAGGAAGAACGACAAAGCAAACAAAAGAAGAAATCATGTAAATTTCACTAATGAAGAAAGTAGCCTTGAAAAAAAACACTAATGAAGAAACCAAATGAAGAAGCTCCAATTCAAGCCATTTGTAAACAAAAGTGTAAATTTCAAACCCACAATACCTCAATATAGAGAGAGGAGAGAGAAGGGATACTTGACCAAAAAGAGGACTTGGAATCGATCAAACAAGGGTTCCCATGTGTAATAGAAAAACCTAATAAGCAGAGGAGCCAAAGACTTGATAAAATTTGGGCTTCATTCAAAACGGTGTAGTGTTAACAAATAAATTACTTCTTTCCTCTCAAAATATCAGTTCCTGATTTCATTTTTTATTATTCCAAAATATTACTGCCTTTTCAAAAATGAAGGACTAAAATAATATTAATTTTCTATTTTACCTTTTTTTTAAATTCATTAACAATACAAAAACTACAATTATGACCATTGATATTTCCCAAAAAATGTATTATCAAAGGGTAATTTTGAAAATTTAATTTTTTTAAAATGCAATAATTGTACTACTGAAAAAAGTTAAATTCTCCAAAAAGAACTATTATTTTGGGACAGAAGAAGTATTAACAACCAAATGTAGCCCACATTTTCTGCGACTAAATAATTGTCATTGCCAAAAAGTTACATTTGGTGATTATAATTTTCGCCATATAACTTTGTCACATAAACTTTTTCCTCGTTCTTGTGCAGAAATCTAGCCTTGTGCCACACCCAACCGCGACCAATCATGTTAACTAGTCACCAATAGTTTAGTTTTTGGAAACCAATCAATATATAGTTGCCGATTATGTATATTTGGCGACCAATTTATATTATGTTGCCAAAAATGGTTTTTGTTATAGTTTGGGCCATGTGCAGCTTATCCCTCTAATGTTTAGAAATAACCACATAACCTTCTTATGGTTTGTGGAGTGAAGTGTACGATTAGGCCTACTCACGATTTAATAAAAAACACTAAAATATTCTTGTATTTTCATCATTTATCTGGAAGACAAAGGGCACTTAAACCTCTTATATTTTATTGTTCCCCTTGAAATTTAAAAATGAGCATATAACCTCTTAGTCTGTCACATGTTTCACACTTACTATTAAATTAAACGGATTGTTTAACTATATATTTCAGTCCACAAATTACGCAAAAATTATATGATTGTTCCAAACATTAAGTGATAAACTGCACAAAGACCAAACCATATGGTAAAGTAAAGTTTGCCCTTTCATATATGGCAAAAAACCACACTATTGACTCTCTCTCTCTCTCTCTCTCTCTCTCTCTCTCTCTCTCCTTTTTATTCTGCTTCTTGGGCCTCCTCTCCTCTTTGTTCATGAGATTGTTAGTTATGGGAAATTCTATTTCCACACACTTACTAACCTCAGTGTATATACTTAATGAAATTTTATTTTAATGACAATTATACCCAAAAGTAAAATGACTTTAATGGACAACAAAACACCCTTAAAAAATTAAATTAATAATTCAATTAAGTGTTGGTGTGTGTTTGGGTGAAAAATGTGTGTACTAGCTCTATTTTGCCTCAAAACTCTTCCTTCTTCATCAACCCTATTTTGCCCCAGAACCCTAACCATTACATCAAAAAGAACTCACCTTCTGCGAGTTCACTCCTTGTCTTTCGAGAAGGAGACACCAGAGCTCCAATGCCTTCACATATTTCTCCGCCAATTGGAAAAAAATTCAAATTCAACCATGTCATTTTCGTCTTCATCTTTGTCTTCATCTTCTTCTATGAGGGCTTCGTTTAAGAAAATGGTAAGGGAGGCACAAGACAGCATTTGCTGCGACATTGAGGCCGTCGACGATGGTGAAAAGTTCCAAGAAGATGTCTGGTTGAGGCTTGGTAGTGGAGGCGGCGAAATCAATAGGGTTTTGCAAGACAGTGTTGTTTGTGGTTTACGGAGTCATGCCTCCTAAAACCTATAGAGCCGCCAGTCCTATTTATTTGGATGATGCCAATTCATCTACCCCTATCTCATTTTTTGCTACTAGAATTAGCTCAGTAAATTTGCAATCAATTGGGTTTTGATGCTTTACTAGTTTTGTAATTTGGGTATGGATGGTTTGTGAATTTATGGTTTGACACTCTGATTTCAAATTAGGTTAGGTTAGTGGATGAATTTTGTTGAACTGATAAAGGATATTGTTGAAAATGACTTATCTGATCATCCTTCAATTATTTGGGATTTAAAACAACTGACTGTAAATTTGCAATCAACTGGCTATGTGGGTGTGTGTTTGGCCGGAAAGTGTGTGTACAATATTTAAGTTAAAGGTTATAACTGGAATATGTGGTATGTAGAATGAGACAAGTAATGCCTAATCAGATTCATAAGTGTGTGCATTGAGGTAAATATGTATGTTGAAATAGTATTTCTCGTTAGTGATTGTTCATGTAGAGTCCTGTCTTCTTGGGATCTGCACAAACCTAGGTCTTCTCTAATCTTCTAGTTTTTTTTTTTTTTTTTTAATACAATTACCCACATGTATACGTGAATTATTATATATATGTACACACACACATATATATAAAGGAGGGAAACATTATGGTGCACATCATTCAAAAAATATGCACTATATGTACCTTATAACTAGAAAAAATGACATAACTTTAATTTTTTGAGTCATAATTAAAACATATATATATATATATATATAATTAAACACAGCATGAGACATAACTAAAGAACTATGAGTCATAATTAAAATAATATCATAACTAAAGAAGAAAATTGTTTATAACTAAAAAAGAAAATAGCATAACTAGAGGTGTATATGGTACACCCTTTTTAAAGGGATGTATATTAGAATTTTCCAATAAAGGAATTGTGAAATGGAAGTGTACAGTGTTATACCCAATGGAAACCATTAAAAAGCAAGCAAGCAAACTAAAGGAACAAGTAGCCAAACAATAGCAAGTACCTTCTTCTTCGATTTAACTTCCTGTTTGGTTTCGAAGAATTTTGAATTATGAGTTTTTGTCGCCTCCTTCAATTTCAACACTTGGAAGACTACTGCTAGGCTTCGTTTTGATTTCGTGTTTGAGAGAGGATCTTCTTTATTGTAGTGGTTAATGGCGTGATTGCTTAATTGTCTTGTACGTAAATGTGTATATCTAGGTGTACTATATTGGGTTTTTCATTACTCTTTAGTTAAATCTTGATTCACTTTTTATTGAAATCAGATTGATGAGTTGGGAATTTGAGATTTTTGTGTATGGACGTGTTTGGGGATTTAATGAGTCCAGAATTGTATTTTGTTACCCAAAAGACAACCTAAGAGGGGGTGAATTAAGTTTTTACAAATAAAAGTAATAATACCCTAATAAAAATTATGACTAGCACAGTAGATAAATATAGTTAATGAAATAAAAATAATTAAAACAAGTATTCTAACAACTATATCAATTAATGATTTTAGCATAATAAAAATATGAAATATAGTTATGGCAATTTAAATAAAATAAAGAGATAAGGGAGAGAGAGGCAAACAAATTTATAGTTGTTCGGTTTCAACTCGGCCTACGTTCACTCCTCAAGCTTCACTTAAGATTTTCCACTATTCTCTAGTTTCACAGAGTGCTAGCAACCTTTTCACAGATGGAGCAATTCTCCATGGATTTTACACAGACTTTCTAAGTCCAAAAACACTGAGTGTAATACACTCTTACAGGGTTGAAAAGAATATGTTTTTTGCTTTTACAGAAAACTACAAGAATTATCTCTCAAAGATAGATATAAAAATGAAATTCTGATTTTTCTGTAACCTGACACAGGAAAGATGGCCTTAAAGCTATACGACTCAATGTATAATTTCTGAAAGATGATGTAAACAAAAATTGAAGAACACTTCTCAGAAAATTTTTCAGAGAATAGATGAGAGTGATTTTAGATTAAAGAATATTTTCTGGTTTCTGTAACTTGTTTGTAGTTTCTGTCACTTGTTCACATCAGAGGCTTTGGTATATATAATAAAACTTATAGCCGTCGTATTCATTTGAATATCTTCCACTCCATCATTATTAATTTGAATATCTTCCACTCCACCATTACTAATTTGAATATCTTCCAGTTGAACCTTTTGGCCTGCTGCTGTGCTAGGCTGTTTGAACCTTTACTTTGGGTTGTTTGAACATCTGGTTTGAGCATTATTTTTTGGTTGAAATGAACTCCTGATTTAAGCAAATAGTAAATATATTCAAACAATATTTAGGATAAAAGTTTATGTGAGAAATAATAGGACAAAATAAATTTTGATTCTATTTTTCTCTTTCAAACATAATTAAATAAATTATCAAAATAAATAAGTCTAACATATTTATTTTGATGTCCCTGTGTACATTTCTACAAGATCAACAAAGGTATAAATATTGAGTCCTTTCCAAGTGATTTCTTGATTTACTGAGTTGGTTTGTTTGATCTAATAAATGGATCCTTTGGCACATGCCACAACAACTACAACCAATAATACATTAATTGATATGTGATCAAAGTCTTAAAATGCATGTTGCACGGCATTTTCAAAAAGATATTGCACGTAGTGTGGAGGGTTTTATTTCAACAGGCAAAAAACAAATGGAGATAGGTGAGTGTGGTTCTAGTTCTCTCTATATTGTTTTCATCACAATTCCGAGGGAAGATATAAATGTTTGACCTTGAATTTTGTAGCAAGAAAAGGAGCTTGAAACTACAATCTAAATTGTCAGAACCAACAATTTTGAACCAGCAATTTCCTGCACTGATGACCACCAATTGTCTTGGGAAAAAGGTCCCATGCCCATCTTCTTTTTTCTCCTTTCCTTTTTGGCAAGACAAGAAGGCACTTGTCCAAGAAACAAATCAAATGAAAGGCAGAAACACAGTAATGCTGTGTTTGGATCTTAGAAAATGTAATTGAAAATTTAAAAAATATATATTCTTTTCTTAGGCTAGTTTTTAACCCTGCACTGTCTGCATCAACAAGCACCAACATGGTCAAATATTTAAAAACTTTAATAAGATTAATACAACCTAAATTTCAATTTATTCATACATATTCAAAATAATTATTTTCCACTAGTTGCACTTGTGCAATCAGTTGGCTTGAAAGAAATTACACTTTTGACAAGGTCATAACCAATCAAGAAGTTCATTTGTGAGAAGTTTCCGAAGATTGAGATATCATTGGTAGGAACAAAGGCTAAACACACTGGACCATCTCCGTTTTGGATGAAAGTAATCGACGGTGGCAATTCCAGGTCAGCTCCGGTGAATTTGACTGTTATTGCAGGCAACTTCGTAATATCAATATTACTGTAACATAGGCTCAAGAACCCTAGTGGGTCCAAAGTAAGTTTTCCTTGAATGACTTTTTTCAATTCTGATTCTAATTTTTCATATAGCTCACTTGGCAAGAACATTAAAGTTGTCCCTAAGTCGATGATGTTACCCTGATCAAGCTCATCAGCAGAATCAACCAAATTCGTTTTTGAAGGCATTTTGTATGTTAGGCTCTTGTTTCCAACTTTAATGCCCTCCAGTGTGCGGTAATAGAATGTATCGGGTGATTTTTTGGTTACTGGAGTTGAAATGACCCCGGCATCACTTACCACCGCATTGTCACCAAAAATTAACTTGGTTGTGAGATTTGAATCTGATGAATCTAATGGTGGTAAGCAGTAGGAGAATTTTTCGTGAATCGAGTCGCTCAATTGGCTTGTGAATGAAAGCTTGCCGCCCCCAGTAGCTGTCTCGCTGAACGTAACCGCCCATAAAAAATAATAAAATAAAAAAAAGCCCAACAAATAAATAAATAAATAAAAACAACTAAACCAACACAACCCAACAAATAAATAAATTAAAAAAGGACAACCAAACCAACACAGTCCAAAAAAAAAAAAAAAACACCAATTCGAGGCCTCAAATTCGAGAACTCAATCTTTTTCCTTTTTTCTATTAGGCCACGTTGATATCATTAGAGTGTGACTACGGGTACCACTAGCTGTATGAGCATTGCATTTTTTAATCCTTGGGAATGTTTGAATGGTATTACGACGGGGTTTATGTCGGATTTATGGAATTGTTAATTCAATATTTGATCGCAAGATAAGGCGGAGTGATTGGAGGTGAGCAATATGTGGGTTCCATCAAATTTTGTTATGTAAACTAACATTTTAAGACATAAAATGTCAGTATAATTATATAAAAAATGTGACAGTAATTACATACTTTCCAAACTTCATGGAAAGTTAGTGTAATTTAACTCTTAAAAAAATAAATTATACAATAGATATAATATAAGGAAAATTTTAAATATACATAAAATTTATAAAAAAAACTTAATAAGATGATGTGACAATATCATTATTATAAATATATATTTTTTTTAATAATATTTTATTTTGAAATGACAGGCCACATCATTATATATAAGAGTAAAAATTATGTATAAATTTTTTATTTATATATTATTACTTATGCTTATTTTGACAATTGAATTAAAAGTTAACTTTTTAATTTTTTAATTTTTTTTATCATATCATCTCACTATTTTTATACATTTTCTCCACAAAAAAAAAATAATAATAATAATAATAATTAACTTTTAACTTATTTTCTAAGACCATCTCCAATGGTTCACCAAAACAGATATCAAATTTAAATTCTGATGAAAAAGGTACTGTTCACAGCTCCAACGGTTCACCAAAAGTGATATCAGATTGAGATTTCATCAAATGCTTCATCAGATTGAGGACGAAATACTGAATTCATCAAAACACTGTTACGGACCGTTGGAGGGAGTACCCGGTCGACCAACCGGTTGCCCGACCGGTCGACCAACCGATTGTCCCGGAAAAGGTTCAGACAGTTCAGAAAAAAGTTCAAATAATTTGAAAAAAAAAAAAAAAAAAAAAAATTTCTCCTAACCGGTCAACCGGCCGGTCGACCGGCCGGTTGACCAACCGGTTGTCCCGGCAAAGGTTCAGACAGTTCAACAAAAGGTGCAAACAATTTGGAAAAAAAAAAAAAAAAAAAAAAAATTTCTCCTAACCGGTCAACCGGCCGGTTGACCAACCGGTTGTCCCGGCAAAGGTTCAGACAGTTCAACAAAAGGTGCAAACAATTTGGAAAAAAAAAAAAAAATTCCTCCTAACCGGTCGACCGGCCGGTCGACCACCCGGTTGTCCCGAAGCACAAATACTGAATTTGGTGCACCGTTGGAGTGAGTAGTATCAAATTTGATGAAATGGGTCTTTTTTGACTCAGATTTAGTGAAAAATCTGAGTTAGCGTTGGAGATGCTCTAAGATAGACATAATATAATGCTGTATAATTTAGGGGACAAGTGGCAATTAAAATACTAAAAAAAGTTAGGGTCGGTGTGAAAAAATATTAAATTAACAGAGTACTTATCTTTTCTCCCTCTTTCACCAAAAAAAGTTAATTAATTATTAAATATTAATTTAAAGAGAACAAATAAGACACAGCACAAGTGTCACTAAGCGCCACCATGTGCGGACTCCCACACCACACAGGAGTTCGGTCTAAGTGGCCCCAATAATCCACGCGTTAACAATCCAGAACACCATTGCGTACGTGGACCAATCAGATCGCTTAAACTGATCGTATCTCGACCCTCCCTCTCGTCCACGAAATCGGATACCCATCCACTCTCTGCAGTCATTGTTTTGATCTCCACGCCACGTGTCGCCTCACGCGTGACCCTCTTTTTTTAGCTTTTAAGAAATCAATAAAATAATCACGAGAATTTTCCAAGCTCTATCTCAACCCCTTCTCTCTCTCTAGAACCTCCTCGATTTCTCTCTCTCTAAGCTTTCGAATTAGGGTTTCTCTTCGCAGTTCTGTGATCTGAGGTCTTGGATTTCGGCTGAGTTCGTGATTCTCCGGCGAGGAATCGGTTTTCCGGTGAGTCTTCCGGTTAGATCTTAGTAGAAATGATTATTTTTGCATAAAAGCTTGTGATTTTAGTCGTTTGTCGTTGGTTTAATAGTACATGTTGTTTTTGTTCTTGTATTTGATACGGATTTGATATGGATTGTGCTTTGTTTGGCTGCTGGGAAAGTATCGGGAAAAGAAACGAAAACATGATTTTGAGTATTGGAGTTCTAATTTTGGGACTGCCCTATACTGAAAACTTCACTGAACTGAGCTTGATTAACTATTTGACTTACTTTGAGTCTATTAAAATTTCGAATTTCAACGAATTTTCAGTTGCTTTCTCAGCAACCAAACGGGATTTGAAGGGGGGAAGAGTTTGGGTGGTTATAATTGATTAGAAGATAAGTGATCTATCACTATTGATTTCTGATTATTTTAGTTTTTGGTTGTTGCTTTTATTGAGTTGACGTACGGAGGCCAAGGGTGGATTTGTGTTTTAAATATGACATCTTATCAGGCAAGTGCATCTGCTTTTAATGCTGGATAGAACAAATTGGAGGAATGTCTGACTTGCATATGTACGAGGTAAGAGTCTCTTTCCTATTATTGGAAATACGAAAGGTTATTTAATCATTGTTACATATTTTTCAGTCTTCTTGTAATTTATTGCGATGTAAATGGCTGATAGACTTCGGAATTCTTATTTACTTGTTCGTGTTTTGGACTCATCCTTAGCGAGCAACAGTTTTGGCATTTTCTGTCTTTGAGTAACTTTTTTCGTCTTAATTTGTTGCCACAAATTTCTAATAGTTGAATAGTAATACATGCACGCTTGTTTCATGGAACTGAGGCATGGGATTGGACTCCATATCCAATAGATTTACTAGTGACTAATAGTCAAATACACATAATTTCCAACCCATATTTATCTCAGGATTAACAGTCCATTGCATTGCAATCCCCTTATCCAGTCAATCCAAACAAACGTCCCGGACGTGTAGTGCATGTAATATGACTTATGGTTTCTGTCTTTGTCTACGTCAGTTAAGGACCTTTCTGATTTTGTTTTGAAGAATGTCAAATAAAAATAAATAAGATATGAATGTCAAAACTACACTATAGTTCATTTATACAATTTTAGAAAGTTGGATAATTGTATTAGAAGCACCTAGATAATCATTGCCGACTACTTGTTGCATACTTGAATGCATTGAATTATTAGCCACCCAAGTAAAAGAAGGGGCCTTATAAATATGGGACTAATTTTGTTCTTTAGCATTAATGTTTTTAGCATTAATGATTAACAAATTTGTGACAAGTGAGAACAATGATTTCTATTGATTTTAGTATAGAATGAGATAATAGTTAAAATATATATTTTAAAATTGCAAAGCTCCACTATATTGCTTGAAGTTTTTTATTTTATAGCCTAGAGTCCTAGACTAATATAGGATATCATATAGATGGTCCTATTTTTTAAACATATCTCTCACGTCATTAGAAGTCAGTAGATGTTGATGCTTATACTATCATCAGGGGTTTTCGACAAGCAAATTGAATTGATACATCATCAATGAATAGAATCAATGCTATATGGATGAAAAAAAATTAATTTGCAAAATAGCTGGAAGCCTGGAATAAGAATGTGTACTAAATTCTGCCCTATTTGTCACGCCTTGAAATCCGGGAGGTTATAATGAAATAGAATAATATATGGAAAATAAAACATAATTTCTAATGTTCCAAAATAATAGTCTAATTAAAGTTGAGACCAAATGGTACGTTAGAGCATCTAAATGTCTCATAATAAAATAATTACAACAATCCAAAATACAATGATGCTAATAAATCGAGGAGTATTTATGTCTCTTATTACATGTAAAATCAATACGAGTAACATATTTTTATTATCTCAATCTTTACTCCCTGCCCATCCCAACTCCGCATTCAGTAAACCTGCAATGTCTAGTAGGGGGTGAATTTGCACCCGATAGTCCAAAAAACCCAGCATACAAAAAAAGTAACATATAACGCAAGAATAAAACATGTGGGTAATAACATACAATGCTACATGAATGCATGCACAAGGCAAGATCGCTTTTATAACAATTGTTGTATTTTCCATTTTTTCATCTCCTTCTTTTACATTCTTTTACTTCCATTTATTTAATTCAATATCATGTAGTCATCATGCATCTGATTCGTACCAAGCTTATCTCTAATCCATTTCTTCCATTTACAATAATTCTTGTAATTACTTGGGAACCAACCTAAACTTAAGTGTCACCTCACATTCCTCACCCACAAACTTTTAGTGTCATTTCACTTAGGGAAATTTGTCACACAAGAATGTATAATAAATCTTGCCCTTTCTTTGAAAACAGCCAAAGTTTTGACATGTGTTACTAATGCTCACATCGTGGTGAGGCTAAGACAAAACGCATCAAGACTTTGATTTTTAGGTGACACATTCCAAAAGGCTGGCACATCACAATTTGAGGCGTGGGCTTTATATTTGACGTATGAGGACTATGCATATGTAGAGCTTGTCTTGAGCTAAACTTAGTCTAATATATTTCATGGAAAAAATGACTGGACAAGAGAAAACACAAAGCTTATGCGCAAGCGAGAAGTTCAATAATTGAAGCTAGGAATGTTAATATCTTCTTCAATGCGATATGGGCAAACTTAGTTCTTTGCAGTGAAATGTCTTGCCCTTCCTTTGAAAACAGCCAAAGTTTTGACAGGTGTTACTAATGCTCACGTCGAGGTGAGGGTAAGGCAAAACGCATGGCGACACATTCCAAAAGGCTTGCACATCACATTCTGAAGTGTGGCTTTATATTTGACATATGAGGACTATGCATATGTAGAGCTTGTCTTGAGCTAAACTTAGTCTAATACATGATTTAAACATAAAAATGAAGAAGTTTTTTTTTTAACTATATGTCATGGAAAAAAATTAAGTAAATGACTAGACAAGAGAAAACACAAAGCTTATGTGCTAGCGAGAAGTTCAATAATTGAAGCTAGGAATGTTAATATCTTCTTCGATGCGATATGGGCAAACTTCCTTCTTTGCAGTGAAATGTTCGATGCCTTAGGGAGATAAGTATTTACACCTTTATATTTAATATTTAATTTCTAGTATTTTATTTTACTATTTTAAAATATTTCATTTATTCACTAAATGTAAAAATTCAGAAATGCATAAATGCTTACGCCTTCACGCCATGAGGTTTACACCTTGCGTTACAAGGGAAACTTTTCCACTGTTACTCTCTTAGAAGGTAGAACTTGTGCAGTTCCAGTAACTTGCACGCAACATTTTCTTCACTTATTAGCATTTAACTAAATCCCTTACATGACATTTTATCCTGCGTGTTTTCAGGTTCTCAAGAGATAGAAGATAATTGGTGGAGGGCATGATTGGGATGGCCTCTACCATCTTGATTGCAATATAAGTGTCAGTTTCTAGCCCTTGATTCGATGTTTCGGAAAGTATTGACATTAAAATATCTTCCATTCCATTCATTCAAACTCTAGAGCTAGTATCCCCATTTAGTTTTTTCTTTGTCTTAGGATGTGATGCTTGTGAATTTGGCAGCATCATAGGGTCTCGTTTCCAAGGGTTTATATTTTCTAGGTTTTCACCATTAGTTATCTTGTGTGTTTGGATAACAAGTGAAGGAGAAAGAACAGAAAGGGAAAAGGTACAATAACTGAAGATTTCTTCAGCTATTATTAACTCTAGCTCGATCTGGAGTAGTAGAAGGTTCACTCTAATGTGAGCATTACCAAATTCAATTGACTATGCAGAAATTCACTATCTATTCTATTTTAATTTGCTAAGATGTAGGACTGCACTCCAATATAGCCAATTTATGGAACCATTAATCTTCTGAGGAGCAGAACTTAGCTATCTAAGATTCAAGATGGGAATTCCTTTGATCATGTGCAAATAAATTAAGTATATAGAATGTAATCAATGTCTGGAGAATAAGTAATCGTAATACCCTTTTCTATCTTTCAGGATCTGTATTCTCTCTGTATTCCTTAAGTAGTTAACTGGATATAGTGTCAGTAGGCCTACACTGAAATTCCAATATTTGTTAAGTAATAATTACAATATACTTTTCTTTCCATAGCTGACCAGGCTATGTTAATCTCCAGAAAATATGTAATTTGATTTGACCAATTCCTAAAGGGCAGTCCCAGACTCAAAGTCCCACAAGGCTCCCACCACTTCACGTCTGTGGATTTACCTGAAAGTCCTGAATTTTTTCTTATCTACTTAATTTTGTCTTTTAGTTTCGCTAAAATTCCTATTTTCAGTTTTGTTTGTGTTTTTATAAGTTTCCACTGTGGCTGTGAAATGATGATTGCAAATTCTTAAATTCTTTATATTTGGCATGTGCTGTCATTATCTGCAAGTTATCACAGGTTTATGTATTTCCACTCTGGCTGTGAAATAACGGTTGCAAATTCCTAAATCCTTCATATCTGGCATGTACTATCATCATCCACAAGTTATCACAGTTTTTATGTATTTAGTTTATTACTCTTATTTAGTTGAAATTATTTGGAGGAAGATTTCTTGAACTCTGCAGTCATTAATGCTAAAATTATGTAACTGGTGTTACAGCTTGAAGATATATTTTGGGATGAATTTGATCAGACTGATGATCATATAGTACCGCACCCTGGTTATGAACACGGGATTGAACCAGCATTTGAGGGCAATAGCTGTAAGAAACCTCGACGTGAAGTAATTGGCATTTCAAGTAAGGCTGCTGACCGTTCTACTGCTAAGTATGTTAGTAGGGGAAAGGGTGGAGGATTCCAACCTTTGAAGAGCGCAAGGGGTACAATGTTGGAGAAAAATTCATGGTCTAATACACCTGAAGGTGTCTTTCCTGCTTCATGTGATAGTCACTCAAACAAAGAAGTGACAAGCTTAGCATCAGATAATACAAGGATATCTAGTCATTGCTTGAAAACCAGTAACATAGATACAGTTGGTACAGAGTTTTGTGTTGATGATCCTAACACTATTGAGAGGTGTGCTGCGGTTGATAGTAACTCCTATCGTTATCCTCTGGGTGACATTTGTCAAACAGACGATGGTCTCAGTTTCTTAGATAATGATGATGGGTGGCCTGATATCGGAAATTTTGACGATGTTGACAGGATGTTTAGGTACATTCTAAATAGTGCCTTCATTTTATACGTTGTTTCTGTCCCTTCTTGTTGTGTATATGTATTTACTTATATGTTTTGCTGTCAGAAGTTGTGATTCAACATTTGGGCTTGGGAGCGTTGGCAATGAAGATGAGTTTAGTTGGTTATCATCATCACATACTATTGAAGAATCTGAGGATGTGTTGAAGTCAGCCTTCAAGTTTTCTTGTCCTGAATCAAGTCCATTTAAAAATATATCAGAACAACATGAACCTTCTAAACTGAACAATGGAAGTTCTTCAGTAAATGATTCCAACATGGACTGTGCATCTATTAGCTATAAATCTAGTTTTCAGGCATCAGAAGGCAGTGAGCCTGATGATCTTGGTCACTTGACTTTCTTGAATGGGTCTGATGCTATTTCTGAAATCAAAGATGAGTTTGCACCTAAAGAGCAGGTTGGTAGAAACTATACTCTCAAATGCACCCCAAGTAATTGTTTACCAAATTAAAAGTATGTGAGTGTTGTATTGTTTTTGCAGGGAGTTGAGTTTAATGGTGCAGTTCATTTCAACACTTCAACGGACCGCTCTAAAGATGAAAACAGTGTGATGGTATGCTGCTGCTGAACAAAAGATTGTACTACAAGAAACTTATTTCCTTTCTAAAGATGAAAGCAGTTTGATTGAATGTTGAAACATAATTTTTTCTTGCTTACATAAATCTCATTTTGAATTGCATTCATAGTTGTTCACAGTCCATTTGATTTGTTCTTGAAAACTCTTGCACGTCAATTGCCCACTTTGTTTATTCTTCAAAATATTTTTACATTTATTTACCAATTTTCTGTATTAGAAGTATGTTATTATTATTAATTCATGTTAAGTCTAACAAGTTGGTCAGCCTGAAATTCTTTCAGAAGTCAACAATTTCAACTGTTTATATATTTGAAGTGTGATATTACATGGCAGATCAATTTTCACAAGAAGCAGGCAAAGCACCGTAATCAATCAGAAGGAAAAAGAAAGCAACGCTCAGAGAATGGTGGTTCATTCCATCATACTGGCAGCATACAGTTTAAAGACACTAAGTTCCCTTCCAGGGACTCATCTCGTCAAGCTTTCACCTCTCCAGACATGCAGGAAAGCTCTTGCATGAGCTCTGGGTTGGATGAAATCTCACTGGAAGCATCTAGTTTTCGCCACCTTCAACAAGTCATGGAACAGGTACCATGGTTTCGAACCTCTAATCATATTGGTGCAACTAAGAGCATCTAATTTTTCAGCTATCGTGATCTAGTAATTATTTAGAAGCATGTGCTTTTTTGTGTCACTTGTAGCATTTTTTATCTTGTAAGCACCTCAAACATGATGCAAATATTACACAGGTTCTATATGCAGGTCACCTCGTATTAGAACTTCAACATGTGTGAAAATTGTCATATAGGTTGGTCAACATTTGGGATGGGCAAAAATCCTATTATTGAATTGTGATTGTCTTATCTGTCATATGCATGCTAGGAAAGTCTAAAAATCTCTTGTGACTTCCATGTTACATATCAAATGGTAATAATAATGCAATTGCCATGTTGTAGCGTTCGAGTCACACATACTTGGATAAATAGGTTCCATTGAAAGAAAAATTTCATCTTGTACTATATTATTCTCCATGTATGCTTATCTTAACGATGAAGCAGGTGGGTGTGGGTTGGAATGGATGAAGGTGACAGAAAAATGATTAAGAGTTATGCTTGGAAGGTTTCTATATATATATATACACACTAGTGCTGTGTTGTTTATGATATTGTATGGGTCTGTTCTACTACTTGGTAATTGACTTAGCTGAATATGCTCCATTGCAGCTGGATATAAGGACAAAATTATGCATAAGGGATAGTCTGTACCGCTTGGCTAGGAGCGCTGAACAAAGACATCATTATGTAAATTTGAATGGTGGCAGCATAGATGATAGAGACACCAGTGGAGCGTTGATGGCTGAAGGAACAAATAAGTATGTAATCACTGCTTGCTTTTTGCACTTCAATTTACCATTATGTTTTAAAATAAATGATCCTACTGACAGGCTTTTGTTTTCACTATTTTTCATGCGACATGCCTATGATATCACATGGGATCTAGAAACACTGCATATAGTGATTATTGTGTTTCCTGAGCCCTTTAACTAACGTGGAGTGATCCAGTTCACACTACTGAAATTGACTGGTTTTGACAATAATGTACCATTAGCAATAAATGCTAATGGCATCCTTGGTTAGCTCAGACTTCCCATGGTTGTTACTTACGGTATCAGAGCAAGGACCCTCTCTGTTAAATTACTCTCCCATAATTTCACTGTATGAACTAATTTTTAGTGCCATGATACTTGGCACAACTTTGAATATCACCTCCTTTACTCCTATGTATTGGAACTAATACTTCTTCTCCGTGCATCAGGCATCTTTTTAGTATGGAAGATATTCTTAAACAAATTAGTCAACCAAATTGCCCCTTCAACACCCAAACACTTCCAAACTTCAATAGGAATTACGGTCATTTTTTCTCCCTAAAATATAATGCACGTACCTCCCACTATTTCCAGCCTTTATTCTGCTATAAAATTAAATTTGTAATCATCAAGTTCTTGTTCGGAGTGTTGATCAGGACTTGATCATCGACAACACTTGGGCATGCCATGTTTGAATCATTATTGAAAGTGGGGGGAACAATGAAGAAGATAATGAGAACCTACCATCCCCTTCCCAAAAGAGAAATGAAAATAAATTGATTTTCCCGGACTACTGTAACAACAAAGATCATAACTATGACAAGACAATAGAATGGAGCCGGTTCCTTTATCTAGACTGCTTGAAGTACATTTTCATTTTTAACCAATGATCTAGTATATCATTTGTTCTATAAGTTTTCATGGTTAAATATGTTTGCTTGGCCCTCATTTTGCTAAATCATGTGATTATTTCAGGTGCAATGGTTTTATGGATATGGAAACTGATACAAACCCTATAGATCGGTCTATAGCGCACTTGTTATTTCACAGGCCTTCTGACCCATCTGTAATCCCAGCTCATAATGGTTCATCTCCCAATTCACATACCATGGTAAGCTTTTATAAATATTTTGGTAATAGATTTGTAGCTATTGCTGAAAGACAACTTTATCCTTGTAAGTTCACTTCTATGTATTTGAATGAACAGATTCATGGGTCTATCACCAGTCCACCTGTGAAGGCTGAGAAACTGGTTTGTCAGGAAGAAGCTGCCAGTGAAGCAGATCAAAAAGTTTTTGATCACTAATGACGAGTACGAATGAAATCATTAGCTTCAGCGCAGTCACAAATGAAACATGTCTATTATGAATTTACAGTGCATGATCATGTATAAAGTACATCTGGGAAGCTCCCATGGAAATACCAGTTTTATCTGAAATTAGTTTTTAGTTATGTCAGGTGACTATACTTGCAACACCTCCATGATAAGCTATTTTATCTGGCTTATCTTTGACTAATATTTTGAGATTGTGTATATCTAAATGTTCGCATATTTTAGTTATGCCAACCATTTTGGAACATGAATTGTACAATGGTAATAGGTCATTTGTTTGAAGATTGCTTTTTGCTTTTGAAACTTTCTGGATCATCGCCCTAACGCTCTTAAAAGTCGCATGATGTCATGGGCCCCTGCAGTTTTTAGGCGGGTCTCACGTGTGTGGAATAACTTGTTCATCTGCAGGTGTACTGTAGGCATATCTATATTCAAATGGTTGTGTTGCATAAGTTCCATGAGACTTGGACCCAACCATGGAATTTGTTAAGATATCTTAGGATAAATCCTCGGGTCTTGCATTCATGTATGTGAGTCAAGACCTCTGTTATAGCTGATCACATTCATGGTTAGTAATGTTTGATTTCTCACTTCACCAACAAAAAAAATAAATGTTGATTGTCCTTGTGAGTGTTGGGACCAGCTGGTTAGACCAATTGCTATTTCTCATGATTATTGCATCAACCTTCGGCCGTCTGGCTTTGAGTTCCTATGATTGTCATTTCAAGCACTGACATCTTATTCATTCAAAAGCTTTTAAAAGGACTTTAAACTTTTAATTTGTCTTAAATTTAAATAATTAAATTATAATCTCATGCCACATTATTTGTGGGTTATGTGGGTATGACTTTCTGGGTATGCATAGCGACAAGTAACCATTTGACTTTGACCTGGTGGCTAGGCCAACTGGTTGGGCAGTTGCATTCCTGTGTCATCTACCCGGGTTGCATTGAGCATCTCCAATGGTTAGATGTTGGTTGGGCAGTTGCATCCCTGTGTCATCTACCCGGGTTGCATTGAGCATCTCCAATAATGGTTAGATAAGTAAGCTAGTTATTACTCGGGTAAATTATACTGGCATTATTTGAGATTTCTGTTTATTATAAATTCAATCTTCACATATGAAAAATTACACATATTCTCTTGTCAGATTAAAACAATATATTTGTTCCTTAGCCTTTACACATATAAAATAATAAAATAACGCAAATATTTTGTTTATGTCATTTTAAGAGAAATATCGATCATTTTATTTGGTTTAACTTACACAAAAAATTGAGTTTTTTTATTTTTTGCTTTTTTTTATTGAATTTTTTTAATATTTTAAGCAATTTTTTATTTTTTAGATACACATAATCTCGATATACTTAAAAAGTATAATATTTGCTTTTTTTTTTTAATAAAAAATATAAAAACTCAATACATTATTTTATTTTGTTGTATTCAATGGATTTTTTTATAAAAAAATTATACAAATTTTATACTTTTTAAATATATCTAAATTAAATTGATCTAATCTAGATATAATGGTGGAAATAAAAATGAAAAATTATATTTATATATAAAAATTTATACAAAAAATATCATAAAAATATTGTGATAGTGATATTTTTGGGTAATTATTGTGATAGTGATATTGTTGTAAATATAAATCATGTTTATGGGTATTTTGTTTTAAAGTGAAAGGTAACCATTAAGTTATATCATTGTGTTTGAAAATTCTATATAAAATTTATGTTTGTATATCATAACTCAATAAGAATATTTTCAGTTAGAATTTAATGATGAAAAGTTGTAAAATATAGTCATGATAATGGAAAGAAGAAATGGTAAGAAAAATGGTAAGATGGTCATTTAAAAAAAATTAAAACATGACATTAACAATCCAATGAACAATTTGTAATGAAATTACAAATCTCGGAGAGAGAAATGTAATTTTTCAAATGTGATGGAGGAATCTATATTAAATCAGTGTAATTTACCCTTGTTACTATAATTTAAACAATAAATAGTGTAAAAATACTTTATTGTAGCAATTTTGTTCCAATAATGTAAATTTAAAAAAAATAATAATAATAAATTCAAATTAAAATACTATATGTGAATCTCTAGACAAAGACACAAACACAAACACAAATTTTAGTTATAGATAAACCTTATTTTATATTGAACACAATATTTATTTGTAAATAGAAAAATTTTGAGAACCACAAAAAGTGTGACTCAAATGGTTCAAAACTGCCAAAACTTGACAGTTTTGAGCCATTTGAGCCACACTTTTTGTGACCCTCTACCATTGCTCTCGTAAATAACATATAACAAGTCATATGGCTTATCATTAGGGTGAAACTTTAAAAAGTTTCATGACTAAAAACAGTAATAACAAACTATATAGTCCATTATTGGAGAAGCTCTTAGGTTTAGTATAATATATTGATGTTCGACTTTATGAGTCAAATGCATTAAAAAAATAAAAATAAAAATAAAAAAAGATATTGATGATCATAATTTGCACGGATGATACGCTTCAAGTGGGGAGATGAATACCAAGGCAAAAGAAACAAAATAACAGCTCTCAACGAGGACCAAAAGAGAAATCTAATTAGTCTCTTTGGTTTGAATTTTTTGAATTAAATTTTTTAAAAATTGAATTTTTTAATTTTCGTATTTTTTTGTCTTTAGTGAATATTTTTAAAATTTTAAATATTTTTTTTTACTTTTTTAGATTCACCTTACTTAGATATATCTAAAAAGTAAATAATTTGTAAAAAAATATTTTAAAAAATTAATAAATACATGAAAATATAAAAAAATGTACTAAATTCTCGTATATTTTTTTATATTTTTGGTATTTAGTGAATTTTTTAAAAAAAAATTCACAAATTTTTTACTTTTTAAATATATTTATGTTAGGTATGTCTAAAAAATAAAAAATTTGCTTAAAATATTAAAAAAAATTCAATAAAAACAAAAAAAAAATACAAAAAATAAGAAAGTAGAATTTTCTAAAAAGTATTTTTAAAAAACGTGTAACCATAGTTTGAAATGATTGAACACCGAGAATCAACATGAAGACCTTAAAAAAAATGATTAGTAAGACAAACATAAAAAGCCAATTAAACAGCCACTATGGATGCATAAAAATGACAATTTAGAAATGAGTAAGGAGCTTTCCTTCTGTTCTTTCCTTTTTATTTTCCCCACCACCAATCCAAGATACAAAACAGCCTTGGGATTTTTGATCTTCAGAATCAAATTCAAATTACTAAAACCAGCAATTAAATTCATGTTCACAGTACAATCTTGCCTGATCTAGAAACTCGGTTTAACAACAGAAACACAGTTTCAGCAATATCCATGAGCAACAAACTGATAGGCTCTGGAAAAACACATTCAGAAACTAAACGTCAAAGCACACGCCATGATGCACCTTGGTGTTAACAAACCTGCTGACAACCGATTGAACTACAACAATTCGATAATTGTGCTTTCAAGATCCTACATCATGTAATATTACCAAGGAAACCCACGAAAGACGCTCTACATATCCTGCTAATCAAACTGCTGCCGAAGCTGCATTTCTGTCTCACTTTTCCAAGTGGCGTGTGATGATTGGCCTTTCATCCTCTTACTCTTCTCCTTATCTTTAATCATGGATCCCTTCTTCTTCACAGGCTCATCGTCTGTGTCTGCAGGAGGGCGATCACCACATACCGGGCATACCATTCCCCTCGCGTTAGAGTAAGTTTTGGGTATTCCACATCGCACGCACATCCTATAAACATAACTCTTTGTAAGCAAAGTACATAACTAGTTATGTATATCATGCACCAGGCTAACTTGCACACACATGACGCCCAAGTTATTTAGAGAGTGCATAGAAACAATAACAGCAAGAGCAGAGTGCGAAAGCACAAATAGAAGCAAGAGACAAAGCAGTTTCTCAATAATTCCCTGCTCATGACTAGTGATAAGTGACCGCTAAACATTAGTCTAATTCTGAGTTATTTATTTATTTTTCATAATATAAATATGTACATATGAATCATTTAGGGCATACATTTGTATGCATATAGGTACAGAGTACATCATGGGTGTGCACATGATGCAGGCAAGAGAGAGAGAGAGAGAGAGAGCTGTTTTAATGGCTGGCATGGACTTTAAAAAGAAACAAGATGTACCTCAGAAGCTCTGCTGCATCTTCAACATTTGGATTGGTTGCAGTTGCCATGCGCTTGCCTCCTCCTTGTGCTGTGCTCGTTGAACTATTAGGTTGAACAGATGATGCTGAAGGAGTGTTACCCACAATATCACTTCTTACTCGCTCATGAATTCCAATGAGTTGGGCTTTGGCCTCCACTACAGTGCCTAAGAATAACATAACAGCAAACATCAAAATATATCTTTTGCAAAAGCGAGAAGCATTACTTATGAGTGACAACTAGTAAGGAAATTGGGTGTTTGAGGTAAAGGTGTGCATGGTAGGGGATAGCTTATAGTCATGCTGGTAGGCCTTTAGGAAGAACTAGTGATAGAAAATAAGCGACAATTCTGATTACAACAGCACTACACATTGATTAACTCATAGGTACTTTGAAAAGTGATATATATATATATATTCCCCTTTTGCTATGCTAATTGAAGTGGTTGAGATTTGTAACAATTACAATTTACAAGCCTCGAGGAAATAGATGGTGGTGAGTTTGTATTTTTTCCTTAGATTGACAAAAGTACAAGGAGATTTTGATAATACTGAAAATCAAGTACTACGAAAATAAATAAATAAATAGTAGTATTGAATTCCTACCACTAAAATATTAAATGTATTCAGTATTCAGTGATAAGTCAAGTCTTCTTAACTAAAATTTTCATAACCTTTTGGTGGAATTTCAGATTAAGTGGCCCGTGCTAAATGCTAATGTGTTAGCACATGCACTCAACAAATATCACATAAAAAGATTTCAAACTTAACCATTCAATAGAGTTATCAAGCAACCCCTTAGTTGTCATAACAAGCCATCCACATGCTTGCAAATCACCTAAAATAATACTTCATGTAATACCCAACCCATCTCCTTGGGGCCAACCACCTGCATAATTAAACCTTAGAAAGAGAGCAAGCAACACTCCACTTGTGATCTACAAAGTTCAAACAATTAACTAAATAGTTGTTTAGAAAGAACAAAAAAATTCAATCTTGATGTGAAGTCTCACACTTGTTAGTCGTTTATTTCCCTCCATAATTCACTTGTTCTGTCGATACAATAAGCATTAAATCAAATTGTTGGTCATTTTTAAGAAAACTCATCTTCATTCAAATTCGACATTGATTTATCAAGCCACACTACTGAGGTCATCTTCAATCCTTGACTCAAACCTATATTGGAGTGAAATTAGTTTCATCAACAATCCTTGACTCAAACCTATAAATTAGTGAAATTTATTCTAAAATTTATGCTTAAATCGGAGTTTGTCTTCATTGGAGTGGTTCATATATATATCAAATAAAGATCTCAAATTTGGAAATTTCAAGTATGTCACAAAACTGCTTACCGGCCGGTAAATCTTTCTTCTCTTTCCGATGTCTCCGGCGACCGTGCCGCCACCGATTCCCATCATCTCCCGCCGCAGCCGAAGCCGGTTCTTCAACACAATTGTTCAGAAACTCCGGCGGCCCCGAAACCTCCAAAATTTACCAGAAATTCGAAACGAACGAGATGTTAGTTTTCCTGACCTAAACAAAAAGCAGAAAGAAAATAGAATAGATGAAATTGAAAGAGATTTACTTCGGCGAAAACGTCGAGGGCGGAGGGGAGAGAAGAGCCGCCATGGGAGGAGGGTTTTGGGACTTGGAACAAGGGTTTGGAGGCGTAATCGGAGACGTTGTGGTTGTGTTCTTCGTCATCTGAAGAGTCGTGAAGATGGTTCTCTGCTGCTGATTCTTCTTCTTCTTCTTCGGCAGAGGAATAGCTTTGGATGAGTGCTAAGCTCATTGTGTTCTTAGACGATATTGGAGCTTCGAAGAAAATCAGAGTCCGATATTCGTGTGTTGATTACATATACCGGTTGTACAAATACGGTATGGGATAACTAAATACTTGTTTGGGGGATAACTAATCCTTAACCAATATTGACTATAACATTTAGGTCATGATTCACAAGATTAATGGTGAAATATTAATAATCCTATTAAATTAATGTGGTATTCACTATTCAAGTTGATTAATATCCATTAGATTAATAATTCTACCCATACCCCATTATTAATAATCCTACAAATTTGTTGGATTAATTATCCATTGGATTAATAATCCTAAACTAAAATGTTAAAACAAACATAGGATAATTGGGCCCACGAATTAATAATTCCAATCCCATACTCTAATCCACCTAATCCAACATACCTTTAGGATAATGTTTTAAAGTTGGTGATTCTATTTACTTTATCCTTAATTTTTAATTACCCCACAAAATTTTGATTATATCTCTATATTTTTGTCATAATACTAGACATACCTACATCTATATCCCTAACATTTCAATCTTTAATTCTATTCAATGTCTAATCATTATTTTTAATAGTCATTGTTATCACTTTCAATCACCAACACGCAGCTGACCCTTCTTATATTTTGGTGATCCCCTCCACTACTGCAACCCTTTTCTGTCTTCTTCCAACTATCACGACTTTCTCTATCGTCACAATTACTTTCTTAACTCGTGTTCTTCGTTACAAATTCCCTTTCAATCACCTTTTACGTTATAATCTCTCTTCCACGCTACAACATTTTTCATCGCCTACAAACCCTTACCACAATATCCCCATAACCTTGCGATCTAGTACTATCATACTCCTTATTTCCATGACCAACCACCATTACAACTCCTTGCCTTTTTACAAAATCAAATTTTCATAACAATTTTTAAGACAAAACGAACGCAATATTTGTAATCAATTCAGAGTGAATCATTACTATCGGGAGGTGAACAAATGCGTTGATTTACTTGCAAATGTCAGGAACTTTATGGCATTAAGAATCAACTTCTTTAATATTGCACCTTATTGTATTGCTAGTCAACTAGCATTAGATGCTAGAGGAACAACTTGTATTAGACTTCCTTTAACTTTATGGTAGTGCCTTTTAATTTTAGAATTAATCTGTGCTAGGCAAGGTGTGAGGAGATATTTTCTGAGTACCAACACGTGGCAAGGTGACGCCGACGTGTCAGCCGAGGTGCCACGTGTTGTGGTAGTTACGCCGTGGTGATCCCGGAGTTGCCGAGGTTATCTCCGAAGATATCGGACTCCAAGATAAGCGGATAAAGGACAAGAGTCCTAGATTGAAAGAAGACTCCAGTTTGGGTAAGGATGAAACTCTTAGAGGGTTTATCCTAATCCCATTGGGAGTTCTAGATTAGTAGTAATCATGAGTCCATTGGAGTTAGGCTCCCATTGGGACTAGGATTGAGTTGGCTATAAATAAGAGGCACCCCCATGGGTCTAAGATATGTTTTTGATACTTAAGCTTGTGAGTTGAATACTTTTGCTATCTTTGAGAGATATACTGACTTGATCGTCGGAGTGCCCCCGGGTAGAAGAACCACCGCCGGAGCCTTTTCTTTCTGTGCAGGACTGCGGGGTGCCATCTATTCTGCCTGTGTTCTACAGCTGAATTACTAAGGAGGGCAGTGTGATCGGAAAATCACTCACACAATTTGGCGCCGTCTGTGGGAAAGAAAGACGAATAGATGGCCAGTAACGCACAACAAGAAAAGATTGGGGACGACGCTCCCGCTGGGAGTGGCAGGCCTATCGACCTTGACATTGAAGGAGACAACCACAATGAAGGAGCCCGTGACCAGGGGCGCGGGGGCAAAGACGTCGGCCAGGAAGGCGACACTTCAAAGAAGACAGACCAAGACAGATACTACAACGAAGATAACCTCCAGGTATGGAGAGACATGTGCCTACGGAGGGATGAGGAAGTAAAAGAATTGGTAGACAAGTTGGCAGACCTGCAGTCAGTCATCAACTTTATGATACAAAACAATGTCATGCAGCCACCATACCCGCTGCAGGACACGCCAATTCCAGCAGTTAATACTCAGAAGGGAGGAAGGAAAACAATTCCCGAAGTACCTCAACACACCAGGAACGGAAGGCACTCTCACCCGCCTTCCAGGGAAGTCAGACGAGAGGAGCCAAGACAAGACAAGTCCCAAAAGACATATCACACAGAGGACCCAGAGCCTAGAGAACATCGGCATGTCCAAAGGCAGGCACTCTGCTTTGACACAACCTATGGAGGAAGATCGAAGCGGGCCCCCCACGAGGCCGAAAGTAGCGTGCCAAAAAAGCTGAAGTCAAAAGACAGCCGAGCTCCAGGGAGGAGTAAAGAAGACTTGAGAAATTACCTCAAGAGGAAGGAGAAGAATGCTGAAGCCGAGGTTACCTCACCCGACAAGCCAAAGACATCGTTCTCGATAGAGCTGGACAAATTTGAGGCACCGAAGAGATTTAGTATGCCGAGGTTTCAAATATACAATGGTAAGTTAGATCCTAACTTCCACGTTGGATTATTCTTGAACTCAATGGCCCTATACAGTGGAAACGAGCCGTTGCTCTGCAAAATATTCCCCTCATCCTTTGGAGAGATTGCATCAGATTGGTTCCACAAACTGCCAAAGGGAAGTGTGAAGACTTGGGAAAGCCTGGCCGAGATGTTTGTAGCCAGGTTCGTGACAAATAAGCTACAGCCATTAAGGGTGGACGCATTAATGGCTCTAAAGATCAGCAAGGATGAAGGCCTTAGGGCCTATGCAAAAAGATACTATGAGGTGTTCAATCGAATACCCGAATGCAACCAAGAAGTGGCGGTCGTGTCTTTCAAGAACGGCCTAAAAGATGATTGTTCATTGCGGAAATCTTTGGCAAAGACATTGCCGAAGAGCATGGAAGAGCTCATGGCAAGAATCGAGAAGTATGCCAGAGCCGAGGAGGATACATCAGGGAATAAGGAGGTAAAACAAGAAAAAGGGAACGGCTCGCCGAAGCGAGGCCGAAGTAACAACGGATTTAGCAAAGTAGAGATAGAATTGAAGGGAAAACAGGCAGTGACGACTGTGTTCCGAATCCCGGTCCACAAAGTCCTGGATCAAATCCGAAATCAACCCTATTTCAGAGCACCAGCAAAAGCCCCAGGGGAATACATGGGCAGGAACCTTGGTAGGCGTTGTGCTTACCACAATGAAGAAGGGCACCCAACTCAGGGCTGCAGAGCCCTAAAAGCGTACTTAGAGGACTTAGTAAGACAAGGCCATCTGAGGGATCTTGTCGACGAAGCCAGGACCAGAGAAGAGCAGGCAAGGTTGCCTCAAGCACCAGCAGCCCCGCCTTCCCCAGCACAGCAACCACAGGGAGGGGGACCTAGGGTGGTTAACGTAATTCACTCCAAGGTGAACGAAAACGACATACGGGGGGAGACCCAAAGAGTAAAACACCTGTAGCACGTGAACCAGGTCGGACAGAAAAGACCTCGGCCTGAAGGGTACCCAGGCCCAATGATAGCCTTCACCGAAGCCGACCTAGAGATGGTCCAGCACCCACATAATGATGCCTTGGTAGTATCCCTCCAGGTTGGGGAATGCCAAGTGAAACGCATCCTGATAGATCAAGGCAGCTCTTGTGACATCATGTATGTTAGATGTTTCAAGGAGCTGGGCCTTCACCCAGATGACATGGAGCAATCGAATGGCCCGATGGTCGGCTTCAATAGAACGCCGACATGGCCGCTGGGCGCCACAAACTTGGAAGTACAAGCCGGCACTAAGAAGATCAGGACAGAGTTCATCGTGATTGACACACCTTCACCTTACAACATCATCTTGGGAAGGCCATGGTTGCATGCAATAGGGGCAGTTCCCTCAACATTGCATCAACTATTACGGTTCCCAACAGAACATGGAATTAAAGAAGTCAGAGGAGACCAGCTGCAGGCAAAAAATTGCTCCATGGCAGCAATGAAAACAACCTGCAACGTACAAGAACCAGGGAAGGCAGAGATTGAAGATGAGGACATGGAGGTCCTAGATATGTCGGCAAGGAGCCGGCCGAGAAGAGTGAGGAAACATTAAAGAAAATCTTCGTCCAGGAGGGCGATGAAGAGCGCTTCTTTCTTCTCGGCTCAGGCTTAGCCGAAGAAGAAGAAAAGGAATTGGAAGCCTTTTTAAGAGCAAACATAAAGGTATTCGCCTGGACACCTTATGAAATGCCTAGCATTGACCCCGAGGTCACATGTCACAGACTGAACGTTGACAGGTCGGCCAAACCAGTAATACAACGAGCCAGAAGACCGACGTTGATGCACGTCGAAGCAGTGGAGGAGGAAGTAGACAGACTTCTAGAGGCCAGGGCCATTAGAGAAGTCAATTATCCGACATGGCTATCAAACACTGTGGTAGTAAAAAAGAAGAACGGTAAATGGAGGGTATGCGTAGATTTTACAAGCCTGAACAAAGCCTGTCCCAAAGACAGCTTCCCTCTGCCCAAAATTGACCAGCTGGTGGATGCCACATCTGGACATGGAAGGATGAGCTTCCTGGATACTTATAGGGGGTACCACCAGATAGCCATGTACCCCCCAGACGAAGAGAAGACAGCGTTCATCACCTCAAAAGGCCTGTACTGTTACAGAGTGATGCCTTTTGGGTTGAAAAACGCAGGAGCAACCTACCAAAGGCTGGTAACCAAAATGTTCAAGCACCTGATAGACCAAACAGTAGAAGTCTACATCGATGACATGGTCGTGAAGACCAAAGAGCCTAAGAGTCACCTTGCCGACCTAAAAAAGGTATTTAAAATCCTCAAAACATATCGGCTCCGACTCAACGCATCAAAGTGCGCGTTTGGAGTTGGATCTGGTAAGTTTCTGGGGTACCTAGTAACAAGGAGGGGCATAGAGGCTAGCCCAGATCAGATCAAGGCCATTTTAGACCTACAGAGCCCAACATCGGCAAAACAGGTACAAATGCTTACTGGAAAGGGCCGCAGCCCTAAACAGGTTCATAAGCCGAAGCTCAGACAAATGTAAACCCTTCTTCAAACTGGTAAAAAAGAACACGGACTTCCTATGGACTGAGGAATGTGAGGCCGCTTTGGCCGACCTAAAGAAATATCTGACCACGGCTCCAGTCCTCTCAACACCTAAACCTGGGGAGGAGTTGTTTTTGTACTTAGCCGTGTCAAAACACGCAGTAAGTGCAGTGCTAATCCGAGAAGAACAAGGAGAACAGAAGGCTGTCTATTATATAAGTAAAACATTGGCCAACGCTGAAACAAGGTATCTACCACTAGAGAAATTGATGCTGGCCTTGGTGATGGCCTCAAAGAAATTGAACCATTACTTTCAGGCGCACAAGATTGTGGTGCTAACAGAGCACCCACTAAAGTCCTTGTTGCAACAAGGAGACTTAGGTCAAGTTTGGGAAGACTAAATAAGTGTACTTTTTGACTTTTTATGAAATATAGGTTGGGTTTGGGCTGTGTTTGAAGTAATGTGTTAGAGAGGTGATGTGACTTAAATAAGATGATGTGACTTAAATAGGATAGTGACTTTTTGACTTTTTGACTTTTTCTAAACATCCCAAACTTGGCCTTAACAGGAAGAATTGCAAGGTGGGCAGTGGCCTTAGGCCAGTATGACCTGGAGTTCAGGCCCAAAACAGCAATTAAGGGCCAAGTTTTGGCCGACTTCGTGGCAGAATTTACGCCTGAATCCATCGAACATCAGGCTCCGTTAAGCCGAGATGAACGAGGTCCCAACAAGCAAGGAGAATCCCAACCAAAGGCAAAACAGCAAAGGAAGGAAAAACTCAAACCCTGCAGCATCTACATCGGCGACTCCTTCAGACTGTTTGTCAATGGAAGTTCAAACCGACAGGAAGCAGGGGCAGGAGTACTGCTGATATCTCTAGATGGAGAAATAATAGAACAGTCCATCCGTTTGGGGTTCAAGGCCTCAAATAATGAAGTAGAATACGAAGCATTAATTGCAGGGCTAAAATTGGCAGCAGCAGCTGAAGCAGATGAGGTAATAGTTTTTTGTGATTCACAGTTAATTGTTAACCAGTCAACAGGAGAATTTGCAGCCAGAAACGGGAGGATGTCGGCATATGCAAAAGAGATCATCAGATTGGCAAGCCCTTTTTCAGAACTGCCGACTACTCCAAGTAAGCCAAGATGATAATAACCACGCCGACGCGCTGGCCAACCTGGCAAGTTCAATACAAACTGGAAAAATAAAGACAATTATGATTGACTACATGTCGGGCCCGAGCATAGAACCACAGAACACAGAGCAAGAAGCAATGTGTGTGGACATGGGGCCAAGCTGGATGGATGTAATTGTTGCATTCCTAAAAGAAGGAAAACTGCCAGAAGACCGCAAGGAGGCACACAAAGTCAGATTGAAGTCGGCAAGATTCAGCCTAACTGCGGACGGACATCTCTACAGAAGATCCTTCACTGGACCCCTTTTAAGGTGCGTACACCCTTTGCAGGTTGAGGATTTTTTATATGAAATTCATGAAGAAATTTGTGGAAGCCACGCTGAGGGCAGATCACTAGCTCACAGGGCCATTACCCAAGGGTATTGGTGGCCCTACATGCAAAAGGATGCAGAAGCATACGTGAAGAAGTGCGAATAATGCCAAAGGTTTGCACCTTTAATTCATCAGCCAGCTGCTGACCTGAATCCAGTATCCAGCCCTTGGCTGTTTGCCCAGTGGGGCATGGATCTGGTTGGACAACTTTCCCAAGCAACTGGGCAGAGAAAATACTTGCTGGTAGCAACAGATTACTTTACAAAGTGGATAGAGGCAGAACCTTTTGCCAAAATCCGAGATGTGGACGTTAAGAATTTCATATGGAAAAACATTATCACCAGATTTGGCATTCCCAGAGCCATAGTTGTCGACAACGGAACCCAGTTTGACAGCAAACTCATCAAGAACTTTTGCGCGAAATTCAAGATCAAGAATTACTTTTCAATACCAAGTTTTCCCCAAAGCAATGGGCAAGCAGAGGCCTCCAACAAAGTAATTTTGGATGGAATAAAGAAAAGGCTGCAGGCAGCAAAAGGAAAGTGGGTAGACGAATTGCCCAACGTACTTTGGACATATCGGACTACGCCGAGAAGATCAACAGGGGAATCCCCCTTTGCCATGGCTTATGGCACAGAAGCAGTAATCCCACTGGAAGTCGGCATCCCAGGGATCCGAACCCAGGGAGTTGAGAATGAGACTAATGACATACTCTTAGCCCGGGATCTGGATCTTTTGGAAGAACGAAGAGAGAAGGCTGTAATTCAGCTTGCAGTATACTAGCAACAGCTTGCCAGAGCTTACAACAAGAAGGTCAATCCAAGAGATTTTCAGATCGGCGACTTAGTCTTGAGAAAAGTCGTCAGCAACAAGAAAGATCCCAGAAAGGGCAAGCTTGGCCCAAACTAGGAAGAACCCTACAGAATTACTTCGGTATTAGGCAATGGAGCTTATCGGCTTGAAGACAATGAGGGCAAAGCATTGCCAAGACCTTGGAACACTTGTAATTTGAAATTTTTCTATCATTAGATGTGCATTATTTTTGGCCGATGTCATCAATAAAATCTTTTCAGAATTCTTCGCACATATGATTGATAAAGATACATAATATTGTTTCTGGTAGACATGAATAATGAGAACCCAAGTGGAACTTAAGTTCACATTGGGGGCAAAGAGAAGACAAAGACGCTTAATCCTCGTTGAAATTTGTAGCAATTTACAAGTTAAAGTTAAGCCAAGATGGTTCCTTATCTTCACTTGTTGAAATTTGTAGCAATTTACAAATTGAAGTTAAGCCGAGATGGTTCCTTATCTTCACTTGTTGAAATTTGTAGCAATTTACAAGTTGAAGATAAGCCGAGATGGTTCTTTAGCTTCACTTGTTGAAATTTGTAGCAATTTACAAGTTGAAGTTAAGCTGAGATGGTTCCTTATCTTCACTTGTTGAAATTTGTAGCAATTTACAAGTAGAAGTTAAGCCGAGATTACTGTTTCTCTTCGCTTGTTGAAATTTGTAGCAATTTACAAGTCGAAGTGAAGCCGACGTTATTGCTTACAGACTTATAGCAATCTACTGGTTGGTTAAACCAAAAAAGATGCTTAACACTTGTTGAAATTTGTAGCAATTTACAAGTTGAAGTTAAGCCGACATATGATCATCTGTTGAAATTTGCAGCAATTTATAGGTGGAAGTACAAGCTAAGTATATTGTTTAAACACTTGTTGAAATTTGTAGCAAATTACAAGTAGATCATTGTTTAGCACTTGTTATAATTTGAGAAAAGTTTACTATATGATAATCCTTGTTGAAATTTGTAGCAATTTACAAGTGGGTTAGACTGAGATCACTGCCTAAACACTTGTTGAAACTTATGAAAAGTTTGCAGAGTTAACATTGAATAGTATACATTTTACACCTGTTGAAATTTATGAAAAGTTTGCAGGTCAGTATCTTGCCGAAGTAAAGTTTGTAGTTATTATACCCGAGGTATGTAACCCCGAGAAGATTGCACAAAGAAGGAAAAGAATGAAAGGCATGCAAAATATTCTAAGTAGAGAATCATGCAGAAGCAATCAAGAGAAATTAAAGATTAAAGCATTCAGAGGAAAACAGTTGCAGTTGTATACAAAGAAGGCACTACGGCCTACCAGAAGTACATTGTTCAGAAGAAACAAAGAACTTACATTGTTCAGAAAACAAAAGAAAGTATAAAAGACAAGGAAATAAAGATATTCAAATCAGGATTCTTCAGCATTAACAGCTGGAAGGGCTGGGACCTCAGAAGATTCTGGTGGAACCTCCTCGACAACCTTTTCTGCCTCAATCTCAGCCTCAATCTCTGCAAGCGTTTCATTAAGACTTTTTCCGGCTAGAGGAACGTCGGACAATGCTTGTTCAGAAGTAGCCTCCTTAACAACCTCCTCATCCTCTTCATGAGTCAGGTCTAGGACTTGATCATCCTGAGGAGAAGATTTGGTCTCATTGGCATCCTTGGGCTTCCTTACTAGAGCATCATCGTCATCCTTATCCATATCCTCGGCTTCAGACTCAGATTCATCCTATTCTGCAGGTTGACTTGGAGAAGGAGGAGGAGGGAATGGCAGAGGAATAGCATCAGCCTTGCACAATGGCGAGTCATCTGGGATGTTAAGCTTCTTGGCAATGGACATCCAACCAAGAGAGAAGCCCCTGTTGCATGCCTGCCTAACCTGTAGTTTGTATTCCTCAGTGACATCGGCCATACCCTGAGCGTATCCCTTTTCATCAGCCTCTTTAATCTCGGCATCCTTGGTGGCCAGCGCCTCCTGGAGCTCCTTTTCGACCTGGGTCTTTTTCTCCTCGGCTTCCCTCTTTTCAGCCTCAGCAACATTCCTTATAGCTTCAGCAGATTCAGCCTTTCCTCAGCTATTTGTTGGGCCTTAGTAGCAGCCTCAGCTTGATCTTCCAGCTTCTTCATTTTTTGTTGAAGGCTTTTGTTGGCCTTCTGAAGGAAAGCAAACTCCCTCTTCATCTCGGTCAACTTTTCTCGATTTTTGAATGACTGCATTGAAAAAAAATGGGCGTGCTGGATAGCCTGAAAGAAAACAGAAGTGTTAGAAAATATTCTAAGTATGAAACAGAAAGAAAGAACAAGTACCAAGCTAGAACACTTACTTGAACTGAGTGTTGGAGCATTAAAGCGTAGTTCTCATATTCACTGTATCCAGCATTTCGCTCCAAGTCACCAGAAAGAAGCAGTGCAGTACTAAGGGCCACGCCGACATTTATGTCGTCGGCACTCTCACTAGCCATTATTGGCCTGTCTTCCAAAGTAATTTGAGGGGCCCAAGGAACATCTGGTTTTTTGGATTCCAATGTGGTTGCTGAAGACGACCTCGGCTTCTTCGATTTTGTGGACTCAGAAGGTTGAGCTTCAGCAGACCTTTTGGCAGAAGTAGAAACGGTCTTCTTACTCTCTGCCAATTGTGCAATAAGTAGGGTATCTTCAGTCTCAGCCACAGTGGCTTTGGCCTTTGGCTAGGTCTTCTTGGTTCTCTTTGGCTTTGGTGGGGGCATAATTTGAGTCGGAGCAGCATCGACCTCGGTAGGGAGATCGGCCACCAGGTCTTGAGCAACGGGCTTTGGGCGACCCATCTCGGCAGTTTTGACAAGTCTGCGCCGGCGTTTGCGTTCGGGTATTGGTATTAAGTATGGGGCTGAGGTAGATGGCTGATTGGTTAGGTCAGATGTCGACTCCTGATCTGTTCGGGATGTAAAGGCAGTTTGAGTTGTGGCAGTAGGTGGAGAGAGGCTTTTTTTTACCTTCTTTGGGACGTCGGACAGTGTAGACTTGTACGTCGGAATAAAATTCAGTACCAGTGGAGCCTTGCGCTTTTGGATTGGCAGATCTAGGAGCTTCTTTAAGTCTTTGCCTGGAAAGTAGGACTGGCGAAAATCCTTTGGTGGCTTGCGAACATCTGCAAGAAGAGCAAGACATTAGAAACAGACAAAGTTTTGAAAACTTGAAAAAAAAACAACTAAGTAATTGACATTGGTCTCTTACCCTTGCCCTTTTTAACTGTTCGAGGAAGAGGGTATAGATGGACATCCTCATCTGGGGCAAACTCCCAATTTCCAGAGGCAATGAGGTAGTCATCTCCAGCCCCCTTGTTGGAGTCTGGGAGGTCGGCTACGATTTTGAATTCGGTGGACCTCGGCTTGAGGTAATAGACGAAACCTTTTTCTTTTAAGTTCAGGGCGCACATGGTATAACAATATTGGATATCGGCAAGGGTGATCCTAACGTTCTCCTGCCTAGCTAGGGCTATGATACCATTAATCACTCGATAGGAGTTGATGGTGAGTTGCATGGGGTTCAACCTATAGTAATGGAGAACTTCGCGAAAAAGGGGATTAAGTGGAAGCCGGAGTCCACATTCAGTAAAAGCTACAATAGGAAAGGGCATTGTATTGTCTGTAGGCATGATAGAATCGTCATCCCCAGCTAACCTAAGGTGAACATCGACTGGAATGGAGAACTCTTCCCTAAAGTATTCGAGTTTGGTTGGGGTATTTACCCTATGTCTCCACATACCCATGATTTCGGCGTAAAAGAATTTGATTACCGAAAGAAGATGTTCTTAAAGGGTTGTTGGAACCTCGGCAAAGACCTAGGTAAGTACTGGTAAGGCTTGTTTCAATTTTCCCTAAAAATTAAAGGTTCTACAAACAAATCCCAAGCTTAAAAACTATGAAGATGAAGATCAAAGGCACGGATCTGGAAAAGATACAAAAAGCAGAAAACAAAAATGAAGTTTCAGAATTTAGAACAAAAGGGGGCTATTAGAAATATGGAGAATACAAAGGGTTGAAGGCCAAGAACAGTGGCAAAAAAGTGGTGAAACAGTGCGAGTGTTCAAGGCATGAGCAAAATCGTGGAATAGACACATCCAGATGAATAATCCAGTAAATTGAATGTTTGAGCAAAACAGTAATAGCAAGAAAATTCCAGAAAAAATCAAGAACTGAGATAAGAAGGAACAACTGCTTACCAGACGAAGTAAGGCCGGAATAGAATTCGCCGAAGACAGACGACGGTTGCTGGAGTACCAGAGTGGTAAAAGCTTCACCAGAAAGACAAACGAAGACGGTTACAGAACTTGGAGCCTTAGCAATGGCAGATTCAAGAAGCAAGAGCTTTAGAGAGAGAAAAACAAGTAAATCAAATACAAAGGTAAGGAAAGAAAGAGGGAAAAAACAAAGTTTTGTTAAAAAACTTGAAACGGCGGCAAAACAGGACATTTAATGCGCCTGGAGTAATGCAGACGTCAGACGGCACAGACAGATGAAAGAAGGCTTGCAAGCGCGTCATAGGCACGAGCCAATAGAAAGGAAACGCGTAAGTGAAACGGTTGAGAAGTGATACATGACAGCTCATGCGCATGGGAAAGTTCATAAGAGTTCTTATTCTTGAAAGAAGACATGTCGGCCTGAGATGAATGACCTCGACTGAAGAGTTCTTGTGCCGAAGTACTGGAAAGAGGAACAATATAGGTTCCATCACCTCAGAATGCCAAGGTAATAGAACCTAGGGGGCAGTTGTGGGGAGATATTTTCTGAGTACCAACACGTGGCAAGGTGACGCCGACGTGTCAGCCGAGGTGCCACGTGTCGTGGTAGTTACGCCGAGGTGATCCCGGAGTTGTCGAGGTTATCTCCGAAGATATCGGACTCCGAGATAAGCAGATAAAGGACAAGAGTCCTAGATTGAGAGAAGACTCCAGTTTGGGTAAGGATGAAACTCTTAGAGGGTTTATCCTAATCCCACTGGGAGTTCCAGATTAGTAGTAATCCTGAGTCCATTGGAGTTAGGCTCCCATTGGGACTAAGATTGAGTTGGCTATAAATAAGAGGCACCCCCATGGGTCTAAGGTATGTTTTTGATACTTAAGCTTGTGAGTTGAATACTTTTGCTATCTTTGAGAGATATACTGACTTGATCGTCGGAGTGCCCCCGGGTGGAAGAACCACCGCCGAAGCCTTTTCTTTCTGTGCAGGATAGCGGGGTGCCATCTATTCTGTCTGTGTTCTACAGCTGAATTACTAAGGAGGGCAGTGTGATCAGAAAATCACTCACACACAAGGAATTTTATAAAAAAAAAATTATTATAATCATCTTAAAATAATTTAATTTTTTGTCTTGTGATACACATAAAATTTATAAGTTAACTTTTATGTTTATAACTTTTTAAATTATTGGTTTAAAAAATTAAAATATATATATATAAATTTATTTAGAGCAATTTTGATAATTTGTATTAAAAAAAAAAGTTAAATCTGATTAAATGAGTTATGAAATACCTCTTCTTGTTATGAAAATATACAAATTTAAAAGTTATAATTAAGACAAATATATAATTTTATTATTAAATATGAAGTGAAGTGATGTTTAATAATAATTAATATGATGTTTCTATTATTAATCTAATAATTTAAGTTACATTTCTTTTGATTTCAATTTCATAACTAAAAATACAATATGAATATAATACACAAATATATTTCTAGTATTTAATAATAAAAAAGTTTTAAAATATTTTCAAACTTTCATTATTTTCTTTTAATTTTTTTTAATCTAATTTGATTTTAAATTTGAATAAACATTTTGATTTGATATGAATTACTTTAATTTTTTCATTAAATTTTTATCAATTTTTAAAAGAATTTCATTCTTATCCCATTTTTTTTCACCAATTTTGATGGAAAAAGCAAAAACTTTCAACATTTCATCTTTTTAAATTTTTATCAAATTATAATTTGATAAAAAAAAATATTAAAGATTAAAGATTCTCTTAATTGGAATTATAATGAAATAACATATTGAAATAGTCAAAATTTGAGTAAGTGATTGGCTGAAATGTATAATTTAATTAATTCTCTTCTCATATTTGTGTAAAAATTGACACTTATAACTACGCCATTATAAGTCAGATTATGAAAAAAAAATTGAGGTGTCAAACATTTTCCATTTGTAAATATTATAAATATTAAAAAAAATGTATAGTTTTTGGATATGTGTTTATCAGTTTTGTTTTATGGACATAAACAATTGATGTTTCAATTTAAAAATTAAAAAGTTAAAAAAAAAATAGATTAGATTTTTTAGAGATAAAAGAAGCCATATAATTCTTCTATATACTATTTAAGATTGACTATTTAATCACATAAAAAAATAAAAATTATATTTAGAGATTATCCCTATATATTATGCTATTATATACAACTATAGTTGTAACAAATTAACTATAATGTATATGAAAAGTTATATTAAATTTTCATTTTTAATTAATTAAATTATAATTAACAAACTAACAAATTGTAGTAATGCTATAATAGGATAAAAAGAAGATAAAAATAAATAATACAATGATATTTAAAAGTTTTAAATTTACCTAATGTTATAGTAAAATCTTGAATTCTCGGGAGCTTCTATTTACACACCATAGTTTACCTCAATACACATCATTTCTAGTTCACACCTCTACACCATCTTCATTTTTTATTATTTTCTCAATTCATACCTTTTATTCCCAAAATACCCTAACCCTACCTACTCCCAACCCAGCTACCACTAGATCCAGCGACCCATCCCCGCTCCCATCCACCCTCCACAACCCATCTCGACTGCCATCGTCCCTCCTCCAGACTCCTTCAACCCTTCATTACCTCAATTCTGTCCCACTACGACACCTCTACAACCACACCTCGTCATTACCGCAGCCTTAGTGACCGCCACTATCACGACCCGCTCCCCATACCTAAGGGTTAAGTATCGTGATGGCCAGTAACTGAAGTTACCTTCGGCCAATTCTTGAACAAATTAATAAACGCAAACGGAAATAATATTTAAGTGAGGGTACCAAAATAATCATCGGAGTTTCTATTTTTATTATAAAATTTATTGACCAAAAAGGCCGATATTTACATATAAAAATATCATAAAAGTATTGTATGTGTCTATTCCGTAGCCTCGCGTCTAAGACTTTCCAAAAGTTATTTTTGAATTGCATTATTTCTTCAAAATTGGTAAACAGCTATAAGCACATGACAGAGTGAGAAATATTATGCCAAGAGTATAAGGGACACAAAATAACCATGAATAGTTATGTAACTAAAATATTTAAGATAACTTAGTCTGAACAAATAATCATTTAAGTAGCAAAACTGAGATTATGTAAATAAATAACCATAACCACGGTACCGAACAGAACAAAACAGAAGTCACATGAGTGACAGTCAGAACAGAGGTACGAACTCAATAGGTGGCTCGTACAGATTATAGAGGTGACTTTCACAATAGTGTAGCACTTATCTCCGCACAGAATAGAGATCAATAGATCCATGACAATAGAGGGCCACAAAGTGACTAATCAGAGGGCCAATGGTTATTTAAGTCCCCAAGGCATGGGACCTCTCTAGTGGTACTTATAAAATAATTACTCAAAATATATTTTAATAAACAGTTATATCCATTAGTTTTCTTTATTATATAAAATAAGGTTCATAAACTAGAAAGGTTAATATAATTTATAAAACACAATTTACATAAAATAAACTATGATAACTCAAAACATACGTAAAACATATAATGGTAACTCAAGGTATAATATAACTCACCTTAAAATTAATACATCACTCTTTCTTCTTTACTTCTAGTATTTCTTCTCCTTTCCTTACTTCTGTTTTTTTGTTCCTTCTTTCCATTTATAGCCACACTCCTCCTTTTATACTAAATTTACTACTTGCTCAACACGTTTGGTGACACGTAGCCTCTCTAATTGCAGCCATCATCAAGCTAGAATCTTATCCCTCAAATGAATAAGTGTAGATTAGTTCCTTATTTATACATTGACCCCTAAATTTCGTATTAATTACATTGTTTTTATAAAATTACACATAATAATACAAATAAATCATATATTTTTCCAACTGTAATTAAATAATATTAGTATCTATTTTAAAGAATAATTAAAATTTTGGGTTGTTACGGCTACCCCCAACCCTTGCAATTGACTAAGATCGATGAATAATCAATCGAATAGAGAGAAAGAGAGAGAACGAACAAGTGAAGAAGAGAAGAAGAGGTCGTGATGGGAGGTTACCAGAGGTAGGGGAGGGGGTGGAAGTGTGGTAGATGGCAACCGGCAATGAAAGTGGGGTAGATGGCAACCGGCAGTAGAAGTGGGATAGATGGCAACCGGCAGTAGATGGCAACCGGCGGTGATGGGAATAGTGTTATTGGAGGTAAGGGGTGGCAACCGGTGCTGGTGGGGTTAGAGGAGGTGGCAGCCGGTGGTCGTGGAGTTAGGAAGAGGTGGCAGCCGGCGGTGGGGAGTTGAGAGGGAGGGAGGGGTTGTAGACACCCCATTTTTTACCACCCTTAAGACTTGGGCACTGCTGATGGTTTACTTGGTGGTGAAAGGTGTGCAAGGCAAAAGTTCGATTTCTTCGGCAAGAGGAGAATCAAATCCTAACCTCATACCCCATTTTGGACCAAAGCTATTTTGAATGGTTTTTACACCTTAAAACCCTCTCTTTCAAAACCTTTTTGAAAATAGGTTCCTACGATGTCCCGACGCTCGCATTTTGTTAAATGTCACGTCTTTTGGTAAACCGAGCAAGGACAGAGTGGAAATGAATGAAGGAGAGATGAAATCTTTGAAAAATCTTTCAAAACACCTTGTTTAGGGGTTTGGAGTTGAAGAAAATGGGAAAGGAGAGAAGAGAACTAGTTTGGGAGAAGTTCGGCATGACTCCGGGTAGGACCAAAACTGCGCAGCTTCACCAAAAGAGGGATATCTCTTAGCACAATTGGAGTTTTGATGCAAGGCTGCCACCATTAGAAAGCTTACTTCCGGGGCTTCAATTTGCATAGAAGAATGACCTGAAAAGGCATCTAGATGAAGGAGTTAGGCTTTCTTCAAGTTGGGGACTAAGGCTGATTTTTTATGCTGGCCTCTATGGAAGTGTGCCGGCCATTAATGGCCAATGCCTGCCCCATGCTGGCCAAAAATGGTAGGGTGCCGGCCAACAATGATAAGGTGCCGGCCATTGATGCCAGAAAGCAGATTTCAACAGATATTTTATCTCCAGCTGGCACAGCTGTCTTGGCTGAGATATTTTCGACCAAACCTTTGCTTTTTGCTATATAGGAGGTCATATATCATATATTCAAGGGGGTTAGAACACTTGGAACTTCTTGAGCAAGTTTTGAGAGCCTCTCTCTCTACACCTCTCTCTTCACATTCCTCTCTCTCAAGAACTCTTGAGCATTTATGCTAGAAGGCTTGCATACAACCATCTTCAACCTATCAACCCTTGAGAAGAGTTGATCACCATTGGCATGAGGTCCCTTGTTCTTGCACCATTGCACTACAACCCTTAGCACAACACCTCCACCATTCATCCAAGCATCTTGGAGCTAATTTTCAGAGGTTGAAGAACTCTTTTCTTGGTCCAGAAGTTGCTGGAAATCTGCTCTTCAAGGGTAAGTCTCTATTTCCCCTTTTCTTGTATTATTTTGCTCCACTGCTTAGCCTTGTTTGTGAGCATTTCTTGGTTTTGTCATAAACTGAAAAGTGTCTTCTTTTGAGCTCCTCTTGAAGTTTGATTAAGGACACTTTTCTGTTTGAGGTCATATGCCTCCTTGTATGCTCTATCCCTCTTTGTAGGCTTATTTTGCTTCATATCTTAGCCCTACTTGTGAGCATTTTAGAGATTTATCATAAACTGAAAAGAGTCTTATTTTGAGTCCCTCTTAATGTTTGATTAAGGGTATTTTTCTGTTTGAGGTCATTTACTTCCTTGAATGCTTGTTTGCCTCTTGTTTTGAGCCTTGCATCTAGGCCTTTGTTGCATGCTTTGTTTGGCCTTCTAACCACTAAAACCCAGTGAATTTTCAGTGGCTAGCACACTATTTTGAGAGCCAAAATCAGAGGGGGGTGACCCCCTCTCTCCTTGTCTTATTTGTTGGCCCTTTTGGCCTTCCAAAGGGGCTCCATCTTGCATGCTTTGAAGTCTCATTTCAAGCCCTATTTGGTGAGTTTTGAGGTCTGCCTTAGCTCTGTCCATTTTTCCATATTTTGTGTCCCTCATGCATGTGTAAAACAATCATATTCAAGGCCTTTCAAAGGGGCTTTCACTTGCATGCTTCCTAGACTAATTTCAGGGCCTTTTTGGTGGGTTTTAGGACCCTCATAACCTATTTCTAGAGTTGGTTTTGCCATTTGGTGTGTCCGTCATATACGTGTGGAACAACCCCTTGCATGGCCCTCCAAAGGAGCCCATCATTTTTGCATGCATTGACTGAGTTTCAGTGGTTATTTGGGCATATTTTAGCATACCATGTTGCTTTTTTTGGTTGGTTTGGTGACCTCTCTTGTGCTTCATATACATATAATGTAAACCATGTTTACTAGCCTATGTTGCATGTTGTTTTAGCCCTTCATGTTAGCACCTTTTGGCTATGCTTGGAACTGATTTGGTGCATGTTTAGGACTGCCTTGGCTCTGTTTTCATGCCTCATGGTCAAGTAATGCTTGCTTTGCATGCTTATGGCTCAATGCACTTGCTTAACTTTGAGTTTCGGGGTCCATTACATGCATATATTGAGGAATTTCCTTGTTTTGGGGCCATTATACATCATATTTCAGAGCTTGTATCAATGCCATATTGCCATGTTTTATACTCTTTGAATGCGTTTGAGAGTCGGGCTTGTATGCCTTATTTACAGACCATTGAATAAGCTCCATTTCGTTGCATTCCGAGCCATTATTTTAGGCCATTTCCCCACTGTTTCAGACCTGCCTAGGGTCTGTTTGGGGTTGGTTTTTCCATTAGTGCATTGCTTTGGGTACCTCTAGAGTAACGCACTTCACTAGTTTCGGTACCCGGGCCCCCTAGCATGCATTATGTACCATGTTTGCATGTTTCGGGACCTTTTTGTATCATGTTTCAGAGCTGGAATTTGTGTGTTTGTATGCCATATTGCATCCTTTTCCATGCTTTGGTGGTGTGGCATTTGATGCCTTAGGATTGATCCCTTGCATCGTGCATGTCTGCATGTATTTCGGTTGTCTCATTTCCATCACATGGCTATTGATTTGGACCTATTTGAGAGCTGTCCATCTTTGGTGTAAGCCCATCTTACCATGTTGTCGCATGCTTGTATGTTGTTGCATACTTGTCCACCTTTATATGCCTTGCATGTTTGCATGTTCATATTGCATTTTGTCATGTTGTCCAAGGTTGTTGCCTCACATCATGCTTATATGCTTGTTGCATGCGTGAGTTAGTTGCATGTTTGCACACTTAAGTCATATTGCATGTTTGCCATCCTTACGTATTGCATTGTTTGGATTAAGTGTTAATCCGAGCAAGAGGAACGAGGGACGTTTCATACTCCGAATGATGGAACGTGTCTCAATTCTCGGTCGCCGAAGCTCTTCATGATTCATGATAGAGTTCTAGGCTTTACTTGCTTTATTCGTGCATTCATTTTCATATTAATTTGCATAAGTTGGATCTTTGGCCATCATGCATCGGGATGCATGATTGATAGTCGTGGATCCGACTAGGCCTCTCCCTTGATGTTTTAAGGTGATTTGGGGTGGCATAGTGCATACATGCCCTTGGGAGACCCTCCCTTTTCTCTATTTTGTGCTTTGTTGCAGCTTGGTATCATAGCACACCAGTGGCCGGCAGTGCACCATTGATGGCCGGCAGGCACTCATCCTTGGCCGGCAGTGTGCCTTCCCTGGCCGGCAGATGGCCGGCAGTGCTCCTCCATGGGCGGCAGGCCACTGTTGTATCTCTCCAGCAGTGTTTTGGTAAGTTCCAGCAACAAACACTGGAAGACACCCTGCAAATAGAGCCTCTAAACAGCAACCGGAAGGTGTTTCGAGGCGAAGAACCGAAGCGAGCATGCATACCTTCCTCTTCTCCAAACAGAGCTAGAATAGCATTCATTTACTGCTTACTTGTTAGTTAGTAGTTGTGTAATAATTAGTTGTAGCTAGTTATTAATTCGGTTTTGTAATAATTAATTAGCTCGTGAGTTAATTGATTAGGCGGCTTGTATTGTTTATTCGGACCCTCCGAGCGAGGGCACAATTGTAATAAGTGTGCGTGTGTGTGATGTATGTCTTCTAACCCCACGTCTTTCTCCGTTTTATTTACCTGCTTTTGATGGTTAGTATTAGGGCATGTTTCAATTAGCATACTTATGCTTGCATGTTTGTATTCATTCATCTGTATTGCATGCACCGGGCTCGGCGCATCATACTAGCTGCATTATATTTCAATTCCGAGTTGAATACGTGTTAGCTGTAGCATCATCATATGCCATCTTAGAATAGCTGAGCCTATCTTAGTTGCATATCTGTATGTGTTGCATTAGGCATTTCAGCATAGCTAGGATCATGCATTGATTACTAACTAGTTTCTGTTTTGGCTTGGAGTACTCGGTAAGTACTTATGCTTTAGCATCCTTGCATGCGTGTGAGTGATTGCCATGATAGTATGCTTACCATGAGGCTATGTGCTTATGTGATATAACTGCCTGAATGCCTGTAGGTGAAGGTTGGATTATCTGAATTGGAACAATTCATTGATTGCGAGTTTTAAGCCCACTAGATAGTGGCAAACCATCTTTTCTAAGCCCACTTGAGGGTAAGAAATCCACATTTTAGCCTACTTGTGAGTAGCAAACCGCTTTAAAAAATAAACAGGAAATATTTTGTTCCAACTCAGACGATCCAGTCTATATTTGTATGCTGTATGCATCACATAGTAATTCTAGGCTAATAACCGGAATAAGAATGCATAATGTTTTCAAAACTAGATATCATGGTTAGTAGAGGCCGATCTTTGATCGGGCGAGCGGGGGTGCTCACGAAGTGACCTTCCCCAATCGTACCTAAGTTCCCGAGCCGAGGCAACTTTGGTGATGACGGACACGTGGCCTTAGGCAACGAGTCAGGGTTTCCTATATTTCCCAAAATAAAATATTTAGGTGGCGACTCTGTATCTGGCAAAGCAGTCCATGTTTGGCACTTCTTTCAAAAAATCTATTTTCAAAAAAACGATTTGCCAGATTTGGACTCTTTGATGATTCATCGGTCTTGCATTGCACTCTGCGAGATTAGATACAGGACCGTGACATTGAGTCCTGAACTGTAGTGAGCCCATAATGAACAAAACGGGATTTTCCCTCCCAGGACGTTCGGGGACGTCTACAGGGGTGTATAGGTAATTTAATTAAAAGATATAATGATAATTAAAAAAAATTGGGATAATGGTGTGAATTGAGAGAATGGGTGGTGTGCAAATAGAAGCTCCCTGAATTCTCAATAAATTTTCACATTTTCTATAAAATAAAATGATAATAAAAAATATAAAAAAATTGATACCCATATTTTTCTTCAATTTTATGGTCTTCATTGAAGAAAACAAAATCCGATCAAAATCCTTGGCACAGAATGGACATAAATACTTCGATTGTAACCATAATCACCACTAAATTTTCTTCACCATGCAAACCTATAAACAAATACATAAATCTCACTAAAACTAAAACTAAAACTAAAACCAAAACCAAAACCAAACCAACAGCAGAGAAAAATAATCATACACGGGAAAAAATAAAATTAAAAAACAAATAAATTTATGGGATGAGAAAATGTTACCTCCAACAATTTAGACCTCACCTAACTCAATCCGTTAGCTCATCCGCAAGCGCTCGCGAAGTCTATAAGTTGGGATAACTAATCAGATTATTTTTTAAATAAGACTTAAAAATTGATTAATTTGTCTCATTAAGTAATTTAAAATTTTGATAGATATACATAATAAAAAATAGATAATTATATTACTAAATCATAATTCAAATTTAGATATTGCCATATTATTTTGAAATCCATATCTAAATTTTTATCTTTTATTTTTATTTTTGTGAGGTTTCTATTTGGTTTGTTTTTCTTTTCTTTTTTCAATTTATTTAAGATGGAGTTGTGGGTTTCTATTTTTTTTTTCAATTTAATTTATCTATGGTTTTTATTTGTTTTTAATTATTATTATTTAGATAAGCTATGATGTGAATTAGATATGTGATAGACATGTGGGTTTTATTGATTTAAAGTATGATGGTGGGAGATATTTTTAAATTAGATTTGTTTAGATAAGCTTAAAGATTTTTAAAATTTAAAATTGAGATACAAAAGAAAGATTTTACCTGAATAAATAAAAATAAAATTTATTAATTTTATCTATTTGTATATCTGACTTTTAGTTTTTTTTGTTTTTGTTATAATATAATATATAAGATATAGATAGATATTCACAACTTTCATGAATAATATTATCTATCTTTTGGGAAAAAAAGAAGCCAGGCAAGTTTTAATATTTCTTTTAGAAATCGGTGAGAGGTATTATGATGAAGAGATTATGAAATATTTCTTTTTATCTTTTCATTTGAAATTCATAAATTAAAGGATAATTATTATTTCTAAAATAATTAAATAAATAAATCAGTCAATAATTTTTTTAAAAAAAATCTATTTTATAAATTAAAAAATCAATAATTTTATAAAATTGATTAATTTGTCTCATTAAGTGATTTGAAATTTTGATAGATATACATAAAAAAAAATAGATAATTAGATTATTAAATCATAATTCAAATTTAAATATTGTTATATCTTTTTGAGATCCATATTTAAATTCTTATCTTCTTTGTTTTTGTGTGATTTCTTATTTTTCAATTTATTTTAGATAGAGTTATGTGTTTCTATTTTTTTTAAAAAAATTAATTTATCTGTGATTTCTATTTGTTTTTAATTATTATTATTTAGGTAAGTTATAATGTGAGTTAAATATGTGATAGACATGTGAGTTTTATTGATTTAAAGTATGATAGTGGGAGATATTTTCAAATCAGATTTATTTAGATAAACTTTATAGATTTTTAAAATTTAAAATTGGATATTGAGAGGTAAAAGAAATATTTTAACTAAATAAATAAAAATCAAATTTATTAATTTTATTTGTTTGTATATCTGATTTTTATTTTTATTTTTTTGTCATGTTATAATATAATATATAAGATATAGACAGATATCCACAACTTTCATAAAAAATATTATCTTATTTTTGGAGGAGAGAAAAAGAATGTAAGTTTTAATATTTTTTTTTTTTGAAAATTGGTGAGAGAGATTATGATGGAGAGATTATGAAATATTTTTGTTATCTTTCCATTATTATTTCCAAAATAATTACATAAATAAATCAGCCAATAAATTTTTTTAATCTATTTTATAAATTGAAAATTTTAATTTTAATTTGCTTGGTTAAAGTTTTTCAAAAATACTTTTTAGAAAATTCTACTTTCTTATTTTTTATTTTTTTGTTTTTACTGAATTTTTTTAATATTTTAAGCATTTTTTTATAATTTTTAGACATATCTAACATAAATATACCTAAAAAGTAAAAAAATTGTGAAAAAACCTTTTAAAAATTCACTAAATACCAAAAATACAAAAAAAATATGAAAATAATACATTTTTTTGTATTTTTATTTATTTATTAATTTTTAAAAATATTTTTTTCACAATTTTTTTACTTTTTAGATACATCTAAGTAAGGTGCATCTAAAAAAGTAAAAAAAAATGTTTAAAATTTTAAAAATATTTACTAAAAAAAAAAAAACAAAAAACTTAGTTTTCAAAAAACTTAATTCAAAAAACTCAAACCAAACACACTGATATAATTTGAGAATGAGAGTTTGGAGCTCCTAATTATAAACCCCTTTTTTTTTCTTATATATAATATTGATAGATGTAGATATTTATTTATGTTTTAGATATTCAAATTATTTTTTTAGATTTTTTATAAAAATAATTTAACAATCTCATCAATAACTATAGGAGTTGTTTATTATAGCTTCTAGGAGTTGATTATAACTTATTTTAATTTTGGGAGTCTGTACTAGACTGTTTGGTGTAGTTTCTACTTATAGCTTATTAGATAGAAGTAACTTAAATAAGCTAATTATTTGGAAGCTAGAGAACGGGTGCCTTTAGCTTCTGTTTTCTGATTATTAACTTTTAGCTTAAAAAAAGCACCATCAAACAAGGCCATATTGTATGGGAAAAATTGAAAAGGATACTGTTGTAATTATAAGAGAAGTGAAAAAGTCTTATGGGTTGAGAGAAATCGATAAGAAATCAATAAATGTTAATTTTTTTAAAAAAAAATTTTAAATCAAAAAATAAGAAAATTAAGATTTGGATATTGGAGTTCCTACAAGGCTTGTGGGTTAAAAACTCCGTTTCCCTTATATATTTTCCTTATATAATATATATGACACCGTTTGGGAAGGTGTGTTGGAAACTTTTTTGGCTATTTTAGCCATAAAAGATAAAATAGGCTATTTTATCTACAACAAACAAAACATCACATCCAACCCATAATCATTACACTCTTCTCTCATAAAAAAAATCAAAAAAGCTAAAAAGTCCTTCCCAAACCAAACTTTTTAGCCCAGACTAAAATAGCCAAAAAAACTAACCCACTTTCCAAACGACACCATATATAGATTACGATTAGGATTAGGGGTTTTAATTAATTATGTTAGGTAGTCCTGTTTGACATATGCTATTTTAACATATCTTTTTGTCTTATTTGGATTATATCATCTTTCTATTACATTGCACATCCTTTAATAAAAAATAAAAAATATAATTATTTAAATCACCTCAAATAATAAACCTTTGTAATTAACTATATTTTATTTTCCATGTGTTAATAGATTTAACAAAATCCTCCATCTAAAATATATACATATATATATATATATATTAATAGATTGCACTCTATTGATTTAATTATTAAAATTATAAGATATAAATAAAAAAAACTAAAAGTTCAAGAGTTGCAATAAAATTAAGAAAAATTAGGAATCAGGGGAAATTTTCAAAATTAATTACATTTTCATAGAAAAATTTATAAGTTTAATAACTAAAATTTGTAAATTTTACCATGAATCTGAATTTTTTTTTTCCCCGACTAAGACCATCTCCAACAGTTCATTAAACCCAGCATCAAATTTAAAATTTGGTGAAAAAGTTACTGTTTGGTGCTCCAACGGTTGCACCAAATCGATATCAAAATGAGATTTCACCAAACAATTTGTCAAACTGATGATAGAAAGCAGATTTCATCAAAACACTATTTGTGACTGTTGGAGGGAGGAACCGGTCAACCAGCTGGTTGCTCGGCCGGTTGACCAACCGGTCAACCGATTTCCTTAGGTTCAAACCGGTCAAAAAGGTTCAAACAGGTAAAAAAAAAAAAAAAATTATTTTTGCCTTACCGGTTGACCGGCCGATCAACCAACCGATCAACCCACCACCAAACATCTGAAAGAGAATGAGTCCTGGATTGATTGAAGAGTGGTAGTAGTTCCAAGAGAAAATGGGGTTGGAGTTCCAAATTGGATTGAGCTATCTTTCATTAAAGAGAGTGAGTTGAGAAGATTTTAAGTCTCCATATCTGTGACAGTAGAGTTTGAGTTGTTTGAGAAAGTTGACATGGAAGGTTGAGGTTGAAGGAGATATTGAAGGTATTGAAGACTAGCCATTTGAACAGCTTCTGTCTGCAATCTCACAGCTTGTTCTTCCCATTTATGGTGTTCCACGAGCTCTTTGAGATTAGCTAGAGCAATGAGATGAGGTAAGCTTGAGAAAATATCAGTTCGAAAATATCAGTAAGCTTGAGATTAGCCATGAAAGTAGTGGAATCATCCTTCTTGATCTTCGTTTTCAGAAGAAGTCACTGATTTGTGCACTTGACAAATTTTCCGTGGGTGGTACATCTATCAAAATGGAATAAAACTTTATGTTTTTCTCTGTTTTTTGAGTCGGTCGACCAACCGGTTGACCCATGAGATTTGATACGAGATTTGATGCACCGCTAGAGCTAGTGATATCAGATTTGGTGAAATGGGTCATTTTTTACTCAGATTTGATGAAAAAATAAATGCATCGTTGGAGATACTCTAAACACTGATTAGTTATTTTTCCATAAAACTAAAACAAATTGAAAAACTAAAATAAATAAAAAAAATTTATAATTACATAAAAAAATAATAAAGTAAAATTAGAACAACTAATTGATAACATTTAGCAAAAATCTTGGTGACCTTCATCCCCCCAAGATCTGCCCCCATGTTGGACTTTAGAACGAGTGTTGGATCCTCCGTTCTTATGACTGTCTTTATGTGTACGAGTTGACTGACCCCACACCCTTTTCTTTACCATTCTTCTCATTGTTTTGGTTTTCTCTAACTTACCAAATCCAAACCAAACCCCAAAAAACTAAAATCCAATCGAACAAGTGCTTGTAAAACCAAGTTTCCTTCATACAAACAGCTCATCACTCTGCGCCGGCCTTGTTCTTTGAAGCCACAGAGAGGATTCTAGAGAGAGAATCAGATATAGAGAGAGTGAGGGGGAAGAAAAGGGGAATACTTTACTGTTTAATGTTTATATATAGTGAAAAGTGTATGAGAAATTGAAGGGTTTGAGCTTCGATTGTTGTGGGTATGGATAAAGTGTTCGGGAAGCTTCGGAACTTGGATGCTTACCCTAAAATCAATGAGGATTTCTACAGCCGTACTCTCTCCGGCGGCGTTATCACCGTTGTTTCCTCCATCGCTATCCTTTTGCTCTTCTTCTCCGAGCTTAGTATGTCCTATCTTTCTCTCTCTCTCTAGACCTTCTTTTCTCTTCTGCTGATCTAGGGTTCTGTTTTAGGCTTTTTGTGTGATATTTATGCTTATTTCTGTAGTACAATTTTGGGTTTTTAATTTTCTTTAGTGGGTTTTTAATTTTCTTTAGCATAGCAATATATATATGTATGCACATGGGTTTGTCAACCATCTACTTCTCTATTAGGATCATGTATGTTTAACTATTTTTGTGTTGACTACTTGCTTGATGCAATTCAACGTGGAAATCTGGGGCATCAATTGATTAGAATCAAGAATATACAGGGTTGATATTTTGATTGGAATTCTTATCTTACTTTGTTACACACACATACACATACAGAGAGTGAAGCTATTCCAAATATTTTGATGGTTATTTCCTCTCCAAGACTTTAATTTCCTTCTCTCAGGAAGAGGCCACTCTATAGGCCTAACAAAACCCTAACAAGAAGTAATTAAGTCCCAAGATTTCATTAAAACACAAAATTACAATGAAAATTCTCTTTAGAATCCAAGTTAATGAGTTGAAGATCTTCACTTGAAACTCGCATTGACTAAGCTGCATCATACAATGACCAAGCTAAGTTCCATCTCACCAATTTAAAGCTTGACCATGACAAATTTCTGTTTACAAACCAAGCTAAGTCAATGTACTAGCGTCAACTGGTGTCTATTGTAGTTGTGGTAAAGATACCCAACTATTGTAGTTATGATGGTACTGTACAATCATCATAACTATAGTGTATAGATAAATGACCAATATTGTTTCAGAAAGAGCTTCAGAACTTTCAGAAAGCAAAAGAAGTGTCAAGTGGAATCAGATTGCAATGAGTGTATGAACGAATCTCCAACTAAGAATGAAAATGCCTGGTTGGCAGAAAGATGAAACCCGGCATTGATGATGCCTCTAATTTCCTTCTCTCAGGAAGAGGCCACTCTATAGGCCTAACAAAACCCTAACAAGAAGTAATTAAGTCCCAAGATTTCATTAAAACACAAAATTACAATGAAAATTCTCTTTAGAATCCAAGTTAATGAGTTGAAGATCTTCACTTGAAACTCGCATTGACTAAGCTGCATCATACAATGACCAAGCTAAGTTCCATCTCACCAATTTAAAGCTTGACCATGACAAATTTCTGTTTACAAACCAAGCTAAGTCAATGTACTAGCGTCAACTGGTGTCTATTGTAGTTGTGGTAAAGATACCCAACTATTGTAGTTATGATGGTACTGTACAATCATCATAACTATAGTGTATAGATAAATGACCAATATTGTTTCAGAAAGAGCTTCAGAACTTTCAGAAAGCAAAAGAAGTGTCAAGTGGAATCAGATTGCAATGAGTGTATGAACGAATCTCCAACTAAGAATGAAAATGCCTGGTTGGCAGAAAGATGAAACCCGGCATTGATGATGCCTCTGTTTTCTGTTTTTTACTTGAGCCCATGCTACTGCAGTTGCCTGTACTTCCTATTCGGTTCATATCATGCAACTATTAAAGATTTTCTATTAAAGCATCAGCAAAATTTTCATGTTACAAGTGATGTTTTCGCAGATGTTGATCTCAGGAACTGTAGTGGTTTTGCTCGGTTGAAGTTATAAGTTCTTATTCATCTATACTGATGCCTTGTTCTGGTTGCAGGGTTATATCTCCACACTGTTACTGAAACAAAGCTTGTAGTGGATACTTCGAGGGGAGAAACCCTACATATCAATGTAAAGATCATTATATTCTCTTTGGAAATGCCAATTAACTCCTATCTCATTCATTATTATCAGTGATATTCGTTTTGATATTCACTAGTCACTACTTCTGCATTTGTGATCTATAACCTGTTTAACCTTTTTATTTTTTATTTTTTTATGTGAGATGCCTTTTTCAATGTCGTACTACCCACCGGAGATTTTTATTGCAGTTACAGAGTTCGAACCTTTTTTGGTGGATGAATATTTTATTGTATAAATAAAAACGTTTGATTTAAAAAAGAAAGTTTCTAATTTTTTTTTTTTTTAAATTTAATAAAAAGAAATAACTTGTGATATTGCTTCTCATTTGTATTTAGTGAGTGATTCGTCCAATCTGTCTCTGTTTAATTAATTGACATCCCCCTTTTCCCTTGAACTTGCAGTTTGATGTTACTTTTCCGTCCATTCCATGTTCGATACTTAGTCTCGATGCCATGGATATTAGTGGAGAGCAACATCTTGATATAGTACGTGCTGTTCAAAGTTGCTTTGTGTTAATTTATTTACAGTTTTTACAATGGTATCCTATAATGCTTGTGGAGTGATAGTTGCTTTAACTCCTTTGCTTCATTTGTATACCTTCTGACATAATTTTCCACAGCAATTATGCCCATTTCTTCTTACTGATTGGTTGTGTACATATGCTTTTAACTTGCAGAGACATGATATTTTCAAGAAAAGAATAGATTCCCATGGCAATGTAATAGAAGTTAGACAGGAAGGAATTGGTGCCCCAAAGGTTAGTGAAATTTGATTCTGTAATTAAATTTCTTCAGAAGCTGTGGTGTACATATCTTGTACGAGTTGAGACCTATATTTGACACATAATGTTCTCAAATGATCTTTGGTTATGATCATATGAAGCGAAGTATACAAGTCAGCATTCTGGACTTGGTCCTTAACTGTGATATTTTACATTACTTCTAAGTGGGTTTAAGTGATATTGCTCTCAAAATATTCAACTTCAGCCTATGCATCGGCAACTGTACATTTCTGAACCTTCTATTTTTTTCTCTCCCAAATGCGCCAACATTAAAAACAGGAAAGGGGGAAGGGGGGGTGCACTCTCTAAGCCTACTTCACTTTGCACCTATTTTTTTTTTTTTTTTTTACTCAAAAGACATTACCTTGGGGAAAGATTTTCTTTCACCACCATTGGATGCTTGAGTGTTTTATTTCTGTCATTAAGTATTATCTCGTAACAATGAAGCCATCTTCTAATTTTCTGTTTCCCTATGCTCATTTGTTTAGAACCCGTCTCTCCCTCTCTTCTCTTCTTCTGTTCCTTATATTGTAACTCGTGTTTTGACCCAATGCAGATTGAGAAGCCTTTGCAGAGACATGGTGGGAGGCTTGAGAAGGATGAGAAATACTGTGGTTCATGTTTTGGTGCAGAAATGGTACATTGGCCTATCTCCCTTCTCTGCCTTGAAAGTTGTTGTAAAAATACTTATTCGATATCGATGTGTACTTTCAAACTAATTAATTGGAAAAATGTCTACGGATGCCTTTTGAGCTTTTACAGTGAGTGCATTGCTTTGGCCACTCGTAGGATCTTATCAGATTTGAATGAGCAGCTATAGAATTTCTCTTCTTTCAGCATTTTGCTGATTCATTGAATCTTTTGTTGAATTGCTTTTCTTGGAACAATTCATTGAATCTTATTAGGTGAGGGTGCACCCATAAGTTTGGGTTTTCATCCTCTCCTTGCCTTTTCTTCCGATAGGGATTACTGAATCTCCAATCAGATGTATGGAAGATTGCATCATGAGGCACTTGAATTGATGTGCAGAGAGTTCCCAAGAGTGGCATTTCTTTGGTGCAAATCTTTGTGATAAGCGTGGTGCAGTAAAAATAGTTTGAGGGCAAAGTTGTGTTCCGCTGAAGTGACTTGGGGAATATATCCACTCATTATTGTCTTCTTGGCTTTTTTTCTCAAATAATTTGGTTTATTGATGCATGTTTCTATAAGAATAGTTTCAATTTATCTCGAACTTTCTGCATGTGACTTCATTAATTCTTTTCTTTCAGGAATTGTTTCTCAGGTTCTTCATTCTCTTTTGCAGTCAGATGATGATTGTTGTAATTCATGTGAAGAAGTTCGTGAAGCATATAGAAAGAAAGGTTGGGGAATGACAAACCCAGATTTGATTGACCAGGTTGGCTAGTGTGCAATATCTTTATTTTTAGAGTGCTTATTGGTGGAACCAGATATATTGATTTGTTTTGAGTTAGGATCTAAAATAGCTGAACACACTGGTGATCTATTTGAACATTGATTGTCTTGTGTGAGTGCAGATGAGTCACCCTATTTCTTTGTTCTCACTATCAGTGATGAAAAATATGTGGAAAGTGTTTTTTTATAAAGATATCCTCCTGGGATTTCACATTGCCACATGTTTTTCTTCTTGTCACTCTCTCTCTCTCTCTCCTTTCTTGACATGAAATGTTTTTTTTTTTTTTTTCTTGAGAGAGAAACTAAACAACTATCAGACAAAGAGGTAAGAAATATAAGATAGGTTTAGGAAAGTTTCACTAAGGCTACTTGCAAGTGAATTTGTGGTGGCTTTTGTTTTGTCTTCATTTGTGAAGTGTGTGATTGCAGGATTTTTAGAAATTAGCATTTGGAAGTCTAAGGACAACACTATATTATAACATTTACAATAACGAGGTGGAATTAAAGGCCACATTGGGAAAAAGATTGTGAACGATTTGGGTTTAATTAGGTTTTGTTCTAAGGCTGTGAACAGGAACCCAAGAATAGTTGCTTTATGTATTTGATTAGATCCCAACCTTGAGAAAATGACTGAATCATTTTTCTTTTTCATCTCAATTTTTTTTTTTCAAAAAAAAAAAAAAAAAAAAAAAAATCTGAGAAATATGACTCTCAACATTCAGTGCAAAAGAGAAGGTTTCGTCCAGAAGATTAAAGATGAAGAAGGTGAAGGATGCAACATTCACGGATCACTGGAAGTTAATAAAGTGGCTGGGAACTTCCATTTTGCCCTTGGGAAGAGCTTTCATCAGTCAAATGTTCATCTGAATGAGTTACTGGCTTTTCAAAATGATATGTACAATGTAAGATACCGACTTCCTACCTACTATCTTTGGGATAAAATGATAGAAGTAAAGTGATTTTTTAAATACTTGTTTTAGACTCATCCCCTTAGGCATTGGTCATTTTGTTCTTTTTTTCAATGTTTCTTTATTTTATTTGGCCTCATGTGATCAATTTATTAACTTGATGATGCTTATACAGATAAGCCACAAGATCAATAAATTAGCTTTTGGCGACTATTTTCCAGGAGTTGTAAATCCCCTTGACGGGTAATTTTTATTTTTATTTTTTAAAAATATATATCTCCCAGAATCATTTCTGTGATACACTTGCTTAATTTCTGTTACTTCATTATTGGTGATGTCTAAAATTCATGCATGACCTAGAGGCTTCTAGAAAAGGCGGTGAAATATATAAGATAGCACACTGTATACTCATGACATATGCCTAGTCTTATAACCTTTCAATGGAGTCGATATGGTCATGACTCATGACATCAATAGTATGTAGTGGAGAACTCGAGTGTGCAACCAAGTAGGGAGGATGTCTTGAATAGTCATGACCATCAATAGCTGGCTTCTATGTGAAGGTTGTCCGATGATGGAGGGATAAAAAGTGAGCCGGTACCAGGTACCCACAAAATCTGAGTCTTGAATTTATTTTGGCATTAATGTTTTTGAAATGAACCCAAAAATGATAACAGTATTAAAAAATAGTACCTGATAACCAATTTTGGTCAGCCTACTTTTCACATCTGTCAGAACAAATTTATTCTTCGCACTCTCCCTGTTTATAGTTTCTCCGCAAATTTTACTTATGCAATAAAATCATTCCTTTTACAATCAAGTTTTCACAGAGAGAGAAATAAGGTCTTCATTTAAATTAAATCTTGAATTTTGTTAGAATTTTGCAGGTCTGAGTTCAGGGGAGGCCCTTTTATATTGTTGTTTTAGTGGCATAATATTTTTCCTTTCGCTTTCATTCAGGGTGCAATGGGTTCATGAAACACCAAATGGAATGTACCAGTATTTTATCAAGGTCAGTATTCTTAGGAGTTCAGAAATTTTCCTTCTTGCCTTTCTTTTCTTTGTTTAGTGTGTTAGTAATGAAAGCTAAGAAAACTTGATAATGTAATTGATTTTCTTTCTGAATGAATGCTGAAACAAGCTACTATGCAATATCATTGCATTTTATTTTATTTTGGTGTCCATGATCGAAGAGTTGTGCATTGTCCTTTAACATGAATTGTAAGCCCTAGCTTACAATGTTAGAAATTTTGATGTATTATAACAAAATTTGACAATTGAAGCTACTATATATATGTCACAAAAGGTAAAAAGAGGGTCTCTCTTTATTTATCAAAAAAAAGAAAAAAGAAAATAAAGGGTCAGTCTTCAATTTGTCTTGCCACCCTTTTAAATCTCTGAACTTTTGTCCTTGATCGTTGAAAGATACAAAATTCAAGAGTTGGACTCACGTGTCTGCATTTGTCTGGCCATCTCCAACTTTGGTCTGTTATTTTTTTTGCACCTGTAACATTAAAATGCAACATGTAACAGTGAACTAACGTTTAATTAATTGAGCTGAGCCAATCTTGGCTTGCAAGCTTGTGATATAGTCACAAGCAGAGCCCAAACACACCTTCACCTTAGCTGGTCCGAACCCAAACACCTTAAACCTTCATTTCGATTGGCTCATTTGCAACCCCAGGAAGATACTTAAATACAGTGAAAAAATGGTATCTTTGATCCAAAAAAAAAAAAATGTATGGTATCTTGGAATATGTGTGGTCTAAGATGCAGTTCCACTAGGGCAGTAGCCTTTTATGGTGGTTAAAATCTCAAATGAACTACTCTTATCCATGAAGCCAATGGTGTTTCTTACTACCAGTGAATGGATTCTCAAGTCCCCTTGACTAGGATGAGCACACAATTCCCACTTAAATAACTGGTAGATAAATTTCTTAGATGAATCTTATACAAAATTTCTTTGAATCTGCTCAAAGCCTTACTGCTATTGAGAGGGAGGCATTTTTCGGTAGGTTATATGGACTTGCCATTGGAAGTGCCTCTCACCCCTTTCTTGAACAATACTATATTTTCCACCCTGCTAGTATTTTTTAACCTGTCCACTGGGATTGTTTAGATGTTGAAATCAGTACGGATATGATGATATTCCAATTTGAACTGAAGTATATATACCGAGGTCTGAGTCTGAATTTGAATCCATTGGACCGTAAATAACATTGTTCGCGTGACTTCAATAAAATATCCAAAATTTTCAAAATATCTGAATTGGAGACCAATAATGTATAGATTGATTTTATGCTATACAATATCTGAAGAAATTGTTACTTTATCCTTGTAAAAGATGAACGTACAATGCTATTATAATCAGATTTCTTCAACTGGACATGCCGGGGACACACCAACTAGTTTTGTTTTTTCCGCTCTTTAATGCTTTTAATGGATGGATGATGCTTAATGTTCATTACATTTTGTTTAGATTTAAAATATTGATAGATCATTCATGACAGAGCATAAGAGTTAACTTAATAGTGAGAGTGTGTATTTTTTTTAAAAATATTGAATTAGTATTAGTTTTTGTTAATTTTGATTATTTGTGGATGTAACATTAATTTACATAGCAAATAAAAAGTTTATATATAAATTTAGTGCCGTGTTCCCACTGTGTCCGTGTCCCCATTTTTTTGAAATCATTGTGTCCCGTGTCTGTGCTTCTTAGATGGCATGAAACATATTCGATATATGCAACCACACCAGACACCTGTTTCCTTGTTTTCTTTCTTGCTTTTCTGCTAGTGTTTACCTAGGTACAGATGCAGTGTTTCAAATTTGTGACATTAGAATCTAATATGATAGTTGAATTTTTTGTTTACTTCCAGGTGGTGCCTACAATTTACACTAATGTTAGAGGCCGCACTATTCAGTCAAATCAGGTATTTCTTCATATATTGGAGATGGAACTTTCTTATTGTTTTTTCTTTTCATTGGATGCTCTAAGATGCATGGTGTTGGTATATACAGTTCTCCGTGACAGAGCATTTTAAGGGTTCAGAAATTGGTCGCTTTCAGTCACCTCATGGAGTTTACTTCTTTTATGACCTTTCTGCTATTAAGGTGCATTTCCTTCTCCATTTTGAACAAACTGGTGGAAACTAGGTCTTGATTCTGCATCCAGTCGAGCATTAATTAATGAAGGTTTTTTATGTTGATTTTCTTTCTTGGGGGTTGCAAATGGATCATTTTAGGGTTAATTACACCAAGACGCCCTCAACTATTAGTGAATTTCAACTTAACCACATCTATGAACCTGTATATTTTGACTTCTTCAACCATAAAAATGTCATTTTCACTCCCTCCAGACCATCTTCAAGAAGAGGGGGGGGGGGGGGGGGGGGGGGTATTTATAGTTGAATGGGTCAATATGTGTGGATGCATAAATGAGAGGAGTAAGGTGATCTTCGTTAATAGTTGAGGGATATTGGTGTAATTAACCCATCATTTTATAGGCTTTTTATATTTAGAAAGTTCTTATCTAGTGTACCCCAAGCATCTTCTTGGGGTTTGGAAAGTTTTGAGTGGAGATCTTATCTTGATCTATGTGACCAGAAAATGCTAATACTCTAGTGAATTACGTATTGGTACGCATGTTCTAAAGTATGGTACACTTGTGTTCCAAAACAGTTAATTTAGCGATCTAAAACGATCCCAAAAGTTTATGCCTATAAATTTTCTTAAATGTTTCCTTAGGAGGAAAAAAATCAAGTATAATAAATTAAAATCTAAGGTAAGTTAAGTTTTGACAAGACAAAACGTAAAAAATGGGTCATAGTACTGATAAAAATGTTTTATTACATGAAGAAGAAAAACTAAATTTTATTAAATGCCTAATAAGTTAAATGAAAATTATTTTAAAAGTACCTTAAATTTGCAAGTATAATATATATAAGTCTACTCTTATCGTACCACCATTTTAAAGCATGTGCGGTACCACATTTCATTCCTGTTCTCCGTACCAGAACGATCCACGTTCTAGGTAACATAGATCTTGATACAATGTAGTACACGAACACTTGTGATGACACCTAAATTTTTTTTTCTAGAAAATCCACAGCTCTATGCATATGGTTTGAAAGTGGTAAATTCAAAGTTATAGTGATGAACTCAAGAAATTGGTTGCCTTACTTCTCAAATTACATTTGCTTGTTGCAGGTGACTGTCACAGAGGCACATACACCATTCTTGCACTTTCTCACACATCTTTGTGCAATAATTGGAGGTAATAAGAGCCACCCAATTTATTAATTTTGCTGTAACCCTTTCCTTTCTTCTGTCTCTGCTTGCACAATTGCTAATTGACCACCAAATGGTAGTTTCTTGCTCCAAGGTCACAAACCCATTTAAAATTCGCCGATTATTTGCAAATTTTCATGTGATGTCGAATTTGAACTCATTGATTGAACTTGAATTAGTCAATATTCAGATAGAAAATTTTGGTAATATGGTAATTTGGATTTAGAATTTGAGTAAAAACATTTTTTTAAAAATATGCAATCTCCTTATCTTTTTATGCAGGTATCTTCACAGTGGCTGGAATTGTAGATTCATTCGTGTACCACGGTCGGAAGGCTTTAAAGAAGAAAATGGAAATTGGCAAATTCAGCTGATGTTTTCACCATTGTGCACTCACTTATGCGACATCTTGGTTGGCTTGAGCTGAATTGTTACGATAAAGTGGAAACACAGGGATTTTTGTTTTTGTTTTTCAATGGAGGGTGATTGATTAACATGTGAAGGATGTAACTGGTGAGTTGGATAGTTTAGTATTTTGAGCTTCAATTTAGTATTCAATTGGACAAATTTCTTTTTTATGCCTCAGTTTTTTTTAGCAATTTGTAACTTAAAATTGTTTATCCAGATTTGTTTTGAAATGTAGATGTTTTATTCTTCAAAAGTTGGGGTTGGTTTATTATTGGTCTTGTCTTTCATGCTTCCAAGTACGTTGCATGCATGTCATGGGAACGAAAATGCTATCTTCCGTTAGTTTTACTTCGAAAGTGAAAGTATGTAGATTTGAAGTGAGTGAATGTGGGTTACATCCGCAATAATTGCAGAGCATTGATTTATTTTTCTAAAGTAAATTTTTCGGATAATTTTTTTGGGTTAACAGTATTACTGTTTCAGATATTGCCTAGAATTAGATTATCAAATGATAGTGAGTCATGTCCCAAAGGGTAAGGCTTCTCTCTTGCCAACTGAACTGGAGGTGTTATTGGGCTTCTATGGATTCATTACAGGATTCATCTCAATTATTCGAACTATTTATATTGGAGGATCTATTGCCAACTGAAAATTTTGGTTTACAACTGTAAAGTCATTATCGTCCATTTTTTTTCTTCTAATTTTTGGTCATAATGTAATTTAATTATGTGGTTATAATTGTTCAAAAAATATGTTTTTTTTTTGGTGAGGATAATTTTCTCGATCAACTCTATTATAAACGATTATAATTATCGAAATGGATCTCATAATTGACTGACAATGCCCCACAATACGTTCAGGGCTAGAAGCCTTTCCCTTTCAACAACAATGTGAAATATTTCAATATTGATAAAACAACTGGCAGCTTTGACAACACCAATATGTAAAATATTTCAAAAAAAGTAGTATCAACCGTGAATATAAATTAAATACAAGATGACAACAATAATTAGCCAAAAGAACAAAAGTAAAAACATAGCTTATTATTGAAACCATCAACATATGTAACAAAGGATTAACATCTAATGCATTCAATTCCAAACCATATTTTGTCCATGGCCATGTGTCAAGGTGCACCTATCCAGGCGTTAACACCTTGATGCCATACTTATTTGTACCCTTTGGAGAGCCAAAAACATGCTCAAGAAGTTGTTGGTGCAAGTGCAACCAAACCTAAGGCATGCCATGAAGCAACTTAGCCACAGCAGGCCAAAGACTTGCTTGCCCAGCAACAACTTTAGGCCAACTTTTGAAGAGTCAAATGTAGTCTTTTTGCCTTGTAATTTTTTTTTATGTAAATACCTTAGTATTAAAAGTGTTTTGGGTCCAAGTATTGTAGTTTTTCTTTTTTTGTAGAATTTTTGAAAATCTATTATGACTCCTCAAACACAGTGGATGTTTCCTTTTGTCAGCTAGGAAATGACTTAACAAACTATATTAAGGAGGAAGAACCCAAGTGTTGAAACAGACCACTTGTGACTTTAAAGTATCCCAACCTAACTTATGGTAAGGCAGCTTTTGTAGCACTTTTCGTGCATTGTTCAACTATTGTAATGCCTTCTTTTGATCAATGAAAAATTCATTTCGCCTTAAATTGTGCAAAGCTTTTCTAGTGTTGCATGCTTTAATTTTAGCTTACTGCTTGCTATTTTGTGACTTGTCTCCAATCTTCTGGCTCATCAACTTAACTAATATTATGTTTTCTTATCTTTGCAAACCTTTTGAGCTTTATTGGTGGACTAGTGGAGAGAGTTAACTAGCACCACGCACACTTGCATATCTTTGTCAAGGCTTCCACATTGCCATGTGTGACACCATGCCATCCACAATTAATATTTTATTTTTGACATATTGCCAAACAATCAAATTACATAAAAAATAAAAATCAAATTACATAAAAAATAAAAATTGTGCATAGATTGACTTTGGACCAAAGTTGACTTACATGATTGGTAACAACTTAGGGTTTATGTGGTGTGATAAGAATGCTATGCTACAAAACCACATAGTTTTTGACTTTTGAATTATGACTTTTTATTTCATTTTTACAACTTAAAACTTTAAAACAACATAATTTTAATATATAATATCTCTATTGTTACATCAAGAACCGACTCTTTTTATATGAATCTCACAAATATACAAATCAATTATCAATACATGGTCGGTCTGCATAATATCACTCTAAGAAAAAGTATTAACAAAAAAAGCTAATAACTCAAAAAAAAAAAAAAAAACAACAACAACATGTAGTTTCGATTATATTTTTATATAATGCAATTAACATTTGAAATAAATCACGATCAATGTCCATTCATAATCGATGGGGTCGCCGACATTGACATCGAATCATCGGTAATCGATTGCGACAAGTCCTCGGAGTCCTCGGAGTCGACAACCACCTTAATATTCTCAATCTCCCTCGCGACCTCTGCCATGTCCGGCCTCTTTTCTGGCGCCTTTTCACAGCACCTTATCGCAATCTGCAAAAGCCTCAGCATAGAGTGGGTCGCGCTCCGCTGCACAGCGATCTCAACGTCGAAGATCTCAGCCGTCCATTCCTCCCCGGACGGCACGATGGACCCAGCCGCAGAGGTCAACGCCGTTGACTCCGGGAGGAGCGGAGTGGGCGGAGACGCGACCGGTGAGTAGCTCGAGGAGGAGGCAACCGAAGGACCAGACGTCCGATTTTTTGGAAAGTCTTTTGTAGTTTTGGAATTCGGGGGATTTGTAGGAGACCATGCGTTGGGCGGCGATGGGGAGGGAGATGAGGGAGGCGAGGGAGTAGTCGGAGACGAGGACGAGGTCGTTGTCGAGGAGGACATTGGAGGATTTGAGGTTGCCGTGTGGGGGGAAGACGGTGGTGGTGGTGGTGGTGGTGGTGGTGGTGGATTTGGGTGGGTTGAGGTGGAGGTAGTCCATGGCTCGTGCCACTGCGCGGGCTACTGACAGTCTTGCTGTCCACCGGAATGGGACTCGGCCTCTTGTTCCTCTTCCTCCTGTAAAGTCAAGCAAATTATATCGAGTCGAATGGATAGTTTAAGTACAGGGTCGAATATGAGTTCTAAACTATATGAGATGGTCAAGTTTGGTTATGTGAAATTAATGTGTACGGATGCGAATGAGTAAATGGATGATGTCTGGTTGTTATCAGGAATTTAACATTTCATGAAATATTTATTAGTCCTTCCAAGAAAAATTCATTCATTGTGACCCTCCAATTTTTAATTTTTTATATAAAATTTATTATGCCCCCAATTCAAAAATTCTAGTTCTGTCCCTATTCACTTCAATTGATCAATTGATCAAGAACTCGTAATGAAAGTTAGACAAATTTAGTACAAATACTTTAAATTGACATATTTCATCAGAACTCTAATTTTTGTTTGAATAAAGATTGAGAATTCTAGATTTGAAACTCTAAAGAGAACTTTAGTGATGTGGTAAGAAGTGGAGCCTACATGTGATGTGATGTGTGTCTATGTTCTTTTTTTTTTTTTCTTTTTTTTTTCATCACATCACTAAAGCTTTCTTTAGAACCAAAATTAGAACTCTCTATCATTGTTTTCGCTTATAGCCTATCATTGGAAATGTATGAAGTTTAAATTTTATGTTGTTTAGTCCAAAGTTCATGCCCAATACTAAAATGTAACTCTCAAAACCATCCTCTAAACCTTCTAATCTTGTAGTCATTTTTCCTAGGAAATCAAATTACGGACAAAAAAATAAAATAAAATACAAACAAACAAACAAACAAAAAAAGACTTCAAAAGAATGGACTCAGTAATAAATCAACTTACCATGAATGCGATTATATACATTTCCATTTGATGCAAGCTTGTGAACCAACAACTTCTCTTCTTTGGAGTAGTAGTAAGCGAGGAGAGGCAACAAGTTTGGGTGTTTCAGGTCCGCCAAAGCTTGCAATTGTTTCGCAAACTCGCTATGGCTCAAAGGCCTCAAGTCCCTTAGCCTCTTCACCACCACGGCCGGTCCATCATCCACCATGGCCTTGTAACAATTCCCAAAATTTCCTTTCCCCAGACCCTCCGCGGATGCTTTTAGAAGATCATGAAGCCCAAAACAACGCTCCACGCCATCCATGAATGTCAATTTACCTCTCTCTCCTCCTCCTTCTCCACCTTCGGATTCTACATACCCTTCGCTTCTTTGGCTCACCTCTATATCTTGCACAACCTTCTCTGCACGTACTCCTTCGACAGGACGACTACTTCTCATATTCATCGCATTACTGAGCTGTTTAGACTTTCTGCAGTAGATCATGAAGAGGAACACAACAACAATAAAGCCAACAACATCAATGACTAACAAAATGGGAGCAAAGCGAGACACACCACTGGGTTTAGGGCTATTATCCGAGGATGTATCGTTATTGCTAGGGCTGCAGGGATTGTAAGATGGTGAGCCACACAGTTTTGGGTTACCGGAAAATGATGAGGAGTTGAAGGATCGGAGGACTTTCGTGTTTGGTATTGCCCCGGTGAGTCTATTGTTCGATACATTAAATTCTTTCAAGCTAGACTGATTGAAAGCCGGTATTGAACCTGCTAACATGTTGTCTTGAAGCTGCAATGACTCTAGGAAAGCAAGACCCGGGAGAGAATTAGAGATCAGCCCATCAAACATGTTTGATGACATGTCAATCTGAGTCAACTTCTGATTTTGTGAGAAGTCCATCATATTCCCCGATATTGAGTTGTTCTTGAGGCTAAGAACTGACAATTCAGTGAGGTTGAAAAGCGTGTCGGGCCTGATCTTCCCGGTTAGGCCCATGTTTTCTAGAACAACCTCGGCGACTCTTCCATTGGTACACTTTACACCGTACCAATATGGGGTCATAACGATATTGTAGCAATTGAGACTGGTCCAGTTGTTATGGAGGAAAGAGTTGTTGAGCTCGTCTGCAAGGGCCAAAAGGGCCTCCCTTTCGGCTTCTTGAATGCCATTTTGGGCGAAAACGAGACCGCGTAGTGCGAGAAGAGAGATAACAAGAAGGTGGATAAAGAAGTGAAGAGAACAACCCATTGCTCAATTCAGTGTGGAGTGTGAGAGTGGTGTGGTTTTAGATGTGAAGGCTATCATAGAAACAAGAATGTGGTGGTGTTGATAATTAGGTGGATATGAAATGAAATGGAAGATATTCTAATAATATGCCATTTGTACAGCAATTGATGTTCATTGTTGAAGATAAAAACTAAAGTGATTGCTTTTCTGCTGGATTTCTCAGCTGAGAATCCTATGAAGATTGTTACATTGTTTGTATATATATATGGGTATATAATGTGATGATGATGTTCCAGCTAGAATGAACATTGTGTGGAACACCCATGTTTATATTATTTTGTTAAAATGAAATTTTTGGCCTCTCATGGCTTGTACATGTTCTATGAATTTTGGCTTCTCACGTTTATAATTTTTATGAGTTGATTATATGGTAAAAATAGTTGATAAACTATTGTAACTATTACAAGTTTATGGTAGATAAAGATGACCACTTAATGGTAGGTCGACTGTTGTTGGGGTTTATTTTTATGTGATTTGATGATTAGAAGAATATAAAATTGAGTTTGTAGATAATTTTAAATCATCGATTCTTTGTTATTATATCCTCGAATTGATAGAATTGGAATCAAGTTATATCTCAAACTTACAGATTCTATCTGAAGTAGAATTGTAAGACAAAAAGGCATTTGGATAATTTTCAGCTTGATACATTGGAATTAGTACTATAATACGCCATAGGTTGTATTTTGAAACAAGGACTAGGTTTTTGCCTGAATAAAAAGAAAGGGCTGGGCTAGGCTAGGGTTAAACCAAATTGAATAAGCTTTCATTTTGTCAGTAACAAGGACTAGCTACTCTTGTTTTATCTTCTAAGAAGTTAACTACAATATTGTTTTGGAAGAATAAAATTGTAGAATATTGGGTTTGGCATTAGAGAATTACTAGTTTAAGCCAACAGATGGCTTGAAACCAACTGACGTGTAGATCAATAGCATTGACGTGTCTATCAATAGCACTAAACATTTAATGTTCAATCAATGCTCGACACAGAGTCAATTTTTAAGTTGCCTGTATATTATTTTTCTTAGCATTAATATTGTGTGCTTTTTGACAACTTAGGCCTGGTTTGAGAACAAGTTTTTTTAATAATTTTTTAATTTTTTAGTTAAAATATGATGTAAAAAAAATTAATATATTTAAGATGATTTTTTAAATTTTTACGAAAAGATGTGTAAAAAGTAAAAAAAATAAATAAATATTTGACTATTTGATATAAATTGTTGACTTTTTGATTTTTTAATTAATTTTTTAACTAAAAAAGTCACTTACCAAACGAGGGATAAGATAAAAGGTATGTTTGTAGTTTGTTTGTTAAAACTTTTTTAAGTGAAGAGTCATTTGACAAGTCTAAAAAATTCATATATAAAATTACAATTATATCTTTTATATTTCTTTATATTTACATGAGTGAAAATATAAATTTTCTACATTTGGTGGGGGATAATTTGATTATTTTATTGTGATGTGACATCATAAACAATATTAATCAAAAAAGTCAAAAGTAACTTTTTATTAACTTCTCAAATTACTTTTCTAAAAAAGCCAAAAACTTGATAAAAAGTCAAAAGTTTTTTTACTATTTTTTCAAAACACCCCGATATTGCACGTACACGTTTAGAGTTTGTATTTTCATTTTCTTCATTTTTTTTGATATTGTTAAAACAAAGAAAAGTTCAAAAACACTACTCATTTACATATAAGCCCCGTTTGGAATGCTTATTTGGGCTAAAATAGACATATAAGACAAAATAAACTATTTCAGTCAAATAGGACAAAATGTCACATCCAACTCATAATCATTTTATTTTTTCTCTTACAAAAGTAAAAAAAACCAAAAAGTCTATCCCAAACGAAATTTTTTAACCCTAGGGTAAAAAAGTCTAAAAGTCAACCAACATCCCACACAAATCCATAGTATTCATTTTTGTGTTAAAATAATTTTTAAAAATTCAAAAACACCCAAAAAATAAATAAATAAATAAATAAATTCAAATTTAAAAATAATTCACCAAACAAGTTCATAATAATATTTCAAACTGGCACACACTTGCAGTGTCAAGTTGCATCCTGCCATGTTGACGCATGCCCTATCAAGGTGCCAACCCAGTGTAAATAAAATGTTGTTTGTTCTTTATTATTTTTGTTCCATTAATAACATCTATGTATCCATATCCTTGATTATCAAAGGCTAAAAACATCCCTGGGTTCATAAGCAATTATATAGAATTTGCACAAAGCATTTTGACACAAACTCTCTACATAAACTTATAAACAACTCCCATAAACTACCAAACAAGACCCACGTGTTTTTGATTCTGTTCGGCACAACTTCTCTCAAGCTGAAAGTTGATAATTAGATAACATAAATTAAAAGCACTATTAAGCAGGAAGGGAAGCTTCTTCTTTTTTAAATTATTTTTTTAACTAGTAGGGAAGCTAGCACCCTAATAGGCTACCACTACACATGAGCATCCCACGAATCAGCACAAGAAGCATCCTACAGTATAATACTAGCCATCCCAAACAGAGACCAACCATAGCCATATTCCACAAGGCAAGCACAAAAAAGAGTCAAGTGACCACCTCAGTTCTCATCTCTTAGGACAGCATCAATTCTTTAAATTCCATACCTAAAAAAGTCATTAAATAAGTCAGAGTTGTCCGAGGAACTCTTGTTCATGTTTTTCTCCATCGTCATTGCGATCTATCTGTACTGCTGACTGGCCAAACCTCGCGAACAACACACTTTAGCAAAACCATCATAATTCAAACTGAAGTCATACTAAACAAATTACTTCCTGGAAATTTTACAATAATCATCTTCGTCTACAAAAATCTACTATGATGAGAGACAAGGAAAAGACAACAAAAAAAATTGTCTAAGTTCCCAGCAATAACAACAAGAAAAATGATTTGTGGCACTAAAAAGTTGGACACTAATGCCCCTAATTTCCATTTTGGGTAACTGTTTTGTTTTGTTTTGTTTTTTTTTTGCCTTATATGGAAATTAGGGACATTAGTGCCCAACTTTTTAGTGCCACAAATCAAAACCGTAACAACAATAATGCATAGGTGTAATGACACATAATCATCTTCATCTACAAAAATCTACTATGATGAGAGACAAGGAAAAGGCAACAAGAAAATTTGTCTTAGTTCCCAGCAATAACATAATGCATAGGTGACACACACACAGCACACAAAACAATAAAAACCCTAAAAAAAGTAATGAATTAACAGGGGGAAAAAAAAAACTTTCAAGTTCCCTGATGTAACTACCGTGACATTGTACATTGTAAACACGAAAGGATACTCTATACCCATACAGAGTTAGAATAGAATGGTTAACGTAGTCATTTTCATATTTCTTCCCAATGCTTCACATATGCTTCATGCTCGCTCACAATCACGTCTAATCAATACCAATAGAAAGTAGAGAATAATGTAATTTATGTTGTGAATTGTATTTCTTGCATCAAATTATATTCCATTCTGATTCCATGAGGAATCTATGGTTGCCTTGTTAACTGGGCTTCAATTTTCCTCATCAGACAGCAATAACTTCTCCGTCGACTCAGATTTTGTTCTTCAATTCCATGACCAACTTTTACAGTAGTAGTATCTGGGCATTATTGATTGAATGGAAATCAGATCAGAATCCTTGCACATTTGTCTTCAGTAAACCTGGGTTGGCTGGAAAAAATGAATTTGTCTTCCTATTTTGGGGATCAATCTAACAATATTGCTGATTCTTTTGTGATCTCAAGTTCAATGACCACCAATCAGCGCATGAATACAGTGCTTCAGAAGGAAATACAACATCTATCAACATTGATTTGATGTTTAGTTATTAAAGATTTACTTGTTCACACATCAACTGAATTTCTTGCAATATGATTTATCAAAACATAGTATATTCAGTTAGTAATCTTAATGGTGAGCCAAAATCAACTTTAATAACCACGTCAAAACACAATCTATATACATTTGAGTGAACTACCCGTGATTCTTGGGATACTCTTCTAAGGAGTACAACATTGTATACTAAAACAATCAACAACAAAGAAAGACAGAAAAGGAAGGACGAAACAAGGTACCCGAAAACAAAGTCACCACAATAGCTATTCCACTCCAAAAACATATTCCTCTACAACATCAAATGTTTTCTGGTATAAAATAAATATAAAAAATCTCCGTTTACAAGTACGCAAATTCCCCATTCAAAATAAAGATGAAACATAATCATTTTCCCACCTTTGCTCTTTGCTTTTTGTTAGGCGCTTTGTTTTTATCTTTACTTTATAACCATGCAAACCATTATACACGTGACACGTGTAAACTACTACCCCATAAAGAATCAAAAGTACTCACACCACTTACACTTGAGCCCGGGTGTGACTTCCTTTACACCAGAATCATACACATGTCCAGCATCCATGAATGTGTGAACAAGAAGTGATTGCAAGAGATCTAGAAGTTGTTCTTTTGGGCAAGAGCATTGTGAGCATGTGAGGAAAACATTTTTTTGCATAGAAACAGAAAGAAGCTTAGCGAGACATTTTGTAATGGAGAACAGTAAACTCACACTAGCCGTACAAGGCCTCCCTATTATATAAAAAACCTGGTGTGAGTTGGTGTGACCTGAGGAGGCACTGTATTCCCCCCTCTCTCCCTCCCTCCCCTCTCCCGGGCAAATCTGGGCTGTCCATTCATCGATGTTGGACACGTGTATGGTTGTGGTGTAAAGGAAGTCACACTCGGACTTAGGTGTGAGTGGTGTGAATGTGAATACTTTTGATTCCTTATGAGATAGTGGTTTACACCTGTCACGTGTCTAATGGTTTGCGTGGTTGTAAAATAAAGACAAAAACAAAGTGCCTGACAAAAAGCAAAGGCGGAAAAATGATTATGTTTCATCTTTATTTTGAATGGGGAATCTGCGTACTTGTACACGGAGATTTTTTATATTTATTTTGTACCAAAAAACATTTGATGTTATAGAGAAATATGCTTTTGGAGTGAGATAGCTATTGTGGTAACTTGGTTTTCTGATACCTTGTTTCATCCCTCCTTTTTTGTCATTCTTTGTTGTTGATTGTTTTGATATACAATGTTGTACTCCTTAGTATCCCGAAAATCACGAGTAGTTCACTCAAATGTGTGTAGATCGTTTTTTGATGTGGTCTCAAATGTGTGTAGATCGTTTTTTGACGTGGTAAAAGCTGGTTGTGAGCTCCGGCGAAATTTGTTCGTGGCTACGAGGAACACAGGGAAAAAATATAACAGCTACGATGCCTAAATAGAAGGGTTAACAAAAGTAACAGATCTTGACCTCCGTCCAAAAGGGAAAACTACGAGAAAAGGAATATGACCTAGAGAATTTGTGCTCATCAATTTGAGATAGTTTTATAATTGCTAGGAATTGAACAAACTGACAGCTAAGCAAGTTACAGTAAGAATTTAGTAGGTGTCTAACAGAACCATAGCAGATTACAGCGAAAACTAGAGACAAAGCCAGCTACCATGGAAACTAGACGGTAGAGCCCGAGGTACCAGTTCTTTTGTTTTTCTTTTCTATTGTTTTTTATTATTTTGTTTGGAAACTAGAGCAAATCATCTGTTACCTTTGAGAGTTTGGTCAACGTGAAAAATGGTTCTGCATCGTCAACCTTGCTATCTATGCTTGTAAACTCTAATGACTTGAGAAGTAATTGCCTTTAACTCAGAAACCCGTCAAGGAATATCCAACAAGTTAAAGCAAGAAGGTGGTCGACCAAGCAAAGGGAAACGGATGGATCTCAAACTATGTTACACGGAACACGGATCGTTTTGGTACGAGGAATAGGAACAATGTGGGACGTGCTCTAAAATGTGAAACAATAGGGGTAGGCTTGTATAAATCATAGTATTAGAATTTAAGGTGCCTCTAATTGTTAGAGCAATTTTTCTTAAAAACATTTTTACGAGTATTATGGCACATTTATCTTTAAAACATTTATTTACTTATTTTATCTAACTAGTAGGGAAGCTAGCACCCTAATAGGCTACTACTACACATGAGCATCCCATGAATCAGCATAAGAAGCATCCTGCAGTATAATACTAGCCATCCCAAATTGAGACCCACCCATAGCCATATTCCACAAGGCAAGCACAAACAAGAATCAAGTGACCACCTCAGTTCTCATATCTTAGGACAGCTTCAATTCTTTAAATTCCTTACCTAAAAAAGTCATTGTACTAAAATTGTCAAGTCAGAGTTGTCCAAGGAACTCTTGTTTATGTTTTTCTCTATCGTCATTCTGATCTATCTGTATTGCTGACTGGCCAAATCTCGCGAACAACACACTTTAGCAAAGCCATCATAATTCAAACTCAAGTCATACTAAACAAATTACTTCCTGGAAATTTTACAATAATCATCTTCGTCAACAAAAATCTACCATGATGAGAGACAAGGAAAAGGCAACAAAAAAATTTGTCTAAGTTCCCAGCAATGCATAGGTGTAATGACACACACAATCATCTTCATCTACAAAAATCTACTATGATGAGGGAGGAGGAAAAGGCAACAAGAAAATTTGTCTCAGTTCCCAGCAATAACATAATGCATAGGTGACACACACACACAACACACAAAACAATAAAAACCCTAAAAAAAGTAATGAATTAAGAAGGTAAAAAAAAAAACTTTTAAGTTTCCTGATGTAACTATCGTGACATTGTACATTGTACATTGTAAACACGAAAGGATACTCTAATCCATACACAGGTAGAATAGAATGGTTAACGTAGTCATTTTCATGTTTCTTCCCAATGCTTCACATATGCTTCATGCTCGCTCACAATCACGTCTAATCAATATCAATAGAAAGTAGAGAATAATGTAATTTATGTTGCGAATTGTATTTCTTGCATCAAATTATATTCCATTCTGATTCCATGAGGAATCTATGGTTGCCTTGTTAACTGGGCTTCAATTTTCCTCCATCAGACACCAATAACTTCTCCATTGACTCAGATTTTGTTCTTCAATTCCATGACCAATTTTTACAATAATAGTATCTGGGCATTATTGATTGAATGGAAATCAGATCAGAATCCTTGCACATTTGTCTTCAGTAAACCTGGGTTGGCTGCAAAAATTAATTTGTCTTCCCATTTTGGGGATCAATCTAACAATATTGCTGATTCTTTTGTGATCTCAAGTTCAATGACCACCAATCAGCACATGAATACATTGCTTCAGAAGGAAACACAACATCTATCAACATTGATTTGATGTTTAGTTATTAAAGATTTACTCGTTCACACATTAACTCAATTTCTTGCAATATGATTTATCAAAACATAGTATAATCAGTTAGTAATCTTAATGGTGAGCCAAAATCAACTTTAATAACCACAAAATCACGAGTTACGATGATTTACTGACCCAAAGTCCACATGAATGTTGTTTGTTTGGCATATGATTAATGATCCTACAAACTATTTTCTTTTTTTCTACACACAATGAACTAAAACTGTTACAAGCAACAAGGTCCAAAAGGGAAAACTACGAGAAAAGGAATATGACCTAGAGAATTTGTGATCATCAATTTGAGATAGTTTTATAATTACTAGGAATTGAACAAACTGACAGCTAAGCAAGTTACAATAAGAATTTTTTAGGTGTATAACAGAACCGTAGCAGATTACAACGAAAACCAGAGACAAAGCCAGCTACCATGGAAACTAGACAGGAGAGCCCGAGGTGCCAGTTCTTCTGTTTTTCTTTTCTGTTGTTTTTCATTATTTTGTTTGGAAACTAGAGTAAATCATCTGTTACCTCTGAGAGTTTGGTCAACATGAAAAATGGTTCTGCATCATCAACCTTGCTATCTATGCTTGTAATCTCTAATGACTTGAGAAGTCATTGCCTTTAACTTAGAAACCCGTCAAGGAATATCCAACAAGTTAAGGCAAGAAGGTGGTTGACCAAGCAAAGGGAAATGGATGGATCTCAAACTATGTTACACGGAACATGGATCGTTTTGGTATGAGGAACAAGAACAATGTGGGACGTGCTCTAAAATGTGGAACAATAGAGGTAGGCTTGTATAAATCACACTATTGGAATTTAAGGTGACTCTAATTGTTAGAGCAATTTTTCTTAAAAACATTTTTACGAGTATTATGGCACATTTTTTTAATATTTTGTTCTCCATTCTCCTTACGTTTTAGTTCATCTATATATACTACATTTATTTTCATCCTAAGGGAAACTTTAAGAAAATTAAGAGAATTTTTGAAATTGCTTTAGGTCGCTAAATTTATCATTTTGGAATGAAAGTGTACCATATTTCAGAAAGTGGGTTCCAAAATGTAAATCACTAGATTTTTAGTATTTTTTGGTAACACTGATCTCAAATCAATCATAACCATTCGATCAGTTAAGACCTCATCACTGCTTGTCTATAGATTCTGTCGAACTACATTTTTTATTATTACAAGTAAACACTCATTAATCAAACGCCACTAGAAGGGCGCCAACTGTACACAAGGTAGTTTTCCATTGAATGCTTGCACTGAATGTGGCATACCGATTTCTGTTTAACTTAATAATGATCAAACAAGAAAATGACTAATTTCGCCAATTTTCACATGAGAAGAAACACATGATATGGCGTTGAGAAGTAAACATTGAATACAAAATCAAAGATAAAAGGCTACAGTTCTAGTAGATCATGCAGAACAAGATGCCAGGCCTCCAATGAAATACAGAATCCATTTCACTCGGAACATTCATCACTATATTCAAGAAAACATCCACATTTCAAAACAACTTGGACATGTATGTGAGAAAAGCAATCACCATTGAACAATCTCCAAGTAAAGGTTACATGTTTGCACAAAATATGATCACAGAAATAAAATACAAGAATAATAGAATCCACAAAATACAAATTGATGCACAACAATCTAGCTCAGAAATACAATGAACAATCCAACCTATCAACATATAAACACAGAAAATCATTCATTTCAACTTATAACTCTAACCTACTACACCCCAGAAACAAAAAAATACAGTTTTACCAAGAAAAACCAAAAATCGTAGTTGAAACCTTACATGCTCTGCCTTCACTTTGAAACCAAGAGTATCTCTGGCTTCTTAGCTTTACTAGGTGTGTTAGCATTGGAAACTGCAGTGGCCATTGCGGTTGCCCTCGCTGATTCACGAGCCCTCTTATCTAGCTGAATGAGACTCCGACTGGCCAAAATGGCCTGAGGAGCCAAGTCATGAGAAGCTCTAGCATACAAACACCGCACCGCCATCGACGCAGCATCCTTAACTTCCTCTGCATTGAGAGGTGCCAATAGGCAATGACCCAGAATTCTCAACACAGGCTGTAGAAGCTCCCATGGAAGTGGAATTCGAGCCCCTTTCGGAGCCGAAACAGTCCCATTTTCGCTAATTCCGAAATTACCCATCTCTTCTACAACATCATCGATTTCAGAAACCCTAATTCCATCTGAAAACCCGTTCGTTTCGATGGTGTTTTCGTTGTTATCGAATTCAGATTTGCAGGGACAGTCCTGACCAGCCCAATCGGAGGCCAATCGGCAGAAATCGAGTTTGGACCAACTGGGCATCTGAGAGATCTGTTTGAAGTAGCAATCGAGGGCGACTCCGACAATGCAAGCGCGTTTGGTGGATTTCACAGCGATTTGGGGCTCGAGAGGGGGTGAGAGGACTCCAATCGAGGGTCGAGATTGGGTGGTTAGGTTAGGGTTTGGCTTGTTTCGAGGTGTGTGGTAGAGAGAAGGTTGAGAGAGATCAGGAATGGAGACGAGGACAGGCTTCCCGGCGCGTGATTTGGTCTCGGCGGCGTAGAGAGAGAGGAGGACGGCTTCGAAGCCGGCGAGGGAGGGCATGGAGGCGGAGGAGGAGTGGATGCGAGAGAGGTAGATGCCGGAGAGGAGAGGAATGAAGGAGAGGACGACGAGGCGGAGATCGGTGTCGGAGGACTGGTAGGTCTCGTAGAGCCACTGGCAGAGGGGGTCGTCGCCGGAGCCGGAGAGAGGGAAGGAGAGGGAGGAGGAGAGGGCGGAGTAGGCGGAGAAGGACGAGAGGAGGGAGCGGGCGGGGCGGTCGGAGTCGGCGAGGGAGTCGAGGGAGGCGGCGGTTGAGGAGGAGGAGGGAGGGAGGAGGGAGGAGAGGAGGTGGATTCGAGAGCGAGCTTTGGAGATGGACTCCCACCAGGAATGCATTGGGTCGGTGTCGTGGTGGTTGTGACCGCCGTTGTGGTGGTGGGAGTTAGTGAGGTTTGGGTCGGAGGAGGAGGTGGAGGACGACGGCGAGCCGGTGGCGGTGTGGAAGTCCATGGCGGCGGTGAGTGGACTCGGTGGCAGACTCCGGTCAGATCAGAGAGAGAGAGAGAGAGAGAGAAAGAGAGGAGTTACTGGTTAGTAGGTGGACAACTGGAATTGGTCGATAATCACTATGACTTATGCAGGTAATTAGGGTCGGGTCATGTTTACTACTTGACGGCTCATCCGAATCCTACCCGGGTTATAAGCCAACGGGTTGACCAAAACATTCCGATCCAGCTCCACTAGCCAATATGGCTGAGATTTAAATATAATTATTTTAGAGTAATTTTCAAATGTTGAGATTAAGGTTTTGTTTGAAAATAAGTTATTTTAGTAATGCTTTAATTTTTTTGTAAAAAATATTAAAAAAAAAATTAAAAAAATAATGTGATAATTTATAATATTTTTAAAATTTTTTTAACTAAAATAATTGCAATCCAAACAAGACTTTAATTCTTATGAGTATTTTTCTCATTTGGAGTGTTGATTTTTTTATTAAAATTTATCAAAAAGTCAAATCAGTCAAACACATTATTCTCTTTATTTTTTTAATATATTTTTATAAAAAAATTAAATAATTAATTAAAATAATCACTTTTCGATTACCTTTAGTAACCTTTAATTATATATATATTTTTTATTGTAAACCATTCACACTTTCTCGTATTAGCTGAGATTATTTTAATCGGAGAGATATAAATTTAGGGATTGTTTAGAATGATCTAAATAAGTGTACTTTTTGACTTTTTATGAAATATGGATTGAGTTTGGATTGGATTTGAAGTGATGTGCTAGAGAGATTATGGATTGAGTTTGGGTTGGATTTGAAGTGATGTGTTAGAGAGATGATGTGACTTAAATAAGATGATGTGACTTAAATAGGATAGTGACTTTTTGATTTTTTATCTTTTTCACGACATGCCAAACTTGACTTTAGTTAAGTAGATAACAAGATAAACATTTTATAATCTATCGTGGCTAGTAATATTTTGAGAGTTTTAGAAAATACACAAATTAATTTTAGGAGTTGTGAATTGAATACTATATAGAATATAGCAAGTAAAATTCATAATATATTATGAACTAATATTATGGTATAGTTATGTCATTTATAAGTTTGATTATCATAAATAACATAACTTAATATTATAATAGTCATAATTAAATAAAAAAAGAATTATAACTAAACATCATATTAGATATAACTAAACAATTTTTGAATTATAATTAATATTATAATGTGATATAATTAACAACACAATATGTCATAATCACAAACACAAGAATCGCAATTAAATGTGCATATAGCACACCCATCAAATTTCTCATATTTTATGTACTTGTTTGGTTTAAATTTTTTAAATTAAATTTTTTATTTTCCATGTTTTTTAAAATTTCCTACTGCTTTGATATCTTCAGGCGTTGGAGGGGGCCAACAAGCACCAACAAGACAACAACTTATGCGGTTGATAGAATGAGTAGCTACAAATTAATTACGAAGAGGACCACAAGGATTATTATTTAAGAATGATTAATGAAAAAGTTATAATTTTTTAAATAAATTAAATTTTCCCATGAATAATATATTTTGAGAAGTGAATGATATAAATTTATTTTAAATTTAAAACCCTTAAAAATTCGTAAGAAAAATACAACCCTTAAAAATTTATTTTAAATTTTAAAAATTAACATAGGTGGTGACTGAGAATTAGGAGTGTTTTGATTTAAAAATTGACTTTTTAGATTTTTTAAAACTTTTTTCGTTGTTTCATATAAAAAAGAGAACTGATTAAGAGCCCGAATCCAGATGCCCCAAATGCCCCGAAACCACAAAACGACGTCGTTTCGTGGTTTTAATTTTTTTTTTTTTTTTTCAGCAGAAGGAAGAAGAAGACGGAGGGGGAGGAGGGGGAGGGGGCCTAAAAAATGGGCTGCAGGCGAAGGCGGGGGGCGCGGCGATCAGTGATGGCAGAGGCAACGAGCAGAGGCATGTCGATCGGCGACGGAGGCGGAGGCGCGGCGATCGGCGAAGGATCTGCGACGGATCGGAGACGACGGCGACCTCTTTCTCTCCCTCTCCCTCTCCTCCCCCTCCCCTGCAGGTCGAACGAAAATGGCAAAAAAAAAGAAAAAAAAAAAAGCCTAATGCCCAAAACGACGTCGTTTTGGGCATTAGGGACATTTGGGGCATTCAGATTCGGGCACCAAATCATTTTTCTATAAAAAATTATGTGATTTAAAATGAGTTAAAAACAGTCTTTTGACTTTTTTAGTCTCTTGTCAAAACCTCGTTAAGAATGGTTTGAGATATTTTAAATAAGTGAACTTTTAATTTTTTATAAAGAAAAAACGTAAAGAAAAATATAAAAAGTGAGTAAAAAAATAAATAAAAAATAGGGGTATTTTTTTTCAGGTCCTTGGTATTATGATTTTAGAGCATAAAGGACACCAACTATTTTCATAATGTCTAAGGTCCATCAACAATATTTTCATTAATGTCTAAGGTCCCTCAACCTTGATGTAGAGAAATTTCAGTCCAGAGAAATTTCAGTCCAGAGAAAATTGGTCCAGAGAAATTCTGACCCAGAGAAATTTGGTCCAGAGAAATTTCAGTCCAGAGAAATTTGGTTAGAGAAATTCAAATCAGAGAAAATTGGTCCAGAGAAATTTTGAATTTCTCTGGCCTCCCCAGACGCAAAGAAATTCTCAGACAAAGGAGATCTTCAACTCCTACATTTGAACTCTCTCTCTTCTACCTAAACTGTTAGAAAACCATCTTCAACAAGCAGTTATGTCCCATGAATATGTATGTGAACAGGTGGGGCATCAAAAATTTTAACCACTTCCATCCATGGTTTGTCTACGATCAACACAGATTTTTTTGAAAAGATCTCCCACCCAGAGAATTTATCTGGACTCCACAACCCAGAGAAAATTCCTAGCCAGATAAATTCTCAACCCAAAGAATTTCTCTGGGCATGACCAGAGAGAAATTCAATTGGGTTGGTCCAGATAAATTCTCTGGTTTGGAATAGACTATTTTTTTAAAGCTCCATCAAAAAGTTCCACCTGAAGAAGCAAAAGCAATTCCTTGGTATAATATTGGTTCAATATAATTCTTAGATTTCATCTCCTTGCTGATAATACAAAGAGCAGCAAAGATTGCCGATGCCTATTACATACCAAAAAAAACATGGATTTGCTTTCACTAAAAAAAACATGTTCACACCAGCATCTAAAAAAAATATCGCCCACCACTTGTCACTCTGCTTTTAATTCTAATAACCAACAATCAACCAAAAAACTTTAAAATTCATACTCAAAATTGAAAATTGTAATCAAACTTACATCAATAACTCGCCTTGAAAGAAACCGATCAAAATGAATCCAAAGAAATTTTAATTTTCTCTGGATTCAACCCAGAGAAATTTAGCACCAGTAAAAATAGTGAAAGATGAAGGATTCTCTCACCTTCAATGTGAGCTGACGAAGGCGACACTCAACCCACCCTTTCCATTTCCTCAGGTCATCAATATTAGCAGCAGTAACATCAATCTGCAAATAATTTTTGTACACTTCAAAGAAAGGATAATGCTCAAACAGTGTGTTCCAATCAGCCTTGTTTGCTTCCATAGTCTGCAGGACTCATCAACATCAATTTCAGGCGTGGAAAGTCATCAGTCAACAGACCATGGGTCGGACGTCCCGATGGTATCTCTACCAGTTTCTTCTCCTGATGAAGTTCTATCTTAGTTTCGGCAACGCGGCGCATGAGGGAGTGAACGAGCTTGCTCTTATTATAGCGATCCTCACAGGCGAGAATATCCTCCCTGGCGACTCTGCGCTTGCTGAGATTGACGTAGTCTTTGTCAGGGTCGACGCTGAGGACCATGACGGGCTCGGTGCGGCCGACCTTGATGAGGCTGTTGATGCTCCGTATACGGCGGCGAGAGAGCTCTGAGAGGAGGATCATACCTTCGATGTTATTGTATTCCAAAAGATAGACGTATGCGCAGAGGTCACCGATGCTCTTCACCTGCACCATCACCGCCGTGTCTACCTCCGGGTACTTCGGCTCGTACATTCTGCACTCCAAATTGGGCGGCGCGTTTACAACCCCCATTGTTTTCGCTTCTTCTGATCGTGACTCTCTCTCTTTCTCTGTATCAATCTTTGTTGACGAAGACGGTGGTGGTGCGGTGGATGTGAGGGCGGTGGGGGAGATGAAGAGGTCGGTGGACCTGAAGGAGTTGAAAGGAGATGATGGGTTGAAGGGTTTTGGTCGAAGACAGAGAGAGAGAGGAATCGTGGAGTCAAATTTATCTGATATATGTTGAGGGACCTTACACATCAAAACATAATTTTGTGGATCTCTTCCATTATGAAAAGTGGGAGAGGGACCCTAGACCGATTTTCCCTAAAAAATACTGATAGATGTTAATTGATATAATCTAAATAAATAAATATATAAAAAAATACACTTTTTTAAGGGCTGTGCTGCAGACCTCTAATTAGAGGTGCTGCAGTACAGCACTAATGATGTGTCAAGGTATAAAAAAAAAAAAAAAAAAAAAACAGTGAAGTAAAGACAAAAAAAAAAGACAGAAAAAGACAAATTAGAGGTGTTTTAGTGGTCCTTTTTTAGAGGTATAAATCATTTTTGCTTTTTTAATAATCATAAATAAGCTAAAAATAAAACCACTTTCTCCACTCCTCACCAACGTAGGAATTTCGGTCCATTTTTTCGTCAATTTGTTCAACCAAAACCCAAACCAAAAAACCTTCCTCCACTCCTTCCCCTCGTTACCGTCGCCTCCTCGTTACTGTCGCCTCTCTCTCTCTCTCTCTCTCTCTCCCCATCACCTTCTCAATAAATTTCTCAAAACCTAAACCCACCCATCACAAACACCTCTCTCTCTCTCTCACTCACATCAATGGCTTCGACAGCTCTCTCTCACACTCTTTCCTCTCCTCTCAGCTGTCACAGAACCCACACCAACTTCTCTCTTTCTTTGCGTCGATCGATTTCTGTCTCCTCCTCCCCAACCTCTTCTTCCATCTCCAGATCCCTCATTCTCCCGACCCAATCGAAGACCAATCGCACTTGTTTCGTATCTAATTGTTCTACAGATGGGAAACAAAACTCCACCGAAGAAGTTCCCATCGAATTCAGTATGCATTTGCTTCTTCTCTACCATCTCCCTCTCTCTCTCTCTCTCTCTCTCTCTTCAATTTCTCTCTCTAATTTTTTGAATTCACTGTTGCAGGGTACCCAGCGTTTCCGAGCGTGATTGATATCAATCAGATTCGCGAGATTTTGCCCCACCGGTAACTGTTTCTTTTTATGTTTTGCCTTAATTTCACTTTCACTTTTATCCCCTATACACTCTATCACCATTTTGTCTATTTCATCTCAAAACTATTAATTTCATCTATTTAGTTTGTAAAGTTTGTTACTTTAGTTCATGTGGTCCAACTGAGGAAGATTGCAACTGTTGAAGCCTAATTTGATGGTTAAATGGGTCATTTTAAAACTTAAAACAATTTAAACATACAACCAAACATCCATCAAATTGGTTCAACTTTTACCCAACAAATGAACTTTTAACTATTACTGATTTGTATAATATTCTCTAATTGGACCAAATGAACGAAAATAACAAACTTTAGGGACTAAATAAATGAAATTGATAGTTTAAGGATAAAGTAGACAAAATGGTGATAGTTTAGGGGGAAGAAGTGAAATTAACCCATTTTCTTTCCTTCTTTTCTTTTTTGGGCAAGTTCACATTTATCCTTTTAAACAATGGTCATTTTTCTATTTTATCCTTAAACTATCAATTTATAGTCTTAGAGTTCTCTAATTTCTGTTAATATGGTTGTCCAAATAATGAGTAATTTGATGGGAATAAGGTCATTTCAAAATTTAAACTACTTAAAACAATATAATCAAATCATCAACAAAAAAAAAATTATTTATTATTATTTATTTTTTTAAAACTTACTATTTTGAAATGAAGTGTGAAGGAGAAACCAGTGGCGGAGAAGAGGATGATTGTTTGGCTGTAGAATGGAAGCTATTTAATATAGAGCGAGTAACATGAGTGTTTTGTGGTATGATTTAGGTTGTGCAAATTTTAAATTTACTTTTTGCTCATTAGGTTAGGTTTCCGCATTACTGACTTGGACAGGCTTTCAAATTGGGCTATACGAACAAACTGAAAACGTAAACTCTAGGAATTAAATTGATGAAATTGATAATTTAGTGATGAAATAGAAAAATGATAATAGTTTATGGATGAAAGTGAAAGTAACCCCTTTTTTCTCACCAGTAAATGCATTCCAATCTGCTCCATTTTCTGCAGCATTTGGGTCATAAATATGGTTTTGTTGTGTTTATAAAGAGTATAATTTGAAAACCCTTGTCGCATTTTTTTAGTTATGGTTCAATTCTGAATAAATTATCGCCATGTAGATGGAAATTTATACTATGTTTTTTTTTTTTTTTTTGTCAGCTTTCCCTTTCTTCTAGTAGATAGAGTGATTGAATACAACCCAGGAGTTTCAGCTGTTGCTATTAAGAATGTAACAATAAATGATAACTTCTTTCCTGGGCATTTCCCTGAGAGGCCTATTATGCCTGGTGTCCTCATGGTTGAGGTAAATGCTACATACTTGCTTCCTAGGTCCTTTGCTTAATATGAATCATTGGCTAAGAGTTAGGTTTACAAGTGCATTCTTATTTAATGCTAGTGAGTTGAGTTGTGAATTTTTTGGGGTGCTTTTCTAATGTCAGCACTTCTTCAAACTGGCTCATTCTGCAGCTGAGTTTATCTTCTTAAATTTAGGTATTTTTGTGCCTGTTATTTGTACTCTTGAAGCTCTTGAATCGCTGACTAGAAATGTTAATAAGCTATAAAATTGGCTTATTCTCACTGAAAAATGAATGATTTTTGTGTTTCCTCGCTCTGTCATTACATATTGATTTAGATGATTCTTGAGAGTTTTCTTTTTGCAACTATTACTGTCAAGTCTTTCAGCAAACCTTGGGTTGGGATATATTCTCGGCGTATCCACTCAAACTTGCACATTACACAATGAATATGCTATTGTTATTGGAAAGCCTGGAGTAGATAAATGGAAATCAATTACAGAAAATCAGAAAACATATTTTGCTAATTTGTGCCTAAAGTTTATTTATTGGTAGAAAATGTGTTTTGGATTGTATTTGGTAGCAGATGCCTCTTGAAAATCAATTTCTTTTTGTTGTTGATCAAAAAAAAAAAAAAAAAAGAAGAAGAAGAAGAAAGAAAAGAAAAAAAAGGTGAACAATGATATAATCTCAACATACATGAAGCATGGAATGTGAATCTTCTAGCAATGGATTTAATACAAGGTGTGGTTCAAAAGTTGGGGTATCAACGCCGGCAAATTCATAGGGCTATGCAGACCAATGTCGTTACCATTTCTAATTTATTTTGGCCGATTTTACTTGAATCTTTGACTTGCTATGTTATCTTACTTCCTTTTTCATTGGTTGTGTTAAGGTTGGTTAAGTGGGGTTTTATTACAAGTGATGTATGTGAACCCATTCTATTGAGCCCTTTTCTAGACAATTTTTGTTCTATTTTGATTGTGAACGTTTAGTGGTAAATTTTCACTAATAGGTAGGATTCACTGATTAAGTGTTTAAAAAGAATAATGTACTCAAAATCCCTTGAAGCCTATTCTTCTTTTTGATTATTCTCACCTATGCATAGTTTATGATTTAGTTCACTCTAATTTCTATAGCATAGCATCTACAAAAGATACAGTATGCAATAGTGAGTAAGAATACTGACTATGGAGAAGTTTCAGATTGCCATGTAAAACCAAATGAGGTTTCAGTTTTTAGAGTCCGTGTTCAATAATATGATTCTTTTGTAGTTTCTCATCCTTTGCTTTAATGAGTTCAAGTGTAATGGGGGCACAGGGTAAGCAATCTTAATAAGATAATTGTGACTATTTTTGTTCATGGGACTTGCAGAATGTTAATAGTATAATGTTTAGCAAAAGAATCTTTTCACTTTTAATTCATTATTGAAAATTGGGAAAGTCGGCTGGTGGTCACTTGACTTTTCTAGAATCACTGAACAGTAGAACAACTACAAGATTGCTAATTGCTTCTTCTTGGATAGGTGGATTATCTTTTTTTAGTTATTTAAATTTTTTATAAATAAATACACTGTATTCTCCTATAAGCAGCTTCTTGGGAAGTTTTGGGGAAAATGAGGTCCTAGTGGACTTGGAGTCAACACAGAGGGCTTTAGGTGAAATTTGTATTGGAGGTGGAGGAGGCCTAAATCTTCATTCATATTGGCATGAATAAGTCTGATTTAGGAATTAGACTATGATTCAAAAAAAATTAAGGAGCAAAGTCACATGACATTGACTGAAGTATCTGGCTGTACCTTAAAATGTCTGGTTTCCTTAATATGTAAAATTATCAAACCTTTACTGAAAAAAGAAATAATATAGAGTAAATTATTAGATCCCATGACATATTTCTATTTCTGTAATTCTATTATAGAGTTGTCGAAAGAATGTTTTTGTCTTGATTAATGTTCAAAATATTGTTTTGAGAATTTATTTTATTTTTTTGATAAATATGTGAAATATCATATGAAAGAAACATATAATAGTGAGAAGGAAAACTTCAGTTTGTGTTGCTTGTGGACTGGCATAGCTAATACATGTGAAATAAGGACAAATTAATGTCTACTCCACACATTAAACTGTTTGGGATCTGGATGAACGTGTGGTTTTGCATTTCCAAATCCACAAATTTTTGGTGTGATTAGAAGTTACATGTGAGTTGATTACTTGATTAGTTTTTTACCTTTCCACAACTTGATTTTAGGAGCTTTATGTTATTTGAGCTACTGCCTGTCGGGTTTTGATAAGTAATGAGATGCACACCTATATCTGTGCATGTTTAATAACTTTCAATATTAGTTAGTTAGATATAACTGTGGAGTTCAACGTGTTTTAGCATTGCTCCTCTAGAGAAGACCAATTCTTGCATCACTACTTATAATTTTTCTTCACAAATTCACATCATACATGTTCTGGTTACTGAATGATTGTTGAAACATTTGTAAGTAATCTGACAGAAATATATGCATCTAAGAATTAAAATATATGCATCTAAGAAGAGGTATATTATACTTTTGATATACCTTTAAAAGAACTGGAAATATTTTCATTCTGTATTTTGGATAGTTGATTGTAGGATTTTGAAAAATTAGTCTTTGTTTTGGACCAATAATTTGGAAAAACTCACTGGTTATACCATTGTTTGTTCATTATCTCAAATTGGCACTTCTATATATGTCTACAATCACTAAATTGATATTTGCACAAGCCTGCTAACATTTGGGTTAGTGCTTGTATAATGAATAAATAATGATGATGTGGATGACTGTTGTATCCAGGCAATGGCACAGGTCGGCGGCATAGTCATGCTGCAGCCAGAAGTGGGAGGATCCCGTGACAACTTCTTCTTCGCTGGGATCGACAAAGTCAGATTCCGGAAGCCAGTTATTGCAGGAGACACATTGGTGATGAGAATGACGCTCATCAAGCTACAGAAACGGTTTGGAATAGCGAAGATGGAAGGGAAGGCATATGTCGGACGCGAGGTGGTATGTGAGGGTGAATTTTTGATGGCTATGGGTAGTGAATGATATTGATGTCTGCAACTGACGTTGTTAAAATTTTTGCAGTGTCTGTTGATTTTCTGATTTTCTTTCCTTTGTTTTTTTAGCAAAACCTAAGGCAACCTCTCCATTTTGTTGTTGTTAGAACTGTTGAGCATCTATTTTATCTTTAGACAAAGTCTACATTAATATGACCTAAGTGCTCAGTAGCTTTTCAGTAATGTTGGTTTTCATTTAAAAAAAATATGTTAATTGCTCTACATTGTCTCATTTTGTATTGAAGTTTGCCAAATGCCCAGTAGTCTCTTTCATTATTGTTGGTGTTACAACTTACAATAAAATGTTCACATATACTCATTTTGTCTTGAAGCTAGACCAATGGATCATATGATGATTTGAAGCAATACTAGATATATTACTACACAATGTATTACATATTGTTCACATATTACTCACATCTTGAAAAGATAATTTGAGGATTGTGAATTTCTCTCTAATACCTTCGACCAGTTTTACAAACCAAGAGCTCCTAGAGGTGTCTTCCCTTGTCCAGCCTCAAAATAAAAAATCAACATAGCCAACATAGCAATCCTAGCATGCTTAATCTCAGCCAGCTTCAGCCTCTCCAGCTTCTCTGTATCTGGAACATATACGCCGTTGACGATTGTCCCGGCCAGGCACAATGGGTCAAAGAATTTGCCGCCTGGGTATCCCTGGTCACCGGTGGCATTGGCAAAATTCTCTGCCGTTCTCGACCATGGGGTGGCCCACTCAACAGACTGCGACTCTGGGTTGAAGAAATCAACCCATCTCTTGCTCTCTACCCATCCCATGAGGAGGAGTTGCGTGCCGAGGAGAGTGCCGAAGGAGAAGGGAGCAATGGCGCTGGGGTCAGCACCGGCTTCAAACCAAGGGATTCCGCTCCAGGCTTGGCCAACAAAGATGCCGACCACCGCAGCCATCGCCCACCTGCCATGGATGAGCTCGGCCTCTCTGTACCACTTGAGGAATGCAGGGTCCTTTCCCAGGCCCAGCGGGTCAAAACCATAGTCCCCTGGTAGCCTGGATCAAGTAACTCAATTTAACACATGTACAGAGAGATTGTGTTGTGTTTTTAAGGAAACATTTTTTAGTCTGTGAGGAAAGTGTTTTCGATGGAGCATAAGTTTTCATGTGTTCTTGGAAAGACGAAAATAGAGAATGAAAATACAAACAGAAATATAGGGGACTTACGTGCCATCGAGCCACTCGGGGTTGATGAAGCTGCCACCACCTTTGACAGCAGGGATCCAAGACTTCTTAAGAGCAGCAGCCACCAGAACAAACTTCTTAGGAGCCACCACACCGCCACCAAGTGATCTAGCTCCAATGGTTGCAGACAACAACAATGTCTGGCTTCTTTTCCCACCAGACAAGAAGGGAGAGCCCACTGGAGCTGATGTTGCAGCCATTTCTCTCTCTCTCTCTCTCTCTCTAAATATATATATGGTGGTTGCCTGAGCTTGTCCTAAGATGCACAATGAGCTTGTTATTCCATTATATGTGGCAAGTAATGAGAGAGATCAAAAGGGTGCTGTGTGAGGAGCCAAGTAGGATAAGTGAAATCTGCAGATGAAGTGCAAGATCTCTCAGTGGATAGATTTTGGACCAATGGGATCCTGTGCTACATCTTCATATTGTCTCCAACCACGTGGACTCGGATGAATTCTCTCCCATTGAGTATCAAAATTGGCTGTTGGGCTCGGTAGTAGACTTGGTGATTTGAATTCACTCAACTGAATATTCATATAAAAAATAAAATGATCAAATGTGATAATTATATAATCAGATTATATTTGTCTTAAAAAATTGACAATCTATTGTCAAAATAATACTTACTATTAATTTTTTTTTTTAAATACTATTAGATTAGGTAATTATTGATATATGATGAAAGTGATTTTTGAATACATGATCTATTTAACACATCTTATAATATGAATAGTTTGAATCAAATTGATTTTATACATGTATTAAAGACACATAATCCCAAGCCTTTCCTATGTAAGCAATTAATTAATAAAATTATATATGTTAGTACTACAACTTAAATACAAAATAATGTTAATAGATTAATATCTAATAACAAAATTTAATAATGTAATATATATATACTAGTTTAAAAAGGCTCGTGCAAGACATGGGCTATTATTACAGTATATTTGAGTTTTATATTTTGATAATTTAAAAATTAAAATATTGTTCTATGAAATTGAATAGAATAAAACATTCGATATATAATAAAGTTATGTGGTATGATATGTATTATTTTTTGATTTGTTATGCACCCAATGATATAGACTCCAATTCTATTATCATCATTTTGGGTGAATTTATGACTCTTTAACATTTCTTCCAAATTTATAAAAAAATTTATGGTGTAACTTTTCTGAATAAATAAATATAAAACAAATATTAAGATAATTCTCATATCTAAAAAAAACTATTAAGATAATTCACTTGACTCATAAAAAAGCAAGAGAAAATACATATATATATATATAAATGACTAATTTTGTTAATACATAAATTATATTCGTATAACAAATGACCAATTTTATTAATAAGTAAATCATTAAGTAAATTAACAATTTTTAATGATATGAAAAATATTTTTTAGTCAACCATTTTGGTAATAAATAAATCATTAAGTCAATTAACAGTTTTTAATGATATGAGAAATATTTTTCAATAAATAATTTTGATAATTTATTATTGCATAGGAGAATAGTTTTTTTTTTCCCCTGAGTATTGTGTTAAATAAAAATTTATAATAAACGATATCTGTAATTTTTAGTATTATATGGCCGATTCATATTTTAAACAAATTTTATGGGTGTATTTGTAATTTATTAAAAAATAAAAGATTTATATTTCATAATTGACTAAAAATATTTACATAATTATGAAAAAACCTGTTTTATAATTGACCAATAATGTTTGAGTAATTATGAAAAAACATGTTGCATAATTGATCAAGAATGTTTGTATAATTATGGAAAATTTTTTTTACTTAATATATAGGCCACCATTAATAAATTATTCAAAATAAAAAGATAAAATAAAAAAATGAATTTCAAATAGTTAAGCAATTCTCATATATATATATATATACATATATAAAGGTTGGAGTTAAGTTCAAAACATTATTTCCAAGCCCACTCATTATAAGAAACGGGCCTGAAAAAGTTATTCTACATAGTCTACGTAACCTCAAATCCTAAAAGTCATGGTCAGTTTTGGATAGGTTGGGCTGAAGAAATAATTTATGGGTAACTTTTTGAGTTATTACTTACTAGGCATCGTCTTATATTTTTATGCACTATTAAGTTTTATTATATTTTTCTTTCACATTTTTACCCTTGTTTTGTTTTTTTTCCCCCCTAGTTTCCCTTTTTGTTTTTGAACTCTAAATTGCGAACCATGATTTGGCCACCAACTATTACTTCCGACAGCCAATGACTACCTCTGACCTTTTGCGACCATTATTGACCTCTGGTAACTACCTCCGACCTCCGACAATACTTTTTTTTGGCCATTTTTCATCTCGAACACATCACTACCGCAGCCATTTACTCAGATTCGCTGGTAATAAGAGAAAAAGAGAAAATAAAATAAAATTAAGAGAATGAAGAAGAGAGATAAAAAGCCATTACTAGAGAAGAATTCTCCTTATTTTATGTTGTCACAAATCAAGACAAAGAATCAAAAGTCAGATTCAGTGATATATTTATCATGCAACAAATTTCAGCCAGAGTTGCAGTGATAAATTTATCACTGTTGAATTTGTTAAAAAATTTACAAATAACAAATTTGATTTGAGAGAGAGAGAGGGGCATCACAACATTCTATTATGAAGCATTGATAAATTTATTTATTTTGTATGTGCTCTGTCATTCCATTGATAAAATACCCACACTTACACCTACAAATCTATAATCTGATAAATTTATCATTCATAAATTACTAAGTGATAAATTTATCATTGAATTAAGTAACAAATTTATTAGATTAGTTATATATTTGTAGAAGATCAATAACACCCTTCAATGCACTGATTAGATACTTTGCATCCCAAACTAGTGATGGAGGAAGATGGTGGCAACGACGATGTTGAAGATGGTAGATCGGTGATAGAGAAGATGGTGGCAATGACGATATCGAAGATGGTAAATCGATGATGGAGGATTACGGCGTTGAAACTAGCTAATGAATGATAGAGGATGAGCAGCAATAATGGCAACGAGGGAGAAGGATGGTGGTGTTAGGCGAGAGATGAGGAGAACGACGGCGTTGGTTGAGGCAAGTGTTGTTGACAATGATAGATGAAGATGGTGGTTGAGCCGAGCGACATATATGGTGATAGAAGAGGAGGAAATGGTGTGCCAGTGACAGAAATAGGAGAGAGAGAGAGAGAGAGAGAGGATGTGTCTGGGTTTAGGGTAAAATCACTCAACTAAATATAAGGGGTAAAAATAGAAGATGAACTAAATTATTTTAGGCGAGGATTTCTTGAGAATTAAGTTCGGTTGCTCGTAACTCCCCCATAATTTATCCACTATATATATATATATTTTTTTTTTGCTAAAGAGAGAATCTATAAATATTATGAATATTTGATTATAAAAAAAATCCAACAACATATAAGTATATACTAAAATAATATGTAATTTTTATTTACTTATATTTTCTTTATGAGAGACTGAAAAAAAAAATGAGAGTTTATAATAAAAATATGAATGGCAATGCTGGTGAAAAATTCACATTAAGCCTTGCTTTGTGCAATTTTTTTTATTTAAAAATTAAAAATTAAAAATTAAAAATTGAAAATTGAAGATCAGATAGTCTGATCAAATTCAGCCAAATTATTTAAATCAACTTCATTTACCATCCTAACTCATAGCATGACTCCCATCTAAAAAAAGAGACTCATAGCATGACAACACTGAAATGTTGAACTTGCTAAAAGACTCTTACAAGCTAACATGGGGTGGTTTGGAAAGTGATTTTTTTTAATAATTTTTTAAATTTTTAATTAAAATAGGAGACCCAAAAATTAAAATACTTGAAATTGCATTTTGTAAAAAAATATATAAAAAATAGAGAGAATGGAAGGAATTTTGAATTTTTTTAATATAATTTTTTAACTTTTTACTATTTTATCATCCTACCCAAACCACCTGAAAAGTGAAAAAAAGTTGGATGCATGAGGAAGGTTTAAAAAGAAGAGTACTTTGTGAAGAGATCACACACACCTTTTTGCATAAAAAGTGCATAATAATCATATATATGGCAGTATATTTTAAAGGGTTTAAATTCCACCGAAAAATAAAAATGATTCCCTATAGATTGATTATGTTCATGAGGGGCCCATGGAATACCACGCCCAAGAGGAGTAACAGCTCATCCAACCAGAAAAAAAAAAAAAAAAAAAAAAAAAAAAAAAAAAAAAAAACATATACCCCCCCATCTCTCTCTAAAAGAAAAAAAATTATTGTACTAATAATATCACGGTAACATTGACAAGTAATTTTATTATTGTTGATATGGTATGACTGTTACATTCAGGTTTTACTCATTATTAGAGCCGGCAAACCTCAATCATAGAAATAATGGGTGTTACATTTTTCTAATTGATACATAATTTTTTTTATTCAATAGTAAAATTTTGTTGATAATGAATCTTATAAACTTATATTTTTAATTTTGTTTAAATTTTTTTATTTATGTATCACTTTTCATTGAAATTCCACTTTAATATCTAAACATGAGATATAAAATTGATTAAAATATGTAGTCTAATTTTATAATCTCATATCCGAGAACACAACCATATATAATTGAGTAATTTTGAGTGGGTGACCACCTTAAGTTTTCAAATTGAAGCACAAACCGTGCAAAAAGTTGGACATGAGCCCATGACATCAAATGGGGTGGGTGAAGTGGGGCTAAATACTAATTTGGTGCCAAAACAAAAGGTGGGGCTAATCATTGTTAGGGTGTGAAATGTTGAAGCCAGTGTTCCATTTACAAATATCTAGAGATACATGCTTTGATTGGCATAAATCTTGGTCTAAAGTTGATATGCAGTCAAGGCTTGCAATTAGGCTTTTAATGTGTGTTAACCATGATCACTCCTCCAAGATTCTTGAGTTCATGTTCACCCTTGTAGCACATGAAAAAAAAAAAAAAAAAAAATCCCTTCTTTCTCACAGATGGTTCAGTTCATGCTTTTGCGACATGACTACCTCGGATAATTATTAAGAGTATGTGAGTCTCTTAAGATTGAACAGATTATAATATAAAATTGTGATTTTTAATTTTATAGGACTCATATTTGAATGTTTGGTTATAATTTATATCATTCAGGTTAGATTTTGATGGATATTTTATTTTGGGAATTTGGCTAAAGTCACTTTTTCATTTTTAACTTATTTTGGATCATATTATCTCTCTATTTTTTTTTATATATTTTTTTTAAAAAGTAAAAAAAAAAAAAAAAAGTAAAAAACCAACTTTTAACTAACTTCTCAAAATAAGCCACAAAATTAGAGGATTTTTAATCCTACACCTAATAATGCAAAATAAACGCGAACAAGAAGGGATTTATATACCTACTAATTTAGCTGGATAATAATTATTCTATAAATTATTAATTTCCTCATTATTAATCTTGCTAGTCAAACAGGACTTCAAAATTGATATTATTAGTGCAGTGATCTTAATTTATTATGTAATATAAGATTTTTTTATTAGTAAAACAATATCAACTGGCCTTTGTTATGTATTTGAAGATAAAAATTGAATAAAGCTTAAGACCCCCAGTGGGGGTACTGGGGGTCACTCCTGATTGGCAAAAAAAAACAGTTTTTTTTTTTTGGTTTCAGCCACTGGCAGAGTGCCATGTGGCGCTGGGGTCACTGGGGGTGCCCCTAGCTGGGGTCCGAATCATGGCTGATAAAAATTAACCCACCTAATGCATTCCACAATTTCTTATTTATATAAAAAAAAATAACACAAATAATATTTTATAATATTTTGAGACTACTTATTAATCGACACTCTCATTTCTGTCTTTGAAAGTTGTATTTGCACTAGAAAACACCTCATAGGACGGGTCCCTTGAAACATGATACATCATGAATTGGCACATCTGTTTTGCAGCTGGTCCAATGGGAATTGGGGTGGAATTCGGATGGATTGAGGGATTATTCAGGATTTAAAGTTGTCCTAGTTTGAATTTTAATTTAAATTTGATTGTCCTGAGTGTTATTTTATTTTTATTTTTTTGAACCTAACCTAATTTCAACTGAGCCAATTAACAATATATGTAATTAAAAATCTAAAAAAAGAATAAGAATTCTTTCATCTCTAATGGTAGATATTATATAGTGAATTTTACATGTACAATTTATTGTATAAATACACAAATTATATGAAATGAAATAGTAAAATATTACTAAAGATACAACTTTTGTTTATGATCTATTTATCCAAGCCTAACCCAAAACCGACCCCTAGTCTGAATTGACTTGCCCAAGCCCAAGTTCAAAATATACTTGGGTTGAGATTTTTTTTGGGGTTGTCTCTAGCATAGTTTAGTTTATGTCATGTGGATTCATTTGGAATTTACATAAATAATTTAAATTATTTATCATATATAATTCATGGAGAAAAATATTTAAAAAATTATATTAATCAAATATTGATATTATTAATTAAAAAGTTTCCAAAAAATGAGTATTTTATTTTTAAAATCACATTATTGTTCATTTTTTTTTTTTTTGTGTTTAAATTTTTATTAAAAAAATAAAAATGAAAATATTTCAAAAACAGCAGCAAATAACTTCATGTCGTCCCTCATGTGAGAAAGAACTGAACAAGAACTCTCAGATCACCCACCACGTGTACACTTACATCTCTACTCCACTCAAAAACCGATCATTATTGTGCACCATGTGCGCATGGCGCAACCCATTCTTCTCCCTGCAGCCTCCGATTCTCCCTTTTCACAGCCTAAAGCATCCTTTTCTCTTCCCCACGGGAAGTTATCGATTCGTTTAAGATATTGCGACGTGGTAATTTAATGATATTGTGAAGGATAGTATCTCACAAATTTATATTCAATAATTAAAAAATATAATAAATTATAATTGATGAAAGACATATGTGATGAACCAACTAATAATTTTCAATGATGCTATACGCATCAATTAATATATTAATTAGTGTATTAAAATATCAGTGATATTATATATACCAATTAATGTATATATTAGTGTACCAACTAGTGTTATAATATTATTATTGACCACATTTATTATATTACAAATATTCAAAATCATACAAATGATGTCACATCATCTGTTCGTATACTAGTGTGTACATTAATTGGTACATATAGTATTATTCTTATAATATTACAATTTTAAAAGAATAATGTTATATGTATCAACTAGTGTACTAATTAGTATATCAATTGATAATGTGACGTAATTTAAGAAATTTTTGATATTTATAATTTGTATAATGAGTAGAATCAATAATAATGTCATAGTTAGTATTGATACACTAGTTAATACACTAATTGGTGCATGTAGCACCATCGATTTTAAAATTATAACTCATTATATAAATTATAAAAATTTAATGAATAATATTATATATACCAATTAATGTATACATTAGTGTACTAACAGATGATATGACATAATTTATATGATTTTAGATATTTTTAACTTATATAATAAATATAGTCAATAATAATATCATATACTAATGTGTAACACCACCAAAATTTAATATTAATAAAATTATATCACATCATTTATTAATATATTAATTAATTCGTATAACTTTATTTAATAATTTTTCCTTCTCCCACACACAGTCTCTCTCCTCATTATATATACCACACAACACAACACAGCACAGCATAACCCCCCACTAAACACACTTTGACATTCACTTCCACAAAGTTGACATAACTCCTCGCTATTCCTCAATTTTCTCTGCAAATTTTCCTCCAAAAAAATGGAGACTCCGATTCCGACTGTCCTCTTCTTCTTTCTCGTTATCTGGGCCTCCAAAAATGTGGAGTCTGCTCCGGCACCATCGCCTTCGGCAGACTGCTCGACTCTGATTCTAAACCTAGCCGACTGTCTGACGTACGTAATCGGAGGAAGCACAGTGAAGACGCCGGAGGGGACGTGCTGTACGGGGTTGAAGACGGTGTTGAAAACGGACCCAGAGTGTCTATGCGAGGGGTTCAAGAACAGTGGCCAATTGGGAGTCACTTTGAATATGACAAAGGCATTGGCTCTTCCCTCTGCTTGCCATGTCTCTGCTCCTTCTCTCTCTAACTGTGGTTGTGAGTCCCATCTCCTTTTTCACCAATGTCTTCTCAGATTTTTCTTCCCACTCTTCATGCTTTTCCTGACCCAAAAACAAAAACAAAAAAAATCTTGAATTTTTTTAGGGTTAATTACCCAAGAATCTTTCAACTAATTTCATCTTAATCTTTGTATATCAACTTGTATATTTTGATTTGTTTAATATGTAAAGTGTATAAATATCTTATTTAGGAATTATTCTGTGTTTCGAAAATTTTAAGTTGGTGATGTGTCCAACTAATAAACAGAGACTGAGATTTACATAATATTAAAAATAAAAAAAATCTTAAAGATGTGGCATGATGTCTTGGCTAAGGAGTTGTTTGAGATGATCTAAATAAGTGTATTTTTTTATTTTTTATAAAATATGGATTGAGTTGGAGTTGAGTTTGAAGTGATGTGTTAAAGAGGTGATGTGACTTAAATAAAATGATGTGACTTAAATAAAATAGTGACATTTTGACATTTTGACTTTTTTTAAACATACCAAACCAACCCTAAATGATCACATTGTCATGTGGAGTGAAAATTGTGAAATAATATTTTCGAAATATGAAAGAAAGTGGAGTGAAATAAAAAAAAATAGGAAGGAAAATATATTTTCGTAAGTATTTTGATTGGGTAAAATTTTGTAAAAAAATATAAAAGTGAAATTTGAAATTTTAATCTCAGGTAACCGTTGCATGAACATTTAAAATATCTTGTATTTTTTAATGTAAGAAATTAAAATAAATTTTAATTACAAAACTATTATGTATTGTTCTAGAAAATTATTTTTTAAAAAAATTTCAATCACTTTCAATTTAAAATTTAATTTTTTTCCTTCACTTTCACCACTTTCATCTCAAACATACTCAAATCCACTTATGTTGGCTTATACGTAAGTCTCACTTTTTGTCTCAAATTTGTGTATTATTATGTGAAAATTAAATAATTATTTGAGATGAGTTAAATAAGTACGCTTTTTTAATTTATCATTTGCTATAGATAGAATCTTAGTGTAATTAACTTGAAATTTTTAAACACAAAAATGTTATTTCCTATGCGTGGTGTTTGTATTTCATAACCTTTTGCTCTGGTTTTTCTCTTGGGAATCCTGGAGCCCATTATTCATTTTTCTTTTGAAATTGTTCTCATTATTTATTTTTTTGTTTGTTTTTGCAGTGAGTCTTGCTCCTGGTGCTGCTCCTGGTATGAATTGATCTGATCATTTACTGATTATTATTCTACCTTAATTTATTTTTTATATGCATAATTTTTAGAGTTATATTACACTTAGTGATTTTTAATTAAATATTTCAGTGGTGCTAACATGCACGAATTAATATACACACTAGTATACCAACTAATGATATGTCATTATTACTGAGATTGCATTAATAAAATACATGATAAGATAATAAGATAATCTGTATACAAAAATATTAGAGATCCCAAAAATGTTATCAAAATTTTTACCAAATGTCTCATGTAGCACATAGTGTGGGTCCCACATCTATGTGAAACATTTGATAGAAATTTTGATATAATTTTTGGGGCTTCTAACATTACTCATCTGTATAATATTTTTCAAATTTTGATGATGTCAATATGGATTCATTAAAGTCAAGTGGATTTCACAATCCATTTTAATGTATATGATAGTTGTGTTTGATTTTGTTGATTAGTGGAATTAGTATTTAAAAAATATGATTTAAGTTAGGTGGTAGCAACTGGATATTGCATATATAGAAACATACTTGAATAGTAGTGGGTGTAAATGCAATGCCTTTGTAATTATATATTTTTATTTTTTTGACAGTTGGATAAATCATGGAAATCATTTAGCAATTTTTTGAATGAGAAAAACTGTTCCGTATTTTTGGGAGTTTTAATTAATAAAAAAAAAAAAGGAAAATGAGTGAGAGCACTAATTAGTGCTACCACTAATGATGTGGCAGTGGGTCCCACCATGAATGATTTGATGTTTTGGCCTTTGTGTTGTATTTTTTTTCTTTTTTTATTGAGTGCCATGTCATTAGTGATCTTTTTAGAGCTCCAAAATTAGTGGTCTCTATCATTGTTGAAAAAAAAATTGTTTAACGGAAGTGGATGACTTTTTTTGAAAAAGAGAAAGTGATAGTGTTCACACTTAATGAGGTGTACATTTTGTATACTAGATAGTGTTCACACTTAAGCCAAGTTTTGCATCCTCAAAAAAATTTAAAAAGTTAAAAAGTCACTATCCTATTTAACTCACATCATCTTATTTAAGTCACATCACCTTTCTAACACATCACTTCAAACCCAACCCAAATCCAACCCATATTTCATAAAAAGTCAAAAAGTACACTTATTTAGTTTTTCCAAACTTGGCCTTAATGTTTGTGATAACTTTTTTGTTTTTTCCATTTTTTTTGTTTGCTTATAAAAAATAGGAGGAAAAAAAACTTATTTTGGTGAACAAAAATGTTTTGAAAATAAATGAAAACAAAAATAAAACATATTTATTGAGTTGGTGTTGGTGATGGTGATTGGTGATATTGGCTGATTGGAGTTGATGGCCAAGTGTCATCGGAGGCCATGAGATGGCCAACCAGACAATTATGAGGGTTAAAGACTATGGGTGGTGCTTGTCTGATTGTTGACCGACTTTTGAAGGTGGTAGTGTCCGTAGTGGATGGTGGTTGAAGGTGGGGGAGGAGAGAATAAAATCTGATGTTAAAAATAAGTTTTTTTTCATGTTCAAAAAATTTGAAATTTCTAGATTCAATGCCTTTTTTTTTTTTAACAAAAAAAGAACAAGAAACGAAATCTTTTTCCAAATGAGATCATATATCGAAGTATGTCAAGATTAATGCTAACAAACTATTCACAAATTTAAATTTTTTTTTGTGAAATTTTAAGAATTAGTAGGAAGTTTGTTCCTAATAGAGAGATTACAAGCTGGTTTTTATCTTGTCTTCTGTATCGAACTGATTATTAATGCATATGGATCGAATCATCTATATTCTTTTTTACTTATGAAAAAAAACCCTTGTGGTTATTTTTATTTTGCCAGAGGGTGCCGTCTCCCCAAGCACAACCGGAGGCGTGGCTGCTTCTTCGGTTGGGACTAATCCGGCAGCAGCTCCTGCAAGCTCAGATTCGGTTGCGCTCGCTGCATCTGTCGGATCAGTTGTTATGGTACTAGTGGTTGCTTCATTCACTTTGGTTTGAGATGAGAGGATGGGATAGGAGAGAGGCTGTTTTTGTGATGTTTGTAGACTTGAGACTTGAGCATTCTAAACAGTATTTAGAGTTTTATTTATTTATTTTGGGATGTGGAAGAGAGTAGATATTATTCATTCTGTAAAAGTCTCTTGCTTCTTTTAAACCAGGTCTGACATTTGGATTCCTGTAGTGCTATAATATTAGTTATAATATTCCGTTACATGTCTTCTTATTGCTGTTACTATTTTTTTTGTTTGAATGAAGAAATTTGTAGTTAAATTTCCCAGAATTGAAGCACTGTTTGATGTAGAAAATAGATGTATATTCTAAGATTCTTGTTTTAATTTATAGAAATATTTTCAATGATTAAATTTATCATGTTATTTTAAATTCATCGACCTATAACTCTCAAATTTATTTTTCAAATCTAAAATGAAAATAATATATTAAATTGGAAAACTATATTCCTAAAATGGTTGATGTTATATTCATTTACTCCAATTCATAAATTCAAATGCAACTTTAATTTGTATAATATTTTTTAATTTTGAATTATATCATAATTTATCAGAGTCAAGCGATAGCTTAGCAACGGAAAATATTAAGTGTAATATTTTAATGTTTTAATTTTATTATATTGAGAAAAAAAATTAAATTATATATAAATATATTTAATAAATAAAATTAGTGCAGAGGCTAGACCAAAAGGGGCTGGGGGTAAAACGTATCCCCGCCTCACTTATTTCTCATAATGAGAAAAATCTTCAAGGATCGCGGTGGAAATGGGAAAAAATTATCAATCCTAGTATTTGTTGAGAAAAACACATGTACAAAAATGAGAAACAAGTGTATGGTTGTGGTTTTATGGATGACAGCGTTTGGTACCTCGTTAATTTGAAGCATCAATTGATTCTCTTTTAAAATTTGACCCCAAAACACAACCCTATTTTAAGGCATTGATTCTCATTTTAATGGCAATGGTTCGAGATTGAGTCCTATCTCCATGAGATCTACCTTTTTAGCTTCACTCTTTGAAAGTTCCGTTTAAGGAAATCCAATCCACGGCTGTCGATTCTCTCCCTATCAAATCTCATCTTCTTATCACAGCCGATTTATATGCGAATAGAATAATTTTACAGTTTTTAGATTTAAAAAAAAAAAAAAAAATTATTAAGAACACAAAATTAATAGTACCCGACATAATATTCGTGAAAGGTGAATCTTATCTTTTTGGAAGTTCCACACATAAATAAAATGATTTTGTTTGATTTTATAATTAATTTTTGTACAATTAAAATGATTGGTTTCTGTCTATATATCCAAATTTTTATATTTAAAAATTAGGTTAAAAAGTAAGGTCTTTTAAGAATGAACATGGTTTACTCACAATTATTACCATTTGGAGTTGGGAATTCATGAAAACAAGATAATATTGAATTGTTTTGGGAAATAGATTAAAAGTTAACATTTTGATTTTTTTTTTAAAATGTATCAAAAAATAAAAAAAATAATATAATTAAAAAAAAACTACTTTTGACCTCTTACTAAAAGAGGCCATTGTCTAACGGACAAGGATCGTCGGTCGCCTTACCCTGTGGCGGTTTCCTGTCGCCCCCAAAACGACGTCGTTTTGAGGGCAAATTTTCAAAAAAAAAAACGCAGAGGAAGAGGGAGGGGAGGAAGAGGGAGGAAGGAGGGAGGAGGGGGAGGAGGAGGAGGAAGGGAAGGGAAGGGCCGGACTAGAGGGGGGCATAAATATAGGGGGAGGAGGAGGAGGAGGAGGAGGAGGAGGGTCACGGCCGGCGAGGAGCCCCTTTCCTGATCGACGATCCGGCCTGACGATCTGGATTCGCCACGGCCGGCGAGGAGCTTCTCAGCGATGAGGAGGGTCACGGCCGGCGAGGAGCTTCTCGGCGATGAGGAGCCACCGCTTTGCTGCTGCTGATGCCGCCGTGAGGGGAGGAGCTGCTGATGCCGCCGTGAGGGGAGGCGGCTTCCATTTCTGTCAACAGAAAGAGAGAAGAGAGAGAAAGAACGAAAGAAGAAGAAAAGAAAAGAAAAAAAAAAAAAAAAAGAAACCCCCCAAAACGACGTCGTTTTGGGGGGCTACAGGAAAAGGCGGCGGGGAAGGGCTACGGGTGATCCGGATTCATTGTCTAACGAGGCTTTCAAAATTTTGAAAATAAAACTTGTCAAAATGGATGTAGGATAAAAGCCCAAAGTGTGATTGAGCTACTCAACGCCAGCCCATATAAGTTTTTATTTTTTATTTTTTATTTTTTCAGAGAGGAACTTCACTATTCTCTTAGCAGTCCGGCTAGGGCACATCAAATCAATCTGCCACTTAAATTTATCATAATTTTTGATTTTGTTATATTGTGAAATATTAGCGGTATTGGATTATGAGAGTTGTTTTACAAATGTTCAAAGAGTGATGTTTAAGTGATAATTTATTACAGTTGATTTAACTTTGATATTATAATTTTAAATTTTCTTGGTGCTTTTTTCTTGTCATAAATTTAACTTTGTTAAACTATAGAACAAAAAGACCAATTTTTTTTTTTCTTCAGTAGTTGTAATCAGTGTGTTTAGTTTGAGTTTTCTGAATTAAATTTTTTGAAAATTGATTTTTTTTTGTTTTCGTATTTTTTTGTTTTTAGTGAATATTTTTAAAATTTTAAATATTTTATTTTTTATTTTTTTAGATGCACCTTACTTAGATGTATCTAAAAAGTAAAAAATTTGTGAAAAAATATTTTAAAAAATTAATAAATACATAAAAATACAAAATATGTACTGAATTGTTGTATTTTTTTTTTGTATTTTTGGTATTTAGTGAATTTTTAAAATATTTTTTTTATAATTTTTTTACTTTTTAGGTGTATTTATGTTAGATGTGTCTAAAAAGTAAAAAAATTGCTTAAAATATTAAAAAAATTCAGTAAAAACAAAAAAATACGAAAAATAAGATAGTAAAATTTTCTGAAAAGTGTTTTTTGAAAAATGGAAACAAGCAAAATATTTTTTCATATCTAAATCTATTTAAGTAAATTTTAATATATATTTTAGTAATTATATATCAAGCTTTATATGGTTACTAGCAAATAAAAAAAATTAAGAACACTAAGGTGTTGTTTGATAACATTTATAGCTTATTATTTTTTGAATTATAAAAAATATTAAGCATGATACACAAGTATTTTAAAAATTTATTTTGAAAATAAAGGTAAAAGGTTGGCTACAAAAGGTGGTTAGAGATAGTCGCCGGAACTTGATGGCTATGAGAAGTGGTGGTTGAAATTGTTTGTTGATGGTCGGTTGACCACGTAATATGGTAGTTGAAGGTGGTTTCAATAAGAGGTGATGATCGAAAGTGGTTACTGTTAGTAAAAAGTGGTTGGAAGTCAAGATAATCGATAATAGTAGCCAATAGTAATAATGAGCAATGGGTGATAGTTGACAAAAAAAAAGAAATGAAAAAATAATAATTAAACGGTATTAACTTTTTTCATTACAACTTTTTGAAAATAAAATAGAAACCAAACGAATTTTGTTTATAACTTTTAAAAATTCTATAAAATAAAGCCAAGCCTACGCGTAATTCTATAATTTTGTTTAAAAATTTTATAATTCTATAATTTTGTTAAGTATAATAACAAGCTTATATATAAAACTTGGGTTTTGTTAACAAGTCCCTAAGAGCACTTGTTAAAGATGTATTAAATCCTTTTAATTATCTCAACTATCATAGAAAAGAGAACTAACTATAAATATATTTTCCTAGAAACTAAACTCCTCCTATTTTAACATTATATATTTTTCATAATGGAGTTTTTTTTTTTAAATTTTTTTATCATAAAAATAAATACCTATATTTTTAAATGACTTCCCTGATTTTTTTATAATTTTAACTGCTCTTTATTTCTATGACAAATATACAAAATTATGTCCTTTATTTTTTTAATTTTTAAATTCATTTTTCTTACACCATATAAATTATATGCCCTTTATTTTTTAAAAAACTTTTTAGATTCATTTTTCTTACACTATATAATTTAATTATGATTAAAAATTTAAAAAAAAACCACAAAAGTCATTTAAAATAAAGGTATTTATTTTGGTGATTAAAAAAAAAAAAACTTCATTATGAAAAGTATATAATGTTAAAATAGAAAGAATTTAAGAAAATGACATTTTAGTCTCTAGCAAAATATATTTATAACTAATCCTTTTTTCTATGATAATGGACATAGTTAAAAAAAAAATTAATCTTTAACAAATGTTCTAAGAATACTTTTTTAACAAAATTCGTAAAATTTTGAAGAATAAGCCGTGTCTCATTCTCTATCCAAATGCTACAAACAATTTTTTTCTTTCTCGATTTTAGAGCAAAGATCATATTGAAAGTAACTTTTTTAATACTTAATTCTACTAGGTTTTTCGGACCATGCAATAAATTAAAATAACAATTATTAAGGCTATTTACATTAACTAATCAGATACCGACATGAGAATGCATCCAAAAATGCTAACATAGAAAGAGACCTAATGTTGACATCATGTTTTATCAAAATATGTCACAACCATCGATAATTACATAGCAAAAGCGTGTTTTAGCTTTGAATTAATCTTTGTTCTTTTCGTCAGTATGACCAATTCAATAGTAGGCTTCGATCTGTCATATAAGTCTTTATATTTGTGATACGCTTATAAAAAATAATAATCGTATTAATTATATTTAATTTTTATGAAAGTAACGAAAATCCATGTGTATGCCGAATATATATATGTACAAATTTCTCACAACAGTTAGGACATCTATATGCAATTCAAGTTGAGACATATAGTCATGGTGGTTTCTCTAAGTTCGAGTCTAAATGGTGCTAAGCCGGTTCCTTATAGTGCACTAACTAGTCACTCCAACAGGCCTCCAAAGTTCATCGCCATTTCGTGCAAGGCTAGTGAAAATGAGACCACTAATTTCTACAAAGTACTCTCTCTAAGCTCTAACAATGCCGGGATTGATGAGATAAAAAGAGCTTATCGAACCATGGCTCTCAAATATCATCCTGACGTCTGCCATCCTTCAGAGAAGGAAGAGTCCGCGAGGATATTTGTTGAATTGCATGAGGCTTACAAGACCCTATTGGATGCTGTGTCGCGCGAAGAGCACGATCATGAACTTAGTATGGGAGATTTTGCAGGAACCTATAAGATCGATGTTGGCGGTGATCAACTTGAAAGGAAGAGATGGAAAGGCCAAATTGTTGAGTTGAGAAGAAGGTCTGGTTACCGTGCAACACAACAACAGGAGGGATCATGGGGTAGTAGAAGGAGAGCTCAGAATAGGGAAAATGGAGACTAATGAGGATTTCTTAATTTCTTCAAATTTAGCTTTTCAATTCTTTGATGCGTATGCGTTTATGTTTCTTTGATTTACTTGTTTATTGTTCATAAACAAAAATAATAACTAATTTTGGAATGTTGTTTTGATTGAATAATAAAAGGCCAAAACATTTTGGTAATTGTATGAATTCCAAAATTTGGTTCATGTGGTTCAGTTCAAGTAACCATTTTGTATTCTCCTTTTCTTAAGACTATGGTTGGATGTTGGATTTGAATATTTGTGGAGGAAAAGAAAAAAGGTTAAGGGAAAAAGACAAAATGGTTTTTGTTCTTTCTTTTTTTTTTTTTTTTTTCTCTCTCTTATTTTTTCTTTTTTGTCCATTAATTGACTTAATGTGGACATAATTTCAGGATGAATCACTTAGCGTATTTGCTTTGATTTTAAATATACCCTCACAAGTGGCCGTGGAATACATCTTTTAAAATTAATTAAGATGCGTATAAACTAACTTAGATACTTAGTTATCAGATTAGGAGATCATACTTCAACAGACAAACAAAAGAGAATAAATTATATTAAAAAAAAGTGAGTATTAACGTGTTTTCTTGAAACATGTTATGTATCAAAAAAAGTGAGTATTAACGTATTTTCTTAAAATGTGTAAGTATTATGGTATTAACTTGTATAGAAAAATCAAACAAGTATAACAAGGTAGTTTCCTAAATCCAACTCTATTTTTTTTGGTTGAAATCCATAGTTTCCTGAATCGAACTCTATTTTTTTTGAAATCCGTAGTTTCCTAAATCAAACTCTATTTTTCTTCAAATCCAATTCTATTAGGAAAAGGTTTCTATTAAACTACTACTCTACTATATATACACACATCCACACACTACTCTCTATACGTAAAAAAATTTGTAAATTCAGAAATTCATAATGTCTCGCTGTGTGATTGTTCGTGATGTTTGGGCTGATAACTTGAGTTTTGAGTTCGGTTTGATTCGTCGAGTTCTTGATGATTATCCAAACGTGGCAATGGACACTGAATTTCCAGGGACGATCATCTTCTCCGAAAAGCATTACTCTTGTCTGTCTCCCTCTGACAACTATTTCCTTATGAAATCAAATGTGGACGCGTTAAACCTCATACAAGTGGGTCTCACTCTGTCGGACAATCAAGGCAACCTTCCCGACTTGTACACAGGCAGTTGTTACGTGTGGCAATTCAATTTCCGAGACTTCGACATCGAGTCCGATGATCTTCGTAACGCGGATTCGATCAAGCTTTTAAAGGGGCAAGGAATTGATTTCAAGAGAAACAGAGAAGAGGGAATCGATTCGAGGGAGTTTGCGGAGATGCTTTTGTGGTCGGGACTGGTTTACAAAAGGCCGTTGAAGAGATGGGTGACTTTTCACAGTGGATATGATTTCGGGTTTTTGATAAAGATGTTGACGCACAGAGAGTTGCCTGAGAACCTCGAAACTTTCATGGCTATGGTGCATTATTACTTTGGTGGGAATGTGTATGATATAAAGCACTTGATGAGGGATTGCAATGGATTGAACGGTGGATTGGAGAGGGTGGCTGAGGCACTCGGCGTTGATCGTGCGGCTGGGAAAAGCCATCAAGCTGGATCAGATAGCTTGCTCACCATGCAAACATTCTTGAAGCTTCTGAAGATGGTAGACACGTCCTTCATTAATCGACTAATCCAAGAAGAAGAAGAAGAAGAAGAAGAAGAAGGAGTTGGTGGATTGTCGACTTCGCTCTGTATTGTATGGATTGGAGACTAATTTCAAGTATACCTATTTCGAGTATACTTCTTTTAACTTGGTGCCAGAGCAAATTTGCTATGTTGTTGTACCAAGTTATTGAAATTTTATTTGATCAATTAAATGTAAGTTGTGTTAGGAATATTTTTTGAATATTAATAATTTGTTATGATTCAATTAAACAATTTAGGTATGCTTTGAGACATATCCTATAAAATGAAGTGTTGTGATTGGCCTGATGTATCAATCATAGAGACATATGAATTATATATATATATCTATATAAGGCCAAGTTTGGGAAGTTTAGAATAAGTGCACTTTTTGACTTTTCTTGTATTATGTGTAGAAAAAGTAGAGAGGAGATGTTGATTGATGTGACCCAAAAAAGATAAAAAGATGAAATAAGTGCACTTATATTGGGTACCCAAACAAGGCCTAAGTTTGAATTCAAGGATTGAAAATATATATGTGTCAAAATTTGGACCTTTAGATTGCTTCAATCCAAGGGCTGAAAATGTTTTACGCTTATTTGTCCTATTTAGACATTTCAATGATTGAGATCAATTACAACCAAGATCTAATGGTTCAAAATGTCTCTCACCTCAGCTCAAGATAATGGGGCTGGAAATCTCTCTCTCACGTGCTCCTCTCTGCTCAAAATCTCTCTCTGTTTCAATTTTCAAATTTTGAACACACAACCCTCTCTCTTTCCCTTGCTGGAGACCCAACCCCAATCTTCATCTTCATCAGCCGAGGCAGCCCCAATCTTCATCTTCTCACTGCAAAAGGTGAGCAAACCAATCTTGTGTTTCCTCGCTCCATCATTGACCCAATCTTTATCATCTTTATCATAAAGATGAGCCCCAATCGCTCCTCCATCACTGCAAAAGGTGAGCCCCAATCTTTATCATCTTTAATTGACCGTGCCTTTTTGAGTGTCTGTGCCTATGCTCTTCTAGATTTCAACTTCATTCAATCATTGCTGTATGTCAAATTCATACATCTTTTGAGTATTTGAGGAGTGATTCGTGAAGCGAAGGGAAAATTAAGCTAAATTTTCATTTTTCACTTCACTTAGCATGTGCTTCTATGGTTTCTGGGCAACCAAAGGATGTGATTATGTATATTTATGTATTCATTATTGTTTCATAAATTCATGCATCTTTTAAGTGGGCCTTTGTGTAACTACAAAGAAACAATCATTTCATGAGTATCCATTATTAATCTACTTAATTACTCTTCTTTTATGTATTTTTTTCTCTAAATTGCTTTTGTATTTCATCCCTCTTAAAGACCAACCATTTGGAAGAACCAAGGGAGAATTATGACAATGTCAAGTTCACAGAGCACACCACTGTTACACATGCTAGAGCAAGTAATGGGCCTTGGAAGGAGGATGGCCTGTGCCGACGACCAGGAGGATCTGAAATGGAGACATTGTTCTCTGCTGCATTGGGATATAGACCCGAAACCTGAAAAGGGTTTCACTTGATAATCCAGTCCAGTGTATAAAATGGGTTTCACTTGATTTTGTATAGTCTAGTGTATTTTGATTTCCAGCAAAAATCTAGCGACTCACAATCTGCTAGAATCTGCTGCAAAGAAACCTGATTTCTCCCACCACGCATACCATCTAAACAAGAAATTAAATGACATGAGGACTGTTTATGGGTTTTTTTTTGTTTTTTTTAAAGCTGGAGGACTGTTTACAATTTCTCTACAGCACTTGGACTGAATTGCTTAGCCATTTGTTGAGAAAGATGTTTCTTCTCACCAGAAGGAGTTTCTGGATCAACATAATCCTCAGGATTTTCTTCCCCTGTCTCCCTCTTTATGTTCTTTCGTTTACCCATTTTTGAAGTATTAGACACTTGGCACCGATAAGGATAAGGCAAACCCGGTGGGGACCTAATAATTGCGGCCAAAGCGCTCGCTCTCACATGTTGTTATCTATCAAAGACTAAAACGTTGAAGTTGAATTCAAGTTGTTCATTTTTTAATATATAAACACAGAGTATGAAAAATATATATATGTATATATATTTATATATATTAATAATATATAAAATTAATTTCTTTGAGTGCAACTAGATCATTGACATTATGAACCCATTTGAGTTTGAAAATTTAATTTAAAGAGCGTCAAATACAGCAGCCCTCTTCTCTCCTTATAAGAACAACTATAGTAGAACAATTTATAGATTGTTAAGATAACAAGTTTTAGAGAGAGAGAGAGAGAGCTATGGAGGTTTCTTTGAGAACATCTGATGATGGAGTAGTTGTTGTGAAGGAAGATAAGAGAGTTGAGCATCTCCAATGCACTAGGTATATAATACTTGTTAGGTAAAATGCCTAGTATGACTCACTTTTTCAACTCCAATGCACTAGGCATGTAATTAGGCATTTTAGCTCAACTCACATTCATTAGTTACATGTAGCTAGCCTTCAAGGTTAGGCAAAATGTTTTTAATCATTAGGATTATTTCCCTCCATCTTTGTTGCTGATGTGGCATTTTATAAAATTAATAGTATTTGGATAAATAGCTAAAATAAAGAGCATGGTTGGAGTAGAAACATAAAACAGTTGATAGGCAAATAAAATGTATACTTTATAGTAATGTTTAGATAGGTAAAATGCCTATTACCGTTAGAGATGCTCTAATGGTTGTTGCGCCAAAGAAATTATATTTTATTTGTTGTGAAGCTTCATCTTCTTCCTTCCTTTTTTTTTTTTTTTTTTGAATATATTTTATTAATATGGTTTTTGAAATTCCATGAATTTTTAGAAGTACATAGAAAACAATAACAAGATCCCATGGTTAAAAAAGCTTTTTTCCTGGTTTTTTCAAATTAAATATCGATGTGTAGAACTTTTTTATCTTGATATTGATCTACATAAGTATATCTCATGATTTCGTTGATTTTTTCTCTTTTGTCTCAATTTAATTGCATCATACGGTTTGTTTATTAGTTGATGGGTGATTTATCAAAAATTAATTTCAGCCTTTTTAATGATCCACAAAGTGAGCTAATTTATCTTCAAAATGGACCATAGGTTTGATGGATGGAGGCTGATGTTTAGGAGTCTGCTGTTGGTTGGTTGCTGGTCTGCTGTATGGTTTTGGAGTCTTTTTGGTGTATGAGGATGATTGGAGGCTGCAAATAGGTGGTCAGGCTGTCACCGACCGAGGCTGTCACCGACCTTACAACCCTTCTCTTCGACCTGACTGAGGCTGTCACCGACCGAGCCTCCCTCCATCCGACGATCGAATCGAGTCTCTCTCTCCGACAATCGAGTCTCTCGCCTGACTCGCTTCTCGCCGCTCAGTCCCGTCGGACTCTCTTCTGTCGACGCTCTATCTTCTCTCGACTCTCTCTGTCCGACCAGCCCAATTCTGTCTCCGACCCGAACCAGCGACTCCAATCTATAGGTATATAACTACAAATTGAAATCTGTTGTTGTTGTAGAATTAGGTTTTTTTTTTAGGATTTTTTTAAGGGGGCAAAAAAAAGAAAAGTTAAATCTGTTGTTGTCGTTGTAGAATTTGGGATTTTTTTTTAAGGGTTTTTTATAAGGGGAAAAAAAAAGAAAATTGAAATGTGTAGTTGTAGAGTTTAAAATTTGTGAGAAAATTGCTCCTCTGTGGTGTGGATGTTCTTTGTTATCAGGTGAAAATTGTTCATCATGGTTCAGTAGTTGTTTGCAGCATCTCTGTTTCTGAAGTTTGATTTTCTTCACTCTTCTGCTGCTGTTTGCTATATAGAAGTAGGAAACCCCTTTCTCTACTTGAAATATATTTTTCTATATTTTTCTATATATATATATATGCATTTATGTGATGTTTGTTGTTTGAACCTATTCAGAACGAAGTAACAATTTTTACTAATATTCATTCATATTTATAATGTGTGTCTGAGCTTGGTTTTGGCTATAGATGATGTTGCTAGATTTGTTTCTTCAAGTTTTATTTTATTTTTCTAAAAAAACAAACAGTGGAACTCATGAATCGCTTTTTCACTTTGATCTGGCATAAACCCTTTTTCACTTTGATTTTCCCTTTTTCCATTCTACATATAGTTTGTTCCTAATCTTTAAAAAAATGCTCCATTTCAAATATGTCATTGATTTATAGAACTTATGAATTGCTTTTACTAGACGTTCAAAACTGGTTATGAACATTTTAATAGGGTTCTTTTCTTTGGCACATGGACTCTCTGTTTTTTTGCTCATTGATGCTTGCTCATTGATGTTTCGATGCTAAGAGAATTCAGAGAAAATTTCTTGGTATGGGGATATGAATGTTCTCAATTTTGATTCTGTGTTTGTGTTGTTTTTTTTGTATTGTTCAGATGTCTACAAAAAGGTGTTTTGATTGAGCTGCTGCTAGCGTTCTGTTTGGTTGCTCTGCTGATGAATTCTTTTGATTTTTCCAAGCTTCATCCTTTTCTGGTACTTCACCCCTATCCTTTATTATTTACTCTTGAGATGCAAATTAGTTTGTATATTTCATCTAATTCTTGCAATTTGTTCAGTTGACAAATTATGTTGCATTTTTTTTTTTCTAGCCTTTTTTTTATTTCTTCTTCTTTTTCCTCCTCTTTAATACCCACCCTTTAATGATCTGTTTTAGTTGCTGAAGAAAAAATTAATTCATGTTATTGGGTTTTCCTATAGATGAAAATTTCAGTGATAATTTTTATTTTGCTCATTTTACTGCGGATTTTGCCTTCTCAAGTTCCTTTTTTTAATTATTATTTAATTATTATTTGGCAACCTAAAGTAATGAAAACTCCTCCCTAACAGGGTTTTAGTAGTGTAGTATTAGTGAGAAAATAATAGAATTTGGCTGTGGCTTCTTTGTGTTCTTAGAAACAGTGAGGGAAAAACGAAAAAAGAATGGGAAAGGAGAAAAGAGGGAAATAGTTTTTTTTTTTTTGGTTTTTTTTAAGGGGGGCAAAAAAAAAAAAAGTTAAATCTGTTGTTGTTGTTGTAGAATTTGGGATTGCCAGAATTGGTTTTTTTCTTTTTTTCTTCTACTTTATGAAAGGCATATAGTATACTTGGATTTCTCTACTTTTTGGCTCTTTTGATCGATTGAGGAATACTCCATAACTGTGTTCATCATTTGTCATCGAGCTTCTTTTGATGTAATATCGAGCACAAAAACTTCTATCGTGTACTGATTACCGACTCTAGATTCCAACATTTCAGGGCAATGTGATTTTCTCTATGGAAGAGATGTGCTTTCTTGGAAGAAAAAAAAAGAAAGAAAAAAAAAAAAAAAGAAGTTTTCATATTAATGCACTCATTAATAATTTCTGTGAGCAATCTTTATGGAATGACTGTTTTTTAATACTACAAGCACAAGAGGATTGCTTTGGTATTTCCAGGCACATTTTGGATATTTCCACCAGTACACAATTGAAATTGGACACACATGGGGACTAAGGTCAGTGTGTGGCAATCACATCGGAGTGAGCCCACCTTCTGACTTGGTCATGGAGAGTTTTCCTTGAGTCCACCTCTTTAGCATTTCTAATGAAGCTTTTGGTTGATCCATTGGAACCATGTGACCAGCATCATGAACCTGTTATTAAGGATCAAAGTGGCAAAAACAAACTTTTTAGGTGCCAAAGTGAGAAAATGTTGAAAAAATGTGTCGAAGTTAAAGAGTTTGCAAGAGAGAGAGAGAGAGAGACACACACACACACACAAACACAAAGAGAGAGAGAGAGAGAGAGAGAGAGAGAGAGAGAGAGATACCTTGAGGCATGTTAGAGGACCATGGTTTTTAAGCAGTCCTGTTTCTACACCATCAACCAGAAATCTCACAGTGGGAGCTGCTGTGAAGTCTTTCTGACCAGACCATTCCATCTCATGAACCCATTTTGAATTCCCTGCCCAATTGAAACACATCAGGATTGTAAATGCGACCCAAATACTATTTTTGGGAAAAATTATTCAGTAGTCCCGGTGCATGTACATGAGGTTTGCGGTGGATTTTTTTTTTTTTTTAGTTTTTATATTTAATTTATTTGTGTTGAAAATGATTTGTTTTGATTTGCTAAGATTAAGTGTTTTTTTTTTCTTTATCTTTTTTTTTTATTTGTGATTAATGAAAGGTTAATTTATTTGTGATTTGTTTTGATTTGCTAAGATTAATTTATTTGTGATTTTTTTTTTTAGTTTTTATATTTAATAACTATCTCTTTGCATCTAATTTCGGGTCTCTACCTCTGCTGTCTTCGATTCTTCTCATTTTTTGGGTTTTGGGATGAAATCAATTCTAATTGCTGCATATTTTTGGGATGAAATCGATTCTAATTGCTATGCTATGCAAAAAATAATTTCTACTATTTTTATTTACATAGATCCTGAGGTCCAAGGGGTCTTAACTGCTGCCCAGAAACAGTGGCCTCACATCCATATATTTGATTCGCTGGTTATGGCAGATTTGGCTATCAAGATGGTAAAAGCTGGTTGCCAATATATCACAGTTCTAGGAGTTGATTTTATGTCAGAAAATGTGCGGGCAATCCTTGATCAGGCTGGCTTCTTAGAGGTAGTCTTTTCCTCTTCTTTTCGTGTATTCTTATTTCATCACTTTGTCAGTTATAAATCCAATTCTAAAAACAGTTTTCAAGTTAACAGAGTAAAAAGTGCTACTTGGTCAACAAATATTTTAATTGAAGCATAGATTTCATATTTCAAGAACTAATAAATTAACATAATTAAAACATGAAAACCAAAATCCCATAAAATGCATGCATTGAAAACTATTAATGTGAGGTAATTAGCTTTCTATCTCTATGTATATATAATGACTATTTTAATATAATAACTTTGTTCATATAATGAGAAGGGTAAAATTGTTTTTTTAAGACTTTACATTTTTTAGGAATGTTCTGTCACTTGGTTTGTTGCACGAGGAGCAATTAACAAATAGCATTCACACAATCAGTTGGTGTGGAATCCACTCCAATGATTATATAATGGATATTTTATTTAACAGCATCGGTACCCAATTTGTATACATATCATCGGTACCCAATTTCTTACTCACTATAGAACTGATGAGTGTTTTTTTGAGGTATATAAATATGTACTCTATTCTCTGTTAGTTGCAATATTGATCTTTTGCCAATACTTAACATGTGAAATTCAACGGTGCAATACTTAATTGCTGTGGTGCTACCAGATTGGTGGAGAAAGCTTGAGAATTTATTTACCATTTAAAGGTGAGTTCCAATTGGACACCACTTGGAACTTTTGAATTTCCTTAGATTAATGTGTTAATACTTATTGAAAGAAAAAAGAAAGAAAAAAAAAATTTAGAGCATCGAGTTGGGAAAAAAAATTGAGTTCAGAAAATTCATTGTTTTGGAATGGATTCTTTTCAGCCGTTATCTTGAGTTATTTCGAAATGAATTCTTTATTGTGTTGTTTTAAAATCTGTTTTGTTGTGTGGTCAGAATATTCAGAAAATTCATTGTTTTGGAATGAATTCTTATATTTTTTCAGGTATGGTTTGGTTTTGTGAGTTTAAATCCTTAAAAGCCATTGAAGCCTCAATGGAACTTATGTCTATCAGACCCTTTCAAATCCAATATCCTTTCAGATCGAAGGAAAAGCTCCATTCATCCTCCATGTAGAAAAGGAAAAGAATAGCGTACTGCTTTTAATCCTCATAGAAGAATCACCCTAAAATTCCTAATGTGAGTTTTCTTTTTAAATTTTTTCTCCTTTTCATTATACAATATATGCGCCTTTTAGGCCATCGACTACTCTTTCTATCTCTCCATGTCTCTATTTTCTTTTATTTTAATTCCCTAGCTCTAAACTTCAGTTACAACAGAAAATAATTGTGAAAGGCCAGTTAGAACTATTGGGTGCATTTGATATTGAAGATAAAGCCTCTGAAATTTGATGTGAGCCCAAATCAAGTGACAAGAAACAATATCAGAAGTGAAAAGAAAGAAGGTCAATAATTTCAAATACTTTTATTTGGCTATATTTTAGAGCAATAATTTCAATTTTATAGTTGTTTTTAATTGATGACTTTTACATCATCCCTACAATTACTCTTTTTGAAGTATGTTCTCATTCATATAATTTATTCAACCACCTTGGGGCATTATACATGGTTATCAAAATCGCGATTTGGATCATAGTCCTACAATCCTAAATTGTCAAAACGATCCAAATCGTTGTAGGATCGGTGTTATAGTAGGATCGCAAGTAGGATCATATGTAGGATCATAAGTAGGATCACTGGATTTATGATTTTTCACCTTATTTTTATTATTCATCATTCTAATTCGTACTTTTACCTAGAAAGTAGAATCTTACGATTCTCAATCTGATACTACAATCCGATCCATGAGACCCTCTCACCGATCCTATGTAGGATTCCAATTTTAACAACCTTAGCATTATATGGCCACAATGATTTTTCTCGACAGCTGATTTTGGTAAGTTGGATTAAAAATGGATTTACTTAACCTAGGTTTGAATTTATGCTATTAAATTGGTGAGGTAATGTAACATTAAATTGACGTATATGTATGACTTCCAAGTCTAAAGCTCCACAAATCGTATGAGTGATAGTTTTTTTTTTTTTTTTTTGGGTACAAGGAACAAAATCCCCACCCCCCCCCCCAAAAAAAAAAAAAAAGTTATATGGGAGAGCCTTTAGGCACAAGTTATGCACTAGACATTAACAATGTTGACTTTTGTTTAATATGGGTTCTCATGTCCTAGTAGCCCAACCAATCCCATTGCCAAAAGTCCAAATCTTGCTTTAAAAAAACTCTTTAAAATTTCTGAGTTTAGTCTTTTTTGCATGAATTTGGAAAGTAAAAATAAAACGTGAGTGAAATATAAATGAAATATCAGTTAATTTTTTTTTCTTTAATGTTACAGATATTTGATGCGGTTTCAGTACTTCTGGGTGTTATGAGTGCTCATTGTTGTTGTTGATTTTTGGATTGGATCTGTGTTTTTCTTGCTGATTGATCTTTAATTGTTGTTGGTGTTGTGATGATCTGGGTGTTGTGAGTCCATATTGTTGCTGATGTTGATGAATTACGATGATGTAGAATGATGATGATGCAGATAAGATACATGTATAAGACTTGATCTGTGCAAAGTAAATTTTTGTAGCTAAAATTTTTTTATTTTTTTTTATGATGATGAACATATAAGATTTGGTGATTGTGTTGTTGTTGTCGAAGAACAAATATGATTTGTTGTTGATGATAATGATCTTGAACAAATGAGTGTGTAAATTTTTCATGGACCCAAAGACAGTAAACAGGATGATGGTGTTCCCTTTGTGGGTTTATGATATTTTACATTGTATTGTTGTGAGACTTAAGGTTGGCATTGAGTTGGATTTTTGTAGTCCTTTAGGGTAAAATTTGTTTTTGATGGTTTTGAAATGGGTTTCAAAACCCATTTCATTGAAATATTGGTTTGTGTGATTTTTATTTTTGTTGATTAAGTATGTGTTTGGGTATGATTTGGATTTGAGTTTGTATTGGAGGAGGTTGGTGTATGATTTACAAGCAATAACCAGTCACTTATTTAAAAGCAATAAATCAGAGATGGGTATAGATGGTCCGCAACCTTCATTGGTTTTGCGGCAGCCTAAGTGACTTACAGCCTAAGTCACTGTTTGGGTATGATTTACCATTATTTACACCGTGCCTTTAAGCACGGACATACAATAGTATATATATAATTTTAGGTTCCAGGAAAGAAAATTAGAAGACATGCATACAACTTATAATTGTTTAAATTCATTACTCTAGAAATATTCTATAAGAATGAAAGTTTTGTCTAAAATTCATTAACAAGCGTTTTTGAATTGTTTAGATACTAACAAAGTGATCCCGGAAAAAATGAAAAAGTGAGGTTTGTATACGTTGTTTAGATAACCAAAAAGTGATATTAATTAAAGTTATATTATGATAACCAAAAAGTGATTTTAATTAAAGTTATATTATGATAAATAAATAAATAAATTGTTTGAATAGAATTTAATGAAACTGGTTCATTTTCAGCCCAACACTTTTAAAGCGAGGCTGACGGTCCAACCGCGACAAATGCATGAGCTGGGCCCCCAGCTATGGGCTGGGTTGGCTTGCTTCGAAAGTGATTCCAGCCTACCAGTTGTTTCTATTATGTTTTTGAGTTTTTTGGATTAAATTTTTTTTAAAATTAAATTTTTTATTTTTTATTTTTTATTTTGTTTTTAGTGAATATTTTTAAAATTTGAAGCATTTTTTTTTTTACTTTTTTTGATGCACCTTTAGATGTATCTAAAAAGTACAAATTTTGTGAAAAAATATTTTTAAAAATTAATAAATACATAAAAATACAAAAAATATACTGAATTCTCGTTTTTTTTTTTGTATTTTTGGTGTTTAGTGAATTTTTAAAAGACTTTTTTCACAAAAATTATACTTTTTATGTGTATTTATGTTAGGTGTATCCAAAAATTAAAAAATTGCTTAAAATATTTAAAAAATTCAGTAAAAATAAAAAAACACAAAAAATAAGAAAGTAGAATTTTCTAAAAAGTATTTTTGGAAAACCAAAAACAGGCAAAGTGACTCCATTATTTTTTATTTATTTTTGTCTTCTCTGATTTTTTATAAAAAAAATATCTAATATGTTTTGTCGAACTGAATCTAAAAGTCTAAGTTTTTTTTTTTAAATTTAAAAAAAAAAGTTTATTAAAAACGAAAATAAGCCAAAATTTTTTTAAAAATAAACAAATCCCAAATAATCCCGATGCATTTCACAGCCAATTGATAATTTAATCAATTTAAACTTCAAATTTCTCAAAGGAGATGGAAGTTGAGAGTTAAAGCTTTGTTTGATTGTGATCCAATATAATTGACATAGATGTGATGGGAATCACAACACTTATTTTATTTTCTTTTTAAAATGTGACCAATATCTAGGGCATATTTGATTCATTGGTTGTGTATTTATTTTCTATTTTTTGTTTTCATTTATTTAAAAATATATATAAAAAAAATTGATTGACAAATCATTATTGGAAAAATTTTGGGAATATTTTACAAACCAACTTTTAGAAAAAAAAACCAAAAAATATTTTTAAATTTTTTAAAAGTTATTTTAGCACAAAAATAAAAATTAAATAAAAATAACGAATGTTTTTATTATTTTTGTTTTTAAAAAATTAAAAAGAAAGAAAATAAAAAATGCAACTGAAGTTGTTTTAGGGTTTTGGTTTTATAAAAGCACCTCTAATGGTTTGCCATTGGAGCTGCCATTGCTATAATATAGCAGCTGTGTTGAAAAATGATGCTCCAATAGTTGAATATCGCAGCTATCAAATTTGAGAATTGCCAAAGCTTGTGTCAAATTTCACACAAGCTTTGGCAGTTGCCATTTGTGCCAACTCAGCCAAAACCAACTGTTTTCCTCCCTCTCTCCCTCCTAGGGATTGTTTCACCATTTTTTTTTTTATAAGAATTCACCAAAAAAAAAATTCAATAATTTTTTTTTTTAATTTACTCAAAATCAGCAAAGTTTTTTTTATAGAATCAACAAAATCAACAATAATCAATAAATCACTCTCAAACAAATCAATAAATCTCAACAAAATCAACAACACCTACGAACAAGAAAAATGATTTATAGAAAAGGTACCTGAATCCATGGACTTCATCTCATCCAAGAATCTGAATCCATGAATCCATAGAAAAGGTGATTTATAGACAAGGTGATCCATGAATCTTGAATCCATGATTCCATGAATCCATGAACATGAAAAGTGAATTATAGAAAAGGTACCAGAATCCATGAATCCATAGGAAAGGTACCTGAATCCATGGACTTCATCACTGTCAAACAAGAAAAGTGGAGAAAAGGTACCTGAATCGGCGATCGTCTATCTCCTCAAACACTGCCGTTGAAGATCACCAACCCTCCCTCCGATTTGTCGCCAAGAAGTTCTTCTCTCATCCCTAAACGTCTCTTCGAAGCCCCCAAACTCAACCCCCAATTAGCTCTCCAATTCGAAGATAGAGAGAAGAGAGATAGGGTTTGTAAAAGGAAGAGATATAGAAAAGAAGAGAGATAGAGTGATGGGGTGTAATCAGAATGAGGAAAAGGAAATGAGAGAGCAGTGTCTTGGAAAAGGAAATGGGGTGTAATCTCACTCGTTGGATCTATATAATCTAACAATGGGGGTAGTGCCTTGGAATGTGTAACATGAGCCAATGACTCTATTTCAATCTGGAAGTAGAAAAACGACCATTTTTCCAAACAAACAATACACCAACAGCTATAAATTAAACGGTTAAAAAAACGGTAATATTTTTATAATAGTATAAATACACATACCTAGTTTCACCAATTGAGTTCACAGCAACTATTTTTCTTTCCATTGTAGTTTTCTTTTTAATTTTTCACACAATCAGTATGGAAGGTTCATAAAATACAAAGAGAGAAAAATCATTCACTACTCAAAAAGATGTGATAATTTGTAGAGCTTGGTGTCACATTACTAAAAACTCAATTGTTGGAAGTTAGCAATCACATGCTCATTTTTTGGGAAGAATTTTTGAAAATTATTACTCGCTACAGAATGATCACTTAAGAACATAAGTGTCTATCTCATCTTGATGGGGTGTAATCATGAAATGTTGCAATAAATTTTGTGGGTGTTTAGCGAAAGTCGAAAATCTACATCCAAGTGAGATGTCACAAGTTTATATAGTAAGATTTCATTTTCATTTATTATGTTAGTTTTTTTTTTTTTTGTCTTATATAAAAATTAACTAATTAATTAATTTAATATTTTATTGATATAGATACTTCAAGCAAAACTGTTATACCATCAAGATGAAAACAAGCATTTTGTTTTTGAATATCATTGGCGAATCTTGCAAAACAATATCAGGTGGCAAGATGTAGATCTTACGAACACAGTAAAGTCAAGGATACATACACCATTTTTCCCTAATTCAGCCCTGATTCTCCTATGGATAACTGCATTTCTCTTGAAGATGACACCAATCCAAGTGTTGGTAACAATCCAACTGTTGGTTAGGGCAGTGTCTCTGTAATGGGTAAAAGACCTATAGGTAGAAAAGCTGCAAAAGAATTATTTTGGAGAAATCAAGTCGTTCAAGCTAAAGCCTAAAAAATGAGCATACAATTGGAGACATTTAACCAACACCTTGTTGAGAAGGAAAATAAAAAAAGATGAAAGAGAGGAAAAAAGGATTCAAGCACCACAGGAGCTGAAAGAACTTGAGATGAAAAAATATGATTTTGATATCAGAAGACAAGAACATGAGATGAAAAAGGAAGAACATATGATAATGACTACGGACATTTCTCATTTGGACCCTCATATGAAAGCGTATTACACAATGCAAAAAAATGAGAGTTTTACCAAATGGTCCTCAAATGTCAGTAGCCCAAATTACTATTTCCCTCTACCTCCTGATGAATAATTACGAGATAATATATTTTTAAATTTTGCAATGTCATTTGTTTTTTAATGTAATTGTTAGTCTTTATTTGCAATGTCATTTTTTTTTTAAATTTTGTAATGAAATTTCTTTTTTTTTTTTTTTTTGAGTATTTTCTACAAAAGAATATAATATTATTTTTGCAATGTATAATGTTGACTATTTTTTAGTATAATTTAAATTTTTCAATAAAGTATAATGAAAAAGTAAATATATTTTTTGAAATAAATAATTACGAGATAAGTACAGTGATATATTTTTTGATGGGGTGAATTATATTTTTTTTCTAATTTTTCAATTTTTTTTTCATTTTTTATATTTTTCTAGTCGGGAATAATATAAATATATAATTCTTTTACAAATAGTTAAAAAATGTCACAAAAGACAAAAAATAAACAAAAATAAAATCACAAAAAAACCTGTATCCAAACAACACCTACAAACTTGGAGGGAAAGTTGGTTGAGATTTGCCAAAATAGCAAATGACCATTGGAGTACCATTACTATAATTTGGCAAAATAGTACTATTCATTGCCAAATTATAGCAATAGCAATGACATTATAGCAATAACCATTGGAGATGAAGTTGTTTATTAAGACTGTTTTCATTCATGGATTTAAAATAATAAAAAAAAAGATTTTTATTGATAAATCTCATTTAGAAGTGTTCTAACCCAGAAGTCTATGAAGGAATTTTTTAACTCACTTAATCCCATGTATTTATACTTTTATTTCATAAAGTCTTTTTCTTGATTTGCACTATTTTTTTTAGACTCTTATACCATTATATTTAATGTTAGGGGAGGAGAGAGAAGGGAAAGGACCAAGGCATAGGAAATTTTATACACAAATTAAATAACATTGATATTATTATTTTATATTATTATATAATGTGAATATATTTTTAATTGGCAACACATAAAAATAATGTGAACATTCTCTCTCATCTGATGTGAACGTTCACAACACCTTTCCAGAAAATTCTCTCTCATCTAATATAATGATGTGAATGTTCACAACATGTGAACCTTCACAACATGTGAACCTTCTTATTTTTAATTGACAACGCATTAAAAATAACATTCATTATATTTTTAATAGACAACACATTATTATTCACAACATGTAGTGATGTGAATGTTCACAACATGTGAACATTCTCTCTTATCTAATGTAGTGATGTGAACGTTCACATTCATATGTTTTAGTATGAATATTCACATTATATAATTGACAACACAATGACAAAAATTCATTTCAAATTAATGTGAATATAATGATGTGAATATTCATTTCAATTACATGATGTAGAGAATCACATCATGTAATTGACAACACAATAATAAAAATTTATTTCAAATTAGTATGAATATAATGACAGTTAACATCCTGATGCATGGGAACTACCAAACATAATGACAATCAACATTAAATATTAACATTAATAGAGGGCGGAGAGATTGAGGGTGTTTTGGTCTTCTTACCTCAAATAAGATCTAATAGAATAGTAAAAAAGAATATGGGTTGAATGAAACAAAACTCTTAGAAAGAGGATTTATAAAAAAAAAACTCTCTCTCAAAAAAAAAAAAAAAAAAACATAGAGTTTTTTGTTTAAGACACATGTCTTACAATAAGTTCTACCTATTGACATTGGACTCATTTCGATCCACCAGTTTAGAATTAGATCGTAACACCAGACACAATTCATGGTCGATGCTCTAGAAAAATCCCCTAGCACATAGATGCAGCCATCAAACAGCCCTAATGGCACAACCACAAAACGGCATTTGATCCAATGCATCTGCAATTCTGCTATTTGATCCCACCATATTCCACATCTGAAGGCCTAATAGGCCCCTTTTAGATCCTTCTTCGTTGAGATTGGGCATTGGTCGCAGCCTTTGCCATTTCTTGGACAATGGCTCCAAAGCATACCACATAAGCTTATCATCTTCGACCTTCGCCAAAACATAGAGCCACTCTTCAATTGTTCCAAGCTCTTTTTTGACCTTATAAAGTTCAAAACTCACAATGGGAACTTTCTAGCTCCGTGAGATTAATTTTACACCCAAGTGGAAAATTCTAGGAAGTCTGGCAAGAATTTGGATTGATATCTCATCGAGAAGGCTGGGAATTAGTGGTGGGTTCTCCTCATTAAAACATGAAGACGTCCTTTTCCTTTTGCAGGCTTCACCTTGTCAAATTTCATAGCGCTCATTATTTCTAGCCCTATGACTCAATATAGCCCCTATCAGACTCTATTTTGACACATCCAATCTAGTTTAAAAACAACAAAGCATCCAACATTGGAAGTCAATCCTTCTTACCTAGGACTAGGTTCATGTGCAACAATACTTGAAATCACTAACAATAAAACTGAACTCATAGCAGCAACGAAGAGGTGTGAGAACAGAAAGTCATGGGTATCATTCCCATAGTTAAATTGTGATGGAAACACAATAATAGATGAAATTACAATGATAAAATAATGACGGCAAAATTCACATACATTCACAACAACAACTTTTCCAAAAATTGCTTGGATACCTCAGGCATAACTTCCAAGTTCTAACCAAGCTTTTTATGTGCAAGAAATTGAGAAAGAGACAGAAAGAGCTCCTCAGCAAATTTAATAATATCTCCCCCACATTAGTATAGTGATGATACTGATGGGCACTCAAGGGCACCCAACCCACGGCTCAGGGCCCAACTCATGGCCCTTGTGTTAAAGCCCAGTAAGCCCAGTAACTTTGAGAAGCCAATGTTGGCCTAGGACCAATAGCATTCAAACACTTTTCAGGTAAGGAACTAACCACGTGAACAGACAAAGATCCTGCAAAGTTATTGCACTCACACATCAGCTATTTAATGAGACCACTGTAGTATTAAATGCAGTAAGACCTCTCATGTCGGAGTATGCAGAATCACAATGAATGATGTTAACTGGGCCATAGACTTTCGGCCAACAAGACAACTTAGAATAGACAAGGAAATGATGAGCAAAGGATATACGGAAGCCTTCGAGATACGTTAGAGGTTAAGTTTTTTACCCTATTTACTTCTCTCTCTCTCTCTTTCTCTCCCTCTCTCTCTCTCTAAAATCAATCTGCCCTAACCTAACTTGATCGTCGGAGCGTCTGTTGGGAGATTATCTCTCCCTCTGGACCTTTTTGCAGGCACCCTTCGTGGACATCAAGGTCAGCAGACCCGTTGGAAGCATGGATCAGTCTGACCCATCCTCCATTAAAGTTATTGTATTATCAGCTGGCGCCGTCTATGGGAAATCATCTCTGGTCGATAGTTGTGTTCATTGTTACCAGAGGCAACCCCATTAAAACCCATCTCCTATGTCAGAATGGATGGTCACGACCAGGTCTATGGCTTCACAACACAATGTTGGTAACCTTGAAGCCGAGTCCTCCAACCCAAATAACCCACTTCCATATTTCATAGAACTCACCGATAACATCAATCGATTGACCGAGCAAAACCAGGCCTTGATCAATGCCTTGCTCTAGGGGATCTCTCTGTCTCTCCTCCACCACCACAAGACATCTCTCTAAACTGGGAACAAACTCTAAGCTACCCATTCCAACCACATGCTACTCGAGGACCTTTTCTTCCGCCTTTCATCCCACAAGCTCACTAGTCAAATTTAGAGGGTCTACGGCCCCCATCTCAGGACCTGCACCCCCCCTCAGGGCTCGCATCCATCACACCATGCTCCCGTCCCTGAAGGTGAGGCTAGCAGCATTCAACTCTCACTTCTCTCTAAAGGAGACAATGTTCCTATTTGGGACGCGAAACTGCGAGCCATGAAGCTCCAACTTCAGGGGGTCATGTAGAACATACAGAACCAACCTTCTACAACAGCCAACTCCACTTTTGCCACATCCATCAAGGATAAACCCTACCCTCCAAGTTCAAGATGCCGTCAATCGACACCTTCGATGGCACAACTAATCCGATCGAACATTTGGAAGCTTACAGGACCCTCATGATCCTCTATGCTTTCCCCGACGAAATCATGTGTCGTGTTTTTCCCGTGACACTCAAGGGGTCGGAGCGACTATGGTTCAGTCAACTACCGCCGAATGCTGTCACCACTTTTCAATAGCTAAGTGATTCCTTCATGAGTTATTTCATTGGCACTCAGCATCAACGACGTCTGACGACTCAGCTGCTGAATATTCGCCAAACCGACGGGGAATCGTTGCGTAGCTTTGTCACTCGTTTTAATTTAGAAACCCTCCAGGTTGAGGAGAATGATGATGAGGTCATCTTAACAGCCTTCATGGCCAGTCTGTGCCCGTCGGATTTCCTCTTCTCCCTCTCCAAAAACCTTCCAGCAACCATGGCCATCCTCCTTACCAAAACCCAGAAATACATGAACTGGCAACCCGCGAAGACTCTACACCTAAACCATCATAGCCCAAAGACAAGAGAAAAGAGTCAGAACCTAGACATCCCCAATACACTCATCTCAACCAACCTCCACGCTTCGATTGAGCGGCTCCTCCCTAATTGCCCTGTCGTTTAACACGCCAATGGAGCACGTCCTAAACCAAATCCAACAAGATTACGACTTGAAATGGCCCCAACCTTTCAAGTTTCCTTCTAACCGATGGGATCAGTCCAAATACTGCCATTTCCACCGCGATAATGGCCATAACACGGACAAATGCATCAATCTTAAGGATCAAGTCAAGGACTTGGTCCGTCAGGGACGCTTAACTTGGTTCACTGCGCCCTGACCTCACCAAAGGACCAGAATCGACCTCTCAAAGCGGACTAACAGACGCACCCCACCAAGACCGGCTGATCAACCCTGGTGGTATGGTGATAGAGCCCAACACCAACCTCGAGCTCTAGGAGCCCCCACTCTCTTAGCTGGAGAAATCAGGGTCATTGCAGGTGGACTCGCGTGCGGCGGACCATCTCAGCCGGCACAGTGGACCGAGCTCTGACGAATCAAACAAGGGTCCGACAAAGAAGTAACAATGGTTGACCGACCTCCCAAGCAACCCAAGCGGTGGTTGGAATCGATTACCTTCATAGATACAGATTGTGAAGGCGTCCGATACCCCCATGATGACCCACTGGTCATTTCCTCTCTCTTTTCCAACTACAAAGTTTGACGTTTGCTCATCGACGATGGCAGCTTATCAGACATTATCTTCCTCAATGCTTTCAAACAACTCTAGATTGGTAAAGAAAAGTTATCACCTCTGTAAACACCCTTAGTTGGCTTCACCGGAGACCAGGTAATCTCTATCAGGTCCATTGACCTGCCAATCACTAACGACGAGCACCCAAGGCAAACTATGAGGATTCTCACCTTTCTGGTTGTCGATTGCCCCTCTGCCTATAACGTCATACTTGGACACACAGCTCTCAATGCTTTCCAAGCTATGACGTCCACTTACCACTTGGCAATAAAATTCCCAACTGATCATGGGGTCGGCACCGTTAGGGGCGAGTAGACCGTGGCTAGAGAATGTTACGTCGCTTCGTTAAAAGAAGTAAAAATGAAAGAAGCTATAATCATAGAAGGTCTTGACATCAGGGATAATGAGGAATTAATCAGGGGAGAACTAGTGGAAGAGTTAATAGAAGTGCCCATCAACGCTCACGATCCAATGAAGACGATTAAGATTGCTAGCTAGCTGTCTCCTCAGGCCAAGGCCGACCTCACGGCTCTCCTAATCGAGCACAGCGATGTCTTTGCTTGGACTCATTCAGACATGCCAGGCATCGATCCTTCTTTCATTACTCATCATCTCAGTATCGAGCCTCAGTTCCGACCGTTCCGCCAAAAGCAGCACATTTTCTATCCAAAGCGCAACAATCTCATCGCCGCTGAAGTAGACAAGCTATTGAAGACCCAATTTGTTAAAAACGTAGACTATCCTTAGTGGTTATCCAATGTGGTACTAGCTCGAAAAATAACATCAAATGAAGACTCTGCGTTGACTACTTCGACCTTAATCGAGCTTGCCCTAAAGATAGTTACCCACTACCCAGAATAGATTTATTGGTCGACGCAATAGCAGGACACTAGATGCTCAGTTTTATGGATGCGTTCTCAGGCTATAACCAGATTTTAATGTACGTAGCCAATCAGAAGCACACCTCTTTCATTACTAATGGAGGGATTTATTATTACCGTGTGATGCCTTTCGGTTTAAAGAATGTGGGGGCCACTTACCAACGGCTAGTTAATGTCGTTTTCAAAAATCAGATAGGTAGGAATATAGAGGTCTATGTTGATGACATGCTCGTCAAAAGTAAACTCTCCTCAAATCACCTATCTGACTTGCGGGAAACCTTCCAGGTCTTGCGCAAGTACAAGATGAAGCCTAATCCAGAGAAGTGCGCCATCGGCATTGGTTCTGGTAAGTTTTTGGGGTTCATGGTCAGTCATAGTGGTATTGAAGCCAATCTTGAAAAAAATCAAGACCTTGATAGAAATGCAGTCTCCCAGAACGGTGAAGGAGGTTCAGCGGCTCACGAGCAGAACAGCAGCCCTCAATCGCTGCATATCCAGGGCAACCGACAAGTGCCTTCCATTCTTCAAGGTTCTTCGGACGCCTTTCGACTGGAACGTCGAGTCCAAAAAGGTATTTCAACAACTAAAACAATGCATGGCGAACCCTTCCCTACTCTCCCAAGTAGTCCCAGGGGAGACCATTTTCCTCTACCTAGCCGTTTGCAACACCACGGTTAATGCTGCCCTAATTAGAGAGGAAGACTTGGTGTCACGACCCAAACCCGCCCCTATGGGTTTAGGCCATAACCGGCCAGTAATCACGAGATTACCTACGGCCTCAAATTAAACCAAACATAACTCATCAGAGTAAAGGGGCCAAACGGAAGCAATTTTTAAAACTTTGTCCATAGAGCTGTGCTTATATGGCACGTCATAACAAACCATACACATACATGTTAATAACTCACTTAAGAAAATATAGTAGCATAAGGTTCCGTACAGACAGGATCATTTAAGTCTAAGTCAACCCATGAAAACTATACACAACAGATTCAAAGTCTTCACCAACATGACAAAATATAAGTACATAACAAAAGGGTGAAGACGAGTCTCGTGCGTGAGACGCAAGGGCTGACTCTCCAAAACCTTGGTTGTTCCACACAGACTTCACTGAGGCTGGGTCTGGACCTTTCTTGGCTCACCTACAAACACATGGATGAGCGTGAGCGAAAGTCCAGTGAATAATATCAATTGAAGAAGATGCATTGGAACAGTATACATCGAACGACCTTAGGCCCAATTCATATTTCTATTTAGTATATAAATAGCTATAGGTCAAGTGACTTCGGTTCCAAACACTTCGGACGGCCTCGGGCCCAATCCATTCATGTCAAACTGGCCTTTGGCCCATTTGTCTTTCATTCATGTCAGACTGGCCTCTGGCCCATTCATTCTTTCATTTAGATCATACTGGCCTCCGGCCCATTCATTCTATCATTCAGATCATACTGGCCACTAGCCCATTCATTCATTTATGTCAGACTGGCCTTTGGCCCATTCATTCATTTATTCATGTCAAACTGGCCTTCGGTCCATTCATTCATTTATTCATGTCAGACTGGCCTTTGACCCATTCATACTTTCATGCCAAACTGGCCTTTGGCCCATTCATACTTTCATGTCAAATTGGCCTTCGGCCCATTCATTTGGCATAGCAAACATTGTCCACCAATCAAATTAACAAACTTATAAACTTATATAGAAGTAAGCAATTGGACAACAATATATTTCAGATATCTTTGTCAAGATATTACTCACAGTGATCGGTTGGTTGATTTGCCCTGGAGCTTGACCCTACACATCACATAATACATATGGGTCACAAATGGTTCAATTCGTTCTTTAATTCACGTATTCCTCTTTAGGCTTTATTCTTATCCCTTTAATTCATTTGTAATGCTTAATGCATGCCTAAGAGTACTTAGAAGTGAAAGCGAACAGAAAACGAAACACAGAATGCCCTTTCAAAATTTTCAGAAACAGGGTCCCCGCTCGAGCGTGGACTTCCCCGCTCGAGCGGACCCATGAGGTCTGCAAAAGTACTGGATACATCAAATTTACGCTCGAGCGCGCACTCGGATGCTCGAGCGTGAACTCGGTCTACATAGCTCCCCACTCGAGCGTGAACTTCCCCGCTCGAGCGGACGTCAAGTCTGCAGAAAATATTGGGAGCATGTATTTCCCGCTCGAGCGGCGGTTCCCCCGCTCGAGCGGACATCAAAAATTCTGGGTTTTCCAGAACATGTTCTTGAGCTTCAACTTGATATTCAAATGCTCCAAACACATAATTTCAGCTCAAACTTCATATATACATGTACTAACATGGTACAAACACTAAATTACAACATTATAAAGCTCAATTCCATGAATCAAACACATACATGGCTCAAATCGACCCAAACTCATCACCAACACATTAAATTCAAACATTCAAGACCAATACCTCCATGGTTTGTACTTGCATGTGGGAGATACTCATTGTTCTCAACTTAATTGGTGAAGAGATGATCAAATACATGGACCTTAATCAAAAATCAACATGGATTACATACTCTATGCCCAAACATGGAAATTCATAGCAATTTCCTACATGCATGCATACATTGACCTTCAATTCAACAAAACCAACCCAATTTCATCATACTCAATTAAATTCATGTTCTTGACCATTAATCAAACTTGAATTCACAAAATTACAATTTAAAGTTCATGAATTCACTTACCTAGAGGCTTTAATCTTCCCAAATTATGGTCAAATCTAGAGTTGGCCTTCCAATCTTCACAAACTTGAGCTAAACACCCAACTCTCCTTCTTCCTCTCTCTCTAGCCGACCCTCTCTCTTTGCTTAGAGTTAAAAATCAGCCAAGTTGAGTAAAAGAGAGAGATTGAATGTATATGGCCCTTTATATAAAAGTCCCACTAATCAAAATTATAATTATTAAATAATTGGACACTATATCCTTAATTTAATCTAATTAATTTGATCCAAACCAATTTCTAATTAAATTTCACCGTAGGCTCTAAAAATTACGCTAATCACAATGGCGTAATCGATTTCAGGTTTCATGGTCGATAAGGCCTTCAATTTAATTTCCAAAGCAAATAATCAAATAGATATTCCCACGGTGAACAGATAGAAATTGAAAACCACATATTTTCACATAAATGGCACACAAAATCATATCAAACACATAATCACATTCATATTAAGGACCAATTAGCATAATAAGGAACAGGGTTATCACACTTGGTCCAGTGCCCGGTTTACTACATCAACCGAGCACTTCGGGGGACCGAACAACAATATCCCTTGTTAGAGAAGATTGTTCTGGCTCTGGTCATCGCCTCCCAATGCCTTTGGTTCTATTTCCTAGCCCATTCCACCGTGGTCCTTACTGACCAACCTTTAAAGAAAATTTTGCCACAACTAGAGTCATCAGGCAGACTCATGCTATGGTTTGTCGAATTAAGCCAATACAAGATCTCCTACCGACCTTGAACAGTAATCAAAGGCCAAACCGTTGCCGACTTCATCCTAGAATTCACCAATCTTACCCCGCACATACTCCCTTCACAGCCACAAGCCATTTCTAAGGCAACCAATCCCTATTCTTGGACCCTTAATGTTGACAGTTCATCCCGAAAAGAAGGTAGCGGAGCCGGTTTAATCCTCACCACCCTAAAGGGCGAATACTTCAAGTGTGCCCTCTGTTTTTTGTTCGACACGAGTAATAACGAGGCTGAGCATGAGGCCCTGATAGCAGGTCTTCGACTGGCCAAGGACATTAGGGTAGACCATATCCAAGTGTTCAATAATTCTTAATTGGTTGTCGAACAGATAACTGGAGAGTTTGACGTGAAGGAAGAGACAATGCAAGCATACAGGGACATTGTTCTTCCCCTCACCCGCCTTTTCAGTAGTTTCCAGATCAAGCACATCCCCAAGTCAGAAAATTCTCAGGCGGATGAAATAGCTTAATTAGGCTCGTATGGTTTGCCTTTTTCGCCCCCCCTTTCGGAAGCTCGGAAGAAAGCCCTATAGGTCACACTACCGCGGTTCTGAATCTAATCTCACAAGTGCAATGTGAAATTGATAAGTACCAAAGAGTCCAAATCCGACAAATCGTTTGGAAAATAGATTTTTGGATCAAAAATGTCAAAATTGGACTGTTTTGCCAAATACAGAGTCGCCACCTAAATATTTTATTTTGGAAAAATTTAGGAAACCCATGACTCGTGCCAAAGGCCACGTGTCCGTCATCACCAAAGTTGCCTCAGCTCGGGAACTTGGGTACGAGAGAGAAAGATCATAAATTGAGCACCCGGCCTCTACTAATCATGATATGATTTTTATCAACATTATGCGCTCTTGTTCCGATTATTAAACTAGTTTTACTATGTGATGCGCACAATTAAATATAGACTAGTTTGCTCAAATTAGAACAATTCAATTTTATGTTTGTTTTGTGAAAAGGGTTTGAATTTGTCACCTCAAGTGGGCTTAAAGTTTGCGAATTTGCCACTCAACAAAGTGGACTTAAAAGCCGTGAATTTGCCACTAGACATAGTGGGCTTAAACATACACTCGTTGAATCATTCCAATTCAAGTAACAAGCCTTCATCCATAGGCATTCATGCAATTTAGCAAGTAAGTATTTAGCCTCATGGCACACATGCTAGACATGGTAATCACTCACACTCATGCAAGTATGCTAAAGTATTAAAAACTCACCTAGTACTCAAAGCTAAGAAGATATGAGTTAGAAAAATACGCATGATTCCTAACTATACAAGATGTCTAATGCAACACATGCGATAATGCAATTAATAGGATCGACTACTAATATGGCATATGATTCAATTAAATAACATGCGGTTTGAACACGTATTCAAAAAATTATTGAAATGACAATGCAATTTGAATGATGCGCCGAGTCTCGGTGCATACAAGACAAGATGAATGGATGCAAGCATAAGGTATGCTAATTGAAACATGATGCTCCTAAACTAACCATTGAACGCGGTTAAGTAAAAGAGAGAAAGAAGTGGGGCTGGAAGACATACACATTATTACAACATATTACTCTCACGAAGGAGAGTCCGAATGAATAACTAAGCTAACTAACAACTAATTAAAACTAAGCTAATTATTACAAACCAAATGAAATAAATAGCTAAACTAATTAACTAATTATTACATTACTTGAATGAACTAACTAGTAAGTTAACTAATTAAGTTACAACACGAATGTGAACCAACTAAGTAATTAAAAACTCTAACTATGCTGCCACTACTCTGCCTCAGGAAATGAAAGATGCACATGCTCGGATACCACCCAAAAAGACCTCCGTTTTGCTCTTGAAAGCCTCTGTTTGCAGAGTTGAACACTTCCAGAACCATTTTGCTCCACCTTACCAACATTGTGCTGAAGTTTGTATTAGTGGTCAGCCGGCCACTGGTAAAGGCTGCCGACCAGATGCCGGCTATGGAAGTGGCCTGCCGGCCATCTGTGGTGCTCTGCCGGCCACCTGCCAGCCATGGATGGTGGTCTGCCGGCCACTGATGCACTAGATCATCATGCTGCAACAGAGTACAAACAGAGCAAAAAGAGGGTATTTCCAAGGATGGTTTGCACAATTCACCCATTCTTTTCATGAATAAATTCAATGAGTCGTTAACTTAAGCCACAAACCACTAATCCAAGCAATTTCATTGCATGATGGCTTGTGATTCAAGATGTGCAAGCGTAATAAATGCAAAACAAGGCACTCAAGAACCACCACTGTCAAGACCCGAACCCTCCCCTAAAAGTTTAGATCATGACCGGCCTATATTTAGGCCTCAAAAACAAAATTTTCATAATGTTCAAATCATATTAGGGCCTAAAGCGGAAGCAAAATTAATGATAATGTCCATTGAGCTTGTGCATACATGATAATTGGAATAATTAAAACAATGTAAACGCACTAATACACACACACACATATATATATATATCTCACACACATATACATAAAACTTAACTAAATACAAAATTCTAACAATACAAGGTTAAAGCCTCAACACAGTGGCGCATCTTGGGTGGCTTGACTTAGCAGGCTCACAAAAGAACTCCTGAGGCTGACCTAAGGATGGTCTCTTGATTGATCACTTACATACAGATAAAATACGAAATGAGCGAAGCTCAATGAGTAATAATAAAGTGAAGTGAATCAAGTAAATAATCTAGATTCAAAAGAAGCACAACATAATACTCTACTACATTTACATCATTTACAACATTATTCATAATCATATTTACAAAACGACCTTAGGCCTATCATATAACAAAACGGCCTTAGGCCCACATATATCAAAACTGCCTCGGGCCCAATTATATATCAAAACGCCTTGGGCCCACCATATTTCAAAACGGCCTCGGGCCCAATCATATGTAGTGATCCCAGTTTTGCCATTTCGCTGAGTATATTGGGGATCGAGCTGCCTGGTCAGCTTGCGGGGGTCCAGGGAGCAGCGCCCCTTGGCGGGTCCTAGGGCAGTGCCCTGGCGGGGTTGAGGGGTAGCGCTCCCGAAGCAAAAATGCAAAATGCATTCAAAGTTGCTTGTTCGCTCGAGCGGCTGTTTATGCGCTCGAGCAGAGAATGTTTGGTTCCAAAAGTTTGACCTGTTTGCAAAAATACTGGGAAAGTGTATTTGACGCTCGAGCGAGCTTTCCACGCTCGAGCAGACAATGTTATATCAGTTCGTGAATCTGATATTTCAGATCACTTTTATATATCTCTCTCTCTCTAAAAACATTTCCTCTCCATTCTCTCTATATTTCCCTACGCCAAATTGGATCAAAACCTTGATTTCTCAAGATCCATTAGAGTTCTACCATAGGTTCTTCATCAAAGTTGGTTAATTTTTCGAGGGCTTTGTTGTATGCGGTGAAGATGGAGTTTCGATATTGTTGATTTTGGGGGTTTCATCTTATTTCTTCTTTAGAACTTGAGATAGGGATTTTCTTAGAGTTATATATATATATATTGCAAGATCTATATGATTTTCAAAATCATCTTTCGATAGCTTTGAAAATTGATTGTTGATTCAAGAAGTTAAGCGATTTTGAAAGTGGGTTTGTCTCTTGTTCTTTTAAAATGATCTTATGGGTTTTGATCTTCGTTAATTGAAGAAAATATGATTTTGGAAAGTTTTCTTTCAAAAGATTCGAGTTGTATAGTTTTGGTGAGAAAACCTAAAATTTGAGAATTTTTTTAAAAGAGACTGAAAATCCATGAATGATATTGTTGTATTTATTTTGTGTCAAAATAAATGGATGTTTGGAAAATTTCTTATTTATATTTATATAAATGATGAATTTCAGGGAATATGAGAATTGTTGTTCATTTTGGAAATTATTGTTCAAAATGTTGAAATAGTCTTCAAATGGCTAATTGTTGAGGATACTTGAGAAGAGGGAATTGTGTTATTCCTTGGATGATGAATTGGAATAAAAGTATTTATATTCATCTTGTGTTATTGGCATATCAATTCATTTGATTACATTAAACTTTGAAAGTTGATTTGAAAACTTGCATTGAGAAAAGAATATTGAGAAACAAGTTTTGATGGAATGGTTTTGAGATAAATACGGTGGTAAGTCTTGAAAGGCGGTGTAGATTATAGGTGTCGAGCCTTTCAGTTAATACTGGTAAAAATGACAGATTATAGGTTTCGAGCCTTCCAGTTAATACTGATAAAAATAACAAATTGGTAGTACTTGTATAGTCTACTTGTAGACACCGACCTAGGGATTACCAAAGTGGTATTTACCGCTCTTAAAATGAATTGTTAAGTTCTGAAGAATTGAAATTGCATGACATCATTGAGCATGATGGTTTTTAAAGATAAAGATAGGATTTTCTTTCAAAAGGGCATAGCATGACATGTGCATTTCATCTCTTGAGACTTGTATAAAATGTATATACTTTGTTAAGGATTTCCTACTGGGCTTTATGCTCACCCTACGGGATTTTTGTGCAGGAAAAGATGTGGTGATGCCGCCTAACTAAAGGCAAGGAAATGTGTGTTGAGAGTATGAGACTCTCATTTTACTGTGACTCTGTGTGTAAGCCAAGGGCTGCATGTGTGTGGGTTTGAATAACCGTTTTGTGTAACCAGGCTCAAGCCTTGGAAACTTGTAAACCCTTGGAAGTATTTATTTGTTTATTTACTTATTGTTGGATTAATGTATTGTTGCATGAAGAACTATTGTATCATGCGATGTAAGTTTGGAGATTTATATTTGGTTTTCCTTAAAAGAGCCATGATTGTTGTATTATCATTTGGGCTAGAAATTTGGGGCGTTACATCATATATCAAAGCGGCCTCGGGCCCACCATATCATATTATAAATGCTTCACATTTCATATCCAAATTTCATATCATAGGTCTTGTAACTCATTCATTCGCATAAAACATAATTCCAGAACATCGCAACATTTACATATTAAAATAAATATAAATGAACATATCTTTACAGTATTACTCACGTTGATGGGTTTCTGGTAGCAGTTGGGTAATGTCCTTGCCTTCACCTACAAATTACATAGCAAAACATATTGAACATAGAATTACTCTCTTGATGAAAGTTACTTTTCTTAATCTTTGATTAATCAAATAAACTGAACCCTTACTTTGTCTTAACCAATTATTTATGCTGGTTCTAAACTCATTAGTCCTCAATGGGTCATAATTTATATCAAGGAAAATGGGAAGAAACAGAAGGAAATTGGGTTAGGAGAAGAAATGGCATGAAACGAGTAGATAGAAAGTGAACAACCTTCACTAATTTGAACATATCTCTTTGTGTACTCATAATTTGGGTATGAGACTACACCATTAGAAACTAGACTTCCAAGGCTTGAATTTAGGCTCAAGAATCACTTAAAACAGAGTTCGAATGAGGGAGATATGCTTATTTGAAGTTGGGCTGAAACAGAGGTGCCCCGCACCTACGGGAAACAGGGCCGCACGTGCGGGACAACGTGTTTTTTTAGCAGAATCAAATCGGGTGCTGGAAATGGACTGCCGCAAGTGTGGGTAGCCCCGCCGCACGTGCGGGTAGCCCCGCCACACGTGCGGCTCTGGGCAAAATCTGCTGCCAAAAATATGTGTTGGCTCTAGCACTTGTTCTTCTATTTTCCAAGTTAGGTTTCAACTCAAATCACTCAAAATCATGTAAAACTAATGGAAATTATGAGGTTATGATGATTTTCTAAATCAAAACATCAAAAATACAGTGAATCTTCAAGTAAGGAAGATCAATCTCCTTATTTAGTTCTTTTTCAAACTTTTTCAAAACTTCTTCTCCCATATTCACATAGATCTTCATTTCATATAATTAACTATACCAACCCTCAAGATTAAGGCTCAATTCAAGCAATTCCATCTCAAAAATATGACATCTAAACATGATAAACATGAAACTCAAGCTAGATTAGAGCACAACTTTAACATACAACTTTCTAACTTCCATGCTCTTCATCTTTCATATATATATATACACATGAACTCAAAGCATGCAAAGAGACAATTTAGGAAATAATTCCTTACAATCCAACTCAGCACAAGTTCAAAACACAAGAATCAACCCTCTGACTAAACAAATCCAAAGACTACATGCTCATTTCATGAGATTTGTTAAGTTTAGATCATAAACCAAAACCCTTGCTTTCATGAGTGCTAAAGCTTCATGTCAAGACTTGATTTCAACCAATTAAAGAAGGGTTTACACTTACCTTAAGCCAATCTTTGGGTTATTCTCTCAAATTCCTCCAATCTCCAAGTTTCTAGCTTGATTTCTTCTTCTTCTCTCCCTTTTCTCTTCTTCCCTTCTTTCTCTAGAGCTCTCTCCCTCTTTCTCTACACGTTTTTGCCTCTTCAAAGGATACAGATGAGCTCCAAAATATATACAAGTCATATATATCTATAAAGGCCAACCAAACATGACTTAACAAATCAGATGAAATCAATTTTCAATTAAACTGTCCGAATGGCTCTAAAAATTCCAATTAACATATTCATGTACTCAATTTCAGTTTATGAACCCATCAAAGTCGTTAATTTCAGTTTCAAAGTATTAACTCTAGGAGTTTTAGCCAAATAAAGCTAATTAATTCATTACGAATCAAATTTTTACAAAACTTCATATAATGTCCTAAAAATCATGCTAATCATAACCGTAAAGTCAATTTCGATTTATCGCGCCTCTAAAGCTTTCAATTTTCAATCCAAAGGTCGCAATTCCAATAGGTTTTCTCATAACCGACAGATACAAATTTATAAACATTTAAATTTACAAATTTAAAACATTGAATTTCACATCAAGCACATAATCACACGCACAATTGCTCATATAACGTGGGCATTAAAGCATATGGAGCATTTGAAAAAGTCAAGTTATTACAATCACCCTATCATGCATGATCAAGGGCATTGGAGACCTAGGAAATTTGAGACATTTCATCACTTTAAGTATGAAATGTCCCAATTTTCCTTATGTTCAATTAACGTCCGATTGAACGCACAACACACAAGTTATTATCTTGCTGAATTTTAGTCCCAAGTTGTTAGTTACTCATTTTAACTTACCAACCATTCTTTAATCCAATTAAGTCCAAAGGGGTGGGTGAAAGTCCTTTAATGGAAAGAAGGCTCAAAACACAAGTTACTTTGAGTATGAAAGAAGTCTCATACCGTTGGTAATGAACCTCCTAAGGGATTAAACCATTAAGTATGAAACCTCAATTTCACACTTAGGCAAACAAATGACTTGAAACCACTTTCAAAGCAAAATTAAAAGCTAAGAAATGAGGGAGGTTGCAGAGACGATAAGTGCTGAAATTAAGTGTGAAAAGCACCAAAAACATGTAATCAACTCAAACAAGTGGTGTCTAAATGCTTAAAACACCAAGCTTGTGAGGACTATTACACTACAACTATGCAAAACAAGACTCAACTGGCCCAAATAGCCCAAAACAGAGCTAAAGCATTCTAAAACAAAGGCAAAAACATGCTGGAATATAGCTACAAAAAGCTAGAAAATCATGCTAACATATAGAATCAACTAGACTAGCAAACAAGACATAAGGAGGGGAGGCTAACCTCTCCAATTTTGGACTTCAAAACATGTTTTTTACCACTGAAAATACTCTGAAATTCAGTGGTTAAAAGCCCAAAAAAAAGTTGGTTTGAAAGTGGGAAACAAAGGTACAAAAGCCTTAGAGGTAAGGAATAAAGAAGGGTGAGGCACCCCCCTAACCTTAAACTACTTAAAACACAAATTTCATCCCATTAAAACAGAGATTTTTACAGCTCAAAAATAGCCCAAAAACAGTGGGAAAAGATAGAGAAACAGGTGTACTAAAAAAAGATAAAAGACAAGTCTTATACGTCTTGAAGGCAAGCACAAATTTAGGCACAAATACAAGTCAAAACCATCTTCAAGAGCTCTAACAAGACCTTAAGGGACCTCAGCTCAAAGGTGATCAATTTTAGTTAAGGATGTGTATGCAAAAGAGTGATATAACTAGGCAAGTGTACACAAAATTGCAAGAGAGAAAGAGAAAATTTTGAGTTTGAAATCTTCTAACCCCAAAACATGAGAGAGGGGGTCCCTATATATAGAAAACATGAAATCTATACAAGGTGATCCATCCCTCCATGTGTGGACAAATGCAAGCATCTATGCAAACAGCTGGCACAGCTGGCATAAAATATTTGCAGAAAACATTGGTGGCCGGCAAGGCACATCAATGGCCGGCAGACAAGAAGTACTGACTGGCAACCTCCATAGATGGCCGACAGGCCACCAGAGACTATAAGAGGGAAAGACCAAGGCATGGTCCAAAAATAAGACAAAATGAATGCAGAGTTTGAAAGGCTCAAAGCTGTGGCGTTCCGCTGAGGACTTCGAGCGCTCAGCAAGCAAATAGACTTATCACCGAATGTACCTGCAAAAACATCCAAGACTTGAAGGGTTGTCAAAAATGAGGTGTCTACACCTCGGCCAACCAGTCAGACCTCAATCATGGCATCTGAGTCGAAAACTTAACCCATCCAGCAGTTTCGCCAAATCTACAAGAGGTCCACTTCCTCCAGAACGAACCTATCCCATGGGCCCAAGACATCATCCCGTTCTTAGAACAAGGAGTGTTACTTGACGTTAAAGAGGAGGCCGATAAAGTCAGGGCTCGTTCGTCTAACTATGTCATCATCAACGGCCTCTTGTACAAGCGGGGATTCTCATGCCCATACTTCAGGTATCTAAGTCCTACTCAAGAGAACTATGTGATGAGAGAAATACACGAGGGCGTTTGTGGCAACCATTTAGGTAAACGGTCTCTGGCCCATAAAATTCTCTGCACGGGCTACTTCTGGACCACAATCAATCAGAACGCTAGTGACTTTGTGCTCAAGTGTAATAAATGCCAGCGCTTCGCCAACATACCTCATACACCGCCAGTGGAATTGATCACACTCAGCAGTCCCTACTCCTTTGCCAAGTGGGGCATCGACTTAATCAGTCCCTTGCCCACAGGCAGAGGCCAAGTCAAGTTCGTTGTGGTTGCTATTGACAATTTCACCAAATGGATGGAAGAAGAACCTCTTGCTGAAATCACTGAACGAAACACCACCAAGTTCATCTAGCAGTCAATCGTGTGCCAAATCAGAATCCCTCAGGCCATCGTGTCAGATAATGGCAAACAATTTGACAATACCAAGTTCAGGAAATTCTGCGAAGAGCTCAACATCAGACATTGTTTTTCCTCTCCAAGTCATCCCCAAGCTAATGGACAAGTCGAAGTCACCAATTGCTCCCTATTGAAGATCATCAAGACTAAATTGGAAGCTGCCAAAGGACTCTAGGCAGAGGAATTACCGAACATACTCTGGGCCTATCAGACAACAGCACGAACCCCCACTGGGGAGACCCCTTTAAAGTCCTCAGCATCGAGGCGGTCATCCTAATGAAGGTCGACCTGTCGACCCCCCGGGTACTACATCCAAACCTGGAACTAAACGAAAAGCTACAATGAGCCGAGCTGGACCTAATCGAAGAGCTACGTAAGTTAGCCGCTATCAGACTGGCCTCGTACCAACAAAGGATGAGGAAACATTACAACAGTAGAGTCAAACCCTGAAGCTAGTTCTCCGAGAAACAACTTTGGCCACCAAAAATCCGACCCAGGGCAAGCTGGCAGCTAAATGAGAGGGGCCTTACATTGTCAAATCTAGGCCATGACCCGCCACTTATCGCTTACAAGATATGGAAGGCCGAGATCTCCCCCATCCGTGGAATGCTGAACATTTGAAGCAGTATTTTTAGTAAACGGAGTCCTCCCCTCCTCCGACGTCTTTTTTGCCCTTTGGCCAGCTCAACTCGCTTGTTAACTAGTTTTTTGTCTTTTCAACACACTGTGTAAATCCACCATCACTCTTAATGAAAACCGTCCTTAAACCTCTAATAACTGTGTTTCATACATCACAAATGTTAATTTTCACTCAAATCAAGACTCTGCTAGACTGAGTGTGAAGATCTCAACTAGACTGAGTTCTATCAAGCCTCAGCCAAACTGAGCATGGAGACCTCAGCTAGATTGAGTGTGAGGACCTCAGCCAGACTGAGTTCTATCAAGCCTCAGCCAGACTGAGTATGCAGCCTCAACCAAACTAAGTACGCCGACCTCCGCGAGACTGAGTTCTATCAAGCCTCAGCCAGACTGTCACGACCCAAACCCGCCCCTATGGGTTTAGCACCGTAACCGGCCAGTAATCCGAGATTACCGAAGGCCTGCTTAATAGTAATACAGTAGTACAGAGTACAGGGGCATGGCGGAAGCCAGAACAGTAAATAAACAATATCCAATGAACTGTGACAGTCTGTATGCAAAAAGATTTTTCATACATAGAGACATTCAGTACAGAGCAGTATGCACAATATTTACAATCATTCAGTATAGGGACTTAATCCCTATAAACAGTACAATGCAGTGCTGTCAGTCTATACAGTAATACCGATCAGATACAGGGACAGATGAGGAGATTAAAACACCCCTAAGCCGTAGCTTGAAAGGCTCGGAACCTCGCAGTGAGGCACAGTGGTTGGCTTGACGAAACTAAAGCTTGCCTGACGCTCCTAGCCGCGGTCTGGTGCCTGTACACCTACATATATATATATGAGCAATGAGCTAAGCCCAGTGAATAACACAATGCGTAAAGGGGTTAAGAAAGAATGTCCTTTCAGTATTTTAAACAGTCGTTTGCCTCGGTAGATCAGTTATACAGTCGGTGGCTTATACTTCATGTCATATCAGTCATTTAGAAATCATAGTAATCGTACGTGGCACAACCGATAGCAAAACAGTATGGTAGTGGTAGCAGTGTCAGTACAGTAGTAGTAACGGTAACAATACAGTACAGTAACAGCAATGGTAACAATAACAGTAACAGTAACAGTGCAGTAGCAGTAGTAGTGACAGTAACAGTACAGTAACAGTAACGGTAACAATAACAGTAACAGTAACAGTGCAGTTCTTATGGATTCAAGAGGTGTCTCGCACAGATTCTAGAGGTGGCTCACACTGTAGCACTTAGGTCTGTGCAGCACTTTGCTCCAGATTTCACAGATTGGCTTAAAGCCCAGTATGGACTCAAGAGGTGTCTCGCACAGATTCTAGAGGTGGCTCACACTGTAGCACTTAGGTTTGTGCAGCACTTTGCTCCAGAGATATCCGTGACAGTAGCAGTACAGTAAACAGTAGGTCTTAAAAGACCGAACAGTCAGTCGATGGCCATCAATCAGTAAACAGTAGTGGTTCCAACGAGGGAACCGACAGAGATTTCTGTAATAGTAACAGTAAATAGTAGGTGCTAAGGATGCCACAGTACAGTTCAGAAATAAAGGACATACATTCATTCAGTAAATAATACCAGTTCAGTAAACAGTTCAGTTCAGTATTCAAAAGATAATCATTTGAACATATCTTTACACAATTGTTACTCACAGAGTTCTGGGCTACAGTAAACTAGAGCGTCTCCTCGGTAAGCCAACCCTACACAGTATACAGGATGAACACACACTAAGTTATACAGTTGGGAAAAATAAAACTTAATCCCTAATTTGCCTCGGTGTGTTCTACATCTATATCCTCAATAAGATGCCTTAAACTAGGCCTAAGAATGCCTAGAATGGAATGAGGATGCAAAGATGCACTCAGAAAACAGTTTCAGAATTTTCAGAAAAACAGTGGTCTCGCTCGAGCGTGGCTTTCTACGCTCGAGCGGACATGCAGACAAAGGTCTCCGCTCGAGCGTGAATTCCGTCACTCGAGCGGACTGTGTGCTACAGTAAAAATACTGGATGCTCGCATTTCACGCTCGAGCGTAACTTTTCTCGCTCGAGCGTGGGTCCAAAATCTGAAAATTCTAGATTTGAACCTCAAGCTCAAAATCAAGTTTCAAAGCATCAAAATCGATCATCTTGGGCTGAATTTCTGGAAAACTCTTGTAAACTCATAATATTACATGATTCCAAGCTCAATTTATAAAATCAAAGCCCAAGGGTAGTTCAATTAAACTCATTTTCAAAACAATTTTCATAAACATGATGAACATGCAATATTCATGAATTCAATCAATTCAAGGCCTCAAATGTTAGCTCAACTGAGCTCATTTCTGCAAGAACAAGATGAAATCATGGTCTTTATCACGAATATGAACATGCATGCAAGATTTCCATGAAATCAAACCTCACAATGTAAGGATAAACACATGCATGCATGAATTCTAACTCAACTCAACATATGAAGCTATTACATGCCTTTGATGAGTTAATTCTTCTTAAAACATGGTGAAATCATGGGCTTAAACATAAATATGGGCATGCATGTAACATTTACCATGAAAACAACTTTAAATTCCTCAATACAAGCATGCATGCAAGAGATGAGCTTCAATTCAACATTATAAGCCATATCTTGGCTCTAATCTTTAATAATCCTCTAAACCATGCAAGGAGTAATCCAATTCATAAACAAGAAGGTAATTACTCTACCTTAGATCCTCAATCACAAGACTAGAAGCTCAATTTAGCAATCCACACTTCAATTCTTCAAGGTTCAAGCCAAGTTTCTATGTTGAATTCCTACTCTCACTTTCTCTCCCTCTAAGGTCGGTTAGAGCAAGAAAATGGGCTGGAGAAAATGTTTTGATCAAGTGTTCAAGGAGGCTCAAATATGATATAATAAAGGGTCCACTAACAATGGTATTAATGTAAATAAGCCTATCCCTTTACTTAGCTTATTTTAATCCAATGTAATCATACTAAATCAATTTGCAGATAAATATGCTATAAAATCACCCTAATTATGAGGAACACAAAACATCAGTCAATTTCAGATTTGGCCGCTGATAAGGTCTTCAATTTGCAGTTTAATGCATTAGACGAGAATAGATAATTTGGCAGTCAAACAGATAGATTATGCATTACAGTCAATCAATCAGTCTCAGTTCTCAGTCAGTCAGTTCAGTATCTCAATCAATTCAATTATCGATCAAAATCAGTCTCAGTTTAACAGTAATCAGTAGGTAATCAGTAAACAGTGACGAGGGTTGTTACACAGACTAAGCACACCGACCTCAGCCAGACTGAGTTCTAATAAGCCTCAGCCAGACTAAGCCTGCAGAGCTTAACTAGACTGAGCACGCCGAGCTCAGCCAGATTGAGTGTGAGGACCTCAACCAGACTAAGTTTTATCAAGCCTCAGCCAAACTGAGCATGCAGCCTTAGCCAGATCGAGTATGTGGCCTCAGCCAGATTGCGTTCTCTTAGACCTCAACCAGATTAAGCTTCATTAAGCCTCAACCAGACTGACTTTTGCACAAGTCCATTTTTCGGCTAGTTGCGTGCTTTACTAATTCACTTTTAAGTCAAAATTCATGTCACTTTTCTTTACTAAAATTCATTCTCCAAACCTCATTTTTCCAATAAACTCACATAACAAACAAATCGATACAAGTTCACAATGTTCACAATCTTTCCTTATATTATCACCCACTTCATTACCCTTACATGCACAGATTTATTTTAAACCAGGCAAAAAGGTTTAAAAAAAAAAACAAACAAACAAACAAACCAAAACAAAACAAACACAAAGACAATTTACTAGTGCTCCACCAGAATTACAAGACCAATTTTTTTAAATTCAACTTCTTACAAACTATGCAACTTTTTATAACTACAACTTAAATCTTTACACAAGCAACATAAAGTAAAACAAAATACACTAGCTTAGGCCAAGTCTTCATTCTGCCCCCCTCCATCCTCTTCACTGGATGTTAAGCCTTCCTCCTCCATACTCTCATCCAGTGGGGTCTAGGTAATAGCCCCTCTCCTAGCTTCACGAGGTTGAAGTCAACGTCTGGGAAGAGCTCCTACGCCCAGTACTTGAAACTCGTCCAACCACTATCCCAGTACATGCTCATCTCATGCTTATAGTAGTCAGATTGCTGAAAGCTCTGGATTACGTCCTCTTTTGTCTGCCCCTCCACCAGCTCAGCAGTAGCCACGTTGGACGGCCCAGCACCACCTTCTCCTTCTTTGGCCAAGCTTCTCGCCACGGCTGCATCAATGGCCATTTGAAACTTAAGAGATAACTTAAACTGTTCCATAGTAGCGGTACACAGGTCTGGATAAGCAGCCTTCTCAGACGCCATCCTCCTAGCTAACTCTGCTGTCTTGACCCTTTCTTCCTCCACGACCCTCTCCAACTCAGTGATTTGTGCCTCTGCTTTCTCCTTATCTTTCAAGGCCTGAAGGTACAATTTTTCATTATTTACGAGGGCCTCCTCCAATCTCTTGTTGGCGGTAGTGCAGGCTTGTTGGGCTTCGTCTGCCCTCTTTAGCTCGCTTGCCAACTCAAACTCTAGCAACACTGCCTTGCAACGTACCACTTCAAGCTCAGCCTTGACAACTGCCAATTTGGCGGTAACCTCTGTCTGGCCTATCCTAGCGTGATCAGCCAAGTAACTTTGCACCACTACCAACACCTCCATTTTCTTCGCCCTCTCAACGTAGATCAAACCTTTCACGCAGGAGCTCCTTGCTACCTTTCTCCAACCGGCTGTCTCCACTCTTACATTCTGCAGTTGCGCCTACATCTCTTTCAACTGGGCTTTAAGCGTCCTCGCTTCCACCTTTACCCCACTGCCTTGCCTAGTAGAGCGGTTGCCAGGGTCGCTGCCTCTATCTACGCTGAGTAGAGTCCTCTCGTGAGGTTGACCTCTCTAAACTGTGCAACACCCCGCACGGCCACGTCCTCAATGCTCCCCAACAGATGGTCTGCACCTGCTCTGGCCTCTTGTTGCACCTTAGAGAGGTTACCCCCATCCATCACTAAGCAGCCAACCACCACATTCATATGATAAGTGGCAGTCCCTAGTGACCCCACAATGGTGCTCCCTCTCTAGTTTGCTCGTCTGCTCCTTCCCGAACTTTCGGCTAGAAGGCAAGTCAGTTGAGGGCAAATCCATTGCAGGTAGGTTCAACAATCAGTCCCCTATCACTTCCCATTCCTTATCCACACTTGGCACCCCCATTGCCTCTAAACCAGTCTTGGTCCCCTCTCCTACAACCTCTGGGGGCATTTTCACCACCTTTTCCTTCATCTTCTTCCCTATGGGCCCTTTTTCTCCACCCTTTCCAGTTACCTTTCTGTTCTTCTTCTTCTTTAACACCAGCTCCACTACCTTCTTGCTTCTCTCCTTCAATGGATCCACCGGCGCTTGTAGGGGCATAAAGTCGGTTAAGTCCTTCTCTCCCAAGGGCTTTGGTTGTAGTCGGACAGACCTCTTCGTGACCAGTTTAGGCACTGGGCCTAATTGTTTCTCCTTGTATTTTTCGGCCATCACAAAAATGCACTTGTCTTCCGCCTCTTACGCTTTCCTCCTTGCCTCCACCTGCTCTGGAGTAGGATATCCTTCAGCTGGCTCAGGCTCCAGATTCAAGGTACACAAGGCTGAGGGCTGGACAAGGTCGTTACATTTCAGTCCCTCCTTCTCCCTCCACTCCTTCATTTGCTTGACCCTCGTCTTTGCCGCAACATCCAACTTTGGTTCCAACGACTTGGTGGGAACTTTCCAAATCATGCGAACTCCCTCCCGCCATTTGTCGACACAAAAAACCACTTTGGCTTCCACCTCTTTACTGATGAAGGCAATCTCGCAACCAGTCTCTTCCCCGCTATCGCTTGCAAGGTCACCCAAGTCTCCTATTGCCCCAAGGCCTTGTAGTATGAAAAAAAACTCATCAATCGTCATCGCTTCTCCCTCAGTTGCCCTCAGCCACGAGCTCGCGCAGGCAAACAGGATCTTCTATGCATTCGGCATTAGTTGCGCTGGCACCACTTCTAGGCGATTCAATACATCAACCACTAGTAGGGGCAGTGACAACCTCAGACCTCTGTGCAGCGCTTCTTCGTACCACGCAAACTCCATTGGCTGCGCGTCGGATGCACTCTCCTTCACCATGGGCACTCTCAACTGTATATCTATTGGAATATGATATCTGCTACGCAGCTCCTCTAAATCCTCTGCCCTTAGCGTATACTTGTCAACTTTGGTGTGCTAGTGGTTAAGCACCACCCGACTAATCGACTGGACCACCAAAATCATTGTCGCTAGAAGGGGCCGCGCATGTCGCTCTGTACCCCTCTCTATCGGCCTCTCCACCCTATGCTGTTCTGTTAGCGCCACCCCATCATTCTCTCCAACGCATCCGACGCCATAGTTGGAGCTTTGTTTTGTACCATTCCTCTTACGTTCCTGTATATTGCTTCTATAGCATGGGCGAGGAAGTTCGCCAAATGATAGAGCAGAGAATCAAATGAGACGAATGCAGTAAAGTCTAGGATGTGTTGGTTTCTTGCAATAAGGTATGAAAAACGCATAACTCTAAAGGCTCAGGGTTTGCCTATCTATTAAGGATCGCGGTTAAAATTTGCCAGTTTGAAAATTCAATATGAAGTACAAATCCCCCGCCTTTTCTACATCCTCCCTACCAACCCTTTCACCTCCTACAAACGATTTGTATCTCTCACCAGTGGCATACACTGCCCATGTGTATGGCCACGATCCCTTCCTCCCCCCACTAATTCTTTTTCCTCTCCCCTGTCTTTTCCACTTCATATCATCACGTGCTTACCCGCCCCTTAAGGCCCGTGCTCCGTCAAAGCATTTACGGCCACCTTCGCGATCAACCCTCCTTACGTTCGGTCATCCCGTCCGGTCACCTTCTCAGTCGACCTCCTCGACGGTCGGTCGGTCTTTTGTCTCCCATCTTCGTGGTCGGCCATCCTAATGGTCGGCTATTCTTGACGATCGGTCGGTCTTTCGTCTCCATTCCACCACTTTCCCAAGACGCCCCCTCTTTTTTCTGCTCCACCCCTGCCTCTTACCCGGGCTTAGGAGACTACCTCCACATTTCTTATTCCCTTCATTGGACTAAAGCTGCACTTGGAAATGAGAGACTACTGATACTGATGGGCACCCAAGGGGGCCTAGCCCACAGCTCACTCACGGCCCTGGTGTTAAAGCCAGTAAGCTTAGTAACTTTGAGAAGCCAATGTTAGCCCAGGACCAATAACATTCAAACACTTGTCAGGTAAGGAACTAACCACGTGAGCAGACAAAGATCTTGCAAAGTTATTGTACCCACACATCAGCCATTTAATGAGGCCACTATAGCATTAAATACAGCAAGACCCCTCACGCCGGAGTATGTAGTATCACCACGAATAATGTTTAGGTCATAGACTTTCAGCGAACAAGACAGCTTAGAATAGACAAGGAAATGATGAGCAAAGGATATAAGGAAACTTTCGAGATACGTTAGAGAAGTTTTTTACCCCATTTACTTCTCTCTCTCTCTCTAAAATCAATCTGCCCTAACCTAACTTGACTCTCTCTAAAATCAATCTGCCCTAACCTAACTTGTCCGTCAGGGGATTATCTCCCCCTCTAGACCTTTTTGCAGGCACCTTTCGTGGACATCAAGGTCAGCAGACCCGTTGGAAGCGTGGATCAGTTCGACCCATCCTCCATTGAAGTTATTGCATTATCAAGTGATATGGTCGTATATACACAATGTACTTCGACAAAATACTACCATGATTTGTAGCTTCAACAAGATATTAAATAACCAGAAAAGTGACTCATATATTAAAGATATTAATAAACAAAACAAATGAAAAAGGACAACACCTCTTTAAGCTAATGTTCAACATTTGAAAGACCAATGTATGCTTGGTATAAAATACGAAATTGTTCTTTATAGATACCCAATTCGTATAGAAAAGCAAAGAGTAAAACTTTTTTAAAACCTCTAAGGGATTGAGTTCAAATTCCTTAGTAAACCATTAGAACACACAAGATGGTGAAACGAACCAAGATATAAAAAAATAAATTGGCACATGATACTATGCTCCATTTGGCTACCGAAATAATAATAATAATAAATGATAAAATGACTCATTGAACAACAGATTTTCCCTTGTTTGCAAGCTGATTAAACAAAAAAAACAATGGTAGTAAAGCTTCATCTATGTTATAAGAATTCGGGTATGTTCCAAGCATCAAATACTTCTAATTCTTATGTATGCCGATGCCAAGAAATGGCTAGACATTTATACTTTTTAATTGACGTTTTTGCTTTTCTAGGGTAAAATTGCATTAACAAAGAAACATAGAGTAATAAAGAGCTTCACAAAACTGCAAGGCTAGGTTGAGGTTGGATTTTCATTTTTTAAAACCTAACATGATGAAAGATAAGATCAAAACCCATATTTTCGTTTGAGAAGTGGGTTGACTTTTTGGCTTTTTGACTTTTTTGGCTATATGAGCCTGGGCTCAAAAGTTTGGTTTGGGAAGGGCTTATGGCTTTTTGGCTTTTTTGACTTCTTTTGTGAGAGAAGAGTGTAATGATTATGGGGTTGGATGGGATGTTTTGTCTGTTGTGACTCATGAGCCTATTCTGTCTTTTGTGGCTCATTGAGCCAAAAAAGCCCAATGAGCCTTTCCCTTCCAAATTTCTCCACAAACAAGTGGAAGTATATAGGTGAAATTACAAGACAGCGGGAAGTGGGGAAATTATTTATCAAAAGGTGAGGGATGACTTTTGCTGTGATTTCTTTGCACAGAAAAAGTTACATCCTCGCGTGTTTGTAATTATTATTTTTTTGGGTAAATTATATTGACACTCCCTGAGATTTGGTTTGATTATATCTCACTCTCTAATATTACAGAAATTATATTCTTACTCCTGTGATTAATAGTCTAATTTCACAAACCCCTACTTATATAAAAGGCAACAATTCCTGTGACTTTTGCTGTGATTTCTTTGCACTGAAAAAGTTACATCCTCACGTGTTTGTAATTATTTTTTTGGATAAATTACATTGACACTCCCTGAGGTTTGGTTTGATTATATCCCACTTTCTAACATTATAGAAATTCAATTCTTACTCCTGTGATTAATAATCTTATTTTACAAACCTCTACTTATATATAAAGGCAACAATTCCTGGTAGAAAAATAGAAGAAATTACATGAAAAAAAAAATGTGAAGTAAAGGAAAGAAGGAGGAAAAAAAAAAGTAATAAAGCAAAATAAGAAAAAAAGAGAGTATATGAATTTAATATTTTTTTGATATCAACATTAATTGTGTCTAAATAATTATAATGACAGGGGATCAATGTAATTTTTCAAAAATCAAAAAATAATGTGTTAAATTCAAATCTTAAAAGATATTAATATAATTTACATTTTTTTTCCCCCTTCTATACTGATTTGTTATTTCCCAAGTAAATATCAAACAAAACAATGAATCAATTGAGATGCTTTTGAAAAGACAGCAAACAGCGATGCCAATTTGAAATCTTCAAACATACTTGGAAAAAAAAGGAAACAATAGTCCATAAAAAAATCAGAAGAGCCAGAGCCCATTCTCATGTCTCAACCAAAACTGCCTTTGATTTTTTTTTTTTTTTATTTTTATTTTGTAGTCATAACTGTTTTTGAATTTACCACCTAAAGGACATCAAACTCATATGCAGCACACAAAAAACAGAAAAGCTTGGGACCCACTAGGGACCCCAGCGAATTTGGATTCTCTCATTGAGGTTCTTACTTGACTTCCTACTTGCTGGGCTATTGGACCTACTTTTAGGTCCAATTTTTATAATCCAAACCGTTCACATTTTAAGATTTATTAAATATATCATACTTGTAAAAAATTAAGTTGATCGGATATCAGAAAGTATGTGTTCGGAAAACTGTTTATTAAATTTTTAAGAAAAATAATTTTTAGTTAGTTTTCTGAACACATATTTTCTGATATTCGATCAATTTAATTTTTTACAAGTATGATGTACATGACAAATTCTAAAATGTGAATGGTTCGGATTATCGAAATTGGACCCAAAAGTGGACCCAATAGCCCATCAAGTAGGGAGTCAAGGAGGGGAGTCAATGAGGGAATCCTTGCTCGACCCCAGCACCCTCAGTGGGTATTGATAGGCCAAATTTTTTTTTTCCCCTCTAATCACTAACTTCCACGTGTGTGTGGGATAGTGGGGGTGAGTTTGACTGGATAAATTAGATTTGGTTCGACTACGTCTCATTCCTTAATATTTTAAAAATTATATTTCTATTCCTGTAATTAATAGTTTCATTTCACAAACCATCTATTTATATAAAAGGCAACAATTCCTAATAAAAAAATAGAGAAAATTATATTGAAAAAAAAGTAAAGCAAAGGAAAGGGAAAAAAAAGAAATAAAGCAAAGTAAGAAAAAAGAGAATGCATGAGTTCAATATTCTGTCTAAATAATTACAAAGATAGGAGTTAGTATAATTTTCCAAACGTCATGAGTGATATATATTGAACTTAAATCTCAAGGAGTGTAAGCGTAATTTATCCAAAAATCTCAATTGATAAGGAAAAAAAAAATCCCAATAAAAATTAAAAACAATTAACATAAAGAACAGTACACTCCTAAAACACAACATAATAAACCATCAAATTCACACTCCATTTAATTCGACCCAGTTCACTTCCTGTTGGACCATTTTAATATCTTATATTTATTTATGGGGTTTCATTACTTTGGTAACCTCTTGGTCATAAATGGAGGTTAAATAGAATTCATGAACTTGGTTAATGGTCATTATTTTGGTGTAACCATTTTCTTGTTTAATGGCCTATAAATAGTTTACTCTTTTCTACCAACACACACCAACTATTTTTTCTATAAAAGAGAGATTACTAGCAAAGAAGGGTGCTTTATTGGTGGAGCTTTGGGTTCACCATCTTGTGCAGAGTTGGCCTGAACCATACGACAAGTGATCGGGCTGTTGTATCCTGGAGGGGACAAGTCATAGTTTTGTGACTGCTGCATCGGTATTTGGGTTCTTCCTACCGCAGTGGGCTTGATCTCCTTAAAGAAAACGAGATATCCGTGCCTCAGCCTGATATATTTGTATCTCATTTTCTTTGCATCATTTATCAATAAAATATAATTGTTTCTGGTATTTTCACTAACAATTTTAAGGAGATCAATCATGGAACAAGTACCAGAAAAAACCAATGATGGAATTGGAGATCTCAACAAGCCTTTCAAGTTCAAAGGAGTTCATTTTAAGAGGTGGAAAGGAAAAGTTCTTTTTTACCTTAGCCTTTTGAAAGTTGCATATGTTCTTACCGAAAAGAATCCAAACAAAATCCCAACCGAGGAGATGAATGTTGAAGACTACGAGGCACACGAAGCAAAAGTGGCTTCCTACAATACAGATAAGTATAAATGTCAATTTTATCTCTTAAATTTACTTGCTGATTAATTTTATGATTATTACTATGACACCACTTACATGTTGTCTTCTATGAATTTTTAGCATGTATGCTTGTGTCATATAAATAGTAAATATGTGAGAATCATGAATAGTTTAGAATTAATTCCTAAAGTGACAAAAAATTTTGAGAAATGTAAAGTTTGCAGTAAAGCAAAAATTACCAAGAGGCCTCATAAAAGTGTTGAAAAAATACCGAATTGCTAGAATTATTTCATACTGATTTGTGTGAGTTTAAAGAAATTTTAACTCGGGGTGGTAACCGATATTTTATCACTTTTATTGATGATTTTTCAAAATACACAAACGTATATTTATTGAAAAATAAAAGTGATGCTTTTGAGAAATTTAAAGAATTCCTTCTTGAAGTGGAAAATCAATTCAGTAAAAAGATTAAAAGAATTAGAAGTGATAGAGGCCGAGAGTATGAATCTCTTGGATTCAACTCTTTTGTTCAGTCTTTGGGAATTATTCATGAGACTACTCCACCATATTCACCTTCATCTAATGGCGTAGCTGAAAGAAAAATAGAACGTCAATTGACTTGATGAATGTTATGCTTATTGATTCAGGTGCTCCCTCAAATCTTTGGGGCGAGGCTATTTTGACAGCTTGCCATGTGATAAATAGAGTGCCACACAAAAAGACTAAAATTGTACCTTATGAGTTGTGGCGGGGGCATAAACCAAATCTAGGTTATTTGAGGGTTTGGGGTTACTTAGCTTTTATGAGGCTTGCAGATGCTAAACGACCTAAATTGGGTGAACGAGCTACCACATGTGCTTTTCTTGGATATGCGTTGCATAGTACATCTTATAGATTTTTTGATATGGAAAATAATATTATCTTTGAATCAGGTGATGCTATTTTTCATGAAAATAAATTTCCTTTCAAATCTAGAAATAGTGAGAGTCAAATAATTTCTGAAAATATTTTATCTATGCCTAGTTCTTCTACTCCTTCTCAAGTTTTTCAAGAAAAAGAAAATTTTCAAATCCAACCAAGAAGAAGTAAACGAGCTAGAGTTGAAAAAGATTTTAGCCCCGACTATTATCTTTACAATGTGGAAGAAATTCCTCTTACAGTACACGAAGCTTTATCATCACCTGAAGCTATTTTCTGGAGAGATGCTGTAAATGATGAGATAGACTCACTACTTTCAAATAAAACATGGAAGCTAGTGGATTTATCTCTATGTTGTAAAACTATTGGGTGTAAATGGGTCCTTCGTAAAAAACTTAAACCGGATGGAACTATAGATAAATATAAAGTGAGGCTTGTCGCTAAAGGTTTTAAGGAACAAGTTGATCTTGATTTCTTTGATACTTTTTCTCCGGTTACTAGAGTTACATCCATTAGACTGTTGATTGCAGTGGCTGCAATTCATGATTTAAAAATTCATCAAACGGATGTAAAAACAGCATTTTTAAATGGAGATCTAGATGAGGAGATTTACATGGACCAACCCGAAGGCTTTGTGGAGCCTGGCCAAGAAAGCAAGGTGTATAAGCTAATTAAATCCCTTTATGGTTTAAAACAAGCTCCTAAACAGTGGCATGAGAAATTTGATTCCTACATGCTTGAGAATGGCTATAAGACTAATGAATGTGATAAGTGCATATATTATAAAACTGGTGAAATGCACATGTGATTATTAGCCTATATGTCGATGATCTACTTATCTTTGGCTCTAATTTGCATATTATAAATGAGACTAAAAATATGCTCAATAGCCACTTTGATATGAAAGATCTTGGTGAAGCCAATTTTATTTTGGGAATTAAAATTACCAAGACTAATGATGGTATTTTTCTTGATCAGTCGCATTATGTTGAGAAAATTTTAAAGAAATATAATTTTCTAAACTGTAAACATATTGCTACTCCTTTTGATGCAAGCATACACTTATCTGTTGTAACAAATGAAAAAGAAGTGATTAATCAAAAGGAATATGCTAGCATGATTGGTAATTTGAGATATGCTACTGACTGTACTAGACCTGACATTGCATATGCTGTTGGAGTACTTAGCAGGTTTACTACCAAACCAAGTCGAGATCATTGGCTAGCCATGGGAAGAATTATGAGATATTTATCTGGAATAAAAAAATATGGTTTGCTTTATGATGGATTTTCAAAAATTCTACAAAAAGAGAAAAATTACAATACTTGGACCCAAAACACCTTTAATATTAAGGTATTTACATAAAAATTTACAAGGCAAAAAGACTACATTTGACTCTCTAAAAGTTGGCCTAAAGTTGCTGCTGGGCAAGCAAGTCTTTGGCCTACTGTGGCTAGGCTACTTCATGGCATGCCTTTGGTTTTGGCTTGTACTTTTTAGCTCTCCAAAGGACACAAATGAGTATGGCATCAAGGTGTTACCCTTGGATAGGTGCACCTTGACACATGGGCATGGACAAAATATGGTTTGGAATTGAATGCATTAGATGTTAATCCTTTGTTACATATGTTGATGGTTTCAATATTAAGCTATGATTTTATTTTTGTTCTTTTGGATAATTATTGTTGTCATCTTGTATTTAATTTATATTCACGGTTGATACTACTTTTTTTGAAATATTTTACATATTGGTGTTGTCAAAGCTGCCTGTTGTTTTATCAATATTGAAATATTTCACATTGTTGTTGAAAGGGAAAGGCTTCTAGCACTGAAAGTATTGTGGGGCTTTGTCAGTCAATTATGGGATCCATTTCGATAATTATAATAGTTTATAATAGAGTTGATTGAGAAAATTATCCTCACAAAAAAAAAAAACATATTTTTTGAACAATTATAACAATAGCCACAATAGTAATAGTAGAAAGAAAGGAACAACTTCCTCAGTTTGGTTACCTGATTCCTAGTTGCAGATTAAGCATCAGATGATAACTCCTATGACCTTCAAAAATGTCAATGCATGACCTCTTTTTCACTGTTTTGGCATGAAACTTATTCCGCTGTTTACTTTTGTATGATAGTCCCGTAGTTTTTCTAATCCTTTCTTTGATCAAAACTCCTTGCATGTATTCCCTTTCAAAAACTACAGTAGTATTATCCTGCACCTCATGCTGACACCCATCAGAGGAACGCGATAACATGTATGAAGTGTTGCAAGATGAGACCTTGCTGGTGGAATCACAAAGGCTCCGACCTTCATCCAATGGCGTACTCCTCTGGGATTGACTTGAACCTTTTGAAAAGATGTTAATAATCTTCTCGGAAAGACTACGCTTGATCCTAGGACTGGGAACCCTGCACTCCTCTGAATTTAAGAATGGACTATGAAATAGCAACCCTTTCCTCTTCAGTGATGGATCATTACTTCCAACAGGATAGTATGTTCCTTGTCCATCCTTCAGACCCTTAGTCCATGTCCCAAAATAATAACTCCCATCTGCAAACCCGTAACAGCCTGACCCATGTCTAAACCCATTCAACCAAAAGCCATCAAAAAGATCACCACTCACCCATTTCATGACCCCTCTACCACACATTTTCCCAGCTTTCCAATTCCCAATATATGTGTTACCATTACTCCAAACATACCTACCTCTGCCTTCATGTATTTCTTCTTTCCATGAACCATCATAAATATCAGAATTACAGTACTCTTTCCTTCCAAGCCTATGTTGAATGTTCATCCTCCAGTACCCTCTGTATACAGACCCATTAGTACTAGTAAAGGTGCCAAAGCCATGAAGGTAACCCCTAGAGAAATCACCATCAAATGTTGCTCCCGATTGCCAAAAAATCTGTCCTTTCCCAGTCATTTTTCCTTCATCCCAATCACCCTCATAAACCATTCCATCTGACCAAGTATACTTTCCCTTGCCATGGGGAAAGATTCCCTTGAAATTACCAACATAGACGTCTCCATTTAAGAAGACCTTATCACTGAACCTGAAAAAATAGGTTACACTTTTACCAAAATAAAATCAAATGCACTAAGAATGAATATTCATGTGTAAAATCTTTCTTTCTATCACCAAATGGAAAATACGGATGCTAAAGAATAAAAAACACCTTTCACTGCTCTCCATGACCAGCATATGACAACTGATCTAGTAGTCCTTGATGATTTCCAATGAACTCATCTCAAACACCTTGCTTAACCTTAAACAATGAGAAAGAAACTCTTTCATGTTGAATTGTGATGCCCTGAACAATGAAAACAATTGCCGGATATATCATAGGACTGGGATTATTAATATACGATAACCTTGAAGTAATAAACATGTAAGGATAACATGCAGCAAAATAGATATACATAAAGGGCCTGTTTGATTTGGCAGATTATATCATAGGACTGGGATTATTAATATATGAGACCTGTTATTAGGATTAGATTTCGATAGACATTCTATCTAACAAAATTGACGGCTTTTTTAATCCTACAACTAATAATGCAATAAAAACATATAATTGAAATTATATATTTTCATATCAAGTGCACAACAAGCATGAATAAGAGGAAATGATTTGTCTCACTAGTCTGGTTGAATATCCAATTCTTCGCTAATTTCATGATTGTTAATCCTCTCACTATTAATTAATCTTACTAATCAAATAGGCTCAAAGAGAAAAACTACCCATCACCGATTTTTTATCACCATTTTAATTATTACGCAATTAATGAATTTTAATAATCGTAATCATAATTTCATTTTGCTTCCAAAATTAAAAATATCGTTTTTAATACTCATAATCCCAAAGTATATAAATACCTGGATCAACATTGCATCTCAATCACAAGAATTTACATAGTTTTCAATCATGGAACCAGCCGTCGAAAACGTCAATGCCGAGCCCGCTCCTCCGGTTACAGATCCAACAGACCAGGTGTCCCAAGCTTCCAGAAAACGCCGGAGGCCGGCGGATAGAGACGAAAATGACCGGCCGACGAAGCGAAGGAAGACTCCCAGTTACAGATCCAACAGACCAGGCGCCCCAAGCTTCCAGAAAACGCCAGAGGCCGGCGGATAGATGCCAAAACTATCGGCCGACGAAGTGAAGAAAGACTGATGGGGATCACTCCAGATCGGTTTGCGTGGTGGTGCTTAAATAAGATTTTTTTTTTTTTTTTTGGGTGTTGGACTAGATCCATGGACTACTTTCTTGTTTCTCCCCTTGCTCTATTTACTTTTCAAAAATGCTAGGCTTCAGGAAAATTTTTCAGGAAAAGCTTCAGGAAAATGGAAGAGGAGGAGGAGGAAGAGGATGAGGCCGATCGTTGCAGCCGCCGGCGGTCGTCTGCCCAGCCCCGGTCGTCTGCCCAGCCCCGCCTCCGCCTCCGCCTCCTTCCATTTTGATGGCCCCCTCCAGTTCCTCATCCTCCTCCTCCTCCCCTGCTCCTCATCCTCCTCCTCCTCCTCCTCCTCCTCCTCCTCCTCCATTTTCCTGAAACTTTTCCTAAAGCCTAGCATTTTTGAAAAGTAAATAGAGCAAGGGGAGAAACAAGAAAGTAGTCCATGGATCTAGTCCAACACCCAAAAAAAAAAAAAAAAATCTTATTTAAGCACCACCACGCAAACCGATCTGGAGTGATCTCCATCAGTCTTTCTTCGCTTCGTCGGCCGATAGTTTTGGCATCTATCCGCCGGCCTCCAACGTTTTCTGGAAGCTTGGGGCGCCTGGTCTGTTGGATCTGTAACTGGAAGTCTTCCTTCGCTTCGTCGGCCGGTTATTTTCGTCTCTATCCGCCGGCCTCCAGCGTTTTCTGGAAGCTTGGGGCCCCTGGTCTGTTGGATCTGTAACCGGAGGAGCGGGCTCGGCATTGACGTTTCCAACGGCTGGTTCCATGATTGAAAACTATGTAAATTCATTGTATTATTATTTAAAAATGATAGGGTTATGTTAATTTAGTGTTGGAATGATCTCTTAATATGTAATTAATAGCAAAAAGTCTAGAAAAATTCAATTTACAACTAACAAGGGTAAAAAAGACATTTACACAGCAAAAAGCTACTTCACAGCTTATTTAACAAACATTACTCAGCAACTTAAATCTATAATCCAACAGCTACACCAAACAGATTAACAGCTTCTGATTAAAGTCATAATCTATAATCTGTTAAGCTATAATCTATAATCTATTTTAACAGTTACACCAAACGGCCCCTTTATGCTTAACGTGTTTCAAGAAAACATGTCAACACTCAGTTTTTTAATTTTTATTTTTTTATTTGAGGGTACTTATAAATATCTATATTTATTTTATTTTTGTTTATTTGAGAGTGTTTGTAAGTATATATATATTATATAAATATAATCTTAACGTACATATAAAAGAGAATAATAAATGAAAATTAAAAAAAAAAAAATGAGATGTCCATCATAAAAATTGACGTACATTTTGATTATAGTCATAATTAGATCACAAAATGAGATGTCCATTATAAAAATTTTCGTCCTTTTTTTTTTTTTTTCTCTCTCAAATTTGTATGTACCAATTGTTGGAAATGGTTATAAATTCTGGGTAAAACTAGAATTTTATCCTAAGTTTAGTCTAATATTTAGGTGGGCCCCGTGCATCGATTTACACGAGTCAAAGTGGTAACGCGTTCTATGCCGCGTTGTGATTCACGTGGTATATTTGGTTGCTCAAAACCATTACCGAGTGAATGGGAAATTGAAGCCAAAGTATGCTCCATGGAAATGGAGTTTTGGTGGAAATACCTTAAAGGTTTGAATAAGGCTTGTCCTACATTGATTTGGTGGGAGGTTTTGAAAGGGTTCATAAGGTATGGGTTTGGTACTTGGGGTGTGCCCCAAGGGGTACCCAAGTGTTTTAGAGGGAGAGGTTATAGGCAAAATGGGCTAGACCCATTGGACCCAAAAATCACCACACGTGCGCGCGCCGCCGTCCGTCCGTCCGGGCGGGTTGGGCTTGTTCGGCCCAATACTAGTCTTTTTGGGCCAAAAACATTTGAAAGAATAAGGCCCTTCCCGTTTTTAAACAGAATTAAACTGGTTTGGATTTATTATTCATCCAAACAGGGCCCTTCCGGTTTTTGAATCCAACAGCTTTAAATCTGTTTGAATTTCAAACCAAACAGTGCCTAAACAGTTTGTATCTGTTCAATTCAAAACCAAGAGCGACCTTTACATCTATAAATAGACTAGCCCTCATTTGGATTTTGTAACTCTAATTTTTCGTCCTTCATAATTCTGAAAACATTCTCTTCATGTTGCTGCATTTAATTTCTGAAAGAGAGAGTATAAACACTTAGTGTGTTCGTTAGGCAAACAATTTGTAGTGCTGCTATTGTTTGTAGTAGATCATTTTATCCTGGGAGATAGACGTCCAAATTCTGAAAGCACCGTGGAGAGGACGAATCTGTCGTAAGGACACAGTGTCAAACACTGGACTTGATCAGATTATAATTCAAAGAAATTAATCAAGTAAGTTATTTAATTTATTATTCTGTTTTATTATTTATTTAAATCAAATTTTAATTTTTTGTTTTTGTAACAAAATAAAATCTATTTTTATTTATTTATCTTTTATTTTTATTTCGAGTTTGATTTTTGTAATCAAACAAATTCTTTCCTTTCTTTTATTTATTTAAATTCTAATTATTGTTTTGCACACAATAAAATTAAATCTTTTAAATATAATGAAGATTGTCCAACACCAATACGTGTGCCATGATATTCGAGGTGAGGATGGTGTGGTGAATTGTATAAAAAAAAATCTTGACTCGTTGACTTGACTCAAAGTAGGTTTAAAATTTTGCTTTTTAAAATTTTTAATTGTTGGGGTCAACAGAAATTGTTAGGTAACTTCACAGTTAAGTAATGGAAGGTGTAATTTGTCATTTGATTTTAAATCTAAGTGAAATTAAAGTAAATTTTAGAATGTGAATAGTGCATCTATTAAAAGGAGTATCATCTGTAATTTACCCATATTTTTTTTAATTATTTTTATTTGATAGTTAAAATTTTATTTTTTGTAACAAGAAATGCATTATAACTTTTATGATAAAAAAATTAAAAAATGAAGAAAAGGATAATAAAATTAGGTTTCTTTTCCCTAGGCAAATGCAAGTAAATACAATAAATAAAGCTTGTTTAAATATTTTTTTAGTACCTTTGGGAGAATTTTTTTTTAAAAAATTTCCTCCACTTTTCTTTTTCATTCTGTTTTTAAAAGTCAATGAGAAAATTTTTAAGAAATTGCCTTCTCTTTCTCCTCATTTTTCTTCTAGAAAACATAGCAGTACGTAATGATAGAATGACCTAAGCAATGTGTTTTCATGATTCTTTTTTCATGCCTAAACTTTAGTAAATGAGCTACTTCCAATGCTTACTAAAATCAACTTATACATTATATTCTTTATTATATTTATTAGAAAATTGAAGGGAGGATTTTGTTTAAACATAAAAATTGACAAAGTCCAACAAAAGTCATTTTTGTTTTTGCAACTTGGAGCCTCAAGTTCAACAAAAGTCATTTTAAAAATGATTTTATTTATTATTCATTTTCCATTTAAGTAATGACAGGTGACTAACTTATATTTAGACATTTTAATATTAGATTTATTTTTGATAAGATCGCATTTATGCTGTGTTTGGTTGGAGGATTTGGGGAGGGATTTGGAAAGGGAAATGGAAAAGGTAGGTGAAATGTGAATAAAACATGCCTATATTTCACCTAGTTTCACACACCTTTTCCCTTTCCCTTTCCAAATTCCTCCCCAAATCTCCCAACCAAACACAGTATTAAAGTCACTGTAAGGGGTATACTCCCACGCTCCAAATTATGCCCACTAGACCAACTTCTTAAAGTTATATTTTAATATTTGATATTTGATATTAAGTATATTATTTATTGGATCTCACATAATAATAGTGTTAGAACTTTTTAAATAAAATGTGAGATCTATTAAATGATATGAGTAGTATTATATAAAAGGGAAAATAACAACCTAATGTATTTTTATAATAAAAAAAAAAAGCACAGAAATTAATAATAAATTTTAATAATTAAAATCATAAATTTTTATTCTTTATTTATTATTATTTTTTTGTTCTAGAAACATCTCCTCAAGATCCCAACTTTGTTAAAAGTTCTCAGAGTCTTAAGGGTTATCATTATCGGATCTGTTGAACCTCTCTCCAATATTACTTATAATCAAATTTTGTATTATTTTATTTCAATTTAAAAATATTAATTTTTTTTTTTTTTTGATAAATGAAAATTTAGGATACAATATATTGACCTCTTATCATATTTGAAAAAAAATCGTAAGTTCCATAATTTCGATATGATTATATTAAATTCTTTTTTAGCAAAGTTAAATGGACCTAAATTAATGTAAATATTGTGAAAATATAAAGATAAATAACCTAATATAAACATAAAATATGATAATATTATTTTTTATTCATATAATTAATAAGCTATTCATGAAAAATGGACCGAGCATTATATGAATTAATTTTTTTTAAAAAATTCAGTATAATTATTATAAAATTGTAAGATTTATTATATTTTTTTTCAAACTTAAGAAGAGTAAGTATAATTTACCTTGAAATTTATTTATATCACATTAGAAAATAGATAATTAAAAAAAAAAAACAAAAAACAAAAAATTGAAATGTTTGTCTAATTGCTTTTCATGTGTGTGTGTGCAAGTAGCAAAAACGAAGCAATAGTCACGGAAAGTTGCGTACGGTGATTTGCTGAATTGTCCCTCAATTTCTCACCACTCACAATTCCTACTTTCTGCCCAACGAAACACCTTTAATTACACACACCATCTCTCTCTTCTCTCGAACCCTAATTTCAATTCCTTTCAATATCCTGATCCCTCGTAAAGGTAATTCCTTCACTTCTAATTTGAAAATTCCTGCGTATATTATTTGATTTGAAAGTGTTTATCAATCAATTGATTCGAATTTAGGTACCCAATTGCTGTTCTGCTTTTACACTTTGTATTCACGTAATCATATTAATGGGATTTGTTTGACTTTGTTTGCACTATATATATATATCTATATCTTGCAATTAAATTTTCCCAGTATGAAATGCTTGAATTGTTTGATTTCTTGCTTGAATGCCGTTTGCTGAGGTCTGGGATTGTCATGACTTTCTCGGGAAAAAATCTATCGAGAAAGAAGTGCACTGGGTCGAATTATATGGAGTGTGAATTTAATGGTTTATTATGTTGTGTTTTTAGGAGTGTACTGTTCTTTATGGTAATTGTTTTCATTTTTTATTGGGAATTATTTATTTTTTTCTGTCAACTGAGATTTTTTATGCTGCATATGGGTTTGATGTCCTTTAGGTGGTAAATTCAAAAACAGTTATGATTACAAAATAAAAAATAAAATCAAAGGCAGTTTTGGTTGAGATATGAGAATGGGCTCTAGCTCTTCTGATTTTTTATGTACTATGTTTTCCTTCTTTTTTTTGAGGTATGTTTGAAGATTTCAAATTGGGACTTCTGTTTGCTGTCTTTTCAAAAGCATCTCAATTGACTCATTGTTTGATATTTACTTGGGAAAATAACAAATCAGTGTAGAAAATAAAAAATAATTACAAACACGTGAGGATGTAAATTTTTCTGTGCAAAGAAATCACAGGAAAAGTCATCCCTCACCTTTTGATAAATAATTTCCCCACTTCCCGCTGTCTTGTAATTTCACCTTCCACTTGTTTGTGGAGAAATTTGGAAGGGGAAAAGGAAAGGTAAAGAAAGATGAGTTTTGATCTAATCTTTCATCATGCTCGGTTTTAAACAAACTAAAATCCAACCTCAACCTAGCCTTGTAGTTTTGTGAAGCTCTCTATTACTCTATGTTTCTTTGTTAATGCAATTTTACCCTAGAAAAGCAAATACGTTAATTAAAAAGTATAAATGTCTAGCCATTTCTTGGCATCGTCATACATAAGAATTAGAAGTATTTGATGCTTAGAACGTACCTGAGTTCTTATAACATAGATGAAGCTTTACTACCATTGTTTTTTGTTTAATCAGGTTGCAAACAAGGGAAAATCTGTTGTTCAATGAGCCATTTTATCATTTATTATTATTATTATTTCGGTAGCCAAATGGAGCATAGTATCATGTGCCAAATTATTTTTTTTATAACTTGGTTCGTTTCACCATCTTGAGTGTTCTAATGGTTTTCTAATGAATTTGAACTCAATCCCTTGGAGGTTTTAAAAGAGTTTTACTCTTTGCTTTTCTGTACGAATTGGGTATTTATAAATAACAATTTCATATTTTATACCAAGCATACATTGGTCTTTCAAATGTTGGACATTAGTTTAAACAGGTGTTGTCCCTTTTCATTTGTCTTGTTTATTAATATCTTTAATATATGAGTCACTTTTCTGGTTATTCAATATCTTGTTGAAGCTACAAATCATGGTAGTATTTTGTCAAAGTACATTGTGTACATATAACCATATCACTCTACCAATGTGGGGGAGATATTATTAAATTTGCTAAGGAGCTCTCTCTGTCTCTTTCTCAATTTCTTGCACATAAAAAGCTTGGTTGGAACTTGGAAGTTATGGCTGAGGTATCCAAGCTGTTTTTGGAAAAGTTGTGATTTGTGAATGTATGTGAATCTTGCTGTCATTGTAATTTCATCTATTGTTGTGTTTCCATCACAATTTAACTATGGGAATGATACCCATGACCTTTCGTTCTCACACCCCTTCGTTGCTGCTGTGAGTTCAGTTTTATTGTTGGTGATTTTCAAGTAGAAATGGAACAGTCTTGCTGCACATGGACCTGGTCCTAGGGAAGAAGGATTGACTTCCAGGGCTGGATGCTGTGTTGTTTCTAAACTGGATTGGAAGTGTCAAAACAGAGTCTGATGGGGGCTATATTGAGTTGTAGGGCTAGAAATTGTGAGCTCTATGAAATTTCACAGGGTGAAGCCTGCAAAAGGCAAAGGACGTCGTCAAGTTTTTACGAGGAGAACCCACGTCTAATTCCTAGCCTTCCCGATGAGATATCGATCCAAATTCTCGCCAGACTTCCTAGAATTTGCCACTTGGGTGTAAAATCAGTCTCACGGAGCTGGAAAGCTGCCATTGTGAGTCCTGAACTTTATAAGGTCAGAAAAGAGCTTGGAACAACTGAAGAGTGGCTCTATGTTTTGACAAAGGTTGAAGATGATAAACTTATGTGGTATGCTTTGGACCCACTGTCCAGGAAATGGCAAAGGCTGCCACCAATGCCCAATCTCAACGGAGAAGAAGGATCTAAGAGGGGCCTATTAGGCCTTCGGATGTGGAATATGGTGGGATCAAGTATCAGAATTGCAGATGCCATAAGGGGCTGGCTCGGGAGGAAGGATGCATTGGATCGAATGCCGTTTTGTGGTTGTGCCGTTGGGGCTGTTGATGGCTGCATATATGTGCTAGGGGGTTTTTCTAGAGCATCGGCCCATGAGTTGTGTCTGGTGTTACGATTCAATTCTAAACAGGTGGACCGAAATGAGTCCAATGTCAATAGGTAGAGCTTATTGTAAGACAGGTGTCTTAAACAAAAAACTTTATGTTGTTGGAGGGGTTACCAGGGGTCGTGGAGGACTAACCCCTCTTCAGTCTGCTGAAGTTTTTTGATCCTTGTACTGGCCTATGGTCGCAAGTCCCGAGCATGCCATTTTCAAAAGCTCAGGTGCTACCAACAGCTTTTCTGGCTGATTTGCTTAAGCCTATTGCAACTGGAATGACATCATATAGAGGAAAATTATATGTACCTCAGAGTTTGTATTGCTGGCCATTTTTTGTTGATGTTGGAGGCGAAGTTTACGATCCTGAAAATAACTCATGGGTTGAAATGCCAATTGGCATGGGAGAGGGTTGGCCTGCGAAGCAGGCAGGAACCAAATTGAGTGTTATTGTGGATGGTGATTTGTATGCGTTGGATCCATCGACTTCTTTGGATAGTGCTAAGATCAAAGTATATGATCATGAAGATGATGCTTGGAAAGTGGTTGCTGGAGATGTCCCCATCCGTGACTTCACTGATTCAGAGTCTCCTTACCTACTTGGCGGTTTTCTTGGGAAGCTTCATGTGATCACAAAAGATGCAAATCATAACATTGCAGTCATGCAGGCTGAAAGACATAATGATTCAAGTTCCTTGCCATCAACTTCATCAACTCCTTTAGATGAATCCTCCAACTCGGCAGGCTCTGAGTCGAATGTTTGGAAGGTCATTGCCACTAGGCGTGCAGGTTCTGAGGAATTGATCAATTGCCAGATTCTTGATATCTAGAATTATATTATGCATGAAAGTTCAGCTCCTAAAATGTTTTTTACAAGTAAAGTTTGTATTTCGTAAGTTTGATCGAATTTTATCATTTGTTTGTTGCCTGGAGTGACAATTGATATATATATATTTGATAGGGGTTGCATGTTAATTTTATGGTATTGTAAAGGATCCATGATTCTGCTGATCATTTTCCAGCATTGCCGCAGAAATTGACTGCATATTTTCATATGAATTGCGTAAACTCCAACAGAAGATGTTTGAGCATGTTTTCATAAACTTTTAGTATTGACCAAATAATGATTTATCTTGTGTTTCTTGCTTTTCTAGCTTTTATTTTTATGTTTTGCATTCAGTTAAACTGGACTACTAATTCAAATGGTGAATGATGCGCTCTCTTACCAATCGTGATGTCTGAATTAATAGTCGGGTCAATAGTGACAATTAGAATGGATTGAGGGCACTCTTCAACAAGAGGGATGTACACATAGTCAACACTCACAAAGGCATATGAGAACTTGGGTCCATGATGAATCTCATTCAAGGTAAAGTAACCAGTTCATAATTATTATTCATGTTCAGTTATATATTTTCAGGAAATTATATGAGCAAAATTTTATTTTACACTTAAAAACAAAAGCATCAAAATTTGGGTCAACCTATGACCGCACTTTATTTAATGTAGATGTGAATAATTTTGGAGCACCACCACAGCATGTGCATGTGATGCGGCCAACCAATAAGGCTGCACAAAAGGGAATGGATGAGACCGACTTTGTCTTCCACCCAGGCAACCAAGGTGGGTCAAGTGGGATATACCCCATTTCATAGCTAGTGCTCTTATTGGTTCAAGAGCATCATGTTAACATTTTGAGTTGGTTCTCCGAAACTACTAAATAATTACACTAGCACAAGGCTCTTGAGCCTTGTTGAGGCTTCTAGGATAGTTTCTCTGTGACCAAAAGTAGTAACCCTAATGAACTCTTCACCACCAGGACCAAACCCACTCCCAGGGACTGTAATTATGTGCGTCTTTTCAAGAATTTCATTAAACACATCCCAAGACCTCAAACCTGGACAATGAACCCACAGATAAGGTGCATTTACACCACCATAGACATTTAAGCCCAGGGAAGCAAAAGTTTCAGCAAGTATGTTAGCATTCTCTTTGTAGTAGTCAACCACAGAGAGCATTGCCTGAAAAAGGAGATTTAGCAGCGTAAGTAATGATATATATATATATAGAATGCTGATTAAATAGTTTTTTATTATAATAAAAAAAGTAGCTGCCTAGCAGGGGAAGACTGGAACCTAGGCATAGTATGTGATAAGGAAGTACCTCATCCACTAGGCTAACCCTTAGTCTTGCTAATTAAATAGTCAGAATACCAGAAATTAGAAGGTTTTCTGTTGATAAGTGACATCCTAGTTTCAGAATTGGAGAAATTTTTATTGTTGGCAGGTAAGTTTAAAATGCTTTTAGGCAGTAAAACCACATGCTTATTCCTTGGGTTTGAGACTCTAAAGAAGCTTGATAAGTATTTTTATGCCCCATTCTAGTTTGGCCTACCCAAATTTTTATTTATGGTCATGCAGAATTCTCCCCGAAAGAAGCAGGTGTCACCAGCTTGAGAGGTCTAGGAGAACATATTTCGTGTAACATGTACACTGCCATGATGTACTGGTTTTGGATCCCACTCGTGGGCCCTGCTACAAAAGATATCTAGAGGGCATCGCAGAGTACAAGAGAAATGCTCTCTTCAAGCCACCAATTTCTTATTTCAGGACACAAGTTTGGCGACCATTGAATATTTTCCTTTTTAGACAAACTCAAAGTTTGTCCATCTTTTAATTCTTTAAGATCACAAAGTAAATGCTTCAAACACAGAAATTTTCACAAAAAAGTGCACTGAATGCAGTGCTAGCAGCATTGCATTCATCATGGTAGAGTGCGGGTCCCATATAGTGTATTTTGTGCAATCTTCTGGAAGAAATTTGTGTCCCCTTAACTTTTTTTGGGGGGTAGGTGTGTCCCCATACTTACTATATTAGAAAAGCTCAGTATGCTTCATTGCTTTATAAGCATAACAACAGCTATGACAAACTAACCTTGGCACCCTCTGGGGAAAGACATGCTAGCCCACCGGCCTGAGCTACATTGGAAGCACCGTTAAAGCAGGTGCACACAATCCGATCGAAGTCATGTATGACAGGAAACCCGTTTGAAAATAAGAGCTCATCAGGTACCACAGTCCAACCAAGACGGACACCAGTGAACCCAGCAATTTTGGAGAATGAGGAAATTTCAATTGCAACCTGTAAAGTACTCAAAGCTGAGTTAGACAACAATACTCTAATGTGCCATTAGGTCAGAAGCAAAACTAGTGAACTAGAAGGTTTCTTAGCTAGTAATGCAAACATTCATGAGCAGACATTTACTTGAGAAATATTTAGGGTGGGAGTATTAATGTGCTCTGATTGATAGTCGATTTAGACGAAAAACAAAAGGGCAAATTTTTTTAAATTTAATTCTAGTGAAATAGCAACCAACATTACCATAAATATCTAATGAAGCAGGGGAAATAAAGGAGCTTAAATAAAATAGGGAGAGTTACAAAGAAAAAAAAGGAAAGTAGAAGAAAAAATTGCAAAAAGGTGGGGAATAAGAAAAATTAAACCGGTGGAAGAGGAGAAAGGCAGCAGCTGGGAAGGGAAGGGGAAGAAAGAGGAGAGAGCGAGAGGCTGAGTGGCAAAAGATTAATTTTCACCATGTTTTTGTAATTACTTTTTCAACTTCCAACCACCCCTGCTAAAATTATTTTTTATTTTCACCCTTTTGCAATTACTTTTTCTATTTCCCATTTTTCTATAGTTCTCCCAATAAAATACAATTCATGGCAATAATCTACCTCTCTGGCCCCAGGTATTTCATATATTGATTGAGGACTTTCATCGGTGATATAAGCAGCATAGGCAGAGTCATATACAATGATCGATCCATTTTCCTTGGCAAATTCCACAAGTTGCTCTAATTGCTCCCTTGATGCCGCATGGCCAGTTGGATTATTTGGAGAGCAAAAGAAGATAACGTCTGTTCTTAAAGTGTTCGACAGATCAGCAAAGAAATGATTCTGAGGCCCACATTTCATGTATACAATGTTCTGATACTTCCCTGTTTCATCTTCAAAACCGCCAGCCTGACCTATTATGACACTTGAATCTATATATGCCTGTACCAAAATACATCTTCATCATAAATCCATCGGTGCTAAAGTCTTGATTTGCCCAAAAAAAAAAACACTACATGTATAAGCCATGGTTGAGCATATTCACATGAGGCCGTGATGATAATTCAACTATTAAAACTCAATCATCCCAGAAGATAATATGCATACAACAGAAAACTTATGGTAGATATACTTCATAAAATACAATGAAGAAATTGAGTTTCATACTCTTCTAATTGTTCTCTCAATAACTTTGGAATTTTATTTGCCCTTGGGAAATAAAATCAGTAAATGAAGTGTACCAGTAATTTTTTTACGATGCATGATATGAAACAGTATGGTGCTGTAATTGATGCACTTGAGAATAGCACTTGATGAGTAATATTTGTACCAACTCCTGAAAACATAAATCAATTTCTTTTTTGCTCCAAACACAGTGATAAGGATAAGCCAACAAAACTAGGAGAGAGAGAGAGAGAGAGAGAGCGCAATCGAGGTCATTAATAGCATGTGTGCAACAATAGCCAGAAAAATGGTCATATTAACACTAGCCACTAACTTGCGAATTCATGGATGTCAAAAGAAAAAAGAAAAGTATTTAAGTAATATAACTTCACCGGAAAGGATGGATCCTGTACAGCAATTGTCACATTAGATCCCAAAAGCAGCTGAAAAATAGAAACACAGAAACATGAGTGTTGCCTCCGTAGTAAACCAAGCTTTATCAGAGGCTAAAGTGGGGTTTGGCAATTGCTTTTTTAGTAGTTTTTTGCTTTTTTGTTTTTGTGGATTCTAAGAAAGTTTATGCATTTGATAATTGCAAATAAAAAAAGAAAGTTGCTTTTTTGTAATATACATTTTGGTGAGATTTTGTTATATTACCCTTATAGTCTTGTGGAGTCCTTGTTAGCATAACCAAAGGGACAAGGTAGAATTTCTCAAAGTACAGAGAGTAAAATTATCTTTTAACAATTCTGTTGACAATTCCCCCCCAAAAAAGTTGTTTTTAATAGAGAAGTTTTTTTAACCAAACCAAACAGGCTTTTTGGCTAAAAAGCTGTTTATTTAGAGATTGCCAAACAGGGCAAGTTGCTCCATTCAAAGTTAGAGACCACATTTAAAATTCACTATCATCACAAACACAAACAGAGCTCTGGATCAGAAACATGCTTTGACCTTGAATGTTTGAATACCTGAAGGCGAGAGATATCACATTGTGAACCGTCTGATACAAAAACTTCTGTATCTTTCACTGGTAGATCTCCATAGAATGTTTTTACTATTGCTTTCCTTAGTTCCTGAACAGAGAGACAAGTAAACCATAGTTTAGAAGTTCCACATCTTAACTATTTTAAATATCCAAAAAGTCCCTACTGAATTGGAGAAATATTATATATTTAATAAATATACAAGAAAAAGAAAAAAACAAAAAGAAGAAGAAGTGCAACTTGCCAATTATCTCAGTGTTCTTTGTTGAATAGACAGAAAGTAATTTTGCAAACAGATACTGGCTAAGAAGCACAGACATTTCTATGCAGGAGGTGCATCATGTCGGACACCGACACTCTACGGATACCCCTTAAAGCATTTCCGACACTTCTTCAAGGTATCTTAATTAAAAATTTAAATGCATAACATTGGACACTTTATAGATACTTTGCTGACACATTGAACCCTCCAAACATGTCTTATAATAAATTTTAAAAATTTAAGAATTTTTAATATGTCCTAGATGTATCATGTCTATTTTTCAAAAATCGACACGTCACCGTGTTCGTGTTTGTGATGTGTGTTTGTGTATGTGCTAACTTAGGATGCTAGTTGCAAAATGGATCACAAGAAACAAGAGAATATCACCACCAATACTAACATCACATTACCATGTTGCCTTGCTCAGCACCATACCCTCTATAGCCTTCAGGTGTTGAAAGGGCACGTGTAAACTGCAATGCATCAAGTCAATGAAAATCCATTTAAAACTACAATTCATGTGATTCCATCTCCCAATAGAGATTAAGTTGTTCATTGCTCATACCAGCAGAACTATCCTTCACCAAAGGGAGCTTCTATTTGCACATTACAAAAAATTTCAATTCACAGCATTTTTTCGTTCGGATATTAATTACCAAACAAATTTTCCTAGTTAGGATATCAACTATTGAACAAAAAACCAGTTTGGTCCTTGATATCCAAACAAGTAATTTTTGTTGGTAGTTGATTTCCAAACAATTGATTATTGTTTAATAGTTAATATCGGAATGAAACAGGTGGTGAGAACTTAGAAAAAGAGTGGTGTGCAAATAGAAGCTCCCTTCTCTAAATCTGGGACGCCTAGGTACTTAGACAAGAAGCTCCTCTGAAAATTTCTAAAAGATGAGAGAGAGAGAGAGAGAAGTCCTCCCAAAGATGAGAGTATGAATGACAAATGTTAAAGAAACTGATATCGATTTAGCAGTTCAACGCAAAGAAGGATTTCCCATAATATGATAACTCAATAGTTTATAGAACTTATTGTCAGTAATAGTTTATCAGTATAATTATGTGTTATCCTGGTGTTTTTATTTCTAGTGCTTCTATATGCAAATAAGGAAAAAGAGCAAGCTAATAATAAAGTGATAGGGGCCCTCCATTTGATCTGATTTCACCAGGTACTATGTACCCAATATTTCTGGTCATACGAAGTACAGGTGTCTCCTACCAACTAGCATGGAAGAGCTTGGTGTGGTAGATAATCTCAGTATCACCCGTAATAGGGAACCAATTATTTAGGTTTTTAATTTTAGAAACTCAAAAGCCTAAAAATTTCAATTTGATTGTGAATAGAGTTTTTGAAGTGAGATATTTTAATTTTTTGTCTACACTTCTTTTCCAATATATGAAATGTGGAAAAAAAAAAAAATCACTACTACTAAGAATATTTGTAACATAAAAAATCAAGAAATTATTATTTCCATGCATGTATACAAATATATATTTATTTGCTGTTGTATCCCTACCATGTCATGTCCTTATCTTCTAAAAATTGACATAGCAGTGTTGAGTAGCTTGGTATACATTGATAGGCTCATTTCCTAACAGTTTAAGCTTTTGGGACAATTTGTGACTTAACACGATATCAGAGTTCAAGTCGGGAGAGATCTAGGGTTCAAGTCTCTCTATTTGTATTTGGTTCCCATTTGCATTCTCTCTACTCTCTATGTGTAGATGTTTGCCTCTCCATGTGTAAGTCATGGGTTGTAAATGGGTTTCACGTGAAGGAGGGTGTTGAATGACTTGATATATATTGTTCGGTCCATTTCCTGACAACTTAAGCTTTTTGGGGCATATCCGTATTTTGTCGTATCCGGGCCTCGTGTCCATTTCCATACTTCATAGGGAGAGAGTACCAACATATGTGGACTTACCTTGTAGAATTAGAAAAACTGATATCTAAAATATAGTTTGAACAATTTTTAAGAAGTCTTTTAGGCAAAAGCAAAAAACTTGTCTCATTTGAACCATATCAAATCGGTTTTGAAGCGGAAGGGTCATTTTCTGCCATCTATTAAGAAAGCAAATGAATCAAAGATCAGTAAATGAGACTTACATCAGACATTGCCAAAGTTATAACTTCTGGTATAGGCTCTGTTGTATTGCCAATCCCAAGCCTTATCACTTTTTCATTTGGGGTACTTCTTAATGTGTTCAAGTTCACGTGCTGAAATCTTTAATGCAATGAGAATCATTAGTGTATGATAATCAAAGTCACACAAAGGATCCAGAAAGTGTTCATGTAGAAGAAGTCAATATCAACAAACAAGCTAAACATTAGTTTAAAATCATTCGATGAATAGGATAGAATATAAAACGAAAATGAGATGCAGAACTTTCGATTTGCAACCTTAACAAATTAAATTACCAATGATCACAATGAAGGCAATGGGGAAACTAGATAGATTAATCTGTTTGTCAAGAGATAACAAACTGAAATTCAAGAAAAAGCAGCTAATGTGTTAGGCATGGGAAATGTTAGAAGCAACAAACCTCAGGAAAACAAATAGTGGTTTCGCAACCTTTCCATGTGTAAATTGCGGGCTACCTTTGTACAACGACCAGTGACTGCATTCATTTTAGCATTTAGTTATTTAACGTAGACCTAGTGAAAGACCAATAACAACTAGGTTTAATAAAATGAAACGTATCCACATACCAATTTCCTCCATCTGAACATCCAAACTGCATAACAATCAATAAACAATAATAGAATACTGTAAGGCAATGTATGCGCAAGAGCTTGACACAAGAGAGCACTAAAAACTGTTTAACAGGACCTATAATAAAATCATTTACCTAGCTCTAGGCTGCAAGAAAATTGGATTAGGCCTAAAACTGCAAGTTGAAAACTTGAACATCTTTCGGCTAAATTTCTTACTCCAAACACACTCCTCCAAAGGTTTTTTTTTTTTTCCCCCAATGTGAGATGAGTAGTAGTAAGAATACTAATATACATCTACAAATATATAGTCTCATACCATGATGAATCAATCAGAATCATTTGTCGCCCTCAACTTGGATCGTTCTAAAGCAAACAACTTTCACACGTGTGAAATCAATCATTTCACACTACCTGTCAATATCCAGGGTTTTAATTTGTGGTATTCTAGTGGTTGGGCCAATGCATCCCATGTGTCACAGTATGGCTAAATTAACAAAAAAATAGACACATTTTCCACAAAAATTTACCTAATTTCTTCACTATTCCTTATTTTCTCTGGGTGACACTATTGACTTACAATACATGGTAATTTAATCGAGGTTCTTTCCTAGATATTATCTTTTTTTAGGACTAAAAACAAAAGCTGATACCACCTTTGAAAATCCTTGATATTATATAGCTTAATGGTAAAGGGAAGGGAAAATATGCAAGTCACCACTAAAAGTAATTTCATTCACTTGTTGCCATGCAATTAGGACCTTCCCAAGTCCATTTGATTTACTTGCAACTTGTCAGTATTACATCAAAAGATAAATCAGCACCAAAAATTACCAATGTTTTTGTAATTTTCTTCTCTTTGTTTTACTATGATTTAACCCCCGAATCCAGCCCCTCTTAGCTGAGCACATACAACTGCATTCGGGAAAATATTTTAATCTATAAGATTCCTCGGATGGAGAGGCAGCTGGTGACACTAAGCCAAAGCACTAATGGTTGTAAGAGATGTCACCTTCGACATCCAGAAGATAAATCAGTAATAAAAGTTACAGAAAATTTTCTAATTTCTTCTCTTTGTTTTTATTATGATTTAACCCCCAAAATTAACCCCCCCACTTAGCCAAGCACATACAACAGCATTCGGTAAAATATTTAATCTGTTAAAACTCCTTAGGTGAAGATGCATCTGGAGACCACAAAACCAAAAACACTAATGGTTAGAAGAGATGATACAAAACAATTTTTAAGTCAGTTGCATCAACCATTATGTGACCAATTCTTCTACTTATACAGAAACCATTATGTGATCTCTCACATGGGGTGTGGGGCCCACAAAAAAGGTGTGACTCACCTTATTTGAGAGGGTTGTGTCCGATTCTGTGATAAGTTTCTGTGTTTCTGGACTTTTTCTTATGCGACATAACCCAAATGCATACATGGGAAATTGGACTGCTCAGTTCAGTGAATCCTACAGGAGTGCTATCTCTTCCCTTTGAAATGTCATCAAAACTGGTTCATGTTTCATATGAAATATACAACACAAACAAGGGTCAATCTTAAATAATCAGTAGACTAAACAGAGATTTTCTTTCATACTTTCTTTGAAACTATTATCAAATTTTCACGTGACTACAGATAAAAACCATGTAATTTTCAACACAAAATCCTCAGCTGGTTTGTACACAAATTGATGAATTTAAAATCAAATTTCTCCACGAACCAAACAAGAATTTCAAAGAAAAACTCAAACTCACCAACCCTTATCTGCCAAAGATGCCAAACATGAAATATAAGCCAATGAACATGTAGTATGATTCTTACAATGTAACTGAGTCTACGCTACTAATTCCATTTGACCATACATAAAGTCTACCCAAGAAAATAGGACATAAACTATAAATATATTTGACTTCTAGAAATAGAAGACAAACTTGGTACAGGTATCATCCTAAACCTGCAAAAGGCGAAACTACAATGAATTCACCTAGTAAATGGACTAAAATGCATACAGATGTCACCCACCCCAAAGCATGCACTAGAAGAAATACAATGTTGTAAAAACTCTTTATTGTATAAGAGTCTACCCAACTTATTCTTCTTCTTCTCTTTTTTTTTTTTTTTTTTTTTTTTGGGTGGGGGGGGGGGGGGGGGGGGGGTGGTGGGGGAGGGGGGGTTTGCAAATTTCACTTTACCTTCTGTGATTAAAACTCTATGTGCGGTTTGCTCCCTTAACATTTGGAAATAAGCATATAACTCCATATGGTTTGTGGATTAAAATGCACCGTTAGTACAGTTAACAACTTAAGTGAAAAGATTAAAATACCCTTGTACATAACTTAAGTAACCTCATTGTGTAAATCACAGCCATTTTCGTCATTTTTTTAGGACTCAAAATACACGTTACCCCCTTATGCTTTACTCGACGTGCAGTTTACCCTCAACAATTGGATATGAGCACATAACCCCCTTATGTCTAGGCATGTCTTTCATACTTTATGTTAACATGGATGGAGTATCTAATAGAGCACTTTAGTCTACAACCAAACGGAGTTGTATGATTACTTTCGAATGATGGGAGGGTAAACAGCACATGGGGTAAATTGTAGGGGGTGTAAAGTGAAGTTAGCACCCCCCTTTTTATCAGTAGGAAATAATTTACAAACATAATGAGGTTTACATCGAACTAGACATTCAACTATATAAAAAAGTCCAACATACATTACGCATACCATAGACCCAACAATCACACAAGAAAGACCTGAAACAAATACAATGGAAGAGATCCACACGTAAGTGGAAAGAGTCAAACCCCAAACCTCTACATGAGATGCAAGGGCTCTTAGCCAATGGGCTAGCCTTATTGGTTCCAACCTGTGTTACCAGAAAATGTTAACACCCTAGCGAATTACGTATTGGTACGCACGTTTCGAAATATGGTACACTCTCGTTCCAAAACGATAAATTTAGTGATCCGAAGTGATCCCAGAAGTTTTTAATAATATATCTTTTTAAATGTTACCGTAGGAGGAAAGCAATCAAATATAATGAACTAAAATCTAAGATAAGTTAAGTTTTGACTAAATAAAAACATCAAAAAATAAAAAATATATATATATTTTTTATTGGATGCATAATAGTTAAAAAAAAATTATTCTAGAAGTACTTTCGATTCTTAAGTGTGATACATAGAAGTCTCTCCCTATCGTATCACATTTTAGAGCATGTGGCATATCACGTTCCTGTTTCCGCTCCGTTCCCGTTCCACATACCAAAGCAATCCACGTTCCAGGTAACATAGGTTCCAACCTCCAACTAATTCCATTTGACCCATACACAAAGTCAGCCCCAACGTATAAAATATGTTTGACCTTTAGAAAACAGAATACAGAACATGGACCAGATATCACCCAAAAGCATAAAATAAAACTACAATGAAATTGATTATGCCTAGTGTGAAAGGATTGAAGAAAATCACTATTTGAAATCTAATGACTCAGTACTCACACCTAACATTAATAAACAAACAATGTCAATCAAGGTCAACAAAAAATGAGTATTTAATACCAGGAGACAAAAAGTCCATAGTTTCATCTTGATGTTAGACACACAGCTGTTTGTTGAAAGCAATTCAAGTAAACACCTAGCACTAATAAACAAACAAGGTCAATAGAAGTCTTCCAAAAATCAGTCCTCAATACCAGAAGATAAAATCCATGGTTTCATCCTGATATTAGACCAGAGCTGTTTTTTTATTTCTATCACAAGCGTGCTAAGTGATGTATGGGCCCTAGGGTTTCATCTTGTCAGACACATACCATCTAATTACCGGGAAAAATCCTCAAGGGGGGATAAGCCCAGGTAACTACCATAGCTGTTGTCAATAATAATTTACCAAATTTTGATGCATTCAAGTCGTGAATCATTTTGCTAAACTAGTGAATGGTGAATTTATTTAGCATAATATATATATTTTATATATGTATATATAGTGCTTAAAGTCAAATAAATATCAATAAAACTAAATTGTATCAATATAGCCATGTACATAAATATAATTAAAAAAAAATAAAAATAAAAAATTTATTTTGTAAAAAAATATAACTGAATCAAATTGAAGTGAATTGTAGTGAATCGCAATTGAATTATACAATTAACTCAATTATTTAAGATTCAGCAGCACAGATCGAATCATGAATGTTAATGCTCTAACAGACATTATATGCATATATAGAGAGGACAATGAACACACGAAACCAAGAAGTCCCATACCAACATCCTTCGATTTAATATTTTAAAAAAAAAAAAAAAAAACTCGCTGAAATCAAAACAACGTTCAACGACAATAAATGTCTATGAATTTTATCAGCATATTTGCAGAGAAAAAACAAAAACAAAAGGAATCACCTAATCACCACAACTTTTACGCTGTATTTGGTTGAGAATTTGAAAAGAAAAAAGAAAAAAGAAAAAAAATGTGAAATATAAGTATATTTTATTCACAATTCATCTATTTTTTTCATTTTTCTTTTTAAATCATCAAATCCCCAACTAAACACAACATGAATTCTCGGAAAAACCCACCTTTTTTCTGAGATGCAAAATCAAGGAAAGAAGTGTGGAGTCCAAGACAGTCGCTGTTGGTTGTTTGCAAGTCAGTCAATGCCAAATGTCACATCCCATCCCATGCATGCATATATGTAATGTAATGTACCAAATTTCACTTTTTTTAACTTTCTGGGATTGCAATTTTCTTGTATCAGTGCTTGAACATGAATTAGGTGTAGATGTTTGCGCGGGGTTTTATTTATCTGTTCGTTTTCTGTTTTTCCATTCATGACAGGCGCGGCCCACAGGCAACGCGGCAAGACTACTTGGGCTTCAAATTCTTAGTAGTCGTTTGGTGCGTGGGTTCGGTTTGATTGGGATTACTTTGGGATTACTTTACCCCATGTGTGGTCGAGGGGTTTGAGGAGAAGTTTAAAAAAGAAAAGAGAAAAAGTGTATGAAATTAAGGCCAAGTTTGGTTAAACTAAAAAAGTGTACTTATTTTATCTTTTTATCTTTTTTGGGTTACATCAATTAACATCTCCTCTCTACTTTTTCTACACATAATACAAGAAAAGTCAAAAAGTGCACTTATTTAGTCTTCCAAAACTTGGCCTAAGTAAAATATAGGTATATTATAGGGTAAATTACTAATAGGTCTTACTTTTGAGATTTATTACCCATTAAGTTCTATTAATAAATTTATTAAGTGATAAAGATAAATTTATCAGTTTTTTATTTTTATGAATAAATTTATAGTGATAAATTTATCAGTCTCTTTGTTTTTATGAATAAATTTATAGTGATAAATTTATCAATCTCTTATTTTTATAGTGTTAAATTTATTAGTTAGGACCTGTAGGTAAATAAGTCTAGATAATAGGACTGATTGGTAAGTACCCCTATATTTTATTCATATTTCACTTACATTTTCTATTTCCCTTTCTAAATACCTCTTCAAATCTCCCAATCAAACACAGCATTAGTTAAAAAGATAAAATATTTTTTAAATTTTAGGTTAAAAATTGTCATATTAAAATTATAATCATTATATTTTTTTTTTCTCACAAAAGTTTAGAAAGTTAAAAAGTTCATCACAAATGAGACTATTTTAGTCCCAAATTAAAATAACTAAAAAAATAATTTTCGATTTTTAAGTTATGTTTTAGGGGCAATTGAACCAAAAAATAAATAAATAAAAATTATAAAAGGTGATAAACATCATAAATATTAATAATTATAATTATAATTATAATTATTTTATTTTATTTATTTTTTTTGTAAATATTTTTTATGTTTCCACTGGTATCTAATTCTCTAATGTTTTATTGATGAAATTATTATCATAGCTTATTTTATAAAGATACCAAGAAATTATTATTTAATTTGACTAATTTTGGATAGAATTGAGTGAGAATAATGATTCATGCAGCGGATTCCATTTGATAAGAGTTAAGGTTTAGTTTGGTTTGGTCTGGTTAGGTTAGACTAATAAATTATTATTTATTTTATATTTTAATAAATCAAACACTACATTATAATATTAGTAACTAACATATTACCCGTGCTATGCACGGATTGTGTTTACAATTATCTATATATGTGAATTGTGATTTTTAAATGTTTTCTTTTCTTATTTTATTTTAAATGTCTTCTTTTTTTCCTTTTTTATATTATATTAAAGTTTAATATTTTGATAATAATCATATGTGTTGGACTTTTCAAGAATTTTTTTTTTATGCTTGTTCTTAATGCATTAAAGTGTTATTATGAGGGATAATAATCATATGTGTTGGGACTTTTCAAGGAATTCATATGTGTTGGATTTCAAAGATTTTTTTTTATACTTATTCATAATGCATTAAAGTGTTATTATGAGGGTAAGACTTGGGAGTTGGGAGAAGTTAATAAATGCTAAGTTTTTTTTTTTTAAAATCAAAAAATCAGGAAATTTAGATTGAGAGATTGGAGCTCCCACAAGGCTTGAGATTAAAAACTCACTTTGTTTAATATATAGTATAGATTTAAAAAATGCAGATTCACAAAATTTTTGAATTGATGAATTATTTAAAAATAATGAATGGTTATTTGCTAAATATATGAATGTTTTATAAAATATTATTTGATTATACCAGTTATGATTGTCTTTGGATAATTATTATTATTTTTTTAAATTAAAATTGATCAAATTTTACAATTCAATCTATTATGTCATGAAAAAAATTGTGAGTAAATTAGTAATGTTAACGGTGGAAATGTTAAAATTTACTCAATAATTATGATTTATGTCAATCTCAATGACTACAGTTTATGCTAAGTGTTAGGATTTTTAATCATACTTTTAAGTTGTATTTGTATTGGCAAATTTCGTTCCAAGGGCTTGTTTGGTTTGAGTTTCGAAGATGAATTTTAGAAAAAAAATTTCCAAAAATTGTTTGGTTTGAGTTTTTCTCAAAAAAAATTTCAAAATCACTTTCTCTCTCCTACACATCAATCAATCACTTTTTCTCTCTCCTCTCTCCTTTTCAATCACTTTTTCTCTCACACACATCTACTCAATTCTTCTAAAATATCAAATCATCCCAAACTCCCACAAAAAATTTCTCTCTCAAAATATACAACCAAACAAATCAAAAAAATTTCTAAAACAACTCTCCCAAATTTTTTTCGAAAACAACTCTACCAAAAACAAACCAAACAAGCCCTTTGTTTCTCTCTTTCTTGGTTTTTTATTTATTGGCTTTTATCTTAGTTGGTTTTGTTTTTATTTCATCTCTTAAGTGGACTATCTTCTTGGAATTATAAACTTTTAATTGTTGCAGATGGATTGGCATAGATTTTGTTTAACGTTGTGTTGTTGACATAAGCATGAGGAAAAGATTGGTAAAGTTTGTTGTCTTTTTTGTTTGTCAAAATTAGAGACTTTTTGTAATTGATTTGTTGCCTTTCATTGGAAGTCAAGCAAGTGTGATTTGCAGCCAAAAAGGGTGGCTGTTTGTTTGCTAAAACATGGAGCAGACCGTGAAAGAACAATGAAGGCTGTGTTTACTTTTTAAGTTGTATTTGTTTTAGCAAATTTCGTTACAAAACTTTGTTTCTCTCTTTTTTGGTTTTTTATTTATTGACTTTAATCTTAGTTGGTTTTGTTTTTATTTCATCTCTTAAACATGTGGATTATCTTCTTGGAATTATAAACTTAATTGTTGCAGATGGATTGGCATAGATTTTGTTTAACCTTGTGTTGTTGATATAAGCATGAGGAAAAGATTGCTAAAGTTTGTTGTCTTTTTTGTTTGTCAAAATTAGAGACTTTTTGTAATTGATTTGTTGCCTTTCATTGGAAGCCTCAAGTGTGATTTGCAGCCAAAAAGGGTGGCTGTTTGTTTGCTAAAATATGGAGCAGACTGTGAAAGAACAATGAAGTCTGTGTTTGGTTATGTGTTCCAAATATATTTCTACCCACTAATTTGAGTGTGGTATTTGTCTTGAACTTTCAAATTATAATTTTACACTCACTTTTGAAAACTCTTTTCCAGACGAGAAAATTTGGCTAACCTGATCGTCCTCCCGGACGTCCCCTAGCCGGTTGATTGGAATAGCGTTTGGTTTTTTTTTTTTTTTTGCACTTGTTATTTTTATATTATAAATACAAAATTTTCGGAATTTTTTAAATTTTTATATGAGTTTTAAATAGAATTTTGGATTGTGTGTTTCGTCATGAGTTATAAGTTTTTAAATCAAATAACTTTTCTAATTTCAAAAATTCAAAACTCTTTTCAAAACTCATAACCAAACAAATTTTGCACACTCAAATCATAATTTCAAAACTCACAAACTCAAAATACAACTCTATTATCAAATCATGTTTAGAAAACTCTATCAAACACTATCGAAGATTTTCATGATCAAAAGTCTAAAATAGCAAGCCAACATGCTTGTTCGTAGCCGCAAACTTCACAACCACACCCGCGATTTGGCAAGTCCAAAAATCCAACTCTTATAAGTTTTGTCGGTATCCCGCGAAGGGTGGTCGCGGTCGCGACCATGGTGTGCGCGCCCACGAAGGTCATTGGCCTAGGCCTATTTAAGACATGCTCTGCTGGTTTATTTTGGCTCTGTTTGGTTGTGATTTGTAATCAATTTTCTACGCGTGTGTTGAAGTATGATGTTTGGTTATGATTTTCAAATCAATTTTCTACACTCTCTGCAGAGAACTCTGATACACAGCCACGTTTTGTGTCAAAATTTGGCCTGAGGATGTCCACCCGGAAGACCACCCAGATGTCCACCCGGATGTCCCCGGGGACGTCCACCCGGATGTCTTGCTGAATTCAAGATTTTTTTTTTTGCAATTGATTTACATAATCGGAAAAAATATGGAATGAAATTTTTTTAATTTTTTATATGCTTTAAAATAATTTTGAGTTGTATGTTTAGTTATGAGTTGTAAATTTTTGTATCACATATCAAATATCACATCAACAATTCCCCACTCAAATCAAACCTCTTTTCCAAAACTATTTTCAAAACTCTTTACCAAACAAATTTTCTACACTCAAATCATAATTCTACAACACACAAATTCAAAATACAACTCATACTCTCAAATCACATTTACAAAACACAACCAAACGCAACCTTTGTATCTCTTCCATTTATTTTCTGTGTACTCTCTCCTAAGCTCTTCTAAGTATTATTATCTTCTGAGAGATCATTTTTATAAGTGAGAAATATTTTTGTGAAAGATATCATTTTATTATAGAGAGATTTTGCTAAGTATTTGAGAGTGAATTTTGTAGCGAGGATTACTTATAATACTCTCACATGCTTAATGATTCATTAGCATCTAAGAACCTCAAGCTAATCATCAAGCTATTCTAAGTCTTTCACACCTTTCAATTGTGAACCTTCTTGCTGGATTCCGAGATTGTAGACTTCGGTAGATTCCAAAGTCATTGGCGTCATGGTGATTTGACATCCGTAGCGGAGATCTAGTGGAGGAAGTAGAATGAATCGTAAGTTGAGCAAACGCGCGAGTCTGGAGTGGTCGTTGTAAGATATCTCTTGTACTCTTTTCTTTCATAGTGGATTGTTCGCTTGGGCAAGGGCCCGTGATTTTATTTTATTTTATCACAAGTTGGTGGATTCCAATTATGATTTTTTCATGTAAAAAATATTTTGTGTCGTGGATTAATTTTTTCTTGCTCTATCTATTTTCTACATTAATTATGGTTGTATAATTTTCCATAAAACTAGATTTTTTACTAAGTATAAAAATCATATAAAATTGCTTAAGAAATACAATATTATAATTATTGTGAAAATATAATTATAATTGATTTACTTACTAACAAAATATTAGATAAATTATAAATATACCCTTGAGATTTGTTTAAAGTATAAATTTCTCCCTTTGATTATAGTAATTAGATTTCGCGCCTTCAAATTTCAAAGTGCATAACAAATAATCTTTTTATTAATAAAGCATTAAGTCAATTAATAATTTTTAATTATGTTAAAAATATATTTTAATTAACGATTTTGATAATTTTATTATTGCATAAGAAAGTAGTTACAAATTTTATAAGAGAGTAGTTAAATAAAAAGATTGACAAAAGAATATTTGTAATTTCCAATATCACACAAAACAATCAATATTTTAAGAAAATCTCAAAATATATATTTGTAATTCATCCTAAATTACATTAGTATAGAGAGTTTTTATACAAATGCGAGATGACCAAGACAATCACAACATGAGATAACAAAATTGGAGGAAGGGGAACAAAAGATGGCTGTGAGAGCTAATTTCAATTCTATGTGAATGATTCAAGTTATTCATTTTATAGAATTCATCGAGAAAATTATACATATAAAAAATTAAATTGATCAGACATTAATAATCATATGATTAAATCCTAATTATTTTTAAAAAATAAATGTATTATCAAAATGATATTTTCCATTCATTTATTTTAAAAAAATGTAACCATATGAACGTTACGGATGTCCAATTATTTGAACGTTACGGATGTCCAATTATTTTATTTATTTTTATTGATGATCTGCTTAACTTGTTGAAAAGATAAACCATATCATCAAGTAGGTGTGAGATGAGCTAGCAAGCACCGGCTGGACCCTCAAAAGCCGATCAGGGCCGAAAATAAACCGACATAGCCCAAGAACAACCGTGGGTTTAAATGTTATGTCCAATCCAATCCCAAGATACAGCCTCCAAACAAAAAATCTATTTCAGTCTGGGTCAGCCCAAACATCATGTCCACCCGTAGTTCCCTTGTCGGGTACTCCGACCCGAATGGCCCATTTCAGCCCCAAATGGTAGCGTTTGTGCGCAGTACAATTGGAATGATTTGGGGTAAAATTATAAATTAAACGACAGATTAACGGATTAATGGATTGGCAAATCACGATTTGGATAGTATTAAGTGAATTGACGAATTAAAAAATATTCTAACAAATTATTAAATATTTGGATAATATATAACACTAATTTACATAATATTCTTTATATATAACACAAATTAATTTTACATAATGTGTTTTATATATATAATTACTAATCTATAATACATTTCACATTTTAAATCTATCTCATACTGAAAATATTAAAAATTTAAAAATATATAAATTAATTATAATAGGGAGAAGCAATTTGAAAAGTAAATAATAAATTTTAAAATTCAATCAACAATTAACAGATATAACGATACAAATTAATATAATTTTAACGATTCAACAATATTTTAAACAATCCTAATTTCAATAACACTATACCCCGTAGCGTTATATATATACGCTCTCTCTCCAATCTATATATATATACTCTCTCTCTCTCTCTCTCTCTCTCTCTCACCTCCATTTGAAACCTCTCAACAGTACATCATCTCTCCCTCATATATACATATATATATATATATATATGTGTGTGTGTGCATATTTATTGAGAAATTAGGGTTTATGTTGTGATCATACTTTGAATTCTTGATGTTATTAACGTTTTAATCCTCAATTAGTTAACGATATCAATCTTTGTCTTGTTTTGTTTGTAAAATTTCTTGCATTGGTAGCTGCAATGGCTACTTTCAGTACTGCTTCGACAGCGAATCCCAATCCGAACAAGTCGGTTGAGGTAATTCTTTATCTGCTCCGAAGCTCAATCACTTCGCCATGTTTATATTTTCATTGATTCTTGAACTTAATTGGACCTTGAAGATGATTTCTGTCGGTATATAGTTAGTTCTATTGGTATGTAGACACACATTCGTGTAAAGTGTTTGTTTTTGCTACTCTGTTCCACTATTGGGTTTATTTTTGGAATGTGATTTCTTTCAAGATTTGGGATTTTATTACTTATATGGGTATTCTCTCTCTCTCTCTCTCTATATATATATATATATGTGTGTGTGTGTGTGTGTGTGTGTGTAGGTGGTACAACCTCCCAGTGATTCTGTATCAAGTCTTACTTTCAGTCCCAATGCCAATTTCCTTGTTGCAACTTCATGGGATAACCAGGTTTGTTTTGTGTTGTTTGTTCAACTGCATTTTGTCGTTTATTTGAACTTGTGCTAAAGCTGGTATGTTTGTTTTCTTAGAAAATGCATGAAGAGAAGTCAGATTAAATATTTTGTATCTATTTCTTTCACTTGTATGAAAAAAGAGACAAATACAACATTAACTTAATTGGTCTGAAAAATCTATTAGTTCCATGAGATGAGTTTTTCAGTATGGAGACGCAAGACACAAGACCCAAAATTTAGTTTATTTTTTATCCTGCTGCAAAAAAATTATGTTTTGTTTCATTTACTTCGTTTAGTTTTAAATATATATATATATATATTTTCTCAATATTTCAAATGTTGTATTCAGTGCTGTTTGATAAACTGAAAATTAACTATTGAAAACTGAATACTAATTTTTTTTAATTTAAAATTTAATTGATATTTACTGAAATTTGTTGCTTTGTCTCTTACATTCTTTATATTTGTAGTGGTGGACTGTAGCCACTTAGTGGTGGTGTGAAGTGCAAGTGGTGGCAGTAGTGACGGTGGTTGTGTGGTAGTAAGATAATGGTGACAATGATGGTGGTAGTAGTGGCATGATGGTTGTGATGGTAGGGTGATAGTGGGGTGGTGGTGATGGTGATAGTGGAGTGATGGGGGCGGTGATGGTTGTGGTGGTAATGGAGTAGCTGTGGTGTGGTTGTGGTGGTTGTCTTGTGGTGATGATAGCAATGACAACATGATGGCGGAGGTAGAGGGGCGACGGCAGTGATGGTGGTGGTAGCGGAGTGACAGTGGTGATATCGTGGTAGTGGTGGCGGCAGTGGTGGTGCGATTGTAGTGATGATGGTGGTAGTGGTGGTTGGTTGGTAGTGATATGGTGGGGTAGCTGTGGTGTTAGTGGTGGTAAAGGTGGAGGGATGGTGGTGATGGTGGCAATGGAAGTGGCATTTATAGGGTGATAGAAGTGCACCTCACTGGTGACATAACTATAAGCATTCAACATTAGGAATTAAGGAAGAAGTCTATAACTTAAAAATTTAGAATATTTTTAAGATGTGCTTAAAATTTTAAATGATACTAAGGCCTCGTTTGACATGCGAGTGTTTTAGTCTAAAAGTCAAAAAGTTGCTAAAAAAACCAAACAACCTATAGACTATACCAATTTTTAATGATACTATTATGGCTATCAAATGGACTTACTTTTAGTTTCACTGAATACATTTAGTTTAGGTGCTGAATTGTATTATCAAACCCCACTTTCTATTTGTTAGTCCTTTTATAACTTTTTGTTGTGTATTTGCATAGGTGCGATGTTGGGAGATAATGCGGAATGGGGCCACTGTTGGAAGTGTGCCCAAGGCATCAATGTCGCATGACCTGCCGGTATGGTGCCAAATATTTGCAGTAGTGTTTGCAAACTATTTTTGATTTGTTTTCCTGATTTTGAGTTTAAAAGTGTGGTAATTGATTGTTTTATATTTTTGAAGGTTTTATGCTCGACTTGGAAGGATGATGGGACAACTGTCTTCTCTGGGGGATGTGACAAGCAAGTTAAGATGTGGCCATTACTGTCTGGTGGCCAACCAATGACAGTGGCCATGCACGATGCACCCATTAGTGAAATTGCTTGGATACCGGAGATGAATCTCCTAGTCAGTGGAAGCTGGGACAAAACTCTGAGGTAAGTGTTAAGTTAGTTTTTGAATTTTGGTAGAAACCTGTAATTCCATTCTGGATGTACTTGTCTTGATTTTGTACATGCATTAATATGTCAAACTCGTCTATGTGATTCTTTATTTTTCAATTACTGGATTTACTGATACATCATAATGATGCTGTCGTAAGCTCATATTTGATTCAAATTTTTGTAAGTTGTTTGTTTAGTTATCAAAACAACTTGCAGTCTAGATTTTCTTCCAGGAAGCTTACTCTGAAGAAGTTATTTTAGGAGTTTTGCCTATGATATGGGTCTTTTCTTTAGGGGTGTGCATGGGTTGGTGTGGGGACAGTTTTTTCAACCAAACCACCCTTGACTTGGTTGACTATTTTGTCACCTGCTTCCAAACATGCCGGGACACAGGCTCTGATTACAGATGCATCAAAGGTTTACCTCCATGAAAATGTCAAGAGACCTATTTGGCAAATTTGTTGACTTATAATGCAATGTTTTGCAAGAGTACTGAAGAGTCAGTGGTCCTTATCTCTCTTATTTCTATGTTCCATTAGTTCATAGAACGATTGCCAACTCCTACCCACACAATTTCTGCAAATTCCGCTCATCAAATCCATCAAATTTCCAGCAGAGAAAATTTTGGTATTAGTTTGGAAGAAGATGGTGTGGGGAAGAGGGGCTGGGCTCTTTGGGTGATGGGGGGAGTTGCAGCGAGAGAGAAGAGTAAAGGTGAAGGGAGGGGGGAGTTGCAGGTGTGGTTAAGAGGGGGCTATTTGGTAAGTGATAAGGGGGTAAGGGGAGGGCGAGTTGCAGAGTGAGATGAGACTAAGACAATACTCAGAATACGATGTTGTCGTCATCGCTCATCAGGGTAAACGTGGGAGACAGTGGCGTTAGACAGATGAGGGTCTCACTCATCTGATTAGAGAGAGAGAAGGATCGAGATGAGAGTTTGAGAGAGATGCCATGATGTCAAATGAAATGGGAGGGTTTTGTTTGAGAAGTATGGTTGTAAAGTTTGAACCGTACTTAAACTGATCCACTTTAAAAAATGCTTCAATCCACCCAAGCCGCATTGCCAATCTTTACAAACCGCGCTGGTTTTGATCAGTATTTTGCACATTCCTATTTTCTTTTGTGGAGGATAGTCTGTCGTCCTATGTTGTGAAGAGGATACACAGGTGCACATGTCAATGCAGTCAATTATATCTCTCCCAGAAGTTGGTTAGCTATCTCTTGTTTTCTTCTAGCATTCTTCTTATTCATAGGTCTTCTGGCTAGCTATCTCTTATTTTCTTCTAGCATTCTTCTTATTCATTGGTCTTCTAGCACACAGGATGGGTTCCATGCAGCTGCAGAAGGATTTGGAAAGAAAAAAAAAAAATCTGTGGGCATATAAATAATTCTATTTCCAAAAGAGTATAATTGTGATGCAGGTTTATGCTAGAGCCTTGACCGTAGCTAATTAAAAAGAGCATTTTTATGTGCTTGGCTTCAAGGACGCAGGTGAAATTTTCTAGATTGTTGTCTCAAAAACTATAGGAATGGGAAATGTCCTCTGTCTTCCTTTCAGCTGACTCTTGGTCATTATTTATTCTTATAAACTCACAGGAGGTTGGAAGGAACTATCAACACACCTGCTACTTTGCAAGATGCTGTTTTGTATTATAAAATCTATGACATTGACATTTATTCAATCTAGGCTTTTTGGTCTTATTTCTGTGTTGTTTATGTATTATTTTCTGTATTAACTATCTTTACGATGTAAATTTATGCTCTATCACATAATGTGATTTCCTATGCATTTGATTCATTATTTGCATGACTGTTTGTTGTCTATACATTTGATACCTGGACTTGTATTTTTGTTTTTGATAATATTTCGCGTGATTTCAGGTATTGGGATTTGAGACAGTCAAATCCAGTGCATACTCAACAACTTCCTGAACGCTGCTATGCATTTGCAGTGAGACATCCTTTGATGGTGGTTGCAACTGTGGATAGAAATATCATAGTTTTTAACTTGCAGAACCCTCAGGTATTTCTTTCTTCTTCTTCTTCTTCTTTTTTTTTTCTTTTGAAATGATTGACATCATTGAACCATGTTTAAAGCAGTTCTTGAATGATCAGTCATTGCAGTAAGCGCATAAGTTTACTGTTTTTAGCTTCATAAATGACATAGACATCCATTATTACAAACTCTAGAATGTTAACTTTTGATTTGATAATATGAAATCTAGTGGAAAACATGGGTGGCAGACAAAACCTATATTATTTACTTTAATGGTAAAATGCTTCCAACTTACCAAAAAAATAATGAAATGAATAAATAAATGAAGAAGCTCGATTAATATTAAATATTAAATACTTGTTATTCACAATGTTGTGTCTACTTTTCCTCATTCATGTTTGAGTGCCATTGTTCAGATGCCAATTGACTGCTGAGACTTTTTTCATTTACTATACTGCCTTAAATTTCATTACATGAATGGAAAATGACACAAACATAATTTTTATACATAAAACTCATCAAGATTGATATAACTGACACTGGCATTTTTACAATTATGATCTATAATGATGGGTGTTTTAACTTGAAATGAAAGGATCACAAAAGGTCACATCATTCTGTATGGAATTTCTGTACAAAAATTCTGTTTGTATGGCATGATTACACCGTACATGAATAATGGTAGTCACTTTTTGAATACGACAGACTGAGTTCAAAAGGATCATTTCACCCCTGAAGTATCAGACAAGGTGTGTTGCTGCATTTCCTGATCAGCAAGGCTTCTTGGTAAGTTCACGGTTCTATTGCGATCCTTTTATTCTCTATGTTTCTGTTCACTTGTGTCCCAATTTTTCTCCTAGTTTTTCAATGCATCTGGTTGATAAATAATTGCAATATCCTGGGCAAAAATTTTCATCTCCCATGAAAGATGAACTTAATTCTCATGATGAGTCTATGAGTGTGATAGTGTGTGCATTCTGGAGGGGTGTTAAACAGAAACTGCTGGGTAGGCCAGGAGGGAATTGAAAGATTGGGCTTTTAACAATAGCTTTGACTGGGATTACGAACATCTTGGGTGCTAGAAATTTGAGAGCTTCAATTTTCTGATACTGACAGTATTTATGCACTTTGAATTTTAATGTACATATTTTGTTTGTTGCTTTCAATTTGAATGCACATGCATCTTCTTTAAGTTTCTGAGACCATTAATTTGTGTATGGGCGTTTTTTTTTTTTTTTCTTTCTTTCAACTGTTGTTCATTGTTGGGGGAAATTAATTAGTCATCTCTTGAACAACACTCCATTGAGAGTCACTCTCCACTGTTTTCAGGTGGCTTCATTGTCAGTCTGGGTTGTTTACATTTGATGTGTAAGACATCCAAGACCTTTAAGATTCAAGGATTTTATGTTGTTTTTGTGGATTTGTATTTGGTACAATATTTACAATTCAATACTTGTTATGGGGAATGTTATGTGGGTATGATTGATAAATGGATGTCATGTCTTGTCTTTCATAAAAATTGAAGGCCAAGTACTCGTCATTTTGAAGTCCATATGCTTCAAGTGAGTTAGCCAAATACTGAGTGCAGTGGAACTATAATAATAGAAATAAAGAAAAATAAAAGGTTAGTAGAAATGAGGACTTAAATTCTCATCGATGCATTGTTGTGAGAACAAGTCATATATCAAGTGTTAAAACATAAATGCAATGATAGTCTTTCTTGCTTCAGTTCATATGAGAAACAATCATATAAACCCAAGAGATGCTTATGATAATAAATGCTACTTACCTTTGTTTGTGTTTTTAATGTCGGTACACATTTATTGACTGTATGTAAAATCCAAGTTGCATTGCTAAGTTAGGGTGATACATTGTGCATATGCTGATAACATTTTCTTACAAAGCTATTAGGCAATGGTTAAAAAACAAATTCTGAATCTAGTTTTTTTTTTTAACATGGAAGTATTTTGTGGCACAGCTCATGAACTCTGAACAATTAGTGCATGCTTGTCTTGACAAACTAGAATAAGTTAATAGGAGTGTGAAAAAAAAATATAAGAAATTTGGAGAAGAATATGATTTGGTTTTCTTGTAATGAAAAATATTTAATGGAACAATTAGTACATGTTTGGAGTGAAAAAATAAGAAATTTAGAGAAGAATATGATTTGTGTTTTTTGTTTTAAATGAGGAAAGGCAGCAACTTGAAAAGCTAAGATCTGTGCTTGCTATTACTTTGTCTTGTTTGATCATTTTTTTAAAAAAAAAAAAATGTACTTTTTCAAAAATGATCGACTTAAGGTAGTAAAAAACTTGGGACATATTGTTGCTGCTTTATAATGTATGTCCTGGCGATGCTTGTTTAGCGCCCTTAATGCATGTAATGTAAATATGGTTGTTGTTTTAGGTCCATAATGATTTGGAGCTATATGAGAAGCATTGCCAGATCTTCATCATTGTTATTTGAGAATCTAATGCTTTGCCATCTAACTCCCCTCTATTTGGGGCTAAACAATTTAGTAAGCTGATTGATGATTTAACTCTTTTAGTCTTGTTTAGTTGGCACCTACGTTTTGACTCAATGCATCTTAGAGTATTAAAAAATCAGATGAATTCAATTTTGTTATCCCTTGTTAAGATTTTATACATTGGGATAACTCCCTTTAGGAATCATTTTTTTAGATTTGCTTCAGGTTTTTGTGTTCATTATGTATGTTGTTCTGTCACTGGCTTCCTATCTTTAAACCATTGTTGTTGTGTTGTGTACATTAATAACAACATACTAATTTTACCTTGATTCTTTTCTCGTACTCCATTTGATGTTTTCTATTTGTGAATTAATGTTTTCTATTTCAGTTACTGGTTCATTTTGCTAAGACTTTTGAATTGTTTCTCTTTAGGTTGGCTCAATTGAGGGAAGAGTTGGTGTACATCATCTCGATGATTCACAACAAAGTAAAAACTTCACTTTCAAATGCCATAGAGAGGGCAATGACATATACTCGGTCAATGCATTGAACTTTCATCCTGTAAGTTCCCATGTAGCAACTGCAATTTTTTGTTTGGTGATCATTATTGCTAGTTAGCTTATAGCTGTTTGTTACAGTCTACAATTCTTATTGCTGCAGAGTATTGCCTTCACTACTATTAATGTAATAATATTCTCAAATTCAAGTGATTAAGGTGCATTAGTTGGGTGGAAATTGTGAGAATATTATGTTTCATGTATATATGGTAGTTTCTATATTCTGTATATATAGGGATTTTGTTTCCTTTTTCAGTTCTAGGGTTAGATTGATATATAAACTAATGTGTTCTTATATTTTATACAAGGGAATACATGAGTTTATTCAGAAATTCTTGCATGGCATTAGAGCCGCCTCTGAGCCCAAACCCTAGACACTGTCTCTGAGTCGTCTTCCTCATGAGATTCTCACTGAGTCATGATCATAGGTCATCTCCTTCGTCGCGATTATCTCTCGGAAAACAGCCCTCAGGTTCCATCTCTCTTTGAGTTGGAAGTCGTGACTCCCTCTATCTTCGTTTGGTTCGATCGAAGGCCACTAGTGTCTTGCATGACTCAACTAGTGCCTCATCTGCTTCGGGAAGACGACTTCGTGCTCCGTCTTCACTGGTTGAAGGAGTGTCACGTTGGCCTTGTCTCTCTAGGTCGAGTTCGACGTAACCCTCCTTCGGATTTCTTTGGTTCGTGATCATCAGAACTCTTCCTTTGGTCTCTGCCTCTATTTTTGTTTCAGTCGAAGAATCAGGTTACCTTAGGAACCAGGTCACTAGTTGTTGCATTATCTCTCTCTCATTGTCGTCGCTATTCGAAGCCCTAGGAAGCTCCGTCTTTGGTCTCTGTCTCTCTCTTTGTGATTCTACTTGGGATATTTGTTGGTCAGGGTTTCTAGTTTTGTCTATCTAACTGGGAATATTTGTGGGTTGGGTCAAGATTCTGGTTATTATAAAGTAACCCACCTGGTCATTACATATTTCATTCAAGACCTTGTTAATTTGTAGTTTGTTGGATAACTTTTTTTTTGCTTATTACAGTTTGATCCTCTAGTTCTGATTTTGGGTTCTTACACTTGAACCCCTGAGCTTTCTAGTTATTACAATGTCTTTGGCTTTTGATGAATGTGCGTACTGCCATCAAAGGGGTCATTAGAAGTATTATTGTCCCAAGAATGAATGTCTATCTACTTCGTCTTCTTAACAATTTTCGATCCAGTTCTACGCCTCTCCTCTGAGTATTGTTCGGCCTCCCGCCAGTTTTATTGCATCTGCTCTGGCTCCTGATCCTGACTTGGCTTCCGTGAGTGCACAAATTAGCCAGTTTCAGCATACACTATCTACCTCCTAGCCATCCCCATCTGCCTCCATTGGTTCCTCTCTTCATTCAAGTTTGCTTGAGTCTTCTTCAGGTATCTCTTTATCTGTTTGAATTTTTGAATCTGGTGCCTCATCATATGACTCCCCATCTCTCTTTACTTTAAAATTGTACTCCTCCTCCCTTTTTTATTACTGTTAATGTTGCTAATGGGTCTGGTATGTCTGTTATATCTGTTGGGTTTGTCTTACTGTCGGCTATGTCTGCTATTTCTATTCCATTTGTCTTTTATGTTCCTCATTTATCTGTCAGTTTATTATCTATCAGTCAGCTTGATGCCTCCGGTTTTGATATTATCTTTTCTTCTTCTATCTGTTCTGTACAGGATCGGATGTCCAAGCAATAGATTAGGACTGGCCATAGAGTTGAAGACCTCTATGTGGTGGAGAGCTTGCATTTGCCTATGACAACCTTTCTGATTGCCTTTTCCTCTTTTCAGTTAGATTCTTTGTCCAGTTCTTTCTACTTGTGGCATTTTAGATTAGGGCATTTGTCTGCTGACTGCGTACGGTCTTTAGCTCAATCAAGTATATTAGGTAAAGTTTTTCTTAGTGAACTTACTGAATGTCGGGGATGTAAACTTGCCAAAATGACAGCCTTACCTTTTCACAAAAGTACTTCTAGATTTGATACACCGTTTTTTTTAGTTCATACTGATGTTTGGGGCCCTTCTCTTGTTCTCACCAAAGGAGGTTCTGCATACTATGTGTCATTTGTTGATGATTGCATCCGTTATACTTGGATTTATCTTATGACTTATAAGTCAGATTTCTATCGGATATATCATACCTTTCAGTCCATGATTACTACTCAGTTTGGGTCTCTAACTTAGGTAGGGAATATTTAAAAAATGAGTTCTGTGAGTATTTGGCCAATTTGGGTACCATTTACCAAACTTCCTGTACAGATACACCTGTTTAAAATGGTCGAGCCGAGTATAAACACCGTTATTTCTTTGAGACAACTAGGTCTCTCCTTCTCTCTACCTCAGTCCCGGCTCCGTTTTGGGGGGAGACAGTTTTTACTGTTGTTTTTCTTCTCAACCGCATGCCTATTTCCTTTCTTTCTGGTCGGTCTCCTTATGAGGCTTTGTTCTCTAAAATTTCTAATTACTTCCTCCTTCGTGTGTTTGGGTCTCCTTGTTTTATCCTTCTTCCCCACAAAGATCGGACCAAACTTAGTGTCCGGTCTGTCCTATGTGTCTTTTTAGGTTATAGTCCTACTCAGAAAGGCTATTAGTGTTACGACCCTGTTTCTCGTCGTCTTTATGTCTCCTGTCATGTTTTTTTTCTCGAACATTTGCCTTACTTTTTGCTTCCTCCTCTCACTGTTCCGATTTCCAAAGAGGATTTGGTTCACATTGATCTATTTCCTTCTAAGATCCCTTCTGATGAGTATATCTTTACTGTTCCTCATGAACTTGTTCCCTTTTCTCCTCCTACCACCCCTCTTGCTGAGTTTTTCTCCACTAAACCCCATGAATCTGCTCCCTCTTCTCCTCCTTCTTAGCCTACTCCTTCTCTTCCTCCGTTATTAGTTTATTCTCATTGCAAGGCTCTCATTCCACCAGTTGTCTTTACCCTTACTGCTGATCCTCCTGCTTTTGACGACTCTGATCCTACTACACACCAATATCCTACTTGTGAGTGTCATCCTCCAAACAGGTTGGGTTGGTCTAATTTATATTTTTTTGCTTCCTATTGTACTTTTTTGTCTGTTATTCATTCTTTTTCAGAACCTCAGTCTTACAAGGAGGCTTGTTAGGATCTCAGTTGGGTTTGAGCTATGAAGGAAGAGTTATTTGCCTTGCAGAAGACTAATACTTGGGCGTTGGTTCCATTGCCTGCTGGCAAGAATCTGGTTAGTTGCAAATGAGTCTATAAAGTCAAGACTTATTTTGATGGTTCTCTAGGCGATACAAAGCTTGCCTAGTTGCCAAGGATTTTTTGCAGGAGTATGGTATTGATTATGAGGAGACCTTGCTTCTATTGTCAAGATGACTATTGTTTGTACTTTGATTTCTGTTGCTGTTATTCGACATTGGCCTCTCTATCAGATGGACGTTAAGAATGCTTTTCTTAATGGTCATCTCACTAAGGAGGTCTACATGCGTCCACCCCCTGGCCTTCCCCACTCCTCTGGGTAGGTTTGTCGTCTTCAACGTGCTCTGTATGGTTTGAAGCAATCTTCTCGTACTTGGTATGATTGCTTTTAGATTGCTGTTATTGAGCTTTGGTTTCATTCTTCTACTTTCGACTCTGTTTTGTTTTTGAGACATACCTCGGCTGGTTTTGTTGCTCTCTTACTATATGTGGATGATATGATCATTACTGGCTCTGACTCTTCTGCTATCTTTGTTGTTAAGCAGCATCTCTTCCGCACCTTCAAAATGAAGGATCTTGGTCCATTGTGGTATTTTCTTGGCATTGAGGTTGATTTTTTTCCAAAAGGCTATTTTCTGTCTTAGGCTTAGTATGTTAATGAGGTCATTCACCGTGTTGATCTTACTGATACTAAGGTTTCTGATACACCCACTGAGCTTAATGTAAAGCTCAACTCTACTGATGGTGACTCTTTGGATGATCCCACTTTATATCGAGAGTTTGTGGGTTGTTTAGTCTATCTGACGGTTACTCGTCTTGATTTTGACTATACTGTTCATGTGGTTAGCTAGTTTGTTTCTGCTCCTCGTTCCACACATTGGGATGCATTGGTTCAAATTCTTCGCTATCTCCGCGGTACTATCTTTCAGGGTTTACTATTGTCCTCTACTTCCTCTCTGGATTTGGTGGCCTATGCTGATTCTAATTGGGCTAGTGATTTTACTGATCGTAAGTCCACATCTAGTTTTTGTATGTTTCTTGGCAATTCCTTGATTTCTTGGAAAAGTAAGAAACAAACTGTTGTTTTTCGCTCTACTACTGAAATTGAGTACCGTGCTATGGCTCATGCTACTGTTGAGATTGTTTGGTTTCGTTGTCTCTTATCTGATGTGGGTGTCTCTCAGTTTTCTTCGACCTCCCTCTACTGTGACAACCGTAGTGCTATTTAGATTGCCCATAACACTGTCTTCCATAAACGGACAAAACACATTGAGATTGATTGTCACTTTGTCCGTCACCATCTGTAGCTTGGCTCTATCTCGCTTCCTTTCGTCTGTTCGGCTTTGCAACTTGCTAACTTCTTTACCAAGACTCACACCACTGCTCGGTTTCTGTTTCTTCTTGGCAAACTCTCAGTGTTTTTTGCTAAAACACCTTGAGTTTGAGCGGGGGTGTGAGAATATTGCGTTTCATGTATATATGGTAGTTTCTATATTTTGCATATATTACGGATTTTGTTTCCTTTTTCCGTTCTAGGGTTAGATTGATATATAAACCAATGTATTCTTATATTTTACACGAGAATATACGAGTTTATTCAAAAATTCTTACAGAAATTTCACTTGGTTTGGTTTATTTATCTCAAGCACACGTTTTCCTTAACTAGAAAAGTGATTGGGTGGAATCTTCTTGTAGCTTATGTCATGTCTTGGTATTTTCAATTGAACGACATATATGACCTATATATATCTGAGAGTCTCTCTCTTTCTCTCTCTGAGTGAGTTAACTAATTATTTCTTTAAACCCAGTACTATAAAAAAGAAAAGGAAACTTATTTCTTTAAATCCCCTTCTAACAAAAACATTATTAGCATTTTCATAAAAATCCCTGACAATCTCTATGAGATGGAATTTTATACTGCTATTTTTCATGTCTTTTATGTGAGATTTTGTCTACATTTTGAACCACAGCTAATTTGATGACATGTTTTCATCAACCCAACCAAGGGGGAGTAGGTTGCACTTCATGTTGCTGGTCACGCCTGTGTCATTTCCTTATCTTCATTTACCAACATACTGTTGCAATTGGAATATAGAAGTGTTTACGAGATCGCATTGATGCCATAGCATCAGAATCTGTCAGCAACAAGCTTTAAGACTTCTGAAATTAAGTTATTGGAGGAACCTATTTTTGTTTTTATCCGTGCAGAAGTTTGTGATATTATGTATCTTTTGGATTTGTTATTTTCTAGCATAAAGTTATTGGAGAAACCTTCTTTTTTTTTTTTTTTTTTTTGTTTGGCCGGGTGTTCACTACTCATTTAGAGAAACTCTTGGAGAATCAATAAATTGTGTTTTGATGCTGAACTTTTTTCTTCTCATCTGTATTTTTCACTACTGTTGTTCAGTATCTTACCTACTTTTTCTCGTCCCAGGTCCATCATACATTTGCAACTGCAGGATCTGATGGTGCTTTTAACTTTTGGGACAAGGATAGCAAACAGAGACTCAAGGTTTTCCAGATTTCTTTTAAAACCTACCTTTATTTCTTATCATGGGTCTTCACAACTTGATTTACCCTTTAACTTTCCTTGGTTTTATTTTTGGTGCAATTAGTTTTGGTTTTGACCTTTAAACATGATACTAACTGCTCTGAAGGCTGAATATTCTCACAATTATGTTGGGTTCAGATATATCCATCTTCTGAAATTTATACATACCCAGTTTTTTTTTTTGAAGTATACATCCTGCACAATTGACTGATTTCTGTGTTGCAACTTATTTGGTCAGCTTTAGTTTTCTGTGCATCTTCATCTGATTCTATTAAAAAACAGTTTTGGGCGGCTTTGGACAGCCCACAGAATGGTGTGTTCTCCAAATGTAATAATTTTATTTTTTCGATAAATGCTCCGAGCATAAGAATACATTCTAATATTGTTCCAGTAGCAACTGACGGATTAATTATGTCTTTCTATTCAATGTCCAAATACATCCTGCAATTTGTTCATTGCCTTGCTAAGGTTGGGTGCTGTGAGGGGTAGATTGGGTTTAACATAACCTCTGTTGTGAAGCATATAAAATTTGCTACTAACCTACTCATAGCAGATGCTATAGCTAATATGCTAACCTTTATTTATTTAAAAAAATTATTGCAATAAATTACTGTTATATTTGTTCTGGGATATATTGATAATTCTCTATCTTATCTTGGTCTTGTTGATATCCAGGCCATGTCGAGGTGCAGTCAACCTATACCATGCAGTGCTTTCAACAATGATGGTTCAATATATGCATACTCGGTATGTCTCATTTAAAATTTGTAACAATTGATGTTCTCTCTCTCTCTCTCTCCAAAACTGCCCAGCAACAGTCTAACAATTGAGGAATGTTGGGTCTTGCTTTCCCTAGTGCATGCATATGGGACTGGGTGCCTAATACCTATTTTCCAATAAGGCTTGAGAAGTCTCGGTTGAGAAAGCTGGATTGTTTTGTGTGGCTATGGACCTCCGCGTTAAATCTCTTTGTATTATTCATATTATTTCATTTTTGCATTAATGTTTTAATGCGTCTTTGTCCTCTTGTCCCGGATTAATTTGCTCTTAAAGATTTTACCAGAACTTGTTTGTTTACAGGTGTGTTATGATTGGAGCAAGGGTGCAGAAAATCATAATCCATCAACCGCAAAGACCTATGTTTTCCTGCACTTGCCACAGGTATATATTTAGTACAAATATGAGAGATGTGGTCGTTCATTTTTCTAGAATATTTTCTTTTCCTTGTGGACACCAGCGTTTGTTTTTACATTTTTTTACTCATATGGTTCCAAAAGCCCGAGGTTATGTTTCTCCTATGACGCAGGAGTCCGAGGTTAAAGGCAAACCACGAATTGGAGGTGGTGGCAGAAAGTGAAATTTGCTGCTTGTAATACTCAAGAAAAATATGTACTTGTTTTTGTAAATGGATCCTTTTACAACTATTGATTTATGAATTCTATATTATTTGTTAATATAGAAAGTTTTGCAGCAAGAGGGATTTGAAAGCTCAAAAATAGAAAAATTAAAATGTGTTACTATAATGATCAAATAATTAATTACTACCTTATAAAATATATATAATTAAATTATTAAATAACATGTGTCTTATTGTATTTTGTAGATTTAGAATTTTCAAAAAAAAAAAAAATAAAAAAAAATGAATTAATACTTTGGAATCTAAAAATTACACAATATTTTTGTTTTATATAATAGTATTTTTCACTCTACGTTTTATACAATGAGGTTAATTGCATTTTGTTTTCTTTTGTTGAGCTATCGAACTTCATTTCAACCTTCAATTTCTGAATGCTGTTTTATCACTTCCTCCTTATTAGGGTAGCTAATTTTATCTATATGTCCTTGCCAAAAAGTAAGAAAAGCATAGGAGTGTCACATTCCCGTTAAAAAATTTTGATAACTAAATCATAGAAATAAAGAGCAAAAGTTGCAATGGTTAAAGTTGATTACAAATTAAATTTGTGTTTAGATTTTGAATTTGATTGTTAGAGAGAGAGAGTGAGGGAAATATGAAAAGAAAAGTTTTACATTTCAATTTTTTTTTAAAATTTTTTTTTCTTCAAAAGGTCTTACTCGAAATTCAAGATTAAGAGAATATGAACATTTGGGAGGGATAGACATCCAAACAATTGCCTCTTTTCGTGGTCTTAGGAATTTGGATCTTAACACTCAATATTTTGAAGCAAGACAAATTAACAAGGGTAAATTACACAAATAGTATAGTTTGGGGCTTGTGTCACTTTGGTCTCTAACTTTTCAATTGTGACACATTTGATCCTGAATTTTGAATCTTGTTCCAAATAAGGACAATTGAAGATATCATTAGATTTTTCAAGGGTAAAATTGTCAATTTGATAAAATATAAACTAATTTGACAAAAATAAATGTCAAACAAATATTTTTGAATTTTTAAAAATTATTTCTACCTATTAAAAATAAAATTATGTAAAATTGATAAATTTTTTAGACATTTATTTTTTTTACTAAATTAATTTTTATTATGTATTTGGATGATGATCATATAAAATTAATTTTAAACAATTAATCATGTAATTTTTATTAATTTTACATAATTTTATCATTGGTGGATAAAAATAATTTTTTAAAAATTAAAAATATTTTTTTGACATTTATTTTTGTCAAATTAGTTTATATTTTATCGAATTGATAATTTTACCCTTGAAAAATCTAATGATATTTTCAATTGTCCTTATTTGAAGCAAAATTCAAAATTCAAAATTCAGGGTCAAATGTGTCACAATTGAAAAGTCAGGGACCAAAGTGACACAAATCTCAAACTATAGAGACTATTAGTGTAATTAACCCAATTAACAATGATGATAACAACTCATCACAGATTTGATTTAATAAAAAGCATATCTATATATTACAAGGAATTAATATTATGGTTAATTTGCCAGTAATGTACTAGCTATATATATGTTCAAGTTAAAATTATTTACAATAATGTTATAAAGATAATGTTATATTATATGCAATTTATGACATAATTTAATCATATGAGAGTCATGACTATTAAAAAAAGGATTAATTACCTAAAAGTTCTATCAACATATTTAGTGGTAACTTAGGTCCTATCAAAAAGTTTTTGAACCAATAAGTCGCATTTAGAGGTAAAAAGACGTTTTGCCCTTTAATCCCAAAACTGAGAATGTTCTCAATTTCAAAACTAAGAAATTTCTCAATTTTTTTCTAGTATGAACTGAAAATATTATCAAAATTAAGAAATTTATAATTATCAATTTTAAAAAATTTCTCAATTTTTTTCATAATTAAAATTAAAAATATTATAAACTGAGAAGGTTCTCAATTTCAAAAAGCCTAGATCACACCCATAAACAGAGCACCTTGTTGTTCTGTCTCTCAAAAGCCAAACGCTGAGAAAAGTTTCTTCTATGTCAGAGCTTCCTCTCTCCATGATTTGGTCACCATTGTTGTACCAAATGAAACTGGTTCTTTCTCTCCTGCTTAGTCCTGATGCCTTCCATTCCATGTCACTCCATCACAGTTCCATAGAGAGAGAGAGAGAGAAAATGACTTTATTTGGGAACACCGGCGGGGGATTTATCGACGGCGGCAAGCAAGTACTTCCGGTAGATTACCAAGCAGAGGTCTCGCAACGGCTCGTCAACGCTGCACATTCCGACGATCTCAACTCTGCGATGGAATGCATTGCAGACCCCTTCGTCGATGTCAACTTCATCGGAACCGTGAGCTTGAAGACTCAAAAACAGAGGTCGTGTTACGATAGTGATTGACCCAAAAATACGACAGTGGAGGTAGATTTGTTGTGGGTACGGTGTATTGGTCTATTAAAAATTAATGGGACCCGAGGGAACAAATAATTTTATCTAGGATATAGTGGATTATAAGTTCACAAAATGGGACTTGTATGTAAATAGTCCTTAAAAAAATAAGTTATAAACAAAGGAAACTGTTAAGATGTGCACCTTATTAAATAGTGCACATCATGTACACATTTATTTTAAACCATTAAATATTTATAAATTAATCTCAAGCATCAAATAATTTGATTGAAAATATTGAATACCCTCTCACCCTGTTACAATTTTGTTCACCGATTGTTGTATGTTCCACAAACCCTTTTCACTTTGTTTTCCCAAAACCCTTATTCTTCAGACCAATCCGAAGCTCCTATTCGCCTTCTTCAGACACGACTCCGGAGCTTTCTTCAGACACGACTTCGAAGCTCTTCTTCGCCCTCGAAGACTATCCCGCGAACATAACGTGCCCTCGACTTCACCTCAAGGTATGTCTCTCTCTCTCTCTCGCTGCAACTTGTTTCTCTCCCTTTCTCCATCTCCATTCTATGAAACCCTTGACTGAAATCCCTTTCTTCGAAACTGCCCCTTTCACCATTGTGAACTCACTAGGTTGGTTTATAAAATTAGGAAAATATGAATTGAATCGGTTGAAATCTGATATGTATTTACTTGAAATTTGGCTTGAGTGTGTGAAATATGATGAGTGGGTAATTGAATTCTGTACTCATGTAACTGATATGAGACTGTAATTTTTTATTTGTTTATTAAAATCTGTTTATGTTTGTAACAATTGCTCTTTTGGTGGCTTGCTTTTCCTATTAGAAAGAAAATTACAGTGGTTTGGGATGTATTACCTTTAACAATTGTTTGGGAATTGTGGAAAGTGAGAAACGAATGGATATTTTGATGTTACTGTGGCTTAGTTGAATACCCATTTAGTTATTTTTGTTTTTCATCAAAAGTGTTAAAAAATTATCTCTAATTATTTCATCAAATCTCATGAAGGGAGAGTTATTTTTTTAGCAAATTGAGAACCAATAAAGTAAATCTGAATTTGATGGGAGAAAAAAAATGAAGCATTGGAGATGGGTTTTCTTGATCAAATTTGATGAAAAGGGGAATTTTGGATCAGATGAAGGTTTTTAAAAAGATTTTAATGAAAGGATTTGAGTAGTTCATATAAAATCAAGTTTTTTTTACTCAAATTTGAAATCAAATTAGTTGAAAAAATTGGTGAAAGGTTGGAAATGCTCTAAAATGGTTTATGAGATACCTTGGAGACGATGAAATGCCAAAATTTGATAGGACTAAGGCCTAAATTAGAAAATCTACAAGGTATTAACAATAGAATAAAAGTTATGAAATGATGAGATTTTTAACACTATATGAGGGAGAAGCTGAGTTTGTAGATTTAGGGTTTTTTAGATGCTCTTAGGCTAGTTACATTGTGAGGTGTTTGATAGGTAGTAGGTTGTGTGGTTGTTGAAGAGGGGAGATCTATATTTTCAAGTAATTTAACCAAAGAAAATGGTTATATCTGATGAGAACAAGAACAACCCCACTTTGATTAAACCCATAAACTTACAAGAAATGAGTAGCAGAAGGTTTGGGGTGCAGATTAGGCCCAACCGTGGAGCCGTAAGCATGATTAATCAAAATTTAGCTCGAGCTCATCCTTACCCTTGTGTTGTCAACAAGAAAGTCTTGCCAGAAACCCATGAAATTTGTGATAAGTTACCTCCTCATCCAGCTCATAGACCAATCACAAGGAAATTTGTGGCACAGATTGCGAGCACACAACAAAATTGTCTGGAGAAAACTATGAAACCCGATTCATCATCTGTTCAAAGCTTCAGAGTCTGGGAAGATTGTCCAGTAATAGATGAGTAACATAAGGAAGCTACAGACCCCCCAGTTCCAATGTCCTTGGAACAAACAGAAGCAGTCCCGGATGAAGAGGAACAGATGGAAGTTGAAATGGAAGATATATTTGAAGAGCTCGTTATGGATATTGACAATTGCGACGCCAAGAATCCCCTAGCAGTAGTCGACTATGTCCACGATGTCTATGCCTACTATAGAAAAATGGAGAGTTGTAGCGGTGTTTCACCGAGCTACATGTCATAACAATCTGACATCAATGAGAAGATGAGGGCAATACTAATTGACTGGCTTGTTGAGGTACACCAAAAGTTTGAACTGAGGGACGAGACACTATTTCTGACTGTTAATATTACAGATCGGTTTTTAGCTCAGCAAGGAGTGGTGCAAAAGAAGCTGCAGTTGTTTGGTTTGGTCGCAATGCTCTTAGCGTGCAAATATGAGGAAGTTTTAGTACCTGTTGTGGATGATTTGCTTTTCATTTCAGATAAGGCCTGCACTAGGAAAGAAGTTCTTGAAATGGAGAGATTAATGCTTAATACATTATAGTTCCACATGTTAGTTCCAACCCTATATGTTTTTATGAGAAGATACCTTAAGGCTGCTCAATCCAATAGGAAGCTTGAGCCTTTATCTTTCTTCCTGATGGAGCTCTGCCTTGTGGAGTATGAGACACTCAAGTTCGCGCCATCTTTCTTGGCTGCTGCAGCGATCTACACTGCTCAATGTACACTCTACGGGTTAAAGCAATGGAGTAAAACTTGCGAGTGGCACGCACACTATACACTTTTTTTTCTTTTTTTTTTTTTGAATTTTCAGACTAAATTTGAATATACACTAAGATGTTGAATGTTATGATGATATGAACAGAGGCTAGTTTTCTTGAGTACTGGCCGTCATGCATTGCTGTTGCAACTATTCTATGTGCAGCCCATGATATTCCAAACTTGTCCATTGTCAATCCTGCACTGCACATGCTGAATCATGGTGTGAAGGACTTCGAAAAGTAAGAACATTTTATTATGATTTAGGTTGGGCATACAAAAAAATAGTAAATCTATTTGAATATATGCCAACTTGGAAAATATTTGTTTTTTTGCAGGAGAAACTGATTAGCTGCTACCAGTTGATGCAGGAAATAGGGGAAGGAAGGCTCCAAAAGTGTTACCACAACTCCGAGTGATGACTCAGGTCAGCATCGGGCCGGGTGACTCATCAGCCTCATCTTCATCATCATCTTTTAAAAGGAGAAAATTAAATAAAAGCTTGTGGGTAGATGATGACAAAAGGTGTCACGACCCCATTCCGCCCCTAGTAGAATGGTGCCGTGATGGCCAGTAATCCGAGATTGCCGAAGGCCAACTTTCAAAATTCACACACAATCAGAGTATTACATATGGGGCTAACATGTGCGGAAGCAATATATACAGATCTAATTAGTCCATAAGAGCTGTGCATAAGTCAAATGAAATGGCACACATATTTATATAGCTTTACAACTTGAATATAAACAAAATAAAATACATATTACATCTTGGCTAAAAGGCTTCTCAAGCCGACATGTTTAAAATACATAAGCTTCTAGATTGCCGACATAACATGCATTCCAAAACATCTTGCAAAACATACATCTCGGCGTCACCGCCTTCTAGCTTGTTACCTACATATATACATAGAGAGGGTGAGCTTGGATACTCAGTGAATGGTACAAGTAATAAAGGGTTTAATGAATGATTCCCGAGATCTTGTCAAAACAATGCATATATCATAGCTTGTTCAAAACATGTACTTGGCATAACTTGTATCAAAACATGTACTTGGGGTAATGACATTCTTGACAAAACAAACCCACCCGTTCAAAGACCGTCGGTGGCAAAACAAGGGTCTAATCGATCCGTAATCGATTAGACAAACCCACCCGCACAAGGCCGTCGGTGGCAAGGGAGATATCTCAAACAAGGGTGCTACAAAAGTTTAGAGTCCTCTAGCACAAGGGACCTATGTTACAAAGACCCGTAGCCTTTTAACACGAGAGTACTGCGAAAGTTTAGAGTCCTCCAGTACAAGGGACTTTCCGAGAATGTCATCCGAAACAGAACTAATACTTGATACATCAAAATAGGGATAATCATTCATGCTTAACAAATACTTTTCAAAACAAGCAAAGTGAAGCTTTAACAAAACGTTATAATATAGCTTTATTAAAAATACCACTCACATAGTTCTTGGGACGCCGGGATCAAGCAAAGGTCCAAGTCCTACAAACACATGGCAAAGCCTATTGAATGCACTCTTAAAAACAAGCTTCACATGAATGCAAATGATCTAGGGAAAACGTGCTGGAAAACATCTAGGGAAAACATGCTGGGTACTAACCAGGTCTTGGAATGGATGCACAGAAATGATCTAGGCAAAATGACCTAGCTGAGTGAACTCAAGAGGTCTTGGCCGAGGTCCCACACCTCTTGGCCGAGGTGTGGTTACCTAGGCTTCGGCGTACAGCTGCCTGCCGAGGTGCATGCAAGACAACTAAAGGTGCAAGTGATCATGCGAGGTAGGCCAATGTGAGATACGATGCTTGGCCTAGGTGTGTGATCTAGGCAAGAGTGGTCTCAGTGACCACACCTAGGGAAATGAGGTCGGGAAATCGGGGCTTCCCTCTCTTGAAGAACATGAAGAACATGAATGCTAAAATCATAACTTCTTTATTACAAAATCTGAGATTTCATGGCATGAGTTCGAAAACTTGGACCTGGGTACCCATACTTAAAGATCATATGAAAACAAACACGAAAACATGCATCTTGATACAAACTTTCGGATCAAAACATGGTTTTCTTCAAGAACACATGAATATCACTTTCTCTTTCTAAAACCGAACTTCAAAGCAATGCATGACTTACAAATCATATTCAATCGTGCAATGCAATAACGTGATCATAAAGAACAACATGAGCAGATCAAGAATCTAACCTTAGAACACGGATCTAACGGTTCGATCTCTAGGAATCAAGCTTGAAACTCTACTCCTCTCTCAAGAACTCTCTCTTCCTCTCCTAGAGCTTCTCTCTCTTCTCCAAAACAAGGATATAACAAATGATAGGTTTCTCTCTCTACCGGCTGACTTAACACTCTGCTCGGACACGTGGCGCTACCGGGTTGGTTCTCTTCAAAAAGGTGATTGAAAGACAAGACATGGGTAAGGCAAAGCGTATTCAACAAGCTAGGCGGCAAGGCACTCCGGCAAGTAATGACCTCGGCTAAGGACATAGGCTTCGGCAAGAAAGGGAACAATGATCTCAGCTAGGAAGGATAACACTTGGCCAAGTTGTGCCACACCTCGGCCTAGATGTGCCACACCTCGGTCTAGGTCATTCCAGTGCCAGAACAAGATCACTAGGTGCAAGGATTAAGGATCTCGGACGCCTAGGTGATAACATCTCGGCCAAGATGATGCACATCTCGGCCTAGGTGATGCACACCTCGGCCTAGATGATGACATCTCGGCCAATATGCCTAGGTGATGGTGGAGGTCAACCAAAGTGGTTCTAGGATGGTTCTAGGCTTAAGGTGACCTCGGCTTGGAATAACCTAGGCTTAAGATAACTTAGGCTTGGCATGACCTAGGCTTAAGACAGCAACGAGGGAACAAAACATGCAATCAACACTTAAACAAAATAAGACAAGACTTGCAATGCAACTTAACATGGCAATACATATAAATGTATGCAAGCACGAGTAAGACATGAATGTGGGTTGTTACAAAGGGAGGTCTGATTAAGGTATAAAACAAAAGAAAATGGTGGTCCTAGTTGTCTAGAATCGTCAATATTTTTGCGAAGAGAGTTTTGAGAAAAAAAAGGAAAAAATTAATTGACTTGATTGGTGTAGATTATTAGTATATAATGTCTTGTATGTATTGAAGCTTGGAGAGATTTGTTATAATTTTTTTTGGTGTTTTTTGGTGGGCATTGCCATTCATTACTGGCTTTGCAGATTCCCAAGGGAAGGGGATTTGGTACATATATAATTTTTGTGTGAGAAAGTGAGAGAGATTGTTTAATAGTGGAAGAGTCATGGAGTGTGAAAGAAGTGGGTGATTGAATTCAAAGTTGGTATGGATTATTGAATGAAAGGGAGAAGATGGTGGGACCATGGTAGAGGATTTGGGGTTAAAAGAGGGGAGAGAAAATCAATGGTTTAGTTAAAAAATAAAGGGGATTGAAGATTGAAACTTTGAAGTTTGAGCTATATTATTCATCATGGGATATTATAGTCAAGCTTGTCATGATCTTCTTAGGCCACACATCATTGCTTCAACTGGAGAGCAAAAGAAGAGGAGAATAAAAGATGGCTTTCATGTTTTTTTATCCAAAAAAAAAAAAAGAAAAAAAGATGGCTTTCATGTAATTATAAATTACTGAGTGGTAAGTGTGTGTACATACTGATATATGGTGTGTTCCACACGTGTGTATGTGTACTTTTTTGGCGGATTTTTTTTTATTCGTGTGATCTTTGCACGTGTAATGGTTACATGTCGGAAATTCATTTTTGGGGAAATTACCCATAGGTCCCATGTGAAACATGTGGTCTCCATTTAATCCCATAACTTTTTCACTACACCCAAAAGTCCTTTCCTCTCTCTCTCTCTGCTTTTTGCTTCTCTTCTTCTCTCGTTTTTTTTTCTGCATTTTTCTCTCATCGTGTTTGTCATGGAAGACGACCACCGGTGATCATGTCTTTCTCCATTGATCGGGGTTCATTGATAACCACCAACCATCGAAATCAACTCCGACGAAGAAGATGATATATTTTCCGACGAAGAAGATGAGTGGATCTACTTAGATCTGATGTAGATCTACTCAGATCTACATCAGATCTGAGTAGATCTACACAGATTTGGCTAGATCTAAACAAAAAATAGTTGCCGGAGTACAATCCTCTCTCTACATCCGTCTTTCCCCTTCGATCTCTTTTTTTTTTTTTTCTCTCTGCTATACACTTCTGTTTTTCTGTTCTAATGGAGAAAATTTTCGAATTCTGAACAAGTAGTTTTCGAGTTTTAGTTACAGGCGGTGAAAACTGTAAAATTTTGCAGTTTCAATTTTTTTTTTGGTGCTGGAATGAATCATGGTTTAAAACTATAAAATTTTGCAGTTTTATAACATTCTTTAGAACTGTAAAATTTTACAGTTTCATAACATGTTTTTTAATTTTTTTTTTTCGGGCAATATTCTAGACATTCCGGTGAGTCTTCGGCGACCGTTAAATGGAAGTCCGACGGTAGTAAGATGTGAACAGTGTCTGTAAATTAAAAAAAAAAAAAAAAGGATTTTTTGGTAACAATTAAAAATGTGTTGGACTAATTGGTGCAAGTATTTTGTTTTGGGATTAGTTGGGTTTTGAACTTATTACATGGGACTTATCAGTAAGTTCCCCTTCATTTTTTGTGTTTTTAATGGCCAAAATTGGGCCTAACCATACAAAGGTCTTTGGGGCCTTTTACTTTTTTCATGAGTGTTGTATTTGGATTCATCAATACAATTTTATATATTTGTTTTTTCATATCTCTCTCTTTCTCTCTGTCTCTTTTTATTGTACTGTGCCATGCACGTGAATGACAATGTAGAGTTTGTGGCTTTGCCATTTGTTTTCATTTAGAGGAAGAACTTTTTGAGAACTAACTGTGGAATTTTGTGAGGCATAAGCTAGATGACTGCAGAGAAGGGCCTCACAGTTGGTCCCTCAAGCAATAAAGGTGGAGAAGTTATTCCATGCCCAAAGGGCACGGCATGACTACTTGGTGCTCGAAATCAGATGTGATCCGTGAAAAAAAGTGAGGTGCGTAAGTCTGTGTTGGTATTTGAGGAGACAACAAAATTTCATGACATAAGATCATGACATAATTGTGTTTTTCAAAATCAGTGAGATCTACAAATTTGTATTGATAATTGAGGAGACAACAAGAGATTGTGACGTTTACTGGTTGGTCAACACATGGTACCCATAGACACTGAATAATTTTCTGTATGGTTTCATTTCAATGAATAGACTCCTTAGCTAGTGAGCTGACCCATGACTGTTGTCTATGGGCCAATTTGGCAATCCAATTAAAAGTCAAAAGTCAATTTTTAATTTATTTTGAGTCACATTATCTTTTATATTTTTTTACATGTTTTTCCAAAAAAAATTCGAAAAATTAACTTTTTAATTATCTTCTCAAAACACTCCTATGAGCCTTGGCCTCTTGGATTGCAGACAAGCTTGCATCTCTATCTCTCGGGTTAATACCTAACATTCAAAGCCCCATCCTCCATTATTCATTGATCTATATCATCCATGTTAGACCTTGATTATGAAGCAATGGAATGCTCCTTTCAAATCTCAGTAACAATACAAACACCAATTATTATAGAAAAGTACAAAATGCAGTATTGCTGGATGAGCCCACACTCCACGAGAATTCCATTCACTTTTCTGCGAAATAATTTGTGTTTATAGTATATGTTTGTTAGGAATTCATGATACTTAAATAGGATTGATGACACGAAACACCCAAAAAAAACCCAAAAAAAAAAAAAAAAAAAACAAGCACACAAAAGATAAATGACACGTGCAAACAAAGAATACAAAGTTTACATGATTCATTTCAAACTAAGGTTATGTTCATAGCTATTGTGGTTTTTACTATTGTTGAAGGTATACTATAAGTAATAACATTATCACCATATCTAAGCTTACCAGTTGGGCTAAAAAACTCTGTATGGTACATTGGTACTGATGATTTAGAAAAAAAAAAAAACCATAACTATAATTTGATATTCTTAATATCATTATACTTTATCTAATACTGATACGTTTCCCGATTAATCAAGTGTATATTAAGTGTGTATAAATTGAAATGCATGTAGTGGGAGATATCATGGAATTCCAAGGCAATTAAAGCTACTTTAATTTACAGTTTCTCCACTCAACAAGCAAGGGAAAAAAAAAAGCCTAGCTAACAATGAAGTTGTCACTTAGCCCCAGATTCCTGACATTTGGTATACTGTTTTTGGTTTTTTTTGCATATACAATCATAATTTTTTTAATTTTTTTTAATCAAAAAAAGATAGAAGAATGGGACTTGATGACATGGTGGTGTAAAAGGTGAACATAACATACATTTTAGACACCACCTTCATTTGCCATACCCATGCATTACACACACATGCTTCTTCTTTTTTTTTTTTCTTTTTCTTTTTTAAATATATATTTTTTAATTTACTAGAGACAACAAATTTGGAAAAAGTAGGAAATGGGTTTGTTCAAGGGAAGGTGTAAGAGAAAAGAAATACTTGCAACGTGTGGAACAGGGTAAGAACTCCTAGGGCCGAAACTAGACTTTTTTGTAGTGCCACATTTCGCGCGCGTTATCACAAGACAGTTAGGAAATATGTTGTGATCCACTTTGTAGGGGAACACAACCATCCCTTGGCAGCACCACACTGCGTCCCTTTTCTTTGGTCACATAGGTTTGTAACAAGTGCAGACCAAGCTCAAGCAAAGGCCATGCGCAATGTGGGTATAAAAACGAGTCAGATCATGGATTTTATGGTCCACCAGTCAGGGGGTTATGAGAAGGTGGGCTTCATTCACAGAAATTTGCACAATCAATTCCAAGCTGAGCGCAAAGTATAACTTGCAGAAGGGGATGCAGAGGGTGCATTAGGATACTTATCAGCTAAATTAGAGGCAGATCCATTATTTTTTTTCAAATACAATGTCGATAAGGACAACCGGTTGGACAAGATTTTCTGGGTAGATTGTAGGTCTCAAATGGATTATGCTGCATTTGGTGATGTATTGGTATTTGATACAACTTATCGTACAAATGCATATAAGAAGCCATTTGTAATTCTAGCTGGCGTGAGTAACCACTTTATGACAACTATATTCGGATCTGTTTTGTTGCCTGATGAGACAATGGAGACATACACGTGGGTGTTGGAAATGTTAATGGAGGCCATGGATGGCTACCATCATTGGTGGCTTCAGGAAACATGTCACTTGTTTGGGGAGATGTTTTGTCTTGCTTCAGCTTCTAAATTAAGTTCAGATGCTTTCGAGTGCTGATCAGTTCACTTTTGTGTAGAACTAATATAATATTTTTGTTATCCTTAGCTTTTGTGTAGTTCATTATTACTGGTACAGAAAACTTTTGGCAATCAACAGATAATGATTGTTGTGGTACATAGATCACATTCTGTCGTGGTACATGTATACCATTTGTCGGCGTACATATATGACCTTTTGTCATGGTCTATAGAAAACTTTTGTCGTGGTACATATATCACCTTTTGCGTGGTACAGATTATGATGGTAATTTGTACCATGCCAAATGGTAATTTCTCTTGATAGTAAATGTATTTTTTGTATACGGAGGGTTTTGATTTTTGTATGATATATTTTTTGTGGAATTATTATTTTAGTTTGGATAATAATTGATTTGTATGGACTTTGACATTTAAAGTTATTTATTTTTTGTATATGGATGCAAATTGTGGAATGATTGCTAGTATGTATCATTTTGTTTATATACGTATTACAGGTTGCATGGAATATAGACAGGTTGTGGAGAAATTATAATTTTGCAATAAAACATAATATCATGTTTTTGGCGACTAGACAATTAGTAGCTAAAAAGAAATTGGGAAAAGACATTTGGCGACTAAAAGTTTAGTAGCCAAAAAAAAAATCAAACATTTAGCGACTAAAATATTTCGTATCTAAAAACAAAAAGCTAAAGAATAAAAACACTTTTGCCGACTAAAATTTTAGTAGCAAAAAATGTGAGACTTTAGGTGACCAAATATTTACTAGCCAAAGGAAGAACTCTTTGCCGACTAAAAATTTAGTAGCCAAAAATATGGGACTTTAGGTGACCAAATATTTAGTAGTCAAAAGAAAAACTCTTTGCCGACTAAAATTTTAGTAGCTACAAATGTGGAACTTTAGGCGACTAAAAGTTTGGTCGCCGAAAATGGTCTAATTTAATTTAATGTCCAACCTTTTGGCGACTAAAATTTTAGTTGGAAATTGTATACATTTGGCGACTAAAATAATTTTAGTCGCTAATTACCTTTATCGATAATTCTTTGACGACTACTTTTGCGACCAAATAATTTAGTCGCTAAAACCCTTCAGCGACTAAAAATTTAGTCGCCAAAAGTGAACATTCTTGTAGTGTTACGATTCATTAGTAAAAGTAATGACATTTTTTTATCTTATTATGATTGTGGAGAAAAAAGTCGTGGTTATGATTCATTAGTAAAAGTTATGATTTGTATTACCAAAAGTCATGATTTGCATGGTGAATCATAATAAAAAATGTTACGATTCAAATGTTATGACAATTAATTACAAATAACAATATTTGTTATGAGTTGTCATTATATTGTTATGATTTATAGTGTCTTTGTTATGACACTTAGGTGAATATTATGACATTGTTATGATTCATTGTAGTATTGTTATGATATTTGAAAAAAAAGTTATGATTCTTTCTGTAACCTGTTACATGACCAGTTTAGCAGGTCACTTTTTATGATGTGGCACGATATGGACCACACTATAAGTGCATATCATATGCCCTTTTATAAGGTGCACATTGTAGACACATAAGTTATAAACTTAGAAATGAGTCATAACTATTTAAAGAGAGAGATTTTATTGTTTAATTATTACCAACTTCCACAATCAGTATTTAAATAGAAAGACCGTGATAGGCATAAAATTGGCAATTCCAGACCACCTCATATATATATTTTTTAATAATTTAAGTTTTGTTCTTCAAATTTTAATTAAAATTCAAACAAATTTGTCCTTACTGGGACCCCCTTAGTTGCACACTCAACAACATCAAGTTAGTTATTTTGTTTGATTCAAACTTCAAAATGTCATAAATTTTGATTGTGTATATTATTTTTAAATAAAATTAAAAATTTTAGAATCTACATATCGTGATATAAAATCAAAATGGATTATGAAATTATGCATGTAATAAAACTAATAAATTTAGTAGTTTTTGAAGTAAATTTCTTAGTCTTCTAAACTGTTAAATTTCAAATGTAATAGTTACTTAAACTGAAAAATTATAAAATTATATATTGTTTTTGTGTTTGAGTAATTATGAAATTTCACATTTTTTTAATAGAATCTATGAATTTTTTAGAAATTGAGAATTTGGAAAATTATAATATTTTTCTATTTTTGTGTTCGTAAAAATACAAATTTTCATTCATTTTTTTTTTTTTTTGGGTGCATAGATTGTGAAATTTCACCTTTTCTATATAGAAAATTGTGAAAAATTATGTAATTGAAAATTTTCTCAATTTTTTTTTTCAAAATTTTATATTGAACATGGCTTTGTTGTTTGATAGATATTCTTGAATAGGTTTCAAAATTATAAAATTTATGAAGAACAAATATTATAAAATTTTGAAACAAAAGAAATAATTATGTAAAACATTATCTAGGTTCTTTAAGTTTATGTATGTATTTCACATTTTTATAAGATTAGAGTATTTGGATCAAACAATGACGCATACAACTCCGACAACATGAAAGTATAGTATTAGTAGAATATATATTACACAAAAGAATTTTTATCTCGTTAAATGTTATGAGTCACTGTTGGATTAAACTCCTATATTATGAAACTATAGTTTACTAAGCTTAAAAAAAAAAAAAAAAAAAAAAAAAAAAATATTGCTCAATAAGTCTAGGTATCATGGAAATTATTTTATAAAATCTATCTCAAAACTTTGCTGATCAACTCACTCTATTGATCTTGGTTTGTGTCGATCAGCCGGTCAATTTGATCCTAGCACAATTTCATGTCAAATTTGATGATCTTAACATTGTTAGTTATGTCGTTCAAAAAAAAAAAAAAAAATAGTTGGTTATAAAAAAAAAATCTTTTATTTCCATGGAAAATTTGGTGAAAAATTCAATTTTTTTTTGGTATTTATGGCATTAGATTTAAGAATTATTTTGTTTTGATGATAAGACATAATTAATGCAACTGTTTCGTGAGAATGACTAATTATTATTTTGAAGGACTTTTGTAAAATTATTTTTACTCTACTACCGCTAGACTAGTTGATAATAGTAAGAAAAATCGCTAGAAGTGGTTAACGACAACGGTCGGTAATAGTGGTGGTGATGATATGGACATATAGGCATAATGGACAAATAGAAAATGACATGTTAAAAAATAAGTGATGTAAATAGATAGTGAATAATAAATAAATATACAAATAAATAAAGATGATATATGTGAGGCCCCTGAAAATTTTACTTTCTTAAAAGTCCCTTACTTTAAATTATTTCCTTGAAGTCCCTTAGTTTCTTAATTAATTGCAATCCTAGGATCAAAATACATGCGCCAACAAAAACCCGCAAACCCTAATCGATTTCAGAAACTTAGAAATAGTTTCCAATACTCTAATTGACTCCCTAAATATGAAATTACCACTTGGAAATCCTAATTTTTTCCAGTCTTTATCACGTTCGTTGGTTGATTGCGTTTTTATTCGAAACAATAAATCCAAACCAAATTAGACTCTATAACACCAATTTAATTTAATTTGACACTAAAATAAATGTTCTAATTCATAAATTAAACCCAATGCCCTCATATTTTTCTTAAATCATATTTTGACCCCAAACTAGTACCATTACACACATATATACCTATATATACTTGTACCTTTCTTAAATAAATAATTTTATACACAAATATCTTCATATATATACATAAAATCAACAAAAGCTCCCAAAATCTAGCACATGGCCAGCCACCCTAGCATATACACTTGTTGTGTACTTTTGGAGACAACATTGCATGATTCATGGAGGAAAATTTGACCTTGGTACCATAATTCAAGGAAAGTTGTCTTGTACTTGTAACTATCTTGGTTCTACTTAAGCCTAACCCTAACTAGATCATGCCTTAATACATGATTAGGCTCCCTAATGATCCTTCATTCCATTACATTTTAACTAAATACATCTCAATTTTGTTCCATTCCAACCAATGAGCATTTTGGACCTTTTACGCCAATTTTATTATAAAAACACCACCACCCTCCACATGTTACACATCTCATACACTCACACACCTACACATTCAGTTGAGAGAAAGAAAGAAGAGGAAGAGAGTGAACTTTGGTAGTAGAGGAGAGGAAAAGAGAAGAAATTGTGCAAACATTTCACTAGGCAATCAAGTAAGTCACAACACAACTCTCTCTTTCATTTTCCTTTTTCAAATACATGTTATTATAAGTTTTAAATGGTATTTTCAGATGTGTTTTGATAGTATTCTCGTGTTAAAAATGAAAGAAGTTGAGCTTTGATTCTACCCTTCTTGTATTTCTCTTAATCGGTATAAGAGTACTTTTTCCATATCAAACTCTCAAAATATCCAAAGGCACACCTTCTCCTTAAATTTCTGAGTTTAATACATATTATTTAGCAAGTTTTCATTACAAGATAAGTGGAAAATTTCTCCTAGTTGACCTCTTTTCTCACCAAATTTCTAATTTTAAGAACTGTGCCAGAAAAATCTATTTTTCATCCAATTTTCAAAATTTCTAGAAAAATGTAGAAAAATCTTCTGGACCTCAATTTTATGTCAAAATCTTCCTTAAGGAGTTATCTTTCAACTAAAATTTTTTTCATTGAAAACGAGTGAGTGATTTGTGAGAAAATCCAATTCTCGTAACGGTCGACGAATCTGGACAGCGCTGGAACATTTCTTAAATAACTAAAAATCTAGAAAAGCTATCACATTTCCGAAACATGTTCTGAAAACTAGATTAAATTCTCTACGAACCATAGGAAGGCTACATTCGGGAAAGATCTGAAATAGCCCTTTTGATTTTAATCTTTAAATGATATTGAATCTGGAAATTTAGCTTTTCATGAGTGTTTTATGCTCTTGTGTTCATGAATATGCTTATTAGTATGTGATCATGTCTTGGTATGATATTGCATATGTTATGGTTATATTCCTTATCTTCTTCAATTGATGATGTTCATCCTTATGTGGATATTACTACCTTGTTAAGTTATTCTAACTTTAATTTAAAACATTTAACTCAACAGGAACTTAATTGGGGTGGTATTGGGTTTTCGATCACTTGAATATTGAAGAGATGATAATGTGTCATGTATGGATTGATGGGATGTGCTCCCTAATTGAAGGATAAGTCTTGCGCAAGCGGTTATCGCAAAAACCCTAGAATGGAACGAACGTATTCAGACTCTTTGCGATGGTTTGGTTGGCGAGATAAGGTTGGGTCCGAATGGGACATTCAGGAGGATAAAACTTTTTTGGAAGGATAAGGTTGGATTCTGGGTGATAAATTTTTTTTCTTTTCGCTGTCCCTTTTGAGGCCCTGCGGTTGGTGCTACGCGGTATATAACCGTTGGTAGGCATCCGAGGTTAGTTCTGCAATAAAGCAGTAAAAGGGGGAGTTCCGAATAGTCCGGTGTCCAATTCTTGTGGTTGGGAGGATGAAATCTCTTTGAGGGACTTCTAGAATACTAACCACTAACATTATAACCTTTGTTATCTATTTGAATGGCATGTTCCTTTCCTTTATTATTAAAATTGCTGTTATTGACTTGAATATCATGCTTCACTACTTGCTTGCTGTAAATATGATGGTGTATTGGATTGGGAAAAAGGGACAGGGTGTGTGTGCGTTTACTGGACATTCAAAGCTCATGGCGTTTCATGCTAGGTATTAAAGACTATTAGACCGGTCGAAGGCAAAGCTGAAGCATTTGAGGACGTACGGTTACCCCTAGGAGGATAAGAAACTAGTTTGTAAACGTGTTTTGAGATTGTAAGTGATAGATCCCATGTTGTATTTAAGACATGATTTTGTAATTTGTATATATATAATATTTGTAACCTATCCTTATACTCCGTCAACTCATATAGGCCTTGTGTTAATACCTTGTCAAGATCTTTCAAAAAGGTAGCTTTGCTATCTAAGGTGGTTGGACTTTGAAGGGAGGCTATTTTGACTCCTCCGACCTTCCTGGGATCTTGCTTGGTTATTATCCAAAGGACTCATTAGTGATGTTTCCTACTTTTGTAACCTTAAATAAACCCTGTATTTAATGGTTAATATATTATCTGATGTTCTCGACTTTTGGGGCGTCACAATATAACATTTTAAATTATTATTGTTCTTTTGTTCCTAAAAGAATAGACCTTGAGATTATTAAACAAAAAAGTTTAAAATGAAATTAATGGGAAATTTTATTATACACACCTTTGGAAGGGTGTACCATATTATGCATCCTTAGTCATTTTCTTTTTTAGCTATGACAATATTTTAGTTATTGTAGACGTCCCCCGAACGCCCCGGGAGGGTTAAGTCCCGTTCTGTTCGTTTTTGGGTCTACTACAGTTCAGGACTCAAATTGTCACGGTTCTTAATCTGAACCAAAGAGTCCAAATCTGGCAAATCGTTTTGAGAAAACAGATTTTGAAAGAAGTGCCAAACATGGACTGCTTTGCCAGATATAGAGTCGCCACCTAAATATTTTTTAATGGGGAAATTTAGGAAACCCTGACTCGGTGCCAAAGGCCACGTGTCCGTCATCACTAAAGTTGCCTCGGCTCGGGAACTTGGGTACGATTGGGGAAGGTCAGCTATGAGCACCCCCTCTCGCCCGGTTCGAAGACCGGCCTCTACTAACCATGATATCCATTTTTGAAAACGTCATGCGTTCTTATTCCGGTTATTAGCCTAGATTTACTATGTTATGCGCACAGCAAACAAGTATAGACCAAATCGCCTAGATTGGAACAAAACATTATAGGCTTGTTTTGAAAATGGTTTGCTACTCGTGAGTAGGCTAAAATGCAGGTTTTGCCACCCTCAAGTGGGCTTTGAAAAAGATGGTTTTGCCACTATCAAGTGGGCTTAAAACTCACAGTTTTAATGCATTATTCCAATTTAGGTAATTCAACCTCCATCCACAGGCATTCAAGCAGTTATATCACATAAGCAGCTAGCCTCATGGTAATCATGCAATTATGGCAACACTCACACGCATGCGGCATGCTAAAGCATAAAAGCTCACCTAGTACTCCAAGCCAAAACAGAAACTAGTTAGTAATCATATGCATGATCCTAGTTCATGTTAAGATGGCTAATGCAACACATGCAAAGATGTAATCTAGACAGGCTCGACTATCCTAAACATGGCATGTGAAATGCAACAGATAACATGTATTCAATTTGGAAATTGAAATACAATGCAGTTAGCGTGATGTACCGAGCCCAATGCATGTAAGACAAATGTATGGATGCACGCATGCATTGCATAAGGTATGCTAATTTTAAATATGCCCTAATCTACCATCATAAGCAGGTAAATAAAAGGGAAGAAAGAAGTGGGGGTGGGGAGACATGCACACCACTCACCCACACTTATTACAAATACGCCCTCGCTCAGAGGGACCAAATAAATATTACAGTCCGAATAATAAATAAATTATTACAGAATTTCTAACTACTCAAAATAAATGTAAAGAGAAGATGGCCACAGCCCCTGCCTCGGGATGCGTGAATAATGCATGCTCGGATCCGACTTGCCCGGAAACCCGTTGCCATAGCACTGTTGCCTCTGTTTACACTGCCATGCTCCTCTGAAAATTTGCACAAGTCTCAAGGAGGCCTCTCTGAACACTGGGGAGCACCACCGGCTGAAGAGAAACACCACCGGCCGAAGGATATGATCACCGGCTACATATTATGCTATCGACCAGTCATTCTTTGCCGGTCGGCACTTAACAGTGCCGGTCGGCCAAAAATTGCTGCAGAACCTGCAATTGACAGCAGCAGAGGGCAAGCAGTGTATGGCATGGAATTTCAAGCAAATGTGTGCATGGACACACTCCCTATCATGCAATGGACTCAAGGGAGCATGGCCCTTGACCCCCGGGCCATCAATCACGCATTTCAATGCATGATGGCCCAAAAGCCAAGTTAGCAACTTTGATATCAAATGGAATGCAAACATAAAACACATCAAAGGCCCCAACCTCTATCATCCTTGATCAAGAGGCAAGGGATGCATGCCAAATGCAACCTAAGCATGTGAGCTAAATATGCAATATGGGCATGCAAGCAAGTAATGTACATTAGGCACACAACCTAAGCAAACAAGTATGCAAGGCATGAAGCAATGTAACAACATGTAAAGAGTAGACTTAAACTAATTTGGGCAGCCCTCAACTAGGCCCAAAACAGTGGCCAAAATGAGGCAAGTGAGGCAACACAATACATGGAATGCATGCACAATGCATTAACCAAACCTAAGGCACAAAAATGCAACTCTACCAAAGCATGGCAAGGGATGCAAGATGGCATACAAGCATGTGAATTTCAGCGCTGGAACATGATGCCAAATGGTCCCAAAACATGGAAATATGTCACCCAATGCATGCTATAGGCCCCGAAACCCAAGATTAGGCACATGAAATGACCTATAGCTATATCAAACATGCATAATCTGGACATGAAGCATGAAGACAGAAGCAAGGAAGCCCCAAAACAAGCATTTTTATAGTTCAAAGCAAGGCCAAACAGCAAACATAGATAGGGCAAAATCAGCATGCAAAAATGGCTCCGCAAGAGGGGTAATGAGGCAAGTCAAAGATGCTGGTCTCAAACACAGGAGGCCCCTTCTACAATGTTGGAGAGGGGCCAAAAATATGATGTTTTACAGTTTATGACAAGCCCCAAAAACAGATACAGGTATGGCCAAAATGCTATGCAAGAAATGGGCCACAAGAGGGTCAAAGAAGGAACTGATACATGGAGGTCCCAAACAGTGATGAGCCCTTCTTCAATGTTGAAGAAGGGCTCAAAATAAGCTCATTTATAGTTTACATCATGCTCCAAAACAGATTATACACAAGCCAAAAATACTATGCAAAAAGATGGCACTCAAGAGGATAATGAAGCAAGTGCCAAAAAGAAGCTTCAAACTGCAATGAGCCTTTAATGAAACATGGAATATAGCTCAAAAAAATGACATTTTCAGTTTTGGTCGGAGCTCAAAACAGCAAGCAAATAGGGCTAAGCAATGGTACAAAATAAGGCCAAAAGAGAGGGGAAATGAACTTACCCTTGAAGACTACTCCTTGGCTGCCTTTTGAACTGAGAAATGGTGCCTCCAAGCCTCTGAGAAGAGCTCCAAGCTGCTGGAAATGGAGTGGCGGTGGTGGTGCTAGGTGTTGGTGTAGGAATGGAGCCAAGAACCTTATACTTTGAGGTTAAAATGGAGAGATACAAGGGGGGAGAGTGTATGTCTCCTCTGGAATTTCAGAACCCTAATTATGGAAGAGGAGGGCTTGCTTTATAGAGCCAAGGGAGTGAGACTTCTCTTAGAAGCTTCAAAACCAAGAGCCAAGATCCTCCATATACGTGTATGGAGGATTCAGTCTGTGCCCTCCAGCTGGCACAGCTGTCATCCATTCAATCTGTAGAATACTCCGGAAGGTCGTCGGCTAGCAAAATTGGCCGGTCGGCTACTTTTATTGGCCGGTCGGCACTTTTTTGTGCCGGTCGGCAATCTTTTGTGCCGGTTGGATAAATGGATGGCCGGTAGGTATCCGGTGAGGTCAAAAAGTGCCGGTGGATATCCAGATTGTAGCCCTGGAAGTTAGCTTTCCAATGGCGCAAACCTTGCATTAAAATTCCTCCTGTGGAAAAAGTTATGCCCTTTTTGGTAAAGCCGCGCAGATTCGATCCAACTGGACTGATCCCCTACTTCAACCAATCATATCTCCCCCACCCGGACTTGGCTTTGAGAGATTCTTAAGTGAAAAATGAAGCCCCGGAAGTCTTCTTTCCAATGGTGGTAGCCTCATAACTTAACTCCAAGTGTATAGACAAATAAGCTCAATTCAGCGAGGGCTGCTCAACTCCCTTCTACCCGGATCCGTGCTGAACTTCTTCTCCAACTTGGTTTCTCCTCTCTTCTCCTCTTTTCTTCAACTTCAAACCCCCAAGTAAGGTGTTTTGAAAGATTTTTCAAAGATTTCATCTCTCTTTCATTCATCTCCACTTTGTCCTTGCTCAGTTTACCGAAGAGCGCACCATTTACCGAAATGCGAGCGTCGGAACATCGTGGGAATTTTATTTCAAAAATGTTTTGAAAGAGAGGGTTTTAAGGTCTAAAAACCATCCAAAATAATTTTGGTTCAAAATGGGGTGTGAAGTTGAGATTCGCCTCTCTCCTTGCCGAAGAAATTGGACCTGTGCCCTGCACACCTTTCTCCACCAAGTAAACCATCAGTAACGCCCAAGTCTCGAGGGCGGTCAAAAATGGGGTGTCTACAGTTATGCTCATGAAATTTTTGATTATGTCTCATATGGTGTTTGGTTATAACTACTTTTTCTTTAGTTATGACTCAAAAAGTACGAAATTGTACAATTTTCTTCTTTAATTATAAGTTACCTAGGTGTGTACATAGTCTTTTCCATAATAACCGAGTGCACTCTTTCTTTTCTTTTAAATAAAAGATGAATTAATGGGTGGCACATACAATGCGTGTGCAATTAAGATAAATAAGAACAAAAATAAATAATAAAGAAATTAATATCATAATATGTTAGTTGTTTAAATGGTAAGTATGTTTTTAATGAAACCTAAGATTCTTGAGTTCGGACCTTGCTTTTAGACACCAAATTCAGTGTTCACGTATATAATAATATAAATAGATACAAGATAAAAGGACAACAAAGCACAAAACTTGTAACGCCCTAAAAAAAAAAACATAAAACCCATCACTTTAGACATGCATTGAGATAAGAGAAATCAACCATTTCTATTCATCAGAGTAGTTCTTACAACAGTATTATATGTTAACAACAAAAGCAAATGCCCTATGGGCTTACAGCTTTCCAAGTCAACACTTGGATACACAAAAGAAGAGTACTAACTCTATACAAAAGAAGCCCTTGGCTTGATATACATGTAATACAAACAAAATAATCAAAAAGAGTCTTCAACTCCCGTATCCATCCAAGCTATGTCCTTGGAGGTGGCATGCTACCTGTACCTGAAAATAATGTCCCATATAGGGTGAGCCAACGCCCAGTAGAGATATGCTAAACACAGTATGAGCAATAACTAAGACATTAGCAATTGATAAATGTTTAATTCCCATAAATCAATTCATAACCCGTTTCCATTTCATGACCACTAAGTCCATGTTTCATTTCATTTCCATTTCTGATCACAATCACAATTCACAACAACGGCTCAGAACCTGGCCAACAATTTACATGAGACAGTGACTCATATAGAACGTTTCTCATTTTACAATAGATAAGCATACTAGCTATATCAACATCTCAACAGATAAGTGTACAAGCTGTATCCACACTTCAACAGATAAGCATATGAGCTATATCAACACTTCCATAGATAAGCATATGAGCTATATCAACACATTAATTGACAAGCATATGAGCTGTATCAGTGGAGTCCATCCCCTATCTCCTTCCGATCAACGTCCGGTTTAGAGGTCCATCCCCTATCTTCCCCTAAATTGTGAAGTACATCCCCTATCTCCTCCCACACACACAACGTATATACACATAGGTTATATACACAATCAATCAATACATAACGTTAATGTATTCTATCAACCGTCATACTCTATGACATATTCAATTGATTAGTTTTCGTTTACCTAATTATCATGCATTGTCTACAACAATCAAGATTACCCTCCGCCGGTAGCCCAAATCAATTATTTCTAAACAGATGATAAAAGCTCCAACAGATAAAATATCAATGTTTTCAACAATGAGTGATTTATAAATCCAACTCTACCATTTCGCAATATAATGAACCAATTTCATTATTCCCAACTCAATTCCAAATAACAACAATTCTCCCAAATTAATTATACCAATTAATTTATACAACAAATTGGGATTTTCTACCCCATTTCCCAATATTGACCCAATGGTCTATATTTCAACAACCAACAACATTATCCTTATTTTGAAACCCAAAATACACATCTTAGAATCAAAATAACAAAACCCTCTTTCAACATTTTGAAACCCTAGATCCCAACATCAAACCATTTAAACAACAAGCTCAAAATCTAGGTTAAAACCCATAAAAGTGAGTAGGAATCCCTACCTCAAAAGTTGACACCCAACGAAGAAGATGAAGAAAATGGAAATGCTCCAAATCCCGAGATTCTTGGATCAAAAGATAACCCTCGACGATCAACAACTTTTTTGTAAAGGCCAAAGGTGAGGAAACAACTCTTGCTAGATCAATACCTAGAGAGAAGGCAAGGTTCTAGAGAGAGAGAGGCTCAACAATGGAGTTTTGGAAAAGTAAGAGAGAGAAAAGGATGTGAAAAAGTGATCCAAAAACCCGGATCTCGGTTTTATATAAAAGTCGCCCCGCTCGAGCGTCAAAAGCCCCGCTCGAGCGTCACTCACAGACTCTCGCTCGAGCATCCAAACCGCCGCTCGAGCGCCGGATACACACTCCCAGTACTTTTGTAGAACCAGGTTCCCCGCTCGAGTCCAACTCCCCGCTTGAGCGTTACACACAAACTCCCGCTCGAGCGTCCAAACCGCCGCTCGAGCGTACAACACTGCAGAGGAGATACTGGATGGGTGATTTTCCCGCTCGAGCGCCAAAACCCCCGCTCGAGCGGACAAGCAACAAAAGGGTCCCCGCTCGAGCTTCAAAAGCCCCGCTCGAGCGGACAAGCCAAAATCTGGGCAGCTACTTTTGGTTCCTAGGCTCAACCAACTTGTTACAAACCTGCCCAACACAACCCAAGATTCAAATACAAAGAGTAAGGAATGTAAACAAGGTATACACCGCAACCAACTCCACGGAACCTAAGTCCGGATACAACAACTAAAAAAAGGGAAACCGGGATCGCTATAACCTCCCCCCTTAAAGAATTTCGTCCTCGAAATTAAACACAAGTTTTCAAAAACAGGTTTTCTCCACTTCCAACAATATAATCAACATAACATTTAAACAATCCGACCCATTACCGGTCAATCTCATCTCTTCTTAAGAGGCATTTCACATTATACATAACAACCTGCATTATCAACATGTCTTCCTTTGAAATTTACCAATTTCAACTCATTTTCCACAATTCCATAACACATGCAACATTAATATCATGCTTGCATTTTCACAATATACTTAACATACACAACGTTAACATAACTTCCATTTCCAAAACATTCACAATGTTTTACAACTTAAGACATATATAATGCTCTTAAAGTTCAATCTTATTACCAAATTTCATTACATGATTACACATCAACAAACATGTTCGGATACTTTTCACGGACTTCCAACTCACGTTCCCAATTGGCTTCCTCCACTCCGTGATGTTTCCACAAAACCTTTACCAAAGGAATTGTCTTGCCTCGCAAGACTTGATCCCGCCTATCCAAGACTCGAACTGGTTTCTCCTCATACGAGGCATCCTCATCTACCTCTAAGTCGGTCCAATCTAACACATGAGACGGATCCGGCTCATACTTCTGAAGCATACTCACATGAAACACATCATGCACCCCGGATAGCTGCGGTGGCAAAGCCAAACGATAAGCAACTTTCCTAATCCTCTCAAGGATCTCAAAGGGACCAATAAACCGAGGGGATAATTTCCCACTATTTCCAAACCTCATCAAACCTCGCCTAGGTGATATTTTCAAGGAAACGTGATCACCTATCTCAAACGCCAAAGGCCTCTTCCTACGGTCGGCATAACTCTTTTGGCGACTCTGGGCTGTGACAAGCCTCCTACGGATAAGTTCAACTTTCTCCGTCGTCTCCCTAACCAACTTCGGACCCAACAAAGGTGCATCACCCACCTCGGCCCAACAAACTGGAGACCTACACGGTCGGCCATACAAGGCCTCAAACGATGCCATACCGATGCTAGACTGAAAACTGTTGTTGTAAGCAAACTCCACCAAGGGCAAGTGCCTCTCCCATGTCCCACTAAAGTCAAGGACACAACCTCGAAGCATATCCTCAAGGATCTGAATAGTACGCTCGGACTGCCCGTCAGTCTGAGGGTGATAAGCCGTACTAAAGGTCAACTTAGTGCCCAAGGCACTCTGTAAACTCTGCCACAACCTAGCAGTAAAACGAGGATCTCTATCTAAGACGATCGTCACTGGGACCCCGTGCAACCTCACTATGTCCCGAATATACAAGTCGGTGAGATGATCTACCGAATCTCTCACGCGCATAGGGATAAAGTGCGCCGACTTAGTCAACCGGTCTACAACCACCCAAATAGCATCACTACCCCGCTGAGTCCTCGAAAGACCTACAACGAAGTCCATAGTGACATGCTCCCACTTCCACTCGGCAATAGGCAAGGGCTGCAACAAACCCGCTGGCCTCTGATGCTCGGCCTTCACTTGCTGGCAAGTAAGGCACTTCGATACGAAAACGGCCACATCTCTCTTCATTCCCCGCCACCAGAACTGGCGACCCAAATCCCGATACATCTTAGTGCCTCTCGGATGCACCGCAAGGCGTGAATGGTGAAACTCTCGGAGTACTTCCTCTCGACAAGACTCCGGCACAAACGGACGGTCTCGGTATCTCACACTCTGGTTGGGATACACCATCAAACCCTTCTCAACCTTCCCACTGGAGATCTTCTCTCGGAGAGATTCTGCCTCAAGGTCACCTCTCTGTGCCTTTAACACTCGAGTCATGAGTGTAGGCTGCGCAACAACAGAAAACAAGGCCGCAGCCTCAACGGATTCGCCCAGAAGCAAATCGAACTCGCCAAGTGCACCCAACATCTCCCATTCCTGGATGGCTATACAAGCGACATCGCTAATGGACTTCCTACTAAGGGCATCGGCCACAACGTTGGCCTTTCCGGGTGATAGTGCAACTCAAAATCATAATCCTCAATGTACTCCATCCACCTCCTCTGCCTCAAATTCAAGTCCCTCTGTGTAAATAGGTACTTCAAACTCTTGTGGTCCGAGAATGCCTCGAACCTCTCACCATAAAGGTAGTGCCTCCAAATCTTTAAGGAAAAAATCACTGCCGCTAACTCTAGGTCATGTTTGGGGTAATTCTTCTCGTGTATTATCAACTGACGTGAGCCATAGGCCACCACTTTCCCCTCTTGCATCAACACACAACCCAAACCCTCTCGTGAGGCATCACAATAAACCGAATAACCCAACCCCCTCTCTGGAATAATCAACACCGGAGCGGTGGTCAATCTAACCTTCAACTCTTGGAACGACTTTTCACAAGTCTCACTCCACACAAACTTGACTCCCTTCCAAGTTAGTCTAGTCAACGGTGAAGCTAGCTTGGAGAAATCTTTCACGAACCGGCGGTAATACCCAGCTAATCCCAGAAAACTGCGGATCTTAAAAACACTCTTAGGCTGTGCCCAATCTTGCACTGCCTCAGTCTTGGATGTATCAACAGACACCCCTTCCCCGGATACCACATGGCCTAAGAATTTGACTTCCCTTAGCCAGAACTCACACTTCCCAAACTTGGCATACAGCCTATGGGCTCTAAGCAGCTCAAGCACCACTCTCAAGTGCTCCTCGTGCTCCTCCTCTGAAGGCGAATAGATAAGAATGTCGTCCACGAAAACGACCACAAAGTGATCTAAGAATTCCCGGAAGATCCGGTTTATCAAGTCCATAAAGACTGCCGGTGCATTGGTAAGCGCAAATGGCATCACCAGAAACTCATAATGGCCATACCGCGTACGGAATGCTGTCTTAGGAATATCCTCCTCCCTGACCCTTAACTGGTGGTAACCCGATCTCAAGTCTATCTTAGAGAAACAACGGGAACCCTTCAACTGGTCAAACAAATCATCTATACGGGGCATAGGGTACTTATTCTTAACCGTAGCCCGATTCAACTTCCGGTAGTCGATACAAAGTCTCAAGGCACCATCTTTCTTTTTAGCAAAGAGGGCCGGTGCTCCCCACGGCGAAACACTAGGGCGAACAAAGCCCTTATCTAACAACTCCTGGAGCTGAATCTTCAACTCACTCAACTCGGCTGGAGCAAAATGATAAGGTGCCATAGAAATCGGCGCCGTGCCGGGCACTAAATCAATAAAGAACTCTATCTCTTGGTGAGGTGGCAAACTAACGAGATCCTCGGGAAAAACGTCCGAATACTCACAAACCACCCTTGGCAATACAATCTGGGTCTCATCACACTCACCACTCATAAAGCTAGCAAGTAGACCACTAAGCTCACCCCGCCCTCGCTGATCATACACAGGTGGCAATACACTACCAACCCGATCCCCCAAGAAATGGAAACATTCCCCGCTCAAGGTACAAACTGTGACCCTCTGGCGGGTAGCAATCAATAACTGCCCGGTATGACGATAGCCAGTCCATACCCAAAATAACATCGAAGCCCTTTATGGGCATAACAACAAAGGGAAAAGGAAGCCTATGGTCGGCGACCTCTATATCACAACCTCTACATCCGTGTTTCAAAATCAATTCGCCCCCAACAGGCGATACAACACATATAGGAGATGTTAAAAGTGCCAACTCCAACTCCAACACCAATGCAAATGCAGCAGATACAAAAGAATGAGATGCACCCGTATCAATCAACACACTAGCAACCGAGTTGCAAAATAGAAAGGTACCTCTCATTACTGATGGAGCCGGTACTAGGTCCTGCGCGGTAACAGCATACACGCGCCCTGTAGGCCCCTGATCCACCTGCTCACCTCTAGGAGCAAAAGACTGCTGCACAGACTGGGATGACGAAGCTCCCGGATTGGCCCTCGAGGCCTGCACAGACTGAGCTGGCTGATAACTCTGCGTCTGCCTAGAACCAGACGCTCCCGAAGTGGCACTCAACTGTGGGCAAAACCTCTTTAGGTGCCTAGGCTAACCACACTGATAGCAAGACAAAGGCTGGCCCTTGCCCTGACTCTGGCCCTGAGGTCTAGCTGAAGAAGAAGCAGCTCGCTGACCCCCTCCCTTCTGCGGGCAAACCGAAGACTTGTGACCCAGCTGGCCACACATGAAACAAGTCAAGCCTCCCTGACTACCTCTCCCGGAGCCTGCACTCGGCACTGGGAAGGTCGATCTAGCCAAACCACCCTGAGACTGCTGAGGGTTAGAACCCCTCTGTCTCCTGCCATCACCCTGACCATCTTGGCTCCTCTTGGAGCCCCTCTGTCCTTCCTCCTCCTCCTGCATCATAATCTCCATATGAGCTGCAGCATCCACCAAACGTCTATACTCCCGGATAAATGACCCTTCAACCCTTAACTTGAGTCCACGCCTCAACTTCCGCTCAAACTCAAAGCAACAGCGTTCCTCGGACGCCACAAGTTCAGGTGTAAACTTGGACAGACTGGTAAAAGAGGCCTCAAACTCGGCCACTGATAAACCTTGCTGCTTAAGCTGGCAAAACTGTTCCCTCAGCTTTTCCCTGGCAGCTGAAGATAAGAACTTCTCCTGGAAGGCATCTACAAAAGCCCCCCATGCACCACCAATACGGCCTTTCTCGTACTTCCACCACTGACCCGCATCTCCCTTCAATTGGAAAGATGCCAAGGTCACCTTTAAAGCCCCGTCCTCGATGCCAAGCATCTCGAACGTCTTCTCCATCTGTTCCAACCACTCGTCAGCCTTAAGTGGCTCTTTCGGATCCCCAACAAACTCGTCCGGGTTAGACCGGAAGAACTCCCTCTTCAAGAAAGAAGGTCCTGCCTCAACAACCTGATTCTCAGCTCTGAGAATACCCAAAGCTCCTACTATCTCTCGGGCCAAGCCGCCCGTAGCCTGCTGACCCGCTGGCTCGGCCACATTGGCCTGACCAACTCCCTTCTGCATTGCCGGAACGTCATCCGGTAAAGGCACTTCCTGCCTCCTAGGCTTACCACGCCTACCACCTCGTCCTCGTCCTGACATTCTATTAAAGGTAACGAAGACATTAGCACATTCATAAATGTGCCGAAACTAAACACTCGCGTCCTAATGCATGGACAACTGTAATTCACTCCACGTAAGCACATAAACACATAAGCACTTACGAATTTCATTCCTAGATAATGATAGTCCCGAGGCGTTACTAGAGTTCCGGTTAGAAACAGCATTGATCAAGTGCTTTTCCAATAAGACTCCTAGAAACCCAAGGATCCAATCAGTATCCTAGAAATCAAATCCCCATACCCAAGTAGTCACATAAGCATGTTACCACATAAGCATATAACATTACATCTAAGTCTCTAACAAGCGAGACAAACCCATTATGATACTAATCACTTCCCACGTATCCAAAGTATTCGAACCCGGTACGCTCTGATACCAAGTTGTAACGCCCTAAAAAAAAAACATAAAACCCATCACTTTAGACATGCATTGAGATAAGAGAAATCAACCATTTCTATTCATCAGAGTAGTTCTTACAACAGTATTATATGTTAACAACAAAAGCAAATGCCCTATGGGCTTACAGCTTTACAAGTCAATACTTGGATACACAAAAGAAGAGTACTAACTCTATACAAAAGAAACCCTTGGCTTGATATACATGCAATAAAAACAAAATAATCAAAAAGAGTCTTCAACTTCCGTATCCATCCAAGTAATGTCCTTGGAGGTGGCATGCTACCTATACCTGAAAATAATGTCCCATATAGGGTGAGCCAACGCCCAGTAGAGATATGCTAAACATAGTATGAGCAATAACTAAGACATTAGCAATTGATAAATGTTTAATTCCCATAAATCAATTCATAACCCGTTTCCATTCCATGACCACTAAGTCCATGTTTCATTTCATTTCCATTTCTGATCACAATCACAATTCACAACAACGGCTCAGAACCTGGCCAACAACTTACATGGGACAGTGACTCATATAGAACGTTTCTCATTTTACAATAGATAAGCATACTAGCTATATCAACATCTCAACAGATAAGTGTACAAGCTGTATCCACACTTCAACAGATAAGCATATGAGCTATATCAACACTTCCATAGATAAGCATATGAGCTATATCAACACATTAATTGACAAGCATATGACCTGTATCAGCGGAGTCCATTCCCTATCTCCTCTCGATCAACGTCCAGTTTAGAGGTCCATCCCCCTATCTTCCCCTAAATTGTGAAGTACATCCCCTATCTCCTCCCACACACACAACGTATATACACATAGGTTATATACACAATCAATCAATATATAACGTTAATGTATTCTATCAACCGTCATACTCTATGACATATTCAATTGATTAGTTTTCGTTTACCTAATCATCATGCATTGTCTACAACAATCAAGACTACCCTCCGCTGATAGCCTAAATCAATTATTTCTAAACAGATGATAAAAGCTCCAACAGATAAAATATCAATGTTTTCAACAATGAGTGATTTATAAATCCAACTCTACCATTTCGCAATATAATGAACCAATTTCATTATTCCCAACTCAATTCCAAATAACAACAATTCTCCCAAATTAATTATACCAATTAATTTATACAACAAATTGGGGTTTTCTACCCCATTTCCCAATATTGACCCAATGGTCTATATTTCAACAACTAACAACATTATCCTTATTTTGAAACCCAAAATACACATCTTAGAATCAAAATAACAAAACCCTCTTTCAACATTTTGAAACCCTAGATCCCAACATCAAACCATTTAAACAACAAGCTCAAAATCTAGGTTAAAACCCACTAAAAGTGAGTAGGAATCCCTACCTCAAAAGTTGACACCCAACGAAGAAGATGAAGAAAATGGAAATGCTCCAAATCCCGAGATTCTTGGATCAAAAGATAACCCTCGACGATCAACAACTTTTTTGTAAAGGCCAAAGGTGAGGAAACAACTCTTGCTAGATCAATACCTAGAGAGAAGGCAAGGTTCTAGAGAGAGAGGCTCAACAATGGAGTTTTGGAAAAGTAAGAGAGAGAAAAGGATGTGAAAAAGTAATCCAAAAACCCGGATCTCGGTTTTATATAAAAGTCGCCCCGCTCGAGCGTTAAAAGCCTCGCTCGAGCGTCACTCACAGACTCCCGCTCGAGCGTCCAAACCACCGCTCAAGTGCCGGATACACACTCCCAGTACTTTTGCAGAACCAGGTTCCCCGCTCGAGCATCTCGAGCATCCAACTCCTCGCTCGAGCGTCACACACAAACTCTCGCTCAAGCGTCCAAACCGCCGCTCGAGCGTACAACACTGCAGAGGAGATACTGGATGGGTGATTTTCTCGCTCGAGCGCCAAAACCCTCGCTCGAGCGGACAAGCAACAAAAGGGTCCCCGCTCGAGCTTCAAAAGCCCCGCTCGAGCGGACAAGCCAAAATCTGGGCAGCTACTTTTGGTTCCTAGGCTCAACCAACCTGTTACAAACCTGCCCAACACAACCCAAGATTAAAATACAAAGAGTAAGGAATGTAAACAAGGTATACACCACAACCAACTCCACGGAATCTAAGTCCGGATACAACAACTAAAAAAAGGGAAACCGGGATCGCTATAAAACTTTTCGAATTCACAAAGACAACTTTATGCCAAAAAAATCCCTCAAAATTGACAGAGTGGAAAACCTCTTTTTTTATTTATTTATTTTATTTATTTATTTATTTTATACTGGGCAAATTTTAGTTATTGTAATACAAGAAAAAAGTATTTTTAGCGACGTTTTTGTTAGTCACCAAAAGTGTAATTTTCGTAGCTAGATTATCGAAACCATGTCACTAAATGATTCGGCGACCAAATAAATTGTGGTCACCTTATAAATAAATTGGCGACCAAATATTTTAGTCGCCAAACACCAAAAAATTCATCGTTGTAAATTAACATTTTGTGGCTAAAAGTAGCCTTAATCGAATAAAAGTAGCCTTAATTGGTTGCTAAATGTCAAATCTTTTACCAAATCTTAATCGAATAAATCGGCGAACAAATATTTTAGTCGCCAAACACCAAAAACTTCATCTTTGTAAATTAACATTTAGTGGCTAAAAGTAGCCTTAATCGGATAAAAGTAGCCTTAATTGGTTGTTGAATCTAAAATCTTTTACTGACCAATCAAGTTTTTGGTTGGTAAAAATTCATATCCTATTCATCATATACTTTTAACAGCGAAAACAAAGTGTCACCAAAAGTAAATTCATAATTGAAAAACCTATCACCAAAAATTTATTATTTTTTTACAATTTCCCCATTCAGTACATAATTCGTAAACCTATAAAAAATAATCAAAATCCAAACTTACTTTTGTGCATCATTTCTACACATACATGCAATCAAAACAAATTAACACACTTATGCAAAGCATCCAAAATATAAACTTAATTCAAAAGTAACAGGCATATTAAACATAACTAAAATATCAAATCCAAAACATCCAGTATAAGTACAAATCCCTTACAATCTGAAACTTCAAACATGTCACAATGAATTCCAAGAAAACTTCCAAACTTGCAAATTCATAACAAAATCCTATGACAAAATATATTAAAAAATTCAAAATGTAATCCTCTGATATTCCCCGAACTACGTTCCATCCATCGCCAATCTGTCCAACATACGAAAAAATTTACAATATTAAAATGTTAGTAATAAAATGCTTGGTCTCAAAACTATGATATACCAATTGGACTGTTTCTACTTAAAATTGCCAAATTTAGCTCGACTATTATGCACAATGCAATAAAATCTATAAATCCAAAGTCGATTAATTAGCATCCTGCAAGTGAATAATCCCAATATCTAACATGCAAAAAAAGTTAATACTCTAGAAAACAACATTAATTATCTTTCAATATTCTGCTGAGTACAATTAGGAGGAAATTAAGTGTTATGTGAAATCCAGATTTAGCATCAATAATAACATAGTAGAACGGTTAGTACCAATGTTATGGGAAGTTCAGATTTATCATCAAGGCAATAGATACCTTGATTTTAGATGTGGATGCCATTTCAACATATGACATGGACTCCAAAAGCCTAAAAAATGATGGAAATTTCCAAACTCCAACTCATTTAGCTATACTATAAACAACAATGAAATTAACATTATTCTAGGAGCAGATTCAAACTGAAAAACAAGAAGAAACAAAGGCAGAGAAGAAACAGAGAAAGAACTTGGGAGAGAGAGAGAGAGAGAGAGTACCTTGAATGATGGAGTAATAACAACATTATTCATCCTAATCTTTGGTTGATTACAAGTGTCATCAACAAGTGCAATGTAGATTGTATCCTTTCTTTTCTTGCCCTAAACTCCATAGGGTAAATCATAAGATGTATTGTTAGAATCCACAAAGAAGTCCATAAACCATTAGACTACCAAAATAATAAAACAATGAAACCTCCCACATACATTCGAGTGCAAACACACAACAACAAAAACAATTAACAATTGCGAAACAAAATACTTCAATTCAACACATTTTTTCTTTTACAAAATGAATCTATTTTCTTTCTCATGGATTAAAACCATATATATGGACCATTAAAGTTCATATCAGTTTTAATACTCTACTGTGAAATTAGTTATGGCAAAGTGAAATGAAAGAAGGACAGATACAGAACATCAAATATTCAAACTTGAAGTGGTTGTATCTCCATAGCAATATGTTGTCAAAAATGGACTCAGACAACTTGTTCAAGTGCTCCTCTCTAGGTACCCTAGACGTTCGAGAAAATGACTTGTCTGGAGAGCTTTCGACTCAACTTCCTCCTCTTCCTATGTTGACTCTTTACTTGGACAAAACCATTTACAAGGTGAAATCCCTGTGCATTTGTGTCAATCAAAACAAATGATTATCTTGGATTTTTCAGAAAACAACCTTTCACATGTGTTGGCTGTATAAATTGTAAAAGTCAATCACAACTCAACATGTGGCATGAAGAGGGCAATTTAGGGAGTTAACACAAGTTGCCAACCAAAGTCAGACACGTGTCAGCCCATATTGATAATAATGGATTTGCGCAGCACCGGAACAATCGATGAATATAAGGTGATGTGGCCTAATGGTTACTCATAAAGTTTAAATTCAAAATCAGGAGGAAAGCCTAACTGCAAAGGTGGCATAGTGGGACTAACTGTGAGAGAGTATGTTCAGCAATCATGAGAGGACATTTCGACGGTTATAAGCCCACTTCGACGGTTATCATTGAGAAGTATAAATAGTAGAGAAGGCCCCAGAATGAAAGATCCAGACTCAGATCAAAAAATCATTTTATTTACTTCGTTTTTCCTTCTAGTTTTTATAGTTCTTTACATTTTTGCACTTCAATTCCTGTATTGCACTTCATTCATAGGAGTAGTTTCAAATAGTTTGTAGCTGTAAACCTCTATGAGGCTGGGTCAAATCATTGTAAGTTTTTCATTTTACTTAATGAAATTATGAAATTATTCTTCACTTAATTGTTATTTACTAAATTCTCCTAAACAAGCCATTAGTAAAAGTCCTCTTCATTGAGGCTGAAAGAACTAAAACACAATTGTCTGATAATTGGTTGGGAATTAATCTTCTGTAAGGACTGATTGATCCTTGCTAGTACGCTTAAAATTACAATATTAACTTTCGAAAGCCAAAAAGAAAACATATATTTTTGTCAGGTCCAGTGGGACTAATTGAAATGGCTAGACGTAGGAGACAAGAAAAAATGAACGCCTAGAAGAAGGTGTGGAGGGAGGGGTAGAAGTACCTGATCCAGAGGATAACACATCCTATGGAAGCACCTATCTCATCAGAACCTATGGTCGAATAGACCAGCAATTCAGAACATGCACCACATGTAACGCCCCAACTTCCGGGCTGTTAAATACGCATAATAATACAACACAAGTAGGATAGATAACCAGAACATCTTAATATACATATATAACCAGAGTTAATATCACAGATAATTCGTTTATGTTCTATTACAGGATTACCAAAACATTGCCAAACCAAAAGTTAAAAGGAAAAAAAACAACTAGTCTAAGTCTTCAAATGAACCACAGCTCTAACACTTCATCTTGTTTGCCTTCGAAATAACCTTTACCATTGTAAACTGCTTCATCACCTAGCATGACACGCCATGAGATTGGAATGCCCAGTAAAAACACACACACCCCCATATCTTCTATTAGCCAATCAACCATACACAGAAGAAATCGGGTAACATGACATACAATATTACAACAAGGTTCTATGAATTAGTAGTTAGACTAGACATCTAGAATCCCCCAAAGAGATCCTTCTACCCAACCTCAAGGATTGAACACCGGATTATTCAGAACTCCCTCTTTTGCTGCTTTGCAGACCTTACCACCTATGCCTACCTTTCGATTATTTACCTGTCAGTGGCATTGATGGACCTCAAAAGGGACGGCCAAACAAGTGGGCTCGCTTACACCCAAATCGTGCCTAGGGCTCGCTTACACCCTGCACATACCATACCAAAGGGCTCGCTTACACCCTGAAACCGCCGCATAGAATCTGAATACATCCGTGTCAACCTAGGGGCTCGCTTAGACCGCTTGCACAAGACTTAACTCATTTGGTTTTAATCCCATCATACTTCATGCCATTCATATGTATAAATTATTCCAACACTAATGTGAATGTCACCCATTGCCAACCCCTTATTATTTCCTGTTTATTGGATCTTTTGCCAAGCAAGTTAGTCACATTCGGTAATTCGGTAATATAAAAGAGCATGAGACAAACATAAGAGATGAAATATAGCCCATGATAGTCATACATAAGAATGGCAAGGCAAGCAAAAAAGACCAAACCATATGGTAAAGTGAACCCTTTCATATATGTCGAAAAACCACACTATTGACTCTCTCTCTCTCTCTCCCTCTCCTTTTTATCCTGCTTCTTGGGCCTCCTCTCCTCTCTATTCATGAGAATGTTAGTTGTGGGAAATTCTATTTCCACACACCTACTTATCTCAGTGCACATATTTAATGAAATTTTATTTTAATGACAATTATATTCGAAAGTAAAATGACTATAATGGACAACAAAAACACCCTAAAAAAAATTAAATTAATAATTCAATTAAGTGTGGGTGTGTGTTTGGGTGAAAATGTGTGTACAAGACTCTATTTTACCCCAAAACTCTTCCTTCTTTATCATCTCTATTTTGCCCCAGAACCCTAACCATTACATTAAAAAGAACTCGCCTTCTATGAGTTCACTCCTTGTCTTCCGAGAAGGAGACACCAGAGCTCCAACGCCCTCACACATATCTCCCCCAATTGGAAGACAATTCAAATTCAACCACACCATCTTCGTCTTCATCTTCTCCTGTGAGGGCTTGCTTTGAGAAGATGGTAAGAGAGGCATAAGATAGTGTTTGCTCCACCATTAAGGGTATCAACGGCGGCGAAAAGTTCCAAGAAGACGTCTAGTCGAGGCGTGGTGGTGGCGGCGGCGGCGAAATCACTTGTCTATTTTCATCTCTATTTATTTGTATATTTATTATTATTCACTTGTCTAATCTTTTCGGATCAAATGAACAATAATGATTTAAATTATTATACCATCTCTATTTATTTATTATTTACTTGTCTATTTACATCCTTTATTTTTTACAAGTCATTTTATAGCGATTCTGGTTTTGACCGATCTTTATTGTATTCCGAACTTGGATTTTGTGGCTTAGTATCGTTATTTATATCACTTTCCCTCTTTTTCCTTTCCTATTTGAGTATTGGAATGTCTTAGGTATATTTGAGACAGGTTGGTTGCTAGTTGGTCTAGAATGTTATTGCCCAGCTTTTGGCTTCTTCGCTCGAGCGAGCTTTGTAAACTCCCAGCATTTTTACAGAGCTGTAGAGATTCTGGGAGGGTGGTGTTCTTTGACGAGTGAGGCTTCTTGCACTCGTGCGACGGTGTGCGTCTGTAAAACTTCTGAAGGTATGTATTCTGCGCTCAAGCGACGCTTCTTACGCTTGAGCGAGGTCACTTATTATGTCTGGTTGCTCGAGCGACAACTTATTCGCTCGAGCGAGCCTCGCGTATATGTAGACGTGCCCGAACGTCCCGGCTCTGCGTGCGAAGGCGCGAAATCGTTTTGTTCATTGGACTACTACAGTTCGGACTCAATGTCACGGTTTTGAATCTAATCTTGCAAAGTGCAATGTAAGACCGACAAATCACCAAAGAGTCCAAATCTGGCAAATCATTTTGGAAAATTGATTTTTATAAAGAAGTGCCAAACATGGACTGCTTTACCAGATACAGAATCGCCACCTAAATATTTTATTTTGGGAAATTTAGGAAACCCTGACTCGTGCTTAAGGCCATGTGTCCGTCATCACCAAAGTTTCCTCGGCTCGGAAACTTGGGTACGAGAGAGGAAGGTCATGCAATGAGCACCCTGGCTCACTCGATCAAAAAGATTGGCCTTTACTAAGCATGCTATTTTGTTTTTGAAAACACATGTGTTCTTATTCCGGTTTATTAGCTAGCTTACTACGTGATGCGCACATCATACAAGTATAGACTAAACCACCTAAGTTGGAACAAAACATCTCATGTTTGTTTGTTTGAAAATGGTTTGAAGGTGCTACTCGCAAGTAGGCTAAGACGTGGATTTGCCACCCTCAAGTGGGCTTAAAACTTGCATTTCGATGAATTGTTCCAATTCAAGCAATCCAACCTTTATCCATAGGCATTTATGCAGTAAAACACTTAAGCAGTTAGCCTCATGGTAAGCATGCTATCATGGCAACACTCACACTCATGCAAGATGCTAAAGCATAAACACTTACAGTGTACTCCGAGCCAAAACAAAAGCTAGTTAGTAATCAATGCATGATCCTAGCTATGTTAAGAATGCCTAATGCAACACATGTAAAAATGCAACTAAAATAGGCTCGGCCATTCTAAGATGGCATATGCAATGTAACTTGATAACATGCTGTTGAACACGTATTCAAGTAAATGTATTGAACTATAATGTAGTTTGTATGATGCGCCGAGCCCAGTGTATGCAAGACAGATGAATGAATGCAAACATGCAAGCATAAGGATGCTAATCAAAATATGACCTAGAACTAACCATCGTAAGCGGTTAAGTAAAAGGGAGAAAGACGTGGGGTTGGAAGACATTCACACACTCACGCACACTTATTACAAAATTCGCCCTCTCGACGGAGGGTCCGAATGAATAACACAAGCTAGCTACACTAAGCAATTCTAACTAATCTAATAATCTAATTAGACTAATTATTACATAATCAAATTGAATATTAGCTAAGCTAAGCTAATTAAGAATTTATAACGATGAATTAAATTAGCTAACACATTAACTAATTAATTACAAATTAACTAACTATACAAAGCAGTTAAAACGGCCTCGAGAAGAGGGGCGTATGCATGCTCGATCGACTTCGCTCGGAAATCCGTTGCCATGCCTCATGTTGCCTTTGTTTGCACTGTTCTGCACCTCTGAAAATTATGCCAACTTCTGTGATACTTCTGACCTACCTCATGGACATTCTAAGAGGTCATCGGCCAAGAGGGGTGGCCATCGGCTAGTGGATAATGGTCATCGACCAATTTTGAGACTATCGGCCAAATATTTGTAGCCGATCGGCACACTAGATACCCGATCGGCCATCTCTTCCTGCAAGCTCCTCCTTTTGCTGCAGTAGAGTACAAACAGAGGCATGGCAATACATTTGCAAGAAAATGTTTGTACAACCACACTCCTTATCATGTTTGAAGCTCAAAGGAGTGTAATGCTCAACTCTCGAGCCATCAATCACGCATTTCGATGCATGATGGCCAAAGAGGCCGAGTTGCACAAATCAATATGGATGAAATGCACAAAAACACATAAATGCCTTAACCTCTATCATGCATGATCAAGAGGGTCGGCGACCGAGAATTGAGGCACGTTTCATCACTTCAAGTATGAAACGTCCCTCGTTCCTCATGTTTGGCTTGACATCCAAACCAAACACAATGCAATGCATGCACAACTTAACAAAGCTAATGGCATGCAAACAATGCAATGGAACCTAAACATGTAAACAACATGTCATGTAACAAGTATGCAACAATGTTATGTAATGTAACTAGCATGCAACAACATGCAATGTACCAAGCGTGCAACAACATGCGAAATGGACTTAAATTAAAATGGACAGATCTCAATCATGCCCAAATCAGTGGCCAAAACACCAAGACTAAGGCACCAAAAGGCAAGACATACATGCACACATATTGGTCCACAAGCTAGGCAACAAGAACACAACCCTTAGAGGCACTCAAAGGGTGACAAAAGTGGAAGTGTAACAACAATATAAGCTCTGAAATTAAGCATGGATTGATGCCAAATCAACAAAACAAGACAAGTATGGCATGCAAGAAAGCTCAAAGTTTGAAACTAGCATAGAAACTTGTACCAAAGCCACATGAATCAAACCCCAAAGGGCCAAGGACAACCAAAACAGTCCTAGATCATGCCAAAATGAGTCTAAAACATGCATGGGCCAAAGCTAAAACAAGCCAACATGAAAGGCATAAGGCATGATGCATGCAAGGCCAATAAAGAGGGTTACACTACACCTACCAAGACCAAGCATGGCATGACTTAACCAATAAAAATCAGAGTTATGGCATGTCAAAATAAGCCCAAAAACCCACTGAGATGGCATCCCAAAAGCTTAAGCAATAAGACATGCATAATGGCTCATGTTCAAGGCTTAAAACACAAACCTCCCAATGCATGGAAAAGGTGGCAAATGTGAGTGCATGACCACACTATATGGACTGAAATCACATATGAAATGATGCCAAATTATCAAAATGGTCTAAGCAATGCATGCTAGTGACTTGGACACTCAAAGCTAACAAGCTAGAATGCACTATGACTATACAAAGCAATGCATGCATGACTAAAACAATATCAAATAGAGCTCAAGCATGGTAAAACACGAGGGAAAGCTTCTTTGAGTTAAGCCAAAACATGCAAGAATGATGATCCAAACACAAGATGCATGTTAAGGCAATAGAGAGGATTGCACTACAAGTGCATGGTGCATGCAATAGGCTATCAAACCAACCTTAGACAGAGGTATATCATGCTGAAATAAGGTCTAATACATGCTAAGATGGAGCCAAAACAAGCTTAACAAACATGTTACTTTTATGAGCCATCAATATAAGCATATGAGACATAAGGAGAGGGGATGACCCTCTCCTATTTAGGACCTCAAAACACCATTTCCACCATTGAAAATCCTCTGGATTTCAGTGGTGAGAAGGCCAAAACAAGGTAGTCCCAATAGCTTAAAAGAAAGGCACAAGAACAAGACCAAACAAGGCCTAAGAGGGGGTAGACAACCCCCAACACAAAAGTGACCTTAAACAAACATTACAAGCATGAAAAATTAGAACTTTTTACGGTAGAAAGTTAAGCTTAAATCAGCATGCAAATAGGTCCAAAAGCTTAAACCAAAACAAGGGTTTAAAGGCTAGTTGACTTACCCTTGAAGAACACTTTTAAGAACACAACTCCAGCACTCTTTTCTGACCAAAGCCAGTTCAAAAACACTAACACCAGCTCCTAAGTACCTCAGCAACAAAAGGATGGTGTTCTAGTAGGTGCTTTAGTGCAAAAGTATGAAGAAAATACACTTTTGAGCACAAACTAGGGTAAATATGGAGAGAGAGGTAAAATATAGAGAGAAAGTGATATATGTTTTGTATCTCAACTTTTTAGAACCTCTGGAAAGGGAGAGGGGTCTCTCTTCTTATAGAAATTCAATTCTCAAGCTTGTTGAACAAGCTTGAGTCTTGATCCAATCCCTCCATACACGTGTATGGAGGATGAGATCTGTGCTTACCAGCTGTCATAGCTGGCACAAAAATATCTGCAAAAGCAAGTGGAAAGGTCTCGGCCAGAAAATATGGCCGATTGACCAAAAAGAGTGCCGATCGGCCACCACTTATGGCCGATGGCAAGAAAACAAGGCCGATGGCACAAGGCCTTAGCCGATGGGTTGTAGGGATGGCCAACAAGCCACCCTCTTCCCTCAGAAGCAAAACCACAAGTCCTTGGTCCACAACCAAGCACAAAACAGTCAAGTTGAGAGATCCTAAGGCAAGGCGCGTAGCCGAGACCTTCGGGAACTCAAAACGAATACGAGTATAGATGATCATTGTGTGTTCAAACGATGACGTCCAAGTCTTGAGGATGGTCAAAAATGGGGTGTCTACAGTATATCAGTTCGCAGCAGACCATTTTTATATCACTTTTTGGTATCTTTTCTCACAAAAACCCTAAACCAGCTCCCTCTTTCTCTAAAATTCAACTTCTCTCTACAAATACACTTAGATCTAAGGATCTCTACACTCTTCATTCTTTGATAAAGAATTGGAGCATCTTAAGAGCTTCCATTTCATCCGATTAAAGTTTGATTTCTTCATTCTTGAAGTTCCTCCTCTTCTCCATTGGGCTTCTACACTTGAGGTATCGATATTCTACACCTTAATATGATCTTTAACCTAGGTATTTGTTGTTATATATAAATGATGAGATTTGGAGGTGTTTTGACAAAACCTAGGGTTTGAGGTCAAGTCTAAAAAAGGGGTTTCCATGTGATGTTATGTAAATGACTATGGGGTTTGGATGTGAGGGCATCTTGTGTTAAAATAGTTGATTTTAGCCTTTGGAGTAATATTTGAAATAGGGGGAAAATTTGTCCTAATATATATATAATAATTATTTTGTATAAATAATGGAATTGAGATTAAGAATGTGAAATTGGGTGGATGTATAAATGAATGGTGTAGTTGGATTTGTTTAATCATTCACCTATGAAAATTTGAAAAATTATCTGTTATAAAGATTGTACACCTGTTTAAAAATAGGGTAAACTACCAATAGGTCCTATTTTGGAGACTTATTACCCAATAGGTCCTACTTTGGAGACTTAATACCCATTAAGTCCTATTTGATAAATTTATTAAGTGATAAAGATAAATTTATCAGTCTTTTTTTTATGAATAAATTTATAGTGATAAATTTATCAGTCTCTTTGTTTTTATGAATAAATTTTTAGTGATAAATTTATCACTCTCTTATTTTTATAGTGTTAAATTTATTAGTTAGGACCTGTAGGTAAATAAGTCTAGTGAATAGGACTAGTTGGTAAGTACCCCTTAAAAATATCTCTATTGGGCTATCGGTGGAGGATCACCATGATTGTTGTAGATATTACATGAGGATTAGAAGAATTGAAACTAATCATTTAACTATGTCATTGAATATGACGGTGTCGAGACATTGAATACGTGTAATTGAATGTCATTGAATATGACGATGTCTTTAAATACATTGTATATATATAATGTTTTGGGAAAAGAAAGGGGATGTACTCCATGTTTTGGAAAGAGATAGGGGATGGACTCCATTGAAAATTAAGTTGGCCGGAATGTCTAGGGTGAAAATTCTGAAATCTTATGTATAAATGGGTGCCGATCTTGGGGACGAAATTTTCTTAAAATGGCAAGATTGAAGTGTTTATATGATTGTTATGTTGATTGAAAACCATTGAGTTGTAGTATCAGTTAGGTTATTTGGAAAATTATACACTTGGCATATGAGTTGAAGTGAAACGAATTAACCTGAATGAATAAATGGAAATGGATTGTGATATGAGTTTCAATATTGAATGTTCACGAGAAGGATGTACGTTGGTCATAAATATTGAATGTGTACTTGACACTTATATCTTAGTTAAATCTCATATATTGTGTTAGACTGTTTCTACTGGGCTTTGACTCATCCTACTTCGGAAATCATTTTCAGGTACAAGTGATATGCTTCCTCCAAGGACGTAGCTTGGTAGGACTTAGAAGCTGGAGGCTCTATTTTGTTATTTTGTGTTTCAATGTTCATTCAAGCCTAGGGCTTTATATGTACAGAGCTTATGACTCTCTTTTGTTGTAACCAAGTGATGTCTTGGAAAGATGTAACTCCGTAGGACATTTATTTTGTTATTATTAGCTAGTGTTACATGCTGTAGATTTAGGATGAATGTTTATGAATGTATAAGGTATGTAATATCTTTTGTAATACAAATTCTGATATATGAAAATACACGAATTCTATTATATTCATTTCTCTTATGAGTTGGGTTATTTGTATTATATTTTGAGGGCACGACACATTTTTTATTTGTCCACGATGCCTATTTGTTCATGTCACCATCACCACTACTGTCAGCCGTTGTCGCCAGCCACTTCTAGTGACTTTTCCGACAATGACCAAGTAGTCTGATAGAGTAAAAATAATTTTAAAAATGTCTTTCATAATAATAATTGATCATTCTCACTAAATAATTTTATTAATTATGTCATTATTATCAAAACAAAATAATTCTTAAATCTAATGCCATACATACTAAAAAATTTGAATTTTTCACCAATTTTCCCAAGGAAATAAAAAGAATTATTTATTTATTTTTTATAACCGACAATGTTTTTTTTTTTTTTTTTTTTTTAAACGAGATAACTAACAGTGTTAAGATCATCAAATTTGACACGAAGTCGTATTCTGATCAATTGACCGGTAGATTGGCATAACTTAGGATCAACAGAGTCAGTTGATTGGCAAAGTTTTAAGACAAATTTTATCAAATAATTTCCGTGATGCCTAGACTTATTGTTTTACAACTCCCACAACATGAAAGTAAAGTATTAGTAAAATATACATTACATAAAAGAATGGGCAAATTACACTAATGGTCCCTATAATTTGGGACTTGTGTCACTTTAGTCCCTAACTTTTCAATTGTGACACATTTGACCCTGAATTTTGAATCTTGTTCCAAATAAGGACAATTGAAGATACTATTGCTTAATTTTAAAGGCAAAATTGTCAATTTAATAAAATATAAAGTAATTTGACAAAAATAAAAGTGAAAAAAATATTTTGGAATTTTAAAATTTTTTTTCTACCCACTAAAGATAAAATTATGTAAAATTAATAAATCTCTTAGACATTTATTTATTTATTTTTTACCAAATTAATTTTTATTATGTGTTTGAATAATGATCATGTAATGAGTGGTTATTTTAATTTTCATTAAATTAGTTTCTATTATTTCAAAAGTCAAATATGATGACAACTTTGATATCATAATTCAATCAATCCATTAAATGAAAAAATCCAAAACTAAAAATATTTCATATATTAAATATATCGATTACATATTAAAATCCTAACAACCATCCATTACACGATCATCATTCAAACACATAATAAAAATTAATTTGGTAAAAATAAAAAAAAAAATAAATGTCTAAAAAAATTATTAATTTTACATAATTTTAGCTTTGGTTGTAGAAATAATTTTTAAAAATATTTTTTTGACATTTATTTTTGTCAAATTAATTTATGTTTTTATCAAATTGACAATTATACCCTTGAAATTAAGCAATGATATCTTCAATTGTCCTTATTTGGAACAAGATTTAAAATTTATGGTCAAATGTGTCACAATTGAAAAATCAGGGACCAAAGTGACATGAGTCGCAAACTATAGGGACTGTTGGTATAATTCACCTTAAAAGAATTATTAGCTCGTTATGTGTCATGAGTTAATATTGGATTAAACTTTTATATTAGGGCAAATTACACAAATAGTCCCTATAGTTTGGGGCTTGTGTCACTTTGATCCCTTACTTTTCAATTGTAACACATTTGACCCTGAATTTTGAATCTTGTTTCAAATAAGGACAATTGAATATATAATTAGATTTTTCAAGGATAAAATTGTCAATTTAATAAAATATAAACTAATTTGACAAAAATAAATGTCAAACAAATATTTTTGAATTTTTAAAAATTATTTCTACCTACTAAAAATAAAATTATGTAAAATTGATAAATCTTTTAGACATTTATTTATTTTTTTTACCAAATTAATTTTTATTATGTGTTTGGATGATGATCATGTAAAATTAATTTTAAAAAATTAATCATGTAATTTTTATTAATTTTACATAATTTTATCATTGGTGGGTAAAAATAATTTTAAAAAAATTAAAAATATTTTTTTGACATTTATTTTTGTCAAATTAGTTTATATTTTATCAAATTGATAATTTTACCCTTGAAAAATCTAATAATATTTTCAATTGTCCTTATTTGGAACAAGATTCAAAATTCAGTGTCAAATGTGTTATAATTGAAAAGTCAGGGACCAAAGTGACACAAGTCCCAAACTATAGGGACTATTAGTGTAATTAACCCTTTATATTATGAAATTATAGTTTACTAAGCTAAATATATATATATATATATATACATATTTACTCAATAAATTTCATGCATCATTGTTTGATTGAAACACTCTAATCTTATAAAAATGTGAGATGCACACATAAGCCCTGTTTGGTAGAGCTGTGGGAAAGTACTTATAGTTTATACCCAAACAACTTATAATTTATAACTATAAACATAAGCTGATTTCTGACTTATAAATTAAGCATCTCCTGCCCCACTCAAAAAATAAGCTGATTTCTGACTTCCAAAAAACTATAAGTTATAAGCTAAACCAAACACATCAAAATAGCTTAAATTAAGCTGAAAGCTGAAATAAGCAGCTTTTAAGCTGCACCAAACAGGCACATAAACTCAGAAGTTAGAGAATCTAGATAATGTTTCATACAATTATTTCTTTTGTTTCAAATTTTTATAACATTTGTTCTTCATAAATTTTATAATTTTGAAACCTATTCAAGAATATCTATCTAACAAAGCTATGTTCAATATAAAGTTTTGAAAAAAAAAATTTGAGAAAATTTTCAATTACATAATTTTTCACAATTTTCTATATAGAAACAGTGAAATTTCACAATTTATGCACACACAAAAAAAAAAAAAAAAAATTGAATGAAAATTTGTATTTTTACAAGAGTAAAAATAGATAAATCTTATAATTTTCAAAATTCTCAATTTCTAAAAAATTCACAAATTCTATTCAAAAATTATGAAATTTCGTAGTTATTCAAACACAAAAACAATATAATTTAACAACTTTTCAGTTTGCATAACTATTACATTTTCACAATTTCTCAAACACAAATCGTGAAATTTCACAATTTAGAAAATTAAGAAATTTACTTCAAAAACTGCAAAATTTATTAGTTTTTTTTATATGCATAATTTCATAATCCATTTTGATTTTATATTTCGATAAGTAGATTTTAAAAATTTTAATTTTATTTAAAAAGAATATACACAATCAAAATTTATGACATTTTGAAATTTGAATCAAACAAATAAGCAACTTGATGTTGCTGAGTATGTAGCTAAGGCGCTCCTACAAAGAACAAATTTATCTAAATTTTCATTAAAATTTGAAGAACAAAACTTAACTTATTAAAAAATTAAATTTGAGGTGATTTGGAATTGTCAATTGTATGTCCATCACAGTCTTTCTATTTAAATACTGATTGTGGAAGTTGGTAATAATTAAACAACAAAATCTCTCTTTAATCCTCTTATTAAAATTATTTAGAGTTTAGTACATGTAAAACAAAGGGAGATTTGATCAAAACCCCCATCATAATAAAATTTTAATGCATTAAGGACAAGTACAAAAAGTTTTCATTGAAAAGTCTAACAAATAACACTATTTTCAAAATATTAAACTTTAAAATAATATAACTTTTGATATAGATGTCGGTTTTTAATAAAATTAATATTTTTAAAATTTTCTCATCAAGATCTATCAAATAAGATCCATATTGACTATGAAATTGTTTTTTTAAAAAAAAATTATTGCCGTTGAAATTGATGTTAACAGTAACAATAACATGCTACTTTGTTTAACAGTAATATGTTATTCTGTTTGACAATTACTCTATTTGATAGTAATATGTTACTCTGGTAATATTGTCCAAGAAAAAAAAAATATTTTTTACTTTATTTTTACTCAATTATATGTTTTCTCCTTAAATTGAGCTGTCTTTTTTACCAAATAAGGGTCCAATGGAGGGATTTTGACTAAATTTTCCTAAAAGAACACCAAATTGAACTATCTGATAGAATTCACATATTGCCCACCTCCAATCACTTCCTTATTATCTTACGATCAAATACTGAATTAATAATCCGATAAATCTCACATAAATCCCCTTTTAATACCAATCAAACATCTGGAAATTATACTGACATGGTGTCAATAAACAATATTTACAAAAATGTGAAAAATATTATAAAGATTAATAATTAATATTAAAAACTTTTTAATTAATATGTAATAATTTTTAAAAAATTACCCTGATTAATAATTCCCCCATCAAACATTTCCAAAAAGCAAAAAATGCAAAAGTAATGCTAGAGATCTCAAAATATTTACTGTCTCATATGGGTATAAAATTTACACGGGACCCACATGTTGTGGAACCCACATAGTGTAAGTCATACACCCATATAAAACATTTGATAGAAAATTTGATATCATTTGGGTCTAACATTTTTCAAAATGCAATGCTCATATAGGTGGTGGTACCCCAAGTCGCACTCTAATGAGATCAACGTGGCCTAACAAAATAAATAAAGAAGCAAAAAAATGATGAAATTTCTATTTTTAGAATATCAAATGTAACTTATTAAATATAATTTGACAACTTACCACAATGAACAATTCTTTAAATATTAATGAATAGGCAAAATTCGGGAGAAAAAAAGTCATATTGATAGTTATGACTTAATTATATACATTGTGATATTAATTATGACTTGATTATATATATTATGGTGTTAGTTATGATATATTTTTTTATTATAATCCAAAAACTTTTTAGTTATACTTTAGTGGTGTTTGTTTATAAGTTTTTTTTTTTTTACTTATGACTCTCATATAAGTGAATTATGTCATAAATTACATAAGATATAAGATTACATTCATAACATTATTCTAAATAATTTCAACTTGAATAAACAAGTAAGAATTAATCATTATCAATGCCTATATATAACCAGTATTATAACTATTATTATCATTTTTTAGTCACTCCAATAGGCTATCTATTAAAATAGTTATTTTAACAAAATTCTTCAAAACTAGTTACAGTTGAATAGTTTTGGTAGGCCCTTTAAAAGTTTGTGTGTATAGATAAATAAAAGGGCAAATTACATATACCTCCCTCGAGGTTTAGTTAAATTACAGATACCCTCATAAGGTTTCAGAAATTACAGATATTCCCCTAAAATTTATATTTTCATAACAAATTGCCCCCTGAGGTTTATATTTTCATAACAATTTGCCTCATAATTTGCTATGTAAATAGTACCTTCAGGGGGGTATCTGTAATTTCTCAAACCTCAGGGGGTATCTGTAATTTTGCTAAAGCTCGAGGGGGGTATATGTAATTTGTCCTAAATAAAATAAAGAGTAGCGATGAAGTACATAGATAAAAAAAAATATAGACAAATTTTTTTATATTTTAACTAGTAAAAAATGAAGAGTATAATTGGAATTGCTCTAAACTTGATGTATTAGTATAAGTCACACCAAAATAAATCTAGTCAAAACATTTCAAATTCGAAATATTTTTTGTGAGCAAGAAGCACTACTAAGAAATGATATCATAAATACAATTTTGAAAGATTTTACATTACTTTGTTTCTAATGTTTTTGGTCTATAATCACTTGTGTGAATGTACCATAAACTCACCATTTGACCTTCCATTTTCTCCTTTATTTGCTTCTTCTCTCCTTTGTCACCCTCGGCCTAGTTAGCTATTTAATCATCCCCACTATCCCCCTCTGTCTCTCTCTCTCTCTCAAAATTTTAGTAATGGCAGCCATTTTTAATTCATTCGTAGGCTTCTATCTTTCGGCATTCTTTTGCTTCATTCAACTTTCAATACTATAATTGTCCCGTTGCAGCCCAGACTAGTGGCAGTAGTGGTGGTGTTGGTGGTGGTTTCACCACCAAACTCATCCACCGCGACTCCCCACTCTCTCCACTCTACAACCCATCCACCAACAAGTTGAACCGTCTCGTCAACTCTTTTCGTCACTCATTTTCTCGCGCCATTCATTTCAAGCAGACCTTAAAATCTTCAACTGATAGTATCCAATCCCAAATTGTTGACTCCAGTGGATAGTACGTCATGAAGTTATCGATCGGAACGCCACCTGTTCCATTGTTCGGGATTGTTGATACAGGTAGCGATCTTACGTGGACACAATGCAAGCCTTGCACTCAGTGTTTCAAGCACAAGTTACCGTACTTTGATCCCAAGCATTCATCAACATACAAAGAGTTATCGTGTCGGTCACAATTTTGTGAAGTCCTGGGGAGTGCTGATCCCTCCACTTGTACCAGCAATGATAGCATTTGTCAGTATAGCATATCCTACGGAGACAATTCTTTCAGTGTAGGTCACCTTGCTGCCGAAACATTCACCTTCGAATCATCGACTCCCGGACGGGCAGTTCCGATCCCCAACATGGTTTTCGGGTGTGGACACAATGACAAGGGTACGTAACGAGACAGCTACTGGTATAGTTGGCCTTGGGGGCCGCAAGCTTTCATTTGTAAGCCAATTGAGTGACTCGATTCACAGAAAATTTTCCTACTGTTTACTCCCATTAGATTCATCAGATTCAAAAACCAAGTTAATTTTTGGTGACAATGCAGTGGTAAGTGGTGCCGAGGTCATTTCAACTCCAATAACCAAAAAATCAACCGATACAGTCTATTACCTCACATTGGAGGGAATTAAAGTTGGAAACAAGAGCCTAACATACATACACAATTCGGTTGATCAGGGTAACATCATCATTGACTTGAGAACAACTTTAACTTCCTGCCAAGTGAGTTATATGAAAAATTAGAATCATAATTGATAAAAGTCATTAAAGGAAAACGTACTTCGGACCCACTAGGGTTCTTGAAACTATGCTACCGTAATAGCATCGATGTTACCGAGTTGCCTACAATAACATTCAAATTCACTGGAGCTAACCTGTAACTGCCACCGTTGATTACTTTCTTACAAAACGGAAAGGGTCCGTTGTGTTTAGCCTTTTCTCCTACCAATGACCTCCCAGTCTTCGGAAACTTGTCACAAATGAACCTCTTGATTGGTTATGACCTTGTCAAAAGTATAATTTCTTTCAAGCCAACTGATTGCACCAAGTGAAACTAGTGGAAATTAATTATTTTATAAATTATTTATGTATGAATAAATTGAAATTTAGGTTGTATTAATTTTATTAAGTTTTTAAATATTTGATTATGTTGGTGTTTGCTGACGTTGACGTTTAAAAGCTAACCTAAGAATAGAATATGTATACATATATTCAATTTTCATTTACATTTTTCAAGATCCGAACACAGCACTATTGTGTTTCTGTCACTGCAAGAAATTTGACTTTTAGCGACGTTTAATATTTCTGTCACTGCGAGGATTTTGCGGTCGTATTTGACGAAAAAATGCCGAGCGAGCACTCTTGCACTCTTGCGAGAATAGAAAGGCCGTCTAATGTTTTTAGTGACACTTTTGAAACGTTGCTAAGCTATTGCGGCGGCCATATCTATGACGAAAATATTAAACACCGCAAAATCCTTGCAGTGACAGAAAATAGGATTTGGCGGCGTTTAATATTTTCGTCGTAGATACGGCCACCGCAATAGCTTCGCAGCGTTTCAAAAGCGTCACTAAAAACATTAGACGGCCTTTTTAAAACGCCGCAAAAACTTTGACAGCCACTTACTTTTCCGTTAATGATGTAATTGTGACGTCATTTAGTGACGTTTTTTAAAAAAACGCCCCCATTTTCGTTTTTAATACTTGCCTCAGATGTGATGTCATGATGACATCATTTAGTGGCTTTTTTTTCCAAAAAGAGTCTTTAGCCCAATTAATTGAGAATTTCACTAGGAATAGAAATTGAAAATTAACTAAGAATTTATATAAATTTAACTAGGAACAGAGACTGAGAATTAACTATAATTAATATAAAAGAACATAGATTGGCTCAAATTTGAATTACAATGCCAAATTAAAGACCATAAAAATTCTAGTTTATCTCCTTGAAGATTTAACCCTACAACTTTCCAAATCTCAATCATATACTGTTAAACAGTTTGAATTTTCTTCAAATCAGCCCCCCATGTTGTTGTTTAGTGTAAACCTAAGGTCAGAATCTTCATTTCCTCCACGGGAATACTGATCAGGTCTGCTTGTACTTACACCACATACAATCTTCATAAAATTAAACAAGGAAGAAATTGGTTACCAATAGGAACCTTCTGAAATGAACAAGTAACAGGCTTGAAATCCCCCAAGAAATACCCACAAAATGATCAGGCAACTTCCTCGTAGCATCTATAGCACCCTTGATATATTCCATTCCCAAAAATGGCGCACCACCTACATTCATTAGAATTTTACATTATCTGCATCCTTTACATAAAACAAGATGCTTGAATGCAATTCACATATGAGAAATATCAATTTTCTTCAAAACGGAAACTCAGAGGCAAAAGTTTGTCAATTATTACAAACATCCAATAATTTTCCATGCAGGAAAACTGCTTAATAGATGAGATAATTTCAGTAATCAGCAATAATGCCAAAATAGTAATAAATCAGATCCACAGACCTATAATTTTGTCAAGTGAGACTGAAGGGTACTTAAGAATACATCATGATTCTGCATTAGATCTTCAGCAACATTAACCATCATTTGCAGATGTCAACTCCTTTTCAGTTATTTGTGGATGTCCATTCTGTAAGTTTCCAAGTAGCATGATAAATATTCAAGAGACTACTTGACAAAATCTAAGAATATGTCTGCATTATATGACAGAAAAACCTTGAAATAAAAATAAAAATAAAAATAAGTTTAAAAAAAAAATCTGAAATACAAGGTTTTATTTTAGATAGTCCAGAATGGAACACAATTCTCATTACAACTGGCCAATTTATCTATCAGTATTGTTTTATCTTTACACAGTCAATCCTTTTAATGTATAACTTTGGTGAAATGGCTTAATAGGATCCATGCCAATCCCAAGTAATTGGGAGAAAGGCTTAGTTCAATTGAGTTGTAGCCTATGGTTTCATTATATCTACAGATATGCGAGTAAGTTGAGGATTGATTAAATAGTTTGCAATTATGAATGGTAGATATAGCTAGTGTTGGTTTGTCTTGGGTGAGGGAACTAGTGTGAGGTGGTGGTTATCTGTAACAGAGGGGGTTGCAAAGGGAATGGTGGTGCCTTCATGGTTGATAAAGGTTTGGGTCCAACAAAGGGATGAGAGAAAGAGAAAGGTATTTGTTAGAAAATGTATAAATATTTCATTAAAGGTTGATTTTGTTGATATCTAGTAATAATTATGGTTTAGTGACCAGTTCTTTATGGTGGTAATTGACGGCAACTAGACACAGTAGAGGTGAAGGTAGCTGGATTTGGACTATTAGGATCTGCATATAACAAAATAATGTAGTCTACTAATTCAAAATATCCTGTGTGAGTGAAGGTCATATAAATTGAAACCAAATTACATATTGATTTATCTATGCATAATAGCCACAGAAGATGACTATTTTAGGGGGAAAACCATACCAACATGGGGGATATTTTAGACGTCTCAGGCATTATTTCAGGGGTTGTATCAGGTGCCATTGAGTGCCGTTGAGGGACTCATTATCTGCAAATAATTGAAAACAAATCAATATTTTGAGCAACAAATTATTATTATAATGACGTATATATGTAATCAAAAGCTCATAGGTTGTGTATCTATTGTTGAGCTCATAGGATTTAACATGAGGAAGAAGTCAAATTTAAAATGTATGTAGGGAATAGTGTTTAAAATTCTATATCCTTTGACAAGGCTCGAATATAAATGGCATTGATCTGCCAAAAATTCAAAAATGGAAAATAGTAAGAGAATGCAGGAAATATTGGAATGACATGGAGTTTAAGAACATGTTGTTTCACTATATTAGTCTTTCTTTTGAAGAATTTCAAACTGGAAAGGAAATTAAGTTTTCAGAAAACTTTTTGACAAACAATTTTCAGAAATTAATTTAGAAAGAAGCTTCATCAAGTAATCTCCCATTTCTTTCTGAAAAAATTAAACAACTTCCAGAAATAGAACCAATATGCTGAAATTATAAGCAAAGTTTCGATCTCAAAATATAGGTTTATTAACACAATTGGTAAAGAATCCCTAGATTTCATTTTCCAGAGGAAAATCTCACAAAGCAACAATGAGAATATAATGGAATGAGCAAAAAGTTCAGCTGAAGGTGCTATCAGTTTAGAACGGGTCAGCTTCCAATCTGATACTGGTTGATCAAGTTGATGGACAAAAAGATCAAGTATGTCTCTGAAGTCAGCAGAGATCAATACCCAAACATAAGGGACTGAGGCAGAAATAAATCATACAGGAAAAGCATATGATGGAGGAATATTGCTTCAAGGAAGAAACTAAAACTAGATGCCAATAATTCCAAGGGCAGAAACACTTTATGTTAAAAATCCAATGAACGGAAAGATGCAAAAAAAATATGTAGAGATTTTTTTGTGTTTCTCTCTAAGTGTGGCCCCAAGGAATATAATATCATAATGAAGATTTATCACTATCATAAAGATACAGTAACATCAATGGACATGTAAGATATTGATATCAGTTCAAAACAATTAGAGACATTAATGTAAATTTATAAACACCAAACAGAAGATCTGGTCATTATGTTTCCAACCTCTCAATCAACACCATATTGCCAATAGATGAATTCAAATAAATGAAAATGAAATCCAAATATAAAGACATTTTTGGCTAAACCCCAATTAGCAACTTCTATGTAAAAATAAATACTTAATGTCCACGTACATATTTTTTATTTCTTTAGTCTCGTAATCTGTAGACGAGCAGCGGAAATTTGAAGCATTCCTTCTTTGACTCCTAACTTTTGCCAAAGAACTTTCCCAGAGATCACATTTCTGCTCAAAGTGGTTAAGTTGACCCCAAAAAAAAAAAAATTAAGGCTATTTCATTTACCAAAAAAAATCAAATGAGTTAAAAAGAACCAGATGAAGGAAGCTACTGAATAAACCTGCAGTACATGGGGCATGGATGTGTAAGGCTATTTCATTTACCAAAACCAATTCATAAAATTTTAAAATGGAAGAGATCAGAACCTTTAAACTATCATCCAATCCACAAAACAGGGCTCTACCATCTGGGTGAAAGGCAACAAAGTATGATTTAGCAAACAGAGTTCTAATGAACTTTTTTTTTTTTGGTCATTTCACAGGCCAATTTGTTAGCATTGTATCATGCAATACCCAATTTATACTAACAAGATTAACTACTTCATACTAGCAATCAATTTATCATCTTCTCATGGCTCCCACATCAACTGGGTTGAATCTCATTCTCACCCTTAATCTGAATTTTAAAATTAAAATTAAAAAAAATTCAAGGATTCTAATGTTCTTCCTTCAAGACAAAAAGGAATAACATAGTCTAATTACCTATGTTCATTAGAAATACATAAAATTATGTTCTACCAATATACAAACATAGATTGAAAAAATTGAAAATAATGAGATTGAAAAACAGAAAGATCAAAGTGAATGAGATTCTATTGAAAAGAGAGCAGACCAAAAATATCAACTGAAAAGATTAAAAAGAGTACAATTCGACTGAAGAGAGGCCAGATCGAAGAGCGAGGAAGATAGTAAATCAAGTGTTTGAGACCAGATCTGATGGAGCAATAAAGAGAGAGAGAGAGAGAGAGAGAGAGAGAGAGAGAGAGAGAGAGAGAGAGAGAGAGAGTGGACGAGACCAGAGGGGCAGTAGCGACGGGAGGACTAACCTTAGGAGGAGCTTCAACAGGTAGGGCGCATCCAATGCCATCGTGTTCGAAACGCTAAATAGAATCCCTCCAGAAACCCAGTATTCATGATCTCGTCTCCTCCTCTTGCTTTGACTCGACCAGTCTCAATCCCGATCCCTGTCTCGATTCCGATCCATGATCTCGATCCTTTTTCACTCCTTGGTCTCGTAACCTCGCGTTCGTGCAACTCAATCGGTCCATCTTCCTCTGCAAATTATTAGAACTAGAATCTAGAAAAACAAAAAATGGTCAAGAAATTTCAACCAAATCGATTCAAGAATCGATGGATTTAGAATTAGATCTGAACAAGTAATCGAAATTGAACCTAATGAATCTCTCAAGGAACATGAGGAGAGACAGAGAAAACCCTAGATCTAGAGAAAATGATAGAGAGAGAATGACAAAGACGAAAAGAGAAATGGAGACGGAGCACTGTTATAAATTGAAACACGTGCTTATAAGAGGACAACGCATGTTTTTAATTTCAGTTTACACCTTGCACAACGTTTGTCAAAAAACGTTGTCTAAAAAATGTGGTTATGGGCAACTTTTGTTGTAGTGTGCCCTTCATTTGCTTAGTTTCTTGGACAAGTGCCTTCTTGTCTTGCCAAAAAGGAAAGCTTAAAAAAAAAAGATGGGCATGTGACCTTCCCAAGACAGTTGGTCATTAGTGCAGCAAATTGCTGGTTCAAAAATGTTGGTTTTGATAATTTAGTTTTTAGTTTTCTTTGAAAATTTGGTGGTAGAAACACCATCCTCAGCCCTTCTAGATTATCCAGGAACTTCTAGACTAAAGTTGCCAAAAGAAGAAAAAAAAAAAATGTAAAATTTAAGTTAATTCGGCCTCTTAACGAAGCAGGAAAGAAGAACGCTTGTTTTTGTTGTTAATTCATGTTAAATTAGATATTACATTTCATATGCATCAATTTTCTTTACATTATGTACATAGACATGTTTCATCTTGCATTTTCTCTGACCTCTAGGGAAATCCTCTTTACCCATCCCCCAACTTTCCCCACACTAGCACAATTTGGAAGACCGAGGGAGAGAGCATGCAAAGGATTAGGGGGTGTGGAGAATGGCTTTCATCCTAAGCCTCAAACAATTATCTGCACTTTAACAACTATTCAAACTCAAGTTTTGCTTTAGTTTAACCATACAACAATGTTTGTATGTGAAGTTCAATTCATTAACAACATGAGCAAATATTTATCCGAAACAGGTAACAACAAAGCCAATCAAAATATATTTATGTCAAAACAGTGAGGCTTGTATTTTCTCCAAACCTCAGACAGTCGGTGTAATTTACCCATGTTCATTGTATAGCTCTAAATACATACTGATTTTCTTGGATTGCTATCCGTATTCAATAATTTGCATTCATCCTCAATAATTTGCATCAATACTCGGGAAAATTTCAATGTCAGATGCCTTCATCTAGAAGCTGCCCATTGTGATGGTTCAACAACCTTTTTAGTATTCCTATCCTACTGCTCTCATTTGCATCCTTCAGCACCCTCTTTAGCACTATATGTACTTACCTCCACTGAATATATACTTATCACTATTCTTTTGAAATAATACAAAGGCTTCAATTTAAAAATTCATGAACTTTCACTTCTCATATTTATATTCTTTGATTGTGATACCTAAACCTTAACTTAGATTGGAGACATTTGTTAATAATATTTGATTCCACATAAGCTGGCTATTACCCAAAATTTTGACGGTAGTTATATAACACAATACCTACCTAGGCCCTCAAAACAAAATTAGGCAATCCGTATTCATTTTGTGTTTCAATAACTCTCTTGATCACTGAGAAAAATTAAGCAAAAGACAACAAAGATGAAATGGGAAATTGATTTTAAAATAGGAAAACAAAAATGAAATAGGAAATCGATTTTAAAACAAAGATGAAATGGGAAACAACCTCACTCCTCAAATCTGAGGCGCCACCAAGGATAACTCTGAACACAAACAAAATAAATATTTCTTTGTATCAACATATTGAAACAACTAGAACCCTTTACAACATTATGTAATTGATAACAGAGATCAAAACAGAATAATATATTATGAAAACCATATACTATTTTATATTTAAATAAAATAAAAATTTGAACAAGGTTATACCATGACAACCATATTTATTTGGTGTTCTCGTTGTCACTTAGCTCATCTTCAATGTCTGAAATATTAATTCTCGCAGACCCCTGCTTCGCCCATGTCACAATTTTCTCAGCTTCGCAATTGATTTTCTCTTCCACTTTCATTGCCTTCTTTAGAATTTTCTGTTGCTCTTTCGCTGAAAAAATATTCAAATCCGACAGGAACCCCTCGCTATTCCTCCCCCAATCAACATCAACTCCAATTTCCTTGCTATTTTTCCTGGAAACCCTTTTGGGAGAACACCAGAAACAACCTGTTTTCTTAGGTGGTGATGGAGAATAAAAAAAAATAGGAGAATCAGAAGGGGATAAAAATGACCCAGATCGTGATTTTGGTTTCGAACCCATTTTCCCATCTGGGTTTTCCTTCAAAGGTGAGAAATTCCCATTTCCAGCAGATGAATTCGACGATTTCGAAACAGAAGAACCAGACCCAGATCTCAATTTCGGATTCAAAGCCTGTTGTTGGTCATTTGGGTCTTCATCAAGAGGTGAGTGTAACTGGGGTTTTCCTTCAACTGAGCTATCGAATTGGGGATTGATCGCTTTAACAGAGGGAAAGTGTGAATTGAAGCTTGAAGAAGGGTTGTTCTTGTGATTGGAAAGAGTGGGAGACATTGATTTTGTGGTTGTTGTTGGTAAGGACTTGAGCCTGCTGAAGCGAGTCTCGAGGTGAGACGGAAGAACAGAGTCGGAAGTGAAACCAGAGCAGTTAATGGTGGCAACCTGTTCGAGAACAGAGTGATCCATTGCTTGACTGAGGAGCTCTTCCACTGCACACTCATCACTACTATCTGAAAGAAACGAAAAATCTGCCATTGCACACAGAGAGAGAGAGAGAGAGAGAGAGAGAGGGTTCGGCGGCCCCTTTGGGGGTTCTTCTGGTCATGGACGTACAACGGTTATATCTTTTTCAAACTTTTGACTTCAATGGTAGGCCGGTGGGACCCACTGGCGCTGCCTCTCGGACCACTTCATTTTTTTGCACCAAGAAAAATTATAAAATACAAAAATGTTGAAAATTTCAAAAAATTTACCAAAAGTTTTTACATGAGTGTAAGACTCGTATGGGTTCATATTGTGTGGATCTTATATCTATGTGAGATATTTAGTAAAAGTTTTGATAGAAGATTTGATAGAATTTTTAAGATATTTAACATTAATCTATAAAATATTTGTGGAGAATTAATGCTAAGGACTTAAATGTTTTAGGGTAAATTATGAATACACTCTTTGAGATTTGCTTAAAATATAAATCGTCTCATTTGATTTGAAAAATTTTATTAGAATTTTTTATTTAACAGAACTTACTTAAAAAAATGAAATTCATAATTACTCTCCTATACAATAATAAAATTACTTAAATTATTAATTGAAATATATTTTTAATATCATTAAAAACTGTTAATTGACTTGATAATTTATTAATAAAATAGGCGATTTGTTATTAAATTAGAACCTCAATGAGTGGAATGTAATTTTCAAAATCACAAGGGGCGATTCGTATTTTAATCAAATCTCAGCAATGTATTTGTAATTTATCCAATGTTTTATTATGGGTGACCTGGAGCTCTAAATTCAATTCTAATGACGTGTAAAATTAAAATAAAAAATAAAAGAAAAACAAACACAAGCATAAACATCACCATCATTGCAGGGCCCACACAATTAGAGTTCCTTGAGAGCCCTTACTTTTGAGCTCCCAATCATTTTTTGTTTTATAAATATTTTTATTAAATATCTTACATGGCTTTGAGACTCATATGAGACTCGCGTAATATGAGTCTCACACTCATATAAGACATTTAGTAAAAATATTAGTAAAACATTTAGAGCACACATGAATGTAGAATCCACATATAATCCACATGTATGGATTCTACAACCAAGTGAAATATTTGATAGAAATGTTAATAAATTATTTAGGATTCCTAACATTTTTCATTCCAAGAGTATTAAGTACCCATACTTTCTAACCAATCATTATTTATCACGTATTCTCAAACTTCTTAATCACCCAAATGTGTTTTCCAAAATGAAATATATACAATTTTTATCCCAAATAATATATACAATTTTTTGGATGGGCATTATGCTTAATCCTCAAACATAATAATGATATATTATCATATTTAAAATTACTTTCACTTTCATATCTTCTTTAATAATTAACAAATCATTTCTCTTGTATAACAATAAATCTAAAAATGAATCTAAAAAATAAATGTATATTATTTTCCTTTTATAAGACTATGTTTGACATATTAGTTGATGGGTGGAAAATATAAAAATATATTTTAGAATGTGTAACAATTATTTCAATTTTTTTAAATATTGAGAGACACCCTTCCTTTTATAAAGTAGTAATTTATTGAAAATATAAAATATGTATATTTGTAATTGTCAGTACTATAGTATAACATAGAACTTGTTAAATATTAAATATTATGTATAATTGAAATACTTGATATATTTGATAGTGTTCTCAATATATTATTGTTAAATAAATTTAGTAAAAAGTCATGCCAAAGAAAATTAAATTGGCTATCATTAAGATACACAAAATAATTAACATTAAAATTTCAATACAACTTTTATGCATTTTAATATATTTTTATATTTTTTTAATACATATTTAACAATATTACTGATAGGCCTAGGGCTGAGTAAGGAATCCGTAAAATCCGTAATCCGATCCAGTCCAATCCAATCCAGTAGATTTGGATTGGTTTTTTTGAATCTGTGGCTCGGTTTCGGATTGAAAAATTAAAAATCCGTATTTCACGGATTGGTTCCGGATTGAACCCCACGGTTCCAGATTGGAACCGATCTGGACCATATACAAATAGTCTATATTTTTATTATACACCCTCCTCCATAGTATCTTCTATTATTTCATATAAAACTTAAATCAAACCTAAACTCGCATAGTATTTTCTTTTATTACTTTTGTTTGCTAGTTTTTAGCGTTAATTTGTAATGATCTAAATATTTATGGTGGAACTAGTTTTTTTATGATTGTTTAAATTCTAGAATAATATGTCGCTATTATAAAAAGACATGTTGCTATTTTGAAACTAATATGGTGTTATATTTGTATTTTTATGAAATTAAAGTGTTATATATATATTTTTTGTTATTTAATTATGTAAATCCGTGGTCCTAAACCGATCCAATCCGTGTTTAAATGGATTGGTTCGGATTAGTTTCACAATTTAAACCGATTGGATTAGTTCTAATTTTTCAGGAACCGTAAATAACAGATTGGTCCTGATTTTACCCAAATCCAGTCCAATCCAAACCATGCTCACCCCTTATATAGGCCTTTGAGCTATCATTAACATTGTCAATCAGTGTTTGTTATTGTAGAAGATTACATATACATTTTTGGACAATTTCGTGAGGAAAAAATAAAATAAAAAATCAAATCAAATTCTTTGTTTGTTTGTTTGTTTGTTTTTTTTCATGGCATATAGGGGTTAAGACATTTTTGCACATTTACACTTTATCCTAAATCTCATTTTAATCTTTTCTTTTTTAATTGAACAATTAGAATAAATTACTAACTTCCCCTGAGACAATACAAGTTGAGATCCTGTATAGTTGCACCATAGAGATAATAGACAAGGAAGGTTTCCACAATTATATAAAACCTGAGGGAGGTCGGTGCAATTAATCCTTTAATTTCCACATTGTTAGAAAGGGGTGATCAAGGGCAACATTGACATTTTAGTCACTAAGGTTGCTGCCATCATCTTATTCTGTTGGCCATTCTAACGAATAGAAAATCTTATTAATAGTTTCAAAACTTAAAAAACTCAGTGTTACTAAGTTTATGAAATAGACCATTATAATTAAAAATCAAATAATACAAATAAAGAAGCAATTAATTAAATTGCAAAAGCATGCTTGTCCCACCACCAGCTTGATGTTTACACACCAACAACTATGGTCATCACATAATTCAATCTTTTGGTAACAAACAATGCTAATGGGTCCCAATAACTCAGCACTAATTAATTTTCTGAGGTTAAAGATAATGCAATGATGACATGGTGACTAGTTGACACGCAAAACCATAGACTAGGAATCAACCCATCTCCTCTCAAACCCTTTGGCGTGAAACAGTTGGATCAATTTGAGGTTTGTTCTTCAATATTGCAAGAGCTCAAATCAAATGAGCGAAAGATCAAGCTTTTTTTGCTTTTGCTTTTCCAACAAAAAGAAGAGAAAGGGTGGCGATGATGTTTCTGGGCTTGATATCAAAGGCAGCAGCAGTACTGAGTGGGGAAAGAATGAAGAGATGTTGTCGGATATGTGCACGTTTTCAGTGAAAGAACAAGAGCAGAGATTGAAGGTGGCGATGGCGGAGGAAGAGAAAGTCGTGCAGGAAGCGGAGAGGGTGGTCAACTGGGTGAAGCAAGCATCAGCAAGGTTGGATGTTTCTACAATCAATAGAATTCTAAAGGAAGAAGGTGATCAACCCACCAAGTGATGACAACTTCTCTTTAGGCTTTATTTGGATCTTGGATTTGTGAAAGAAGAAAACCGACGTAGAGTCGCTATGAAGCATAATCCAAGCAAATGTCACTACTCATGTGTCAGAAACATAGAACACAAGCAAAAACATTTCAAATCCTAAGAGAAAATCACACCACAGAAAAGCTTACAGCGGTTAAGAACAAGAAGCATTTCAGTCTATTCAATACAGGTTATGATCTTTATAATTCTACCATCATGCACACATCGCACTTGGAGATGCAAATTGTACAACAAAATTAGTTTCCATATTTTACATACCCCGTTTGTGATGTATGAATTGAGAGAATATTCTGAATAATCCATGTCATATACCATCTAACAAGATGTTCCACTCAAATCTTGTTAAGGGTTAAAATTGACACCTTAGAGGCCCCTTTTTTTTTTAAATTTAAAAAAAAAAAAAAAATGAGGAGCTGCATTGGTTAAAATTACTGGTACGGAGATGACGGATCAAATCTCTGAACAAGATCTTCTTCACCAGGTCTTAACCATTCCCTGAAAAAACCAAACATCGAAATAAGTCACCAGCTCTTTACTCCATTCACCGCAATTATCGGTTGCCCATTCTCAAGAAACTCTAAAAGACACAACATGTAATAAACATAAGATCATGGTTTCAAATGCAGCATCAGTTGCAATAATGGCCTCATTCAGTGTGATGGTATTGGGAGGTATCTGGCACCTCTGCAAACTGGTTCCTTAAACTCCCAACAAATAAACTGTATCATATCATTATCATTATGCTTTTAACAATTTGTGTCAAAAGCAATGATTTTAGTGATTTGTTTTTCACGAAAGGCATCATCATCTCTTATTGGCATTGAGTTTAATACAGATTTTTAGTGTCGGTAGGAAATACTTTCATTTATCGACATTACACCACTTTTCATGAGTACGATCGTGATTACAAAAGTGAGATTACATTTGAGCTTTGATTGCGCAATACCAGACACAAATTGGAGAGGCAAATAAGATTAAAAATTCATCCAAGTTTCAAAGAAAGTAAGGGAGTTTTCCAATTTTCATTTATCAATTAAATAATATTTGAAGGAATAGATGAGAAGTATCAAAGAAACATATAATAGTCTCCCAATTTTCATTTGTCAGTCAAATGAGGGAAAAGTGCATGGGCAAATTTTGTATTATTAGCAGCAATGACAATGTTTTGCATGAATCCAATAGCTTAAAACATATATTTACATAAGTGTATGGCAGATTGCAGAATAATTATATAGGATATGACTAGAGGACAAGAGAACATACTCAATGTATCCGTTAGACAGTTCACAACCACCAACAAGACCAGGTCCTCCAATTTTTGGGTGCTGAAATGAAATAAAAAATCAGACTGCATGGCTTGAAATATCATAACTACATCTAAAGAGTTTTTAACAAGTACCTCAACAATAACAATTCAGTGCCATACTAAATATACTAAATATAGGTAGTGTAGTATTCACTACAACTAAAAGGGGAACAGAGGTGCAAATAATAAGTACATATTTTACTGTTTATGTACCCTTGCAGAAAGCAATAAAATAATTGACCATACGATTGCACTCTGTTACTTTCGTATTTGGATTTAATTTTACCATTAATTCACTTCTATACTATAAGATTAAATGAGTGAAATTAATTTAGATTTAAGAGGCTTTGAAATTTCTTAACATTTAATGCAAGGAACTTCTGTGGAAGCTATACTTATTCCCCCAAAACTGTTTGGTGGCCAAGAAAGAGCAGAGAATTTTTTTAAAAATTTTCTTGATTGGCAACAAAACAAAATTATTGATATAAATCAAAAAGTTAAACAGGGACACAAAGTCCACCAAAAGCAACAACATCAAAATACATTACATACTACTAGACTTTCTAATCTCTAGAGATCAAAAATAAAGGAATCCTGGAAACCAAAGCCTACGAGAAAGCAAAGTAACAAAGTTTCTCCACCAAATCACACAAAACACAATCACAAATGTTGTTATACATTTACAGGTGTTTATATTATATTCTTTTTTTTTTTTTTTTTTTAACATTTTCTGAACTTTCAAAAGATTACTTCAAGGTATTCCTAAATTTTGTTACAACTAGAACTATTACACACCAAGTTCCTACTTATCTGATGACCTATACTTCTACATAGCAGTTACTTTTTTGTTTTTCAATTTTTTTTCCTTGGATAAGGTATGTGTTCAAGCATAAAGATAGAACAACAGCATTTATGTCCGAAATCTGAAGTAGATGAGACCTTTACCATAAATAACTTCTTCTTTTTTTAAATGCAGTTAAATTGGGATGAAGCAAACCATCTGGAAAATGGAACTGTATATGAAACTTAAAACTTGTTGTCCAACCTGTCCTGCCAATGAAAGAAACTTATATGTATCCAAAGCATATCGGACCAGTGCTTCATTCTCACCTGGGTTGATTGTACACCTGAAAATTTGAAGGATTCATGTGAACTGTACTCTTCCTTCCCAATGTCAGGTGGAAGGATAGATATAAAATAATAAGATAATCACCGAAATCATTATGGAATTAAATGAGACCACATAATTATAACAAAAACATATATAATTACTCAAAGGCGTGGAACCAAGTGCCAAGATCATGAACAAGAAGGGGGAGAGAGAACAGGAAAGTAAAAGGTTGGGAGAAAAACCACATTTAAATGTACTCCATATTGTATATTAATGTATAAGAAAACATGCATATAGCCCACAGTCAAAGTGCAAGCAGGAAGCTTGTCTGAGGGAAACAAGGCACAACATGTTTATGGAAATAAATTGAAATGATGATAACCACCTACCAAATACTATTCATGTAATGTTGAGATGCACATAAATACATTGTTTACATTGTTTTGTAGCTCAGAAAACCAAAAACTTCTTTACCTATTGCATGATTCCTTGTTCGCTACACATCCTGCTTTGCAGTTCACAAGTCCAATGCCAAGCTTCCCAAACAAATCTTACACCATCATGTCTTCTATCAGTAGATTTAAACTATATCTTACCTTCTTTAATGTTTATGTTTGTATTCAATAAATGAACTATATTTTACAACCTATATCTTGAAAGAAATAGATGAATGCTTAGTTGAACGTTTAGAATAATACTCGATCAATTACATTAATCTTGAATGTGAAACTGAGTTAAATACAATTGTGAAAGATTAACATTTGAACATATAACTTGACAAAACAACATATAGAAGACCAAACCTACTTCACACTTGGAGAGATGATTTAGATTGAAGAAAATCAATTGAATCATCAAGCCTCAACCCTGGTCAACCAAGATTATCAACTAGCTTATGAGTTGGTCAACCAGACCTAAGAAAAAGGAGGTATAGTGAAGAAAGGAGGACATCATATTGATCAAAGAGTTTGTCAACCCAATGACAAATTCACCTTTGGCACTTAATATCAAGGAACACCCCTCCCCTCTCTTCTTCTCTTCATGCATTTTACCACTCCTAAACCAACAATCTAATCTCACCACCTTTAATAATAGTCCCTTCCTTCTATTCAAATATCATCTTTTCCGCCTTACCTACCTTTCAAATATTCCCAACCAACAACCAAGATATTTACCCTACCTCTCATTGGAATGGGAGGTTGAATAGAAGGGTAACTGACAATTATCGAGTAAGATATTTGTATGACATATAATAAACTAGTAGAAGTATAATTTCAAACGCGTCCCAAGCATGTTGTGTCCTGCCTTTTTTGCAAATCAATGCGTGATGTCCATGTCGTATCATACGTCTGTGCTACATAGTTTTTATCTATTTTGTATGGCCGGTTCTCTGTCTTTGGACCATCTTTTAGATTTTCTAGAGACCTTTGAAAAACAATTGATGTATAGTTTTCTTCTTTTTTTTTCCCAGATTGCACCTATTGGGTGCCATTACAAAATATTATAATCAACAAAAAAATATTAATTTAAAAAAATGTGCACTTACGTGGAATACACTAAAACTCCACCCGAGCGAACTATCTGAACAGCCTAAAACTACACCCGAGCGAACTATCTGAACAGCTTGGTCAAACATTTTCCTTTGATACTCTGCATCGTTCTTTAAAGACTATTGTGTCTTGCATCAAGCAAAATAAAGAATGACAAAAAAGAAGTTGCAACTTGCAAATCATCATTTGAGAGAAATTAAAACATATATAAAATAACTACTCAGCATTGAACAAGTCTTTGTCATGTCATAAAAATACACCAAAAAAACAGAAAGTGATACCCAACATCAACTTTTTAAATTATCCAAACACGAACTAAATAGATTATTCTCATCAAAATGAAACAACCAAACTCATCAAGTATAGTTTAGTTTCATTTGTTGCATTTTTTAATTGTTGCATTTTTTTTAAACTCATCAAGTATATTATAACTGTTTTTGCAACGACGTGATAGAAATAATAATGACAAATTGGGAAATACATGAAGCATACTTGGGACATTGTGAAGTTAAGTTTTCATTTTACTTGAGCCTTACTTAACATCTAAATTATGCAATGCAGCCAAGATGATATGGGACTTGCAAGAAATCAATGTTGATTAATATATTTTAATTTATTAATAATCATTAGGACCCACAGAAATACTATTGCCAACTTTTCATTTTATTAGGACTTTAAGAGGCTTACATGAGAATTTTAGTGGTTATTACATTCGATAGAGTTAGTTTTAATGTGTTTGGTAGACTTAATTCTAATGTGGTTTTTATATGAGAAATAAGTATTATCATTTAACAAAGGTAAATCATAAGCAGACCAGAACAATCCAGTTCCAGTACCAAGTATGGTAATTCAAACAAAGAAACCAAAAGGCCAACTGAAATAGATTCCACAAAGTTGTTTTTTCATTATCAACAGAAACAACTACATCTCTATACAAGTAAAAACAAAAAGAGAAAAGTTGCCCATTAGAAGTTTTAAGAATAGATAAGAAAATGTTTGCATGAGATAAAGAAACCTACTTGACCCAACAAGGCCTTGTCCCAACTATTTGGATTTGGCTACATGAATCTTGTTCTACCATTCCTCTCTGCTTAGAGTTAAATTCCAGTTGAACAACACTGCCATGCATCTCTGTGCATCCCAACACAGTAAAATTTTGGCCTTCCATCCCCTATTATGTTACTCTTTCTGACTCTTGCAACTACCTATGTCATTGAAAATGACCATTGTAAGACTAGATGTTTTAGAATACTCACAAATTTTAGCTATTATTTTTTTTAACAGACAATTTTTTTAAGCTATTAAAAAAAAAAAACAACAACAACAACAAAAAATTTTAGCTATTATCTATCTAATCAAAGTTACAAAGACTTCATTTACACCCCAAACAATATGAAACTTAAAAAATAGTGTAACAATGAAATTCTATCATTATGGTAGAAAAGAGTAATTACAATCATTAAGATTGAACTTGAGTAGAAAGTGCACTCTTCGTAGATATTACACTGTCAAAATACTTCCTCTCCATACTTTTCTGTCTAACAAAATCAATCTATGAGATCTTCCTAAGCTCAGTGCAAAAGTACACATAACATAACTACAGCCCTTGAAGTGTAAGGTTTATAGATGTAGGGGGGTTGGAATTGGCTTGATTTAAAAGGTAGTAAGTTGCAAGATTTGCAAAGAATTAATTACTAAAATTCTAGACAACAACTATTTCATGGCTTTTGGGCTTGAATTCAAAGTCTGGAAAGCACAGAAAAGGGTTATTAGCTTGTTAGAGCATAGTTTTGGCATAATTTAGGGGCTGTTTATTGGCCTTGAATTTCTTGAACAGTAAGGTCTTCTCTATACACCGGAGCCTCTTATGGATGGTAACTCAAAAGAAGATCAGAAAGAAAAGAAGTAGATAAAGAAGAAAAATCTAGGATGCACTTAGAATTCTTTTGAAATTAAGCGCAACGGGTAAAGGCTAATACATCACAAAAAGCTGCAAAAGCTTGTCATGGGTTTAGAAAAAGAAACTCCTAACTTTATCTAATTCCAGAACAAAAAACTAAAATCTTTGACTAGCTAAAATATTCAACAGCTAATATAGCCGTGTACAAAAACCGGTAAAAAAATCATATGTAATCAAGAACGGTCCATGTACCCATACTACAGCCTATGTCCAAAAATATGAAATTACCAAAACAGTCCAACTCCAAACCAAACCAATCTCAATTAAGCATTGGGTTCCAATCAAGTAGGATCAGCTACATGAATCTTTTTCATCATTCTGCTCTGTCAAGAGCTATATACTCAGTTAAGTACAGATTGTACAGGAAACTATGGCACAAATTGACCCAAAACATGCTCCAAGAAAATCCCGATTAGATATTCTTCTTATTTTCCCACTGTGCATCAGCTTGCAAATTCTACCACAGAGCAAAGTCCCCTCAATGAAATGGTACCAAAGATCTTCAACAAAAAGACAAGATAGTAACTTCCCATTTGTTGCATTCAACAGGTATTCAATTGCTACACGCTTGTCCAGATAATTCTGATTCAACAGCATGCAAAATTTCATAGTCTGGGGATACTATTGTCCAATTACGCACTTCAGTATTAAAAACATATAGAGATTCTGGTATTGATCTAGCAAGAATTGTTGATCTATTTTTAAGTATCATTATGGTCAACGACCACCTACTAAATTGGAGAAAGTGAAAAACCAGCAACAGATAAGAAGCCAACCACCAAGATAACAAACACAGAACAAGGAGCATCAAGAAGAAATAGGCAACTGTAAGAAAAAATAATAATAATATACAAAAATAAAATAAAATCCAGGAAAATATCGTACCTCTCCAGCAAATAGTCGAGGTCTCAAACCCAGAGCAGAACAAGGAGCATCAAGAAGAACTCGATCGAAGCTATTTGGAGAAAAACCTTCTGATTTTTAAACTCGATCGAAGCTATTCGGAGAAAAACCTTCTCATTTTTCAACCCTACCACCAATGCCATGATTTCTTCCAACCCCATTTCTCTGTGTCGGGATACTCTTCCGGAGTTCAGCTTTGCTAGTGTAAGTCATTTGATTGCTTGTCCATTGGTAACTGAAATATTATAAGTTGATTAGATATGGAAGTTGCACTCATAGGGTAGGGGAAGTGGCACTCATCATGCACATATCAACCATGGAATAGGAACAACCATAAATCTGTCATCCCTAAAATGGAAATGAATTCCTGCCATGTGTGGTAAGGGAGATTAGACTAAAGCTAGCAAAGGTAATGACATGCATTCTAAGGAGAATTAAATCAAAGGTAAGAAGGGAAACCCTAAGGAGAATTTCTAGAATATAATTCTTGGTTCAAAGCACAACCATATTTCAAAGTTCGAAACTTTAACCCTTTCAGCTCTCCAACATGACATGTTAGGCTAGAGTTCAATATCATATGTGGCTATTCCAGTGGAAGTTTGATGATTTCATCTCTTTTTTTTTTTTTTTTTTTTTTTAGTGAAACTGTTATAAACACACTATTTGCATATCTACCACTTGTTCTCCCATGTACCCACGTATCAAAAAAAATCATGAATCATAAAATATAGGCCATATAAAGAGAATTAACATACAGTTTTCATTTCTGGGGAAATCAATGTTTGGCGGTTCTTGGGCAACAAATGACGAAGTGTGCATGTCACTGGATTCATCTCTTCTACGAACAGCTTTAAGAGCATCTAATTTGTAGGTGGTTATACAATTCAAGCCCATTTCGGCAGCCAATTTCTGGATATCAAGAACCTACAAAATAAAATATGATTAGAAGTAACATAATGATAACTTCACAAAAATCTATTTTTAAGAGAACAAAGGGCAGAAGACGATACATTTTTAGATGGGAAAATTTTAAGTATTAGACCAAACACATGTTGCCAGCATTAAAGTATTAATCTGCTTATAGTATTCGGTTATGTTTAAATATCAAAATTATCAAACATTGTCATGCAATATGATTTTTATCAGTCACCAAGTAAATTGTATTAAGAACACTCCGAGAGAGCACAACCCACATACAACTAGTAAAATCAAAAAAGAAAAAGAAAAACACTACGACCCTAAAACAATCAAAAGAAAGATCCCCTTTCAACAATAAAATGCTTCAATGAAGCGCCAATTCCACAAAAGAAGCTTTCTCAATGTCACAACCACCACCCTATGTGGACTTGGCATCATAGCAGGATGGCAGCCTACTTGTGGCCACCAAGGCCTGTGATCTAGTGCAAGTAAGGCCAAAGTTTTCACTTGCAACAGAGCACAAACCCATTTGCACCTCCATGTTTTTGCAATTACTTTCACTTCTTCACACTGTTGGCACATAAATTTTAACTAAATTTATGATATGTATAGAGCCTATAACAGGAAGGTTGTAGATAATCACTTCCTAAAAAAAGATCAACATGATCTGTTAAAGTACATAAACAGAACGACGTTGTATCTCAACAATGACACGTGGAGCCTACAAAAGATGACACCTGTAGAGCCTACAGTAAGGACACCACACAGGATGAAACCCCAAAGATCAATCCAGTTAAAAAGATATACGATTGATCAGATAGCGTTATTATTCAAAATTCAAATGGCGCTATCATTCAATTTGAAATTCAAATTGAAGATGAAGCATTCCTATCACTTGATGGCCCTCCATAAATATGAGGATCATCACACAAGACGGGGGATCGAAGAAAAAAATCAAAGTGAAAAGATCAGAGAGAGAGAGAAATTGAGAGCTAAAGAAATCGTTACAAGAAAGAAGAAGAGAAGCCTAGAGAACTGTAGAGCCTGCGCTAATGGCGATGAATAGGTAAAGGGTTCCAAACCAAAAAAAATTGTATTTTGTATTCGAGGGTTCAAAACCCATAACTATTTCAATGAAATGTTTATTTTTCTTAAATTGTCTTTTGTTGTTTATTTTGTTCTTCATTAATCGGAGGTTTCATTTGTATAAAATGTGTAATTAACGATCTGAAATACAGATCGGAAATAAGAACCTGCTATTCAAATAATCAACACTGTTTAGTCCAAAAAACTAAACAGTGGACATTTGTAACATAAATTTTGAAATGTGTTGAAACATTTCATGTTTTAAAATTTGTGTCTACAAATTCTGGCATGCCCAGTGGGACCTATCTCTCCTCCCATCTTTTGAAGAACAAAATATATATATATAGTTGAAACTTACTGACGTATTCTTTTGTTATAGGAATGCTGAAGCAACTGTCAGGAGACAAACCTACACTCCAGTGGTTCTGAAATCACCAAGGATGGAGATATCACCCATCACCCAAGGGGCTCCGGAGCGAATGCTCTTGGCTGTCCCAAAGGTAGAGCCAACGAAATCCTAGAAAGATGCACTTCTTTCCCCTATCGCCCAAGGGGCTCCAGAGCGAAGGCTCTTGGCTGTCCCGAAGGTAACTGGTGTGACGAAGAAAGTCACACTTCTTCAGAAAGCTGAAGGTTTGAGAAAGATTACTGAAGATTATGTGAAAGCGTCAAAGCAATACGCAACTGTGAGGGCCACAGCCCGAACGAAGAGCTTTCTAATTCAGGCAAAGGAGGCTAATCAGTTTGCAACTATGACTTTTGTTGCAGCTTCAACGGGGGCAACAAAAAATGTTGTGGCCCAACTACTCAAAAGGGTAGAAGACTCTATTAAAATGGTGGAGTTTGCCCAGAAGAAAGCCTCTGCTGAAAACATGGCCATCATTAGGGCCATTGGGAGGAGGATAATGACCCAAACTCCTATTGATGGAAAAAAGGCCTCTGTTGTTGAAAAAACAGTTGCGCCCTACGAACCGATAGTTCTGTTCAGAGCACAAAATCGGTCAAACAAAATCTCAGTCAACTCTCAAGAGCCAAAGGAACACTCGTTGGCTCGACAGGGTTCGAATAAGGAACACCCGTTGGCCCAACAGAATAAGGAACATCCGTTGGCCCGACAAGGTTTGAATAAGGAACACCTGTTGGCCCAACGGGACTTGAATCAACATCAATTGGTCCGCTCTAAAAATGTAGGGACTGCTTTGAAAATTCACGAGGAATTTGCAAAAATGCAAACGGTTCCGTCTATGCCCCTAGGGGCTCGACATGATATGTCATCCGGTCCAGTTTCAAAAAGACAAAGGCGAAGAAGAAATAAGGCCTTAAAGAAGCTGGAACTAAGAACAGTGGCAACAAATGTTATAGGAGCTATTGAAAGGGCTCTCTCGACAGATGAACGCCAAAAACAAGTTGAAAGTCCTGTCTTTGTTGGAAAATCCAAGGTGGAGGAGGGTAAGCAACCCTTGGGAAATATTTCTACTTTGGTTGAACTATCTATGGAGGGAATAAGAAAAGGGCCTGTAACAAGGTCCATAACCCGTCAGGCTCAAAACAAAGCATCGCAGTCAGATGCTTCAAATATGAGTAATGTTGTGGGGGTTGATAATCCTTTATACGAACAAGATGATTCTATCTCGTTTGTTTCAACGAATATTGGAAACAATGAATTGAAAGATATCAACAAAGTCACAGTTATGATGACTGAGGTTGAGAAAGAAGGTGAAAATTCGCAGGTCCAACAGGACCAAGGTCTCAAGGAAAAAGTGGTGGCCCTGCAAGAACAACTCGAGAGAAGAGAACGGGAAATGGCTGTTATGTTAGAGCAAATGCAACAGTTGCAGGCCCAAATGACAGGACCAGGAAGTGCACCCAAACAAATGACACAACCTACTGTGGGGACATCTGTAGGCATACAAAGCACATTAGCCCCAGGGGACAATGGTCTTTGTTACTCCGATCTAACCAGTGGTGGTATGAATCCAGTGCTCATGGCCATGATTGATGATATGGTGAGGAGACAAATAAAGAAAGTCAAAGACAAAGATGATGAGAATTTTCGAATAATTACAAAACCTTACCCAGCATGGGTAGATGCTGTTCCATTCCCTTCTGGTTTTTCCCAACCAGATTTCAAAATGTTTGATGGAACAGGAGATCCAAGACAACATGTGGCTCATTTCCTTTCAAGATGCGGGCCAATAGCCCATAATGAGGCCCTATGTCTACAGCTATTTGTTCAGTCACTTGAAAGTTCTGCATTCACTTGGTATGATAACCTTCCTGAGGGATCAATCCTAAATTGGGATTCCATGGTGAAGGAGTTCCTTAAACAGTTCTGCAACACACAAAGGCGATTTGGAGTACCAGAACTGATTGAGACCAAGCAACGTGACAATGAGTCTGTTACAGATTTCATTGCAAGATGGCGAGCTTTGACATTTGCTTGTCCTCAAAAGTTTACGCAATTAGAGTTAATTCGGATGTGCCTTAACAACTTCCGACATGAGCTCTCTACGGCTCTTATGGCCCAAACTTTTGAAGGATTTAATGATCTATGCACTAAAGCTCATGATATGGAGCTCCATCTAGCTAAACGGAGGAGGCCTAGGGCCGTTGAAAGGGGAATTTAAAAAGGTGACTATGAAAGAGAGGTTGGAGAAGAAATATTCTTTCATGGATGATCTGGTCGAAGACCTATTTGAAGATCTGTTGGAGCAAAAGTTGATTGCTCTCCCTGAGGTGAAAAGACCACATGAGGTAGGAAAGACCAACGATCCAAAGTATTGTCCCTACCATCATTTGATTAGCCATCCGATAAAAGAGTGCTTTGTTCTGAAAGATAAAATTCAGGAACTTTTGGACTCTAAGATTATCGAGCTCCCTCCTCAAGAGAAAGCATCTGCTAACCCAATCACTATCGACAATGATAATGAAGGTGAATGGGTTGTTTATCAGTCAAAAAGCATGAAGAAGAAACAAAATGCCACAGTGAAAGCTAGAAGTGTGGTTGATTCAACAACACAAAGGCCAAAAGTTTCCAAAAAGCAAAAACCAAAAATTTCCAGGAAACAGAAAAAAGCCAAAGTAAGTAAGAGAAAAGGAAAGAAGAACCCAAAGAAGGAAAAAGGGGAGAAATTGGTCCCTGATGAGCAGTTAGAGTAAGGTCCTCTTGTCCCAGTCACATTGGAGGAATTTCTACCTTCAAAATTTCAATCTGTGGAGTTGCAGACATACTTTGATAAAAGAAGGGAGGAAAAGTTTACTTTGGCCCCTTGCCTAACTATCATTGTTTTAAGTGATGATGAGGAAGATGATGGTGAAGTTGGTTCAAAAGTTAGGGAAGGAGATTGCATTACATCTCCTATCTGCATACTTGACTCACCAGAGTATACACCAGCTTCTCCAGAATACACACCAGCCTCACCAGAGTATACACCAGCTTCTCCAGAATACACACCAGCCTCTCCTGAATATACACCAGCTTCTCTAGAATACACACCAGCCTCTCCTGAATATACACCAGCTTCTCCAGAGTACATACCAGAAGTTTTTTCTCCAGAATATTCGCCAGTACCACCAGTGTACTATCAAAGCACTCCAGAATATGTAAGGAGAACAGAACAAGGAGACACCGGGTGTAGGTCCGACTCTGAGCTTGTGAAAAAGGTGAAAAAACGACTACACTTCAAGGATGATGAGGTGAATGACAGGTGTAAGTCGGATGATGAAGTATGGAAGCATTCAGGTAAACAAGCAAAGTCATCTCAAGTTGAGGATCCTAATGAAGATTGGGAACTTGACTTTTCTCCTGATGATTCACCATACACATCCCCAGCCAGGACATACGATGGAGAAAGTGTATCAAGTGATCACTTTGACTTTCCTTGTAATGTCATCACTGTGGATGTAAATTTTGAAGAGCGAGAAATACATATCATTCGCAATCCAGGTGATGATGAGAAAGCAAAAATTGAAGCTAGAAGGGAAGCGGAACATCAAGCAAAAGTAACAGTCTCTTTGAAAGATGAGGGTTTTGAAGCCCATCAAAATTTGATTATTGAAAGAAATCAAATTTCTGGACACCCTTTCCCTAATTGGGTCGAATGGGTTCAGTTCCCACGAGGATATGCAGTGCCTCATTTTCCTTTATATAATGGGACAGGTTGTCCAAGGCGCCATTTGGTTCGTTTCCTTGCACAATGTGGAAACACAGTAAAAAGCCAGGCGTTACTTCTACGACAATTCATTCTTTCTTTGGAAGGATGGGCAGCAGATTGGTACTTCAGCTTGCCACCTAATTCAATCCCAGATTGGGACACCATGGCTGATCGATTCTATAGGACATTTTATAAACCATGGCCAATAGAAATTGAGATGTCAGAACATTTGAATGACGAAGGTACATCTTCTCAAACATATGATTTCATAGAAGGCACAATTGATGAGAAGATTGAAACTGCCCTTGACCTTCGAGAGATGGGCACTTATCGCCCAAGGGATTTGTTCCCTTTATGGGTAGAGCAAACACCATTTCCTGAAGGATACGAACTTCCAAATTTTGTCCTATATGAAGGGTATGGAGATCCTCAAAAACATATTAGGCGTTTTTTGAAACAGTGTGAGGAAACAGCTCAAAATGAAGCACTTTGCCTAAAACAATTCCCCCTTTCCTTAGAGGGGATTGCCTTTGACTGGTATTGCTCCCTCGATGGAGTTGTGGTGCCTAGTTGGGAGGCCATGAAGAATGGTTTTGAAGAATCTCAATGCTTTTATAGGCGTGACTCCCGGTACCTAAGAAATGGGAGAAGAATGCAGCTCCAGGAAGATGGAGAAGTGACTGATGATGATGATCATCCTGCAGCTGGACCAGTTAACATGGTCCAAATAAGTGAGGGAATAAAAGAAGTTGAGGTCAACGAAAAAGCGGTTGCTGAAGTATGCCAGACTTATTTGACCTACCGGAGGAAATTACGAAATCCTCAAGACCCTCAAACGTCAGAAGTTCCACAAGTTTTGCTGGAGGAAGAGCAAGTGAAATATGATGTACTAGCTCATCTAAAGAAAATTCCAGCATTGTTGAGTGTATATGATGCACTGAAAATGTCTCCAGAGCTTCGAAAGTCTTTAATATATGCCCTGTCCAAGCCAGAGGATTTCCACAAAGAAATCGAGGGTAGAAATCAAGAGAAGGCAACTACATGCATGGCCATGGTAACCTTTGGTGACAAAGACATGTGTGCTGAAATGATAGACCATAATCGGCCTTTGTTTATCACTGGGCTTGTCCATGATGTGAAAATTTCTCGAATTCTGGTTGATGGAGGATCTGCGGTAAACCTCCTGCCTCGAAGGGCCTTAAACTTATTAGGGGTTCGAATTTCACAACTTCGCCCAAGTCGTTTGGTCATTCAAGGATTTAATCAGAATGAACAACGCCCAATGGGAAAGATTGAATTGCGAACCAAGTTTGGGGATATTGAAGAAAGCACTGAGTTCTTGGTTATTGATGTAGACACCTCTTACAATGCTTTGCTTGGGAGACCATGGATGCATAATCATCATGCAGTGCCATCAACTTATCACCAATGTATCAAGTACCCGTTGCCTTCACCCAAAAAAGAGGGGACAATTGTGGCTGACAATGATCCATTTGGAGAAGTAGAGGCTTATTATGCTGATGCTCGCTTCTATACAAAGACTTCACAAAGAAAGGGAAAAGATGTGAAAAAGTCTGAAGATACTCCGAATGTCAAAGATGCTCTAGAGTCTACTCTAGTTTCAACAAAAAGAACTTTTCGATATGTGCCAAAGTCCGAAAGGAAACTGGGGGCAAAGGCTCTAGCCCCAATAAATCCAATTTTGGATCTCAAGGGTGAGTTCACGTTGCCATTAAGGAGGACAGAATGCACCTATGTGGAGAAATATAATAAGATTGTGGTCCCTTCTAAAGGAAAAGGGTCGAAACCCATCATATTCCACTCACTTGGAGATGTTGAACAGAAAGTGAAAGTTGAACAAGTGCCAGAAGAAAACATCTCGAGTTTTGAGAAGCCTAATTTCAGTGCAGAAATTACACAGATGTTGGTGAAAGTTGGGTTAGATCCTGAAAAAATACCAGAAACAATGACACCATTTGACTTTGCATTAACACCTTCACAGAGGCAGGCTATCCAGCAAGGCGGTATTATCACCGCTAGGACAGAAGGGTTAGGCTATCGGGGGGATGAGGAAAAATTTCCGGTGAACATGGCTATCACTCAAGATGTGTTGGAAGATGTCGACCAAGATGAAGCTCAACCTGCACCAACAGAATTTGAAGCAGGAGGTCAAGCCACTGTGGATGACCTTCGTGAGGTAAATCTGGGTGATGAAGGAGAAAACAAACCAACCTTCATTAGTGCAAATTTAAAGGAAGAAGAAGCTGGGCAATATATTTCCTTTTTAAGGGAGTATCGTGACATATTTGCATGGAACTACAGTGAGATGCCTGGTCTTAATCCAGAGATTGCAGTCCATAAGCTTGCAATTCACCCTGAGAAACGACCAATTAAACAGCCTCAGAGGCGCATTCGACCAGAGCTTACAGCTCAAATTGAAGCTGAAGTCGACAAGCTTATTAATGCAGGATTCATCAGGGAAGTCAAATATCCAACCTGGCTAGCAAACATAGTGCCAGTCAAGAAAAAGAATGGTCAAATCAGGGTTTGCATTGATTTCCGTGATCTCAATGAGGCTTGTCCTAAAGATGACTTCCCTTTGCCCATCACTGAACTTCTTGTAGATGCAACTACTGGGTATGAAACCTTGTCTTTTATGGATGGATACTCAGGATACAACCAAATCTGAATGGCACCTGAAGATGAAGAAATGACTGCATTCAGGACTCCGAGAGGAGTCTTTTGCTATAAGGTAATGCCTTTTGGCTTAAAAAATGCTGGGGCCACGTATCAAAGGGCAATGACTGTAATTTTTGGTGATATGCTCCATGACACCATCGAATGCTATGTTGATGATCTTGTCGTCAAGACAAAGGAAAAGGAAAACCATGTGGAAGATTTGAGAAAAATCTTCGAACGTTTGAGGAGGTACAAACTCAAGATGAACCCACTAAAATGTGCATTTGGAGTTTCATCAGGAAAATTTCTAGGGTTTGTGGTTCGAAACAAAGGGATTGAAATTGACCCTACCAAGATTAAAGCCATTGCTGAAATGCCTCCTCCACGAAATTGGAGGGAATTGAAGGGGTTACAAGGGAGATTGGCCTATATTAGAAGATTTATTTCTAACTTGGTTGGTCGATGTTTGCCATTCTCAAGATTGATGAAAAAGGGTGTTCCATTTGAATGGGATCAGCAGTGCCAAAATGCTTTTAATAGTATTAAGGAGTATCTTTTGAAGCCTCCAGTACTCATGAGCCCAATAAAAGGGAAACCACTTTTGTTGTACATAACAGCCTTGGATGGTTCGTTAGGGGCACTGTTGGCACAACATAATGAGTATGGGAAAGAAAATGCCCTGTATTACTTGAGTCGTACTTTGGTTGGGGCAGAAGCCAATTATTCTCCTATCGAAAAGACATGTCTTGCCTTGGTGTTCGCCTTGCAAAAACTAAAGCACTATGTCCTGGAACATGAAGTCAAGTTGATATCAAGAGCAGACCCCTTGAAATATATACTTTCACGGCCCATACTTTCAGGGAAAATTGCAAAGTGGGCTGTAATTCTCCAACAATTCGCAATTGAATATGTTCCCCAAAGAGCTGTAAAGGGGCAGGCTCTAGCAGATTTTTTGGCAGCACATCCTATACCTGATGACTCACCTCTAGTAACTGATTTACCAGATGAAGAGGTTATGCAAGTAGAAATTCAGAAAGGATGGGAGACGTATTTTGATGGAGCTTCAAGGAGTCCAGATGGCAAGAAGCAAGAAAATCCTAAAAACAATAAAGCTGGAATTGGAATTGTGTTTGTGACTCCAGACAATGCTATAATCACCCATTCTTTCGCCTTAAGTGAAGGATGCTCCAATAATGAGGCAGAATATGAAGCTGTAATTGCTGGATTAGAATTGGCATTACAAATTCCTATTGAAGAACTCTCAATTTATGGAGATTCGGAACTGGTGGTAAAGCAACTCCGTGGAGAATACATTGTTAAGAAAACAAGTCTCATCCCGTATCATGAAAGGGCTGATCAATTGCTTTCGCAATTCAGGAAAACACATATTTTCCATGTGAAGAGAAGAACAAATGCTCGAGCTGATTCACTTGCAAGTTTGGCTGCATCACTTACCCTACCAGATAGCAAAACAATTACTATCACGGTAGGTGAAAGAAGGGTGTTACAACCTTTAAAAGAAGTTTCTGACTTGGTTTCAATCTTGGTCGTCACCACGAAAGGAGAAAACGAGGAGGATTGGCGGGAACCATTCATAGCCTACCTCCAACATGGTAGGCTACCTGAAGATAAAGTAAAAAGAATTGAAGTGAGACGTAGGGCTACCAAATTTGTCCTGTGGAAAGATGGAACGTTATACAAAAGGTCTTTGGATGGAATGTACATGCGGTGTATAGCCAAGGAGCGTATTCAAGAGGTAATGGCAGAAATACATGCAGGTGTATGTGGGGCACACCAAAGTGGTCCTAAATTACATATGCAGCTAAAACGATTGGGATACTATTGGCCGACTATGATTGCAGATTGCATAGATTATGCTCGAAGATGCCAAGTCTGCCAATTCCATGGGAACTTTCTCCACCAACCCCCAGAGCCTTTACATTTAACAACTTGTTCTTGGCCATTTGCAGCATGGGGTATGGATATTATTGGTCCTTTTGTACCTCCATCTTCAGCAGGATATCGATACATCCTAGCTGCTACTGATTATTTCTCAAAATGGGCAGAGGCCGTGGCTTTAAAGGATATAAAAAGCACAGTTGTCTCCGAGTTCATCCGAACCCATATCATTTACAGGTTCGGAATTCCAGAAAGTGTCATCATGGATAATGGACAGCCGTTCAGGAGTGATGCTTTGAACAAGTTATTTGCCAAGTACAAAATCAAAAACAACCATTCATCAAGATATCATGCACCTGCCAATGGTTTGGCAGAAGCTTTCAACAAGACATTGTGCAAAATTCTTAAGAAGATGGTGGATAAGAACAAAAAAGCTTGGCACGAAAAGTTACAAGAAGCTTTGTGGGCTTATCGGACTTCGTACAGAACTCCTACTCAAGCAACCCCTTATTCGTTGGTTTTTGGAGGAGAAGCAGTGTTACCACTTGAGGTTCAAATACCATCATTGCGAGTGGCAATACAAGAGTCCTTAACAGAAGATGAAAGTGCAAGAGTGAGGTTGGCTGAGCTGGAGACTCTGGATGAAAGAAGGTTGTATGCTCAACAGAACTTGGAGATCTACCAACAAAGGATGGCAAATGCATTCAATAAAAGAGTGAGGCTTCGTTCCTTTAAAAAAGGAGACTTGGTACTAATGGTTAGAACACCCATAGTAGTCTCACGAAGAACCAAAGGAAAGCTTGAGCCCAAATGGGAAGGACCTTACGTGATTGAGAAGGTTTACTCTAATGGGGCCTATTTGTTGATAACGATGGATGGTGACAGAATCATTCCCCCAACCAATGCATGGTTCTTGAAGAGATATTACCCTTAAAAAAGCTTGCTAGGTTGAAAATCCGAAAGGGCGGCCTAGGCAAAAGTTAGGGCAAAGAAAAAAGCTTGTTAGGTTGAAAACCCGAAAGGGCGGCCTAAGCAAAAGTTAGGGCAAAAAAAAAAAAAAAAAAAAAAAAAAAAAAAAAAAAAAAAAAAACCACCAACGGTATTGTATGTGGTTAAACTGCTAAAATATCCCACCGAAATCTAAGGTGGTAAAACATTGGATACTCCTGGCCCGCAAGAGTATAAACTGTGTACGGCCAAACAAAAGTCGAAAACCCACCAACGGCATTGTATGTGGTTAAACTGCTAAAATATCCCACCGAAATCTAAGGTGGTAAAACATTGGATATTCTTGGCCCGCAAGAGTATAAATTGTGTACGGCCAAACAAAAGTCGAAAACCCACCAACGGTATTGTATGTGGTTAAACTGCTAAAATATCCCACTGAAATCTAAGGTGGTAAAACATTGGATACTCCTGGCCCGCAAGAGTATAAACTGTGTACGGCCAAACAAAAGTCGAATACCACCAACGGTATTGTATGTGGTTAAACTGCTAAAATATCCCACCGAAATCTAAGGTGCTAAAACATTGGATACTCCTGGTCCGCAAGAGTATAAACTGTGTACGGCCAAACAAAAGTCAAAAGTATAAACTGTGAACAGCTAAAATAAGACAAATCAATGTATTGTATTGAGAAATTTCATATAACAAATAAATCTATCACTGAGCGAAATTTCATAAATACATTATGTTCGGATGAATAAAAAAAAATAAAAGTGCATTCATTCATTAAGAGAAGCCTTAGCCCTTTCAAAGGCACGTTCCACAACACTGTGTTGTCCATTCTTCTCCTTGTGTTGGCTCAAAACATTCAGAGCAGTTTGCACGTCTTCTTCTGATTTAGAAACACTCTCGGAAGCTTGTGCAAAATCAAGCATAAAGGATGCATGTTCCGCTTGGGTGGATGACAATTCCTCTTCAAGTTGTTTGAGTGACTCTTTGGTTTGAATAATCCTTTGATTAAGACCCGCAATGTGCTCATCCGACTTGATAATTGAAGCAGACAACTGTTCATGTTCGCCAGAAACTTTGTCGAAATGAAGCTTCTTCTCATAATATTGGGCCTCAAATTCTGCGGTAGACAAGTTCGAAGAATCTACAAGTTGGGTTTTCAAAGCAAAGCACCCAAGGAATATCTTCACCTTCTTGTGAAAGGAAATGAAGTCTACACCCAAACTCTTCAAAATCATGAAAACGTTGTTTGCTACAGCAATCATGCCATTAACATCCGTCATTGATTGGAGAGAAATAGCAAGGCCTTTCTGAATATGGGTGGCTGCTTCATTAGAGGAAGTTCCCAAAAGAAGGCCAGATGGAGCAAAAGGTGCTTCAAGTTGATCAAATAATTTGTTAACCCCATTTGCTTCAAGTAAGTTTGCAAGAATTTGGGCCTCTTCCGAGGTATCAGAAGTAGTTTCCTCTGTCTCTTCCAATGTGTCAGAAGTACTTTCTGTGAAAATAGAGAGAGGTACTCAATAAAAAAAATATATAGAAGGTAAAAACAATATATATATATATATATATATGAATGAAATATACCTTGGTGTACAGCTTGAAGAGACTTAGGTGGAGGAGAAGACAAGTTGTGATTCCCACAGGTGGACCATGGATTTTGCAATGTGGCATGATCTAAAGAAAAGAGTTCCTTGAGTATCTATATATGATGAAATAAAATGAAGTACAAGGGATGAATAAGAATACCTTTAAAGGTAGCCAATGGCATATGCGAGGTAGCTGGGGAAGTCCGAGGCGCAGTGCCTAAGAAAATGAAAGGTATTAAAAAAAAAAAAAAAAAAAAATGAAAAAAAAAGAGAGGAGTTATACCTTTCTCTAATAGCTTGGATGGCTCGTTTGAAGGAGAAGAAAAAGCTACATTTGCTGAGGGCAATTTACTTATCTTAGTCGGTGTGCCATCTAAAAAAGGGGTGTAGTCATAAAACTCATCTTCACTCTCGCTACTTCCATTGAGAGAACAATCAAAAGATTTGGTAGGAGAAGGAATTTCCACACTCTTAATGCGGATACGACCCAAGGTAGTTAATTCATACCCATCTCCCTCAAAGAGTTCTTGAATCATATTCTCATCTTTATCTTCAAGAAAAGAGTACAAATATGTGCGAAATTGATCCATTGGGGTTTTGGTCGCTACGGTGGGTTGGGAAGTTCTTGTACAATCACTGATAGACATAGTCTCTGGAAAAAGCCTTGCGAGACTAGAAAATTGAGGACCAGAATCTGCTTGCTCAAAGCTAAATCTCATTTTAAATTGAGAATTACACATATCCTCGAAAAGATGAAGGAGATCTGAAACCGAGTAACTAGATCGAGAAGGAGCAATAAGTGGTCGACTATTATCTATTCTCTGCGGTGATGATGCTTCCAGAGCAATAGGTGAAGATGATGACCTAGCTCTAGAGTAAGAAGGATTCTTCGTCTTTCGGTCTTTAATTGACATATCTAGTTTTCTCTTGCGTGAAGATTTCGGCTGGGAATGAGTAACATATTGAAGCACGGTAAAGGAAGTTCCCAACCACCAATTGGCATAAGGCATGGTTACATGAGAAGTAGATCGGGAGCCTGGTAACTCCAATGAGACTTTTGTACCGCAACGTAGCATATGGTGCCAGTTGTAATAAAATTTAGCCCATTTAGAGGGCTGCCGACAAGATACATTAAGCGGTGTAGGGCACGCTTGAGCAAACCCAAATTGACGACCGAATCGGTTAGGGGAGTACGGTTCAGAAATGAAATTAAATCCCATTTTAAAAGTTAAAATCCCTTGCCTCAAAGATATAAGATAGCCAAGATGGAAAGGTGATATCCTTTCAGAGTCCACCAGAACGCCTGAAGGTTCACTTTCATGGGTAAGAGCCCTAAACTGACACTCCGTACGATAAGTTAGGAGAGAGTCCACAAATGGAAATTTATCATTAAAAAACTGGGCAGCCGATTGGTTTCCAATAAACCCAAGATATGGCATGAAATGAATATCAGGAATTGGACAAATCGACTGAGGATCCCCATGAGAATAAGTCTTGACAAAATATAGTGAAATCCATCCAAAAAAGTAATGTAAAGGACCCTGAACGTTTTCCTTCCCAAGTGAAGATGATGATGCCATTTTACCAAGAGAATGATAGAGGTATGCAAGGACGGGGATGGCCAGGCTAAATAAGGTTCCACCTGCCATTTTGGTGGCTACATGAAAAGTCGTCGGGCGAATTTCCCCGGAAGAGTGAGGGAAGACAAATCCGCTAAGCCAGCTCGCCAAAAAACCAGAAAGATACACATCATCAGGAATTCTATCTTTTCGTTGAAAACCACTAATCGAAGTTGGGGATTCGTCAATGAATTTGAAAGTCCAGTGGTTAAACTTCTTGGATTGCAAAGAGCTGGCATAAATGTTGAACAGCCCACGGCACGCCTTGGATGTCTTGGACGAATATAAAATGTCATTGGAGGGGGTGAACTCTTCATAAAACTCACCACGAATGGGGAGCCCGCTAATGCGATGAAGGTCCCATAAAGAGATACCAAGTTCGCCGTAAATGGTGTGGAAAGTGTTGGTGTCGGGTGACCACCGCTCTAAGAATCCTTTGAGGAGGGAGACATTCCTAGCATATGCAAATTGGGATACATAGATTGCAGCATAAATCCCACATTTCTTCAAAATAGGGGCAAATGTGGAAAGAACATCATTCAACCAAAAAATCCATATGGGGGATTGCAAATGGGTAGAAATGCCGCGGACATTAAAAGAATTATCCCACTTCAGTTTTTCATGCTTCATTCTCTTAAGAAGAGTATTAAATTCAGAGCAGTCAAGGTCTTCAGAAAATGGACGAAGGATTGAGACAGGGAATGAACCAATTGATTTGGAGTGCCCTTTCTCGAGAATCTCACAGCAGTTTCGAATTCCTGTATAGACCAAGTCTTCGGAAGCCGCATGTAAAGGGATGTAGGGATCCAACTCGGTGGGTGACAATAAAGCAGTGATAGGTTTGTGCCGAATTATTTTTGGACCAGATTTATCCAGTACATCCCTCTCGTCACGTCGAAGATATTCAAGTGTCTTGTCCATGCTTCCTAAAAAATAAAAAAATTAAAAAATAACAAAAATGGTTAGTGAAGGCAAAATGTCATAATATAAAGAAATTGACAAAAGCCCCTTGACCAAGAACTCAAACCGTTGGGGTGACGGACACATTCACTGTCAAGGCTTCAAGCCGTTGGGGTGACGGACACATTCACTGCCAAGGCTTCAAGCCGTTGGGGTGACGGACACAATCACTGCCAAGGCTTCAAGCCGTTGGGGTGACGGACACAATCACTGCCAAGGATTCAAGCCGTTGGGGTGACGGACAAAATCACTGCCAAGGATTCAAGCCGTTGGGGTGACGGACACAATCACTGCCAAGGATTCAAGCCGTTGGGGTGATAGACACATTCACTGCCAAGAACTCAAGCCGTTGGGGTGACGGACACATTCACTGCCAAGGCTTCAAGCCGTTGGGGTGATGGACACATTCACTGCCAAGGCTTCAAGCCGTTGGGGTGACGGACACATTCACTGCCAAGGATTCAAGCCGTTGGGGTGACGGACACATTCACTGCCAAGGATTCAAGCCGTTGGGGTGACGGACACAATCACTGCCAAGGATTCAAGTCGTTGGGGTGACGGACACAGTCACTGCCAAGAACTTAAGCCGTTGGGGTGACGGACACAATCACTGCCAAGAACTCAAACCGTTGGGGTGAATGACACAATCATTGCCAAGAACTCAAACCGTTGGGGTGACGGACACATTCACTGCCAAGGCTTCAAGCCGTTGGGGTGACGGATACAATCACTGCCAAGGATTCAAGCCGTTGGGGTGACGGACACAATCACTGCCAAGGATTCAAGCCGTTGGGGTGACGGACAAAATCACTGCCAAGGATTCAAGCCGTTGGGGTGACGGACACAATCACTGCCAAGGATTCAAGCCGTTGGGGTGACGGACACATTCACTGCCAAGGATTCAAGCCGTTGGGGTGACGGACACAATCACTGCCAAGGACTCAAGCCGTTGGGGTGAAGGACACAATCACTGCCAAGGTTTCAAGCCATTGGGGTGAATGACACAATCACTGCCAAGGATTCAAGCTATTGGGGTGAAAGGACACAATCACTACCAATGATTCATGCCATTGGGGTGAAAGGACACAATCACTGCCAAGGATTCAAGCCACTCATTGCCATTAGGCTAGGAGGGGCAATGATACCTGCAAATAAATTCCAACGCCTTGCGTGTTGCCTGCAAAAGAGATAAAAAGACATGAAATAATTGTTAACCCAAAAAAAAAAAAAAAAAAAAAAAAAAAAAAAAAGTCATCATGATTCGTACAATTAAAATTTACTTGCACGAATCACGAGGGGCAAGGTTGATTCGACTTTTAACAAAAAATTGGCCAATTGTACAAAGGACTGCTACTAATACAATATAAAATAAAAGGTAGCAGGCTTAAAAAAATCGATTTTCAACCAAAAAAAAAAAAAAAATAATAATAATAATAATAATCTCATTTTGTTTGGTCTAGTTAAATTTTTGTTGAACTGCGAACCAGTGTTGATAGGAATTTTAATTGGGTCCTACAAAATTAATCACGTGGAGCCCGAATAAAGTGATATACGTTTGGGCTTGAAACCTTCACTTTATCCATGTATTTCTCGTTTGTTTCATCATGGCCATCATTTGGTTGTCCCCTATTATACGGTGGAGATTATTTTGAATAATCCCGTTGTATGCTGTGTTTCAAAGAAAAAGGACCAACAATCCTTTTAAAGATCAATGGATAATGAAAATTTATATCTGGAGTTTTATTTTAGAGTACATCATATTTGAGGGTACTTTAAAAGTCACTTCTCCCGTGTGTGACTTTTGTTGGTCTATAAAATAAATTTTTGTTTGGCCAAGGACCATTGATCTTTTCGACTTTAAAAAAAAAAAAAAAAAAAAAAATCAAGGACCAAAGCAAATAAATAATCTCATTTTGTTTGGTCTATTTAGATTCATGGTCAAAAAAAAAAAAAAAAAAAAAAAAGGTTTTGCTAAACAGTTTGAAAAAATTTTGAAACCTTTGTTTGGCCTATTTAGATTCATGGTCTAAAAAAAAAAAAAAAAAAAAAAAAAAAAAAAAAGGGTTTGTTAAACAGTTTGAAAATTTTTTGTTTAGCCTATTTAGATTCATGATCTACAAAAAAAAAAAAAAAAAACAATTTGCAAAAAAAAAAAAAAGAGATATTATGTAACACCTCTTTAGTTTCCGTAGCCAATATCTGATACCAACTCATTCATGGAACCCTGGCAGCTGCTGTGTGGTTCTCAAGTCATGTGAAAGCCATAGGTCAACCCATTCATGGAACCCTGGCAGCTGCTGCGTGGTTCTCAAGCCATGTGAAAGCCATAGGTCAAAAAAAAAATAAATAAATAAATAAATAAAAAAGAAGGAAGCATACCTGATATGGCCTTTTATCCTCTTAAAAGTATAAGAAGGACAATTTCGGCTGGAAGTATGAAGGGATTTGAAGGAATTCTTTTGTGCCTTCTTTAAAGTATAAGAAGAACAGTTTTTGTTGGAAAAAGAAAAAAATAATGGCTGGAAAGTTGCTGGAAATTTTCTGGAAAACCAAAAAAAAAACAACAAATCTGCTGGGAGAAACAAAATCTGCAGAAAAAAAAAGGGGCTGCAGGAAAAAGTATATGAATAGGTGTTATATAAAGCAAAAAGTCTTGCTTAAGAAGGGAGGTAGTGGTCTCTTAAAATACTTCAAAGAAGCAAGAGTTTAGGTAAGATTTGAAATACCAAGTAAGAGTTTGTGTAGGATTAGAAATCTTACCAATGCCAATCCATCCTATTCCATTTAGATAAACTCCTAAAATATATATGGATATATATATATCTATTGTAAAAAAATCCTAAAAATAATAAGTGGCAAGCTGGAGGCCCACAAAAGAAAAGGGCCAATTAAAAAAATGGTGGCCTAGAAAAGGAAAAGTCCATGATGGTCTAGAAAAATCCATGATGGCCTAGAAAAAAAATCTGCTATAAAAAAATGGTGGCAAGTTGGAGGCCCACAAAAGGAAATGTCCAATTAAATCTTGGACCTTACTCATGACCCTTAAAAAAAATAATAAAATAAAATAAAAATAATAAAAATATAAAAAAGATCAAGTCTACAAAAAGGACCCATGCAACAAAAGTAAGAGGGCCCATGAAAAAAGAGCCGTCAACACACACAAAAAAGAAAAAAAAAAGAAAAAAAAAAGGGGCCTGGGACCAAAGCAAAGAAATAATCCCATCCAAGACCTAAAGATCATCCAGAAAAAGTGCCAAATTGTCGTGACTCGCACAGTTAAGAAAGTTCACTTGTGCAAGTCACGAGGGGCATTTGTTGGCACATAAATTTTAACTAAATTTATGATATGTATAGAGCCTATAACAGGAAGGTTGTAGATAATCACTTCCTAAAAAAAGATCAACATGATTTGTTAAAGTACATAAACAGAACGACGTTGTATCTCAACAATGACACGTGGAGCCTACGAAAGATGACACCTGTAGAGCCTACAGTAAGGACACCACACAGGATGAAACCCCAAAGATCAATCCAGTTAAAAAGATATACGATTGATCAGATAGCGTTATTATTCAAAATTCAAATGGCGCTATCATTCAATTTGAAATTCAAATTGAAGATGAAGCATTCCTATCACTTGATGGCCCTCCATAAATATGAGGATCATCACACAAGACGGGGGATCGGAGAAAAAAATCAAAGTGAAAAGATCAGAGAGAGAGAGAAATTGAGAGCTAAAGAAATCGTTACAAGAAAGAAGAAGAGAAGCCTAGAGAACTGTAGAGCCTGCGCTAATGGCGATGAATAGGTAAAGGGTTCCAAACCAAAAAAAATTGTATTTTGTATTCGAGGGTTCAAAACCCATAACTATTTCAATGAAATGTTTATTTTTTTTAAATTGTCTTTTGTTGTTTATTTTGTTCTTCATTAATCGGAGGTTTCATTTGTATAAAATGTGTAATTAACGATCTGAAATACAGATCGGAAATAAGAACCTGCTATTCAAATAATCAACACTGTTTAGTCCAAAAACTAAACAGTGGACATTTGTAACATAAATTTTGAAATATGTTGAAACATTTCATGTTTTAAAATTTGTGTCTACACACACTGATTTGTAATTCATATCTTTGTCAGTTCTTTTAAATCATGTTTGGTTGTGAGAATATATGTTAATTATGGAAATATATCAATTAGGTTGATTGTATATTTTAGATTGATTGTGTAAATATTAGATTGATTGTATAGGGTTATTATTTCCTATTTCAGATTAGGTTTAGGTTTGCTATATATATATAGGTTGTAATCTTTGTATTAGAAACAAGTTGAATATACAGATCATTTAGAAAAACTTACAGTTTGCAGCTTATTCCAATAAGAGATCTATTCACTTATTGTATTTTATCCTCCATATTTTCATTACCCACCCCACCCACAAGGAAATAAAATATAATAAAATTAAAAATAAATAAAATAAAATCTCAATTGTTAGATACTAGTCCCAAAAACTTAAGTTGTTAGGAAATGAGTCCAACAATGTATGTCAAGCTCTCTAACACCCTCTCTCACGTGCAACATCGTCTTGCACATGGAGATGCAAACATCCTTACATACAAAAAGAAAAGGAAAAAAAAAAAAAAAAAGAAGAAGAAGAAGAAGAAGAAGAAGCAAACAAGGACCAAATGCAACTAGAAAGACTTGAAGCCAAGACCTCCTCCAACTTGAGTTCTAATACCATGTTCGATTACAACTAGTCCCAAAACCTTAAGCTGTTAGGATATTAGCCCAACAATGAATATCAAGCTCTCTAAAATCCATGACTCTTACCCAACCTGTCTAAGAGCACTTAGCTCAATTTCGTATACTCATATCTAGACAACATTAGGATGCCATCCTACCCAATCTACACCCAATTGGACTAGTATTATTTAAAATTCATCAATGCAAGAGTCATACGCCAAGGAACTAATAGTGAGATGAGATCTATCAAAAACTGCACCTTATTGTGAGATCTATCAACTGCAACAACCTCTCATTTGTCCTTCATAAGGATAGCAATTGCAGTTGTGTTTCCCTCCAGGAGCTGCACACATATCCAATATCCTGTCTCCCTGTTGAGGATCTAAGGCACAAAATAAAAATAAACAAAAGGATATATCACACAAAAAGGAATACCCTTCACTATAAAACCTAGAGGAAAAAGAAAGAAAAAAAAAACAAAAACAAAATAAATAAATAAGACTATAAACAAACAAAAAAGACAAAAGAAAAACTTACAGACCCAATTACCCTCGTCCCCATTGTCCTCTAGCTATCACTTTTTTTCTCCTTGTAAAATAAGACTATATTCTCTTTCACATACACAAAAAAAGAGCCTAAAAAGATCTCTCTATTCCATTTTTGATAGAAATTGTACTTTTGTATTGTTCATCAATTTTAATGGGTTTTCAATTCTTTACTTTCTCAATTTACAGGTGTCTTCTTTCCTTGTGTTGTTACAATGTATATATATATATATATGCCACATTGAAACCCCAACACCTCCTGAAACTGCCTTATTTATCAGAAGAAAAAAAAACACCTCCTGAAACTGCCTTCCTAACTCACCTAGTAATACCTTTCTAATTCTCAACATCCATTGTCTACAAGTTCACAGGCCCCTCACCCTTTAAACACTCCACTCTAATATGAAGAATTAGAAAGAAACTCAATGAACTCACTCACTCAAGGAACGTGTCTCCAATGTAGAGACATCATAATTAACTTAACCCAAACACTCCTCAGCAGCATGCTTCAGCTTGGATGAAATATATTGCTTGGAAAAGAATGGACCCACCAATACAACTGTTCACAGATAACCCATATACAATGGGCACGCTCCTCGAGAGGTGAATGATGAGAAAGGGGTGCCACATGGATATCTTATTTTTCACTATATTTTAGTAAATTAGGAATGGATAATTGGAAAATTGAGAGGTAGGTTAAACTATGTTTGTAGAGCTTAAATTGCATGGGACCTTTAATTTGTGTTTATTTGAAACAAGTGCTATTTATTTTTCTTAAATGGTCAAGATAGTTCAATTTTTTCATAATTGTTTATTTTCATATTTTTATTTTTTAGTTTTAATATGCCAAAGTAGATATTCTAGGAAAAATAGTGTCAACATCAATAAAATTGGATTGGTAACTAATGCAGCATGATTTAACTTGTGAGATTTTAAGGAATTTATGCAATTTCTACATCTTGGCTGTAACAAGAATGTTTGGCAACAAACAATGATTCAAAATAAGCAACAATACATCCATCACAAAAAGGGGAGAGGAGAGAAAGGGCAACAACATATATATATATATATATAAATTAGTCAGAATAACTATGATGCTAAGATAATTACCAAGGGCATGTGCGGTGATAATGCTTGGCAGATTTTGCATAAATATTTCCCCCTCCAAAACATCTGAAAACCAAAAAGTTCAAGAAACAGATGATTAAGAACAATAAGTAATTTGCAAACAGCAAGCATGAAGATTGAATTGTATACTGTAAGCAATAGTCCCAGTAACACAAAGATGCTCAAAATGGAAATGAAACAACATTAAAATGGTTTATAATATTTACTCTAAACACTACAACCTAAAAAAGGTGTCAGCTAGCTTGGTAAGTAAAGTCTCTTGAAGGTGGCACCGTAAACCTAGGATAGAATCTCATCTTCGTTCATAGACCTCAACATGCTCAAGTAATTAACAATTAAAAATTTATTAACATTTATATAAGTTTTTGTTTTGTTTACAAACATTTCCATATATTTTCCAATTCTTTTGTCATTTCACTGATGTTCTTGAAATGCTTCTCTTCCAAAATGTTTCAAAAAAATTTTGTTTCCAAGCTAACCAAAACAAAATACCGAAAGGAATTTTTTATCCTTGGCTCCTATCCTGCCTACCATAATGATCCACCTTCTAGGTAACATTGAAACAAACAGGGAGACTACATTATAGTGAATAACCAACAAGGGGGAAACCAAGAACTAATAAACAAAAGGATTTGTACTACTAAACAGATGCATGTGCCTAACACCATTACAAGTTGAGAAACCACTGAAAAGTGAGGGAGTCTAAAACTCCATAATTAAATGTCACACCAAATCATTTCCTTGCAATAAAATCATAATCAGTATCAAGAATGCTTGCCATATTTGGGGGGAAAATTATACTATGAAAGGAAGGTAGCTCAAATACTCTGTTATTCATATCCACAGCAATTCCTTGTAAAACGCGAAACATCCTAGCTCTTGACATCATTGTCGTTCCTTGGCCAATATATAATCCACTTCGTTCAGAAAAATAAGGATCTGCAACAACAATAACATAAGTCAACCATAACATTTCAAGAAATATTTGCATAAATACGAACAGAAGATAAGAATAAATTCAACTGTTATGCATGAAGCAAAACAGATATAAATGCATGAAACTACCACCACTACACACCCATCCCAACTACCACCTCAAACCACCACCCTGCAAGCCCCTTGCCTAGCAATCACCACTGCCCTGCCCCACCCTCAGGACCCCCTCCCAGCTTTACCCTCCACAATGCAAACACCACCCCCCAAAGTCTTCCCCTCTTCATGAATCTGTATAATGAAAACTGGTGTTCTCAAATCCCTGAACCTATTATTATATGCTCTCATCTGGATATAAAATATGTTAGTCAAGGACAGTGAAAAAATAGAACAAATAAATTAGGACCTTCATGAAGTGAAGTCAAAACAAGAGCAATTGAAAGAAGACAAAAAGACAGTGGATAACTAGAGAATCGAAAAATAAGATGAAACATAGCTGAAAAAGCAAAAAAAAAAAAAAAAAAAAAAAAGAAAGAAAGATGAAAGACAAAGTGAAGAAGATGAACATATGACGCTGAAGAAGATGGAAACACAACAATGATGAGTAAGTTTTTAAAGAAAATGAACAAAGAGAAAAAAAAAAAAAAATTAGCAGATGGTACAGCAATGAAGAAGATGAAAAAGAGGATGGAACCATTCCGATAATCTATCAAGATGCAACAACCTTGTTCCTTGCTAATCTCAAGTTCCGGTCTCCTCCATTCTCTTGTCAAATTATAACCAAAACTTGCTTGTATGCAACAAAAAATGCATTCTCGGTCCTGAGCTTTTATCATTGCTAGGTGCACTCCAAGCTTGCGAATGTGGCCATGTGGATTTGAGCTTAAGGTTGGCCACTTCATAAAAATAATGTAGAAGGCATGGTCTGCACCCAATACACCCCTCCTGTCACCTTACATTGGCAGCACCAACATGAGGCAGCAGCTTTTTTTCTTCTTTCTCTTTCAAATTTATCTTTTTGTAGTATTGCAAGGTTTACTAAAAGCTTATTGATCAACTGTGTAGAAAAGCAGAAAATTGTTCCGTATAAAGAAGAGTCAACTTTTTTCTAAATACTAAAGAAAAGTTATGATTGTACAAAGGCTTCAAGAGAATAATAAATTTTAAAAAAAAATTATGGGAAGCAAATTTCTGGCAGCTATAGTTTGCTTTATGATCTCATGCTGCCCCAAAAACAAAGAGCATATAATATATTTATCACAACCTCCCTTTTTAAGGACAGTGCACTGACATCTAATGTTAATAACCCAATGAATTTCACCAACTGTTACTTTGATGGTCATTTTCATGGTTAAAGTTTCAGATCCCAACAATCAAGGTCCAAAGAACAAACAATTAAACAATTCACGTTGAAGGTCATTTAGTGTACTTAGTAAATAACTGCAGAAACTGACTTGCCTGTCTCCAATATTTAACAAAACAGCTTAGTTTTTTTTCCTTGATGGGACTTTTGTCCCATTGTCAAAATATGAACCATTGGATTGAACTTAATCCAAGGGCTCACAGTGTCATGGAACTAGGAGAAGACTATGGGGGGCCATGGCCCCCCTGTTTCTGTGAAAAATACTGTTTGTCATAACACTTTAAAAATATATATATAATTTTATACATAAAATGGCCCCCTAGTATAAGAAAATGCATATCTTATTATTCTCCCATCTTGCCTTCTTTTTCTATTTTGCACTAAAAAAAAATTTCTTCATCCTATTAGAAATTGCTTCTATGGTATTTAATTTTTTTTTCTATGTATATATAATTTATATATCATATTGTGCATACATGTGTGTTTGTGTATTTGGTGATTTTTTTTTTCCGGCCTCTTCGGTAATAAAATCCTGGTTTCGTCTCACACTCTCCATTTTCAACCCACACCCTCTCTCTCTCACACTCTCATCTCTTTGTTTCTGGTTTCTGATTTCAAAATTTGAAATCAGACCCCCCTTCTCTCTCTCTCTCTCCATCAGACGTGCTACCCTGTCGGAGCCCAACCCTCGCCGGCGACCGAACCCCAAACCCCCTATTAGTCTCTTCATCTTCTCTCTTCCTCCCTCCCTCTCTCCACTATCCTAATCGTCATCTTCTCTCTTCCGACCGAATGGAGCCACTATATATATGATTCAGAGATGGGAGATTCAGAGATTCGGAGACCGAATGTTTGTATGTATATGCATTTGTGTGTATTATATACATAATTTTATATATGGTTGTGGATGTATATATATGTATACATATGATCCAATATGTATGTATATATGTATATATGGATGTATATATATCTATATATATATGATTCCAAACCCGAAACTTCCTATTTATGTATGATTCTAGTATGTATTTATATATATATATATATATATATTTCTTGAGAAGCCATGTCTAAGAACAAAAGCTGTGCCAATTAAACAAAACCTGAAGTGGGTTTCTGCTGCATTTTTTTTTTAAAAAAAAATGAAAAATTGGAAGAAGAAAATAAACATACCTTCCTCTGCCTCTTAGGGCATGTTTTTTGTGTTGAATAGGTTTATTTTTTTGCGGGTTAAGAAAAGAATGGGTTATTTTTTGTATTAGTTTTTGATTTTTTAGCTAATTTTTCAAATTTAACCAATATAGATAGGAGTTAAATTAATCTTTTTATTTTTATATACGATTATGGATGTATATATATATACATATGATTCCAAACCCATTTACTTTGATTTAGTAGGAATTAGTGGGACTATTGTATTGAGTTACTCTCTTGAATGGTTGTTGTGCCATTACTATTGTTTGGTTGTTACAAAAATGTTTGATAACCATTCTATCTTCCTTGCTTATTAAGTGTTTGATAAAATGTTTCAATGGAATTTACACACACACAAATTGACTTTAACACACACCACACACATTGGTAATTTTCATCATAAAAATTCATAACTGTCTTATGATGTGCATCTTTTTTTTTTTTTTTTTTTTCTTTTTTTGGACAAAAAAACAACTTTATTAATATGATGTGCATCCTTTTAAGAGTGGACATTATTAATTTTCCCTAATATATGAGAAATCAATACATGATAAATCAATATTTAGCCAAGAGAATGCATTAAAAATATATATATTCAAAGAACAATATTGAAACCTTAAACAAATAAATTATTGGTTTGTTGGGTTTGTTAGATGCTTTGTTCTGCAAAGTAAATGTAATACTCTTATCTCTTTCTTAATAGATTATTGTGTGTATATATATTGATTACAGTTTTTTTTCTTTGAAGCCATAGAGACCATCAATTGATCATTAGTGGAATAGAGAAAGAAAGATTCCGAAAATCAAACTGTGAGTATTGTTTTTTTTTTTAATTTTCTAGATGCATGTAGGATTTTGGGTATACTTTTATGGGTTTTGTTGATTTTTTTTATTCATATATATTATCTATGTATATATATACACACATATATATGAAGAGTTGGTTGGGTTCCACGAAACCCATTTACTTTGATTTAGTAGGAATTAATGGGACTATTGTATTGAGTTACTCTATTGAATGGTTGTTGTGCCATTACTATTGTTTGGTTGTTACAAAAATGTTTGATAACCATTCTATCTTCCTTACTTATTAAGTGTTTGATAAAATGTTTCAATGGAATTTACACACACACAAATTGACTTTAACACACACCACACACATTGGTAATTTTCATCACAAAAATTCATAACTATCTTATGGTGTGCATCTTTTTTTTTTTTTTTTTTGACAAATAAACAAACTTTGTTAATATGATGTGCATCCTTTTAAGAGTGGACATTATTAATTTCTCCTAATAAATGAGAAATCAATACATGATAAATCAATATTTAGCCAAGAGAATGCATTAAAAATATATATATTCAAAGAACAATATTGAAACCTTAAACAAATAAATTATTGGTTTGTTGGGTTTGTTGGATGCTCTGTTCTGCAAAGTAAAGGTAATACTCTCATCTCTTTCTTAATTGATTATTGTGTTTATATATATTGATTAAAGTTTTTTTTTTTTTTTTTTTTTTTTTTTTTTTTTTTTTTTTTTTTTCTTTCAAGCCGTAGAGACCATCAATTGATCATTAGTGGAATAGAGAAAGAACAATTCTGAAAATCAAACTGTGAGTATTGTTTTTCTTTAATTTTCTAGATGCATGTAGGATTTTGGGTATACTTTTATGGGTTTTGTTGATTTGTTTTATTCACATATATATGAAGAGTTGGTTGGGTTCCACGAAACCCATTTACTTTGATTTAGTAGGAATTAGTGAGACTATTGTATTGAGTTACTCTATTGAATGGTTGTTGTGCCATTACTATTGTTTGGTTGTTACAAAAATGTTTGATAACCATTCTATCTTCCTTGCTTATTAAGTGTTTGATAAAATGTTTCAATGAAATTTACATACACACACAAATTGACTTTAACACACACTACACACATTGGTAATTTTCATCATAAAAATTCATAACTATCTTATGATATGCATCTTTTTTTTTTTTTTTTTTGACAAATAAACAAACTTTATTAATATGATGTGCATCCTTTTAAGAGTGGACATTATTAATTTCCCCTAATACATGAGAAATCAATACATAATAAATCAATATTTAGACAAGAGAATGCATTAAAAATATATATATTCAAAGAACAATATTGAAACCTTAAACAAATAAATTATTGGTTTGTTGGGTTTGTTGGATGCTCTGTTCTACAAAGTAAAGGTAATACTCTCATCTCTTTCTTAATTGATTACTGTGTGTATATATATTGGTTAAAGTTTTTTTTTTTTTTTTTTTTTTTTTTTTTTTTCTTTGAAGCCGTAGAGACCATCAGTTGATCATTAGTGGAATAGAGAAAGAACGATTTCGAAAATCAAACTGTGAGTATTGTTTTTCTTTAATTTTCTAGATGCATGTAGGATTTTGGGTATACTTTTATGGGTTTTGTTGATTTTTTTTATTCATATATATTATCTATGTATATATATACACACATATATATGAAGAGTTGGTTGGGTTCCACGAAACCCATTTACTTTGATTTAGTAGGAATTAGTGGGACTATTGTATTGAGTTACTCTATTGAATGGTTGTTGTGCCATTACTATTGTTTGGTTGTTACAAAAATGTTTGATAACCATTCTATCTTCCTTGCTTATTAAGTGTTTGATAAAATGTTTCAATGAAATTTACACACATACACAAATTGACTTTAACACGTACCACACACATTGGTAATTTTTATCATAAAAATTCATAACTATCTTATGATGTGTTGTTGGCACATAAATTTCAACTAAATTTATGACACGTATAGAGCCTATGATAGGAAGGTTGTAGGTAATCACTCCCTAAAAAAAGATCAATATGATCCGTTGAAGTACATAATTAAAACGACGTTGTATCTCAAAAACGTTATTCAAGATACTCCAATGACACGTGGAGCCTACGAAAGATGACACCTGCAGAGCCTACATCAAGGACACCACTGTAGACACCCCATTTTGACCGGCCCTAAGACTTGGGCTCTTTCTTTTGATTACCCGATGATGAAAATAAGAATATGTTATCTCAGAAAATTCTCAATAAAAAGATGGAATGTAAACTTTAATCCCAGTCTTACCCCTGTTTTTGCCAAATTATTTTAGACTCATTCTCCATTTTCTTTTCCTTTATTATGTATTATATATATATATTATGTTATATTATTATATAATATTTTATTAAATGTATTCGGTACCATGGTTCCACTCACGCACCATACTTTTGTATATATATATTAAATATTTTATAGATTATTATATTATATGAGGGTACTATTTCTCCTTTGAAATTTTTTTTCTACACTCCCATCGTGTGCTTTTTATTTTCTGTGCCTTTAGACTCGCTTTGGTCAAATTATGTTTTATATTTGGCCTACTAAAATATATTTTATTAGCCCATGTATTTTAATTTTACATATTTGTGTGTTTATATATATATTTTTGGGTATTTGTACATATATTATGCTAATAATCCATTTTATATATTATTATATTATAAAGTGCATAGTAATTTTACTGTGCAATGCACAGTAAAATCACTGTGCATCTTTTGAAATTCCACCGTTTCTTCTCTTGTCCTTTTCTTCCCAATGTTTTCTATAAAAAGGGAAAGCTAACAGCAGAATGAAGAAGAATTTTTTAGACGGGGGAGAGATCAGAAAAGTTTGATTGAGAGAGAGAGAGAGAAAAAAAAGAATTAGTGCGAGAATTTTGAGAAAAAAAAGAATCAGAAAGAGAAGTTGTAATTCTAACTTTTGGACTGAGAATTGAGAACACATTCCACAAACTTGAGGGTAATTAAAAGAAAGTTTGTAAATCAGAAAATTCATCATTTCCCCGAAAGGTGAGTTTTCGCAAACTTTCATTTAATTTCAAAATGTGATATAATTTGTTTAAGTACTTCATTTATTGTTTTTCATAACTTTTTTTTTTATCGCTTTAAATGGTCGGTCAAACCACCTAATTTTACTACTTTATCTGCTGTAATTTACTGTTGTATATAAACTGTTGTAATTCTGTTGTAATTTCATAAAATCTTGTAGTATACTATTTATAAATTGTTGTAATTTTACCACTTTAAATGGTCGGTCAAACCACCTAATTTTACCACTTTATTTGCTGTAATTTACTGTTGTATATAAACTGTTGTAATTTACATAAAATGTTGTAGTTTACCAGTTAAATTGTTGTAATTTTACCACTTTAAATGGTTAGTCGAACCACCTAATTTGTTAAAAGATGTAACCCCATCGGATGAATAGTGATCGGCGGTGAATAGTAACCTCCGGCGGTGAATAGTAATTTCCGGCAGTGAATAGTAATTTCCGGCGGTGAATAGTAACCCCGTCAATGAATAGTACCTCCGGCGATGAATAGTAACTGCGGATGAAAAATGCCTGGTAAGATGAATAACGATCAAAAAAGATGAATAGTAATTGGTGAATAGTAACTTCCGACGGTGAATAGTATCTCGGGATGAATAGTACTCATGCAAACTAAGTTTTCCCGGACAGAATGGAGCAGTCTTCCTGCGTCAAGCGGAATATTTTCCAGCGCACATGAAGTTTCTTTATTTTATTTTATTTTTTTTATTTTGAGAGTTTGTGAGGTTTTTATTTTGTTGTAATATTCCCTTCTCTCTCTTATCTGGTTTGTAATAATTTATTTAAAGTGTTGTAATAATCCCCCCGCCCCAACTTCTTTCTATCCCATTCTTTTACTTGCTTTCCTTATTTGTACATAAACATCATATTTATTTTTCATCATATTCATGCTTGGCATCCATGTTTCATGCATCTTGGTTCGGCTAAGTCTGCATTTGTGGATTTAATCAATTCCTATGTGATTATGTGCGCTACCTCATGTTCTTGAGATGATTCGCATGTCATATCTTAGAGGCCGAATCTTTAGTTGCATCTCATGAGTGAATTGCATTAGAACTTTGTATATAAGATCATGCATATTTTACTAACTTTGTTTTGTAGCTTGTTCGTGGGTCGCCAAACATGTAAGTTTTTATGCTTTAGCATCCCGTTTGTGTGTGTTTTTCTTACTATGTTTAAGCATCATACCATGTGGCTATTTGCTTATGTGATATAACTGTATGAATGCCAGTGGATGGAGGTTGTGCCGCTTAATTTGGAATGATATTGATTTTCGTGTTTGTAAACTCAATTTATTTGGGTTATACATTTTCAAAACTCTTTCAAAACTACATGAAATCAAGTTATTCCAAAATGGGTGACATAGTCTATACTTGTATGTTTCACATAGTAAATTTTAGGATTTATTAAATAATCAGAACATGAACATATAAAGAAAATAAAAGTCATATCATGGTTTAGTAGAGGCCGATCTTTTGATCGGGTGAGCGGGTTGTGCTCAATTAATGACCTTCCCCCTTCATACCTAAGGTTCCGAGCCAAGCATCCTTGGTTACGACGAACAGTGGCCTTGGCACGAGTCGTGGGTTTCCTAATTTTCCCAAAATAAATATTAGGTGGCGACTCTGAGATCTGATGACGCAGTCCATTTCTGGCAAAAGGTTTCGCAATAAAATGGTTTTTCTAAAAATTGCCAAATCTGGATTCTCATCTACGTTTCGCATTGCACTCGTGAGACTTGAGATCAAAGAGATCTCGGGAGTCCGAACTGTTTAACGCGCGCGGGTACCCCCCGGGCATGTTACAACCACATAGGATGAAACCACAAAGATTAATCCGGTTAACGATTAATCAGATAGCGCTATTATTCAAAATTCAAATGGCGCTATCATTCAATTTGAAATTCAAATTGAAGATGAAGCATTCCTATCACCTGATGGCCCTCCATAAATATGAGGACCATCACACAAGACGGGGGATCAGAAAATCAGAAGTGAAAAGATTAGAGATAGAGAGAAAGAAATTGAGAGCTAAAGAAATCGTTACAAGAAAGAAGAAGAGAAGCCTAGAGAACTCAAGAGCCTACGCTAATGGCGATGAATAGGTAAAGGGTTCCAAACCCAAGAATTGTATTTTGTATTCAAGGGTTCAAAACCCATAACAATTTCAATAAAATATTTATTTTTCTTAAATTATCTTTTGTTGTTTATTTTGTTCTTCATTAATCGGAGGTTTCATTTGTGTAAAATGTGTAATTAACGATCTGAAATACAGATCGAAAATAAGAACCTGCTATTCAAATAATCAACACTGTTTAGTCCAAAAACTAAACAGTGGACATTTGTAACATAAATTTTGAAATGTGTTGAAACACTTCATGTTTTAAAATTTGTGTCCACAAATTCTAGCACGCCCAGTGGGACATATTTCTCCTCCCATCTTTTGAAGAACAAAAAAAATATATATATATATAGTTGAAACTTACTGATGTATTCTTTTGTTATAAGAATGCTGGAGCAACTGTCAGGAGACAAACCTACACTCCAGTGGTTCTGAAATCACCAACGGTGGAGATAGCACCCATCACCCAAGGGGCTCCGGAGCGAATGCTCTTGGTTGTCCCAAAGGTAGAACCAGGGAAATCCTAGAAAGATGCACTTCTTTCCCCTATCACCCAAGGGGCTCCGGAGCGAAAGCTCTTGGCTGTCCCGAAGGTAACTGGTGTGACGAAGAAAGTCACACTTCTCCAGAAAGCTGAAAGTTTGAGAAAGATTACTGAAGATTATGTGAAAGCTTCAAAGCAGTACGCAATCGTGAGGGCCACAGCCAGAACGAAGAGCTTTCTAACTCAGGCAAAGGAGACTAATCAGTTTGCAACTACGACTTTTGTTGCAGCTTCAACGGGGGCAACAAAAATGTTGTGGCCCAACTACTTAAAAAGGTAGAAGACTCCATTAAAATGGTGGAGTCTGCCCAGAAGAAAGCCTCTGTTGAAAACATGGCCATCATTAGGGCCATTGGGAGGAGGGTAATGACCCAAACTCCTGTTGATGGAAAAAAGGCCCCTGTTGTTGAAAAAATAGTTTCGGCCTACGAACCGATAGTTCTGTTTAGAGCACAAAATCAGTCAAACCAAATCTCAGTCAACTCTCAGGAGCCAAAGGAACACTAGTTGGCTCGACAGGGTTCGAATAATGAACACCCGTTGGCTTGACAGGGTTCGAATAGGGAACACTCGTTGGCCCGACAAAGTTCGAATAAGGAACACCTATTGGCCCAACGGGATTTGAATCAACATAATTGGTCCGCTCTAAAAATGTAGGGGCTGTTTTGAAAATTCATGAGGAATTTGCAAAAACGCAAATAGTTCCTTCTATGCCCCTAGGGGCTCGAATTGATATGTTATCCGGTCCAGTTTCAAAAAGACAAAGGCGAAGAAGAAATAAGGCCTTAAAAAAATTGGAACTAAGAACAGTGGCAACAAATGTTATAAGAGCTATTGAAAGGGCTCTCTCGAAAAATGAACGCCAAAAACAAATTGAAAGTCCTGTCTTTTTTGGAAAGTCAAATGTGGAGGAGGGTAAGCAACCCTTGGGAAATATTTCTACTTTGATTGAACTATCTATGGAGGGAATAAGAAAAGGGCCTGTAACAAGGTCCATAACCCGTAAGGCTCAAAACAAAGCATTGCAGTCAGATGCTTCAAATGTGAGTAATGTTGTGGGGGTTGAAAATCCTTTGTACGAACAAGATGATTCTATCTCGTTTGTTTCAACGAATATTGGAAATAATGAATTGAAAGATATCAACAAAGTTGCAGTTATGATGACTGAGGTTGAGAAAGAAGGTGAACATTCGCAGGTCCAACAAGACCAAGGTCCCAAGGAAAAAGTGGTGGCCCTACAAAAACAACTTGAGAGAAGAGAACGAGAAATGGCCGCTATGTTGGAGGAAATGCAACAGTTGCAGGCCTAAATGACAGGACCAGGAAGTGCACCCAAACAAATGACACAACCTGTTGTGGGGACATCCGTAGGCATACAAAGTAAACTAGCCCCAGGGGGCAATGGTCCTTGTTACTCTAATCTAACCAGTGGTGGTATGAACCCAATGCTCATGGCCATGATTGATGATATGGTGAGGAGACAAGTAAAGAAAGTCAAAGAAAAAGATGCTGAAAACTTTCGAATAATTACAAAACCTTACCCAGCATGGGTAGATGCTGTTCCATTCCCTTCTGGTTTTTCCCAACCAGATTTCAAAATGTTTGATGGAACAGGAGATCCAAGACAACATGTGGCTCATTTTCTTTCATGGTGTGGACCAATAGCCCAGAATGAGGCCCTGTGCTTGCAGCTATTTGTCCAATCACTTGAAAGTTCTGCATTTACTTGGTATGCTAACCTTCCTGAGGGATCAATCCTAAATTGGGATTCCATGGTGAAGGAGTTCCTTAAACAGTTCTGTAACACACAAAGGCGAGTTGGAGTACCAGAGCTGATTGAGACCAAGCAATGTGACAATGAGTCTGTTACAGATTTCATTGCAAGATGGCGAGCTTTGACATTTGCTTGTCCTTAAAAGTTTACGCAATTAGAGTTAATTCGGATGTGCCTTAACAACTTCTGACATGAGCTCTCTACGGCTCTTATGGCTCAAACTTTTAAAGGATTCAATGATTTGTGCACTAAAGCTCATGATATGCAGCTGCATCTAGCTAAACGAAGGAGGCCTAGGGCCGTTGAAAGGGTTGAGTCCTCGACTGCAGCTACAATCGAAACCAGAAAGAAGGGTCCTGTTGTAGTAGGGGCTAAAAAGCCCAAGGAATTTAAAAAGGTGACTATGAAAGAGAGGTTGGAGAAGAAATATTCTTTCATGGATGATCTGGTCGAAGACCTATTTGAAGATCTGTTGGAGCAAAAGTTGATTGCTCTCCCTGAGGTGAAAAGACCATATGAGGTAAGAAAGACCAACGATCCAAAGTATTGCCCCTACCATCGTTTGATTAGCCATCTGATAAAAGAGTGCTTTGTTCTGAAAGATAAAATTCAGGAACTTTTGGACTCTAAGATTATCGAGCTCCCTCCTCAAGAGAAAGCATCTGCTAACCCAATCACTATTGACAATGACAATGAAGGTGAATGGGTTGTTTATCAATCAAAAAGCATGAAGAAAAAACAAAATGCCACAATGAAAGCTAGAAATGTGGTTGATTCAATAACACAAAGGCCAAAAGTTTCCAAAAAGCAAAAACCAAAAGTTTCTAGGAAACAGGAAAAAGCCAAAGTAAGTAAGAGAAAAGGAAAGAAGAACCCAAAGAAGGAAAAATTGGAGAAATTGGTCCCTGATGAGCAGTTAGAGTAATGTTCCCTTGTCCCAGTCACATTAGAGGAATTTCTACCTTCAAAATTTCAATCTATGGAGTTGCAGACATACTTTGATAAAAGGAGGGAAGAAAAGTTTACTTTGGCCCCTTGCGTAACCATCATTGTTTTGAGTGATGACGAGGAAGATGAGGGTGGAGTTGGTTCAAAAGTAAGGAAAGGAGATTGCATTACATCTCCTATCTGCATACCTGACTCACTAGAGTATACACCAACTTCTCCAGAATACACACCAGGCTCACCAGAGTATACACCAGCTTCTCCGGAGTACACAACAGAAGCCTTTTCTCCAAAATATTCACCAGTACCACCAATGTACTATCAAAGCACTCCAGAATATGTAAGGAGAACAAAGCAAGGAGACATCGGGTGTAGGTCCGACTCTGAGCTTGTGAAAAAGGTGAAAAAACGACTACACTTTAAGGATGATGAGGTGAATGGCAGGTGTATGTCGGATGATGAAGTATGGAAGCATTCAAGTAAACAAGCAAAGTCATCTCAAGTTGAGGATTCTAATGAAGATTGGGAACTTGACTTTTCTCCTGATGGTTCACCATACACATCCCCAGCTAGGACATACGATGGAGAAAGTGTATCAAGTGACCACTTTGACTTTCCTTGTAATGTCATCACTGTGGATGTAAATTTTGAAGAGCGAGAAATACATATCATTTGTAATCTAGGTGATGATGAGAAAGCAAAAATTGAAGCTAGAAGGGAAGCAGAACATCAGGAAAAAGTAACAGTCTCTTTGAAAGATGAGGGTTTTGAAGCCCGTCAAAATTTGATAATTGAAAGAAATCAAATTTCTAGACACCCTTTCCCTAATTGGGTCGAATGGGTTCAGTTCCCACGAGGATATGCAGTATCTCATTTTCCTTTATATAATGGGACAGGTTGTCCAAGGCGCCATTTGGTTCGTTTCCTTGCACAATGTGGAAACACAGTAAAAAGCCAGGTGTTACTTCTATGGCAGTTCGTTCTTTCTTTGGAAGTATGGGCAGCAGATTGGTACTTCAGCCTGCTACCTAATTCAATCCTAGATTAGGACACAATGGCTGATCGATTCTATAGGACATTTTATAAACCATGGCCAATAGAAATTGAGATGTTAGAACATTTGGATGACGAAGGTACATCTTCTCAAACATATGATTTCATAGAAGTCACAATTGAGGAGAAGATTGAAATTGCCCTTGATCTTTGAGAGATGGGCACTTATCACCCAAGGGATTTGTTCCCTTTATGGGTAGAGCAAACACCATTTCCTAAAGGATACGAACTCCTGAATTTTGTCCTATATGAGGGGTATGGAGATCCTCAAAAACATATTAGGCATTTTTTGAAACAATGTGGGGAAACGGCTCAAAATCAAGCACTTTGCCTAAAACAATTCCCCCTTTCCTTGGAGGGGATCGCCTTTGACTGGTATTGCTCCCTCGATGGAGTCGTGGTGCCTAGTTGGGAGGCCATGAAGAATGGTTTTGAAGAATCCCAATGCTTTTATAGACGTGACTCTCGGTACCTAAGAAATGGGAGAAGAATGCAGCTCCAGGAAGATGGAGAAGTGACTGATGATGATGATCACCCTGCAGCTGGACCAGTTAACATGGTCCAAATAGGTGAGGGAACAAAAGAAGTTGAGGTCAACGAAAAGGCAGTTGCTGAAGTATGCCAGACTTACTTGACCTACCGGAGGAAATTACGAAATCCTCAGGACCCTCAAACATCAGAAGTTCCACAAGTTTTGCTGGAGGAAGAGTAAGTGAAATATGATGTACTAGCTGTAGACACCCCATTTTTGACCGACCTTAAGACTCAGACGTCACTGATTGAGCGCTCGGTGATAGTGCATATTGTGCTCGTTCTGAAGTTTCAGAGTCTCGGCTGCGAACCTTGCCTCCGGACTTCGGGGCTCTTTTGTGCTTTGCCTCGGTTTGTGAACCAGGTCCCGTTTTCTCTGTTTTCTCTTCCCAAAGGGAGAGAGAGGTCTCGTAGACCATCTCTCAATGGCCGTAGGCTACGTTCTATGGTCGTAGGCCATTTTTCTTGTTTGGAGCCCAGTTTTCGGTTTTTGAAGCCGTCGGCCGTGTGCCTCGGTTCGGGACCGCTTAACTACCTCCGTTTGCTCCGATTTTTGGCACACACCTTGTTTCCTCTCCTTTGAGGGACACTGTAGCCCGAGAGACCACCTTCGTGGTTGTACGCCACTTCCGGTGCCTAACAGCCAGTTTTTGGGGCCCCGAACTGCGCGTTTTGGCCCCAAACCTTCATTTTGCATCGGCTTGGGTTCATTTTTGGCATGGACCCTATTTTCATTATTAGGAAGGTTGTAGGAGGGTGGGAGACTAGCAATTTTCCTGAAAAACCACCTTTCTCTTCGCCGCCCGGTTTTCTTGACAGAAAGCTGGTTTTTCTCACTCCCGGGCCATAATTTCTGGTCTCCCACCATACCATTGTGTTGTACTCATCTGGGAGGCCACCAATATGGGTAGGCCGACCAGTATTTCTTCTTGACCCTTTTGAACCTTGCTAGAAAGCTGGTTTTTCTCACTCTTGGGTCATATTTTCTTGTCTCCCACCATACAGCTGTTTTCTACTCATCTGGGAGGCCACCTTTCTGGTATGGCGGACCAGAAATTCACCTTGACCCTTTTGAACCCTGGTCGGCCGACCAGGGCAAGTGGTCGGCCGACCACTTGAACTGGTCGGCCTACCTTCTACTTTTTGGCCTTCCCAAGTGCTTCACAGCTGTGCCAGCTGTGAAGCATTTGACCCACTGTCCGAGGTATAGCTCCCTTGTTTGTCTTCTTAAGGTGGTTTTTGACCCCTTTGCTTAGCTTCCAAGGGAAGCTTGACCCTTTTGTCAAGCTTCTTGAGGAAGCTTGACCCTTTTGGTTAAGCTTCTTTTAGAAGCTTTGACCCTCTCTTGAGGCTTCTCCAAGAAGCCTTGGCTCTTTCTCCTCTATAAGAGAGGCCTCCCTCTCATTTTGCAAGGGTTAGAAAATTTTGCTAAGGCATATACACCCCACCCTCCATAGCTCTCTTCTTCAAGCTCCAAACCCTAATATTCTTGGCCATTTACACTACATCTCATAGCCTACCACCTCCATCATCCACTCAAGCACCTTGGGACTGATTTCCAGAGGTTGAAGGCTCACCTTCTTGGTCCAAAAGTTGCTGCGTTGCTGTGCTACAAGTGTAAGTCTCCATTTCCCCTTTTCTTGCATTATTTTTCTCTATACCTTAGCTCCATTTGCAAGCATTTTTGAGCTTTGACATGAACTGAAAAGTGTCTTATTTTGAGCCCCTCTTGAACTTTATTTAAGGACACTTTTCTATTTGAGGTCATGTACTTCCTTGTATCCTCCATCTCTCTTTTAAGGCTTATTTTGGATCCTATCTTAGCCTTACTTGCAAACATTTTTGAGATTTGTCATAAACTAAAAAAAGTCCTATTTTGAGCTCATCTTGAAGTTTTATTAAGGGAATTTTTCTGTTGGGGGTCATCTACCCCCTTGTATGCTTGTTTGCCTCTTGTTCTGAGCCTTGCATCTAGGCCATTATTTTGTGCTTTGTTTGGCTTTCTAGCCACTGAAATCCAGTGGATTTTTAGTGGCTAACACACTGTTTTGAGAGCAAAAATCAGAGGGGGGTGACCCCCTCTCTCCTTTCTTGTTTGTTGCCCTTTTTGGCCTTCCAAAGGGGCCCCTATTTGCAAGCTTCCAAGCTTCATTTCCAGCATTTTTCAATGGGTTGTAGGACCCCCATAAGCCATTTCCAGAGCTGGTTTTGCCGTGTTAAGTGTCCTTGATGCATGTGTAGAGTAACCTCTCTTATAGCTCATCAAAGGAACACATCTTTCTTGCATGCATGGACCTCATTTCAGTGGGTTTTTGGGGTTTATTTGACATTCTATGTTACTATTTTTAGCTGGTTTGGTGACCTCTCTTGTGCTTCATATACATGTAGTATAAACCATGCTCACTAGCCTATGTTGCATGTTGTTTTAGCCCTTCATGTTAGCACTTTTTGGCCATGCTTTGAACTAATATTGTGCATATTTTGGGACTGCTTTGGCTCTGTTTTTGTACTTCATGATCAAATAATGCTTGCTTTGTATGGTTATAGTTCAATGCATTTGCCTAGTTATGAGTTTCGGGGTCGATTTCATGCATGGGGTGACATGTTTCCATGATTCGGGACCATTATACATCATATTTCAGAGCTTGAAATTGCATGTTTGTATGCCATCTTTCATCCCTTGCCATGCTTTGGTAGAGTGGCATTTGATGCCTTAGGATCGGTCCTTTGCATCCGTGCATGTTTGCATGTATTTCGGTTGTTTCATTTCCATCATATGGCCACTAATTTGAGTGTGGTTGAGGTCCACTCATATTGGTGTAAGTCCATCTTGCATTGCGTATGCCATGTCATTCCTCGCATTGTGTATGCTAGGTTGTTAGTCGCATTGTGTATGCCATGTCATTTCTCGCATTGTGTATGCCAGGTTGTTGGTCGCATTGAGTATGCCTTAGTTCATGAGCATTGTGCATGCCATGTAGTGTTAGCATTGTATATGCTAGGTGCATGTTCGCATTTCATCTCTTGCATGTTTGCATTACTTGGTCGCATTGCATTTAGGATCGCATGATAGTCGCATTTGCACGTGCCATGCATTGCTTGTCGCATTGTGCTTGGAGTAGGGTTTAGTCCAAGCACGGGAAACGAGGGGCATTTCGTACTCCAAGTGACGAAACGTGCCTCGATTCTCGGTCGCCGACATTCCGGATTTCCCATGATGGAGTTTAGGCCTTAAGTGTGTATTTGTGCATTCATGTCATATCAAAACGTGCGATTCGGCTCCTCGGCCATCATGCATTGAGATGCGTGATTGATGGCCCGAGGACCAAGGACCACACTCCCTAGAGCTTGTGCAAGGACTGGGGGGGGGGAGGGGGAGTGGTCGCGCACACACATGTTGAAAATACCTTGCTTTCTCTCCTTCTTGCCTTTGTTGCAGAAAAACCAGAATCCAGGAGGCAGAAAGTGGTCGGCCGACCAGGTTTTCTGGTAGGCCGACCACCTTTTTTGGTTTTCACCACAAAGGGTGGTCGATAGATGTTTCCTAAGCCAATACCTGGTCGACAGCCTTCCCAAGGTGGAGTTTCAGCCTTCTGGAGCCTTGTGCAATTTTCGGAAATTAATTGCAAACAATGGCGAGATGAGGCATCGAGATGGAATTTCCCGACAAAGCAATCTGAGCATGCATGCATCCATCATCGAAAACAGAGCCGAGGTAGTCGCATTCATTTAGTTTATTTCGCTTTCTTAGTTAATTTGGTAATTAATTAGGGTTTTGTATTCATTCGGACTGTACTATTTATTCGGACCCTCCAAGCGAGGGCACAATTGTAATAAGTGTGCATGTGTGTGATGTATGTCTTCCAACCCCACGTCTTTCTCCCTTTTATTTACCAGCTTATGATGGTTAGATTAGGGCATGTTTCAATTAGCATACAGTATGATAGCATGTTTGTTTTCATTCATCTGTTTTGCATGCACCGGGCTCGGCGCATCATACTAACTGCATTTGTATTTCAATTCCGAGTTGAATACATGCTAGCTGTAGCATTTCATATGCCATGTTTAGAATAGCCGAGCCTATCTTAGTTGCATTTTGCATGTGTTGCATTAGGCATTTCTGTATAATTAGGATCATGCATGGATTTCTAACATAGTTTTTGTTTTGGCTTGGAGTACTCGGTAAGTGTTTATGCTTTAGCATCCTTGCATGCGTGTGAGTGATTGCCATGATAGCATGTTTACCATGAGGCTACGTGCTTATGTGATATAATTGCCTGAATGCCTGTGGTTGAAGGTTGGGTTATCTGAATTGGAATAATTCATTGACTGTGAGTTTTAAGCCCACTGGATAGTGGCAAAACCATGTTTCCTTAAGCCCACCTGAGGGTGGCAAAACCTGGATTTTAGCCTACTTGCGAGTAGCAAACCGTTTTCAAAACAAACATGAGATGTTTCGTTCCAATTCAGGCGACCCAGTCTATACTTGTATGCTGTGCGCATCACATAGTAAATCTAGGCTAATAACCGGAACAAGAACGCGTAATGTTTTCAAAACTAGATATCATGGTTAGTAGAGGCCGATCTTTGATCGGGCGAGCGGGGGTGCTCACGAAGTGACCTTCCCCAATCGTACCCAAGTTCCCGAGCTGAGGCAACTTTAGTGATGACGGACACGTGGCCTTAGGCAACGAGTCAGGGTTTCCTTAATTTCCCCAAAATAAATATTTAGGTGGCGACTCTGTATCTGGTAAAGCAGTCCATGTTTGGCACTTCTTTCAAAAATCTGTTTTCAAAAATGATTTGCCGAATTTGGACTCTTTGATGATTCATCGGTCTTGTATTGCACTCTGCGAGATTAGATACAGGACCGTGACATTGAGTCCTGAACTGTAGTGAGTCCAATGAACAAAACCGGGGGGGGGGGGGGGGGGATTCCCTCCCGGGACGTTCGGGGACGTCTACAGTTTCTAGCGACTTTGCTGGGGATTTAGAGAACTTGACTCGAACTCATGATATCTGGTTTTGACTACACTTATGTGTTTCTTTGCATTGCATGTGCATTGGTGCACCTAGGACACCGTGTTTGCCATCTGCTATTCCTGAGCAGTTTGCCAGAGGCTGCGTGCCATAAGGCTTACCGGTTACAGGCTCTGCCAGTATGGGAACACAAACCCCAGTTTTACCGGGGCACCCTTTTGACCATTCGACCTAGCGCATATTCGGAATCCATAGTGACCATTCCAAGCTAGGACAGGTTGCTTACTCGACAGGTTGTTTGAAACCGCTGCGTGCGTAGTGAAACCCTAGCTCCTGACAAAATAGGACAGGGAAACCCTATCCCAACATAGGGGTGTTTTGGCTCTCACTTGCTTGTTATGTGCTTTAGAGTGCGTCTCTACAGGAATGCATGTATCAGTTTGCGAGTTTGGGCATCAAGCCTGCGGGCACCAGTTCAGTGTTTGAGAATCAGTTATCTGCGGGTATCAGATTCATATTTGGGACAGTAATTTGGGGAACAGTGATCAGTAGTTGAATACCGTTATTCAGCTATACTAGTATCTGTTCTGGTGAAATTGGGCTGAGATGCTGCATGTTTTCTCTTTCAGTTCAGAGACTCAGTTCAGAGCAACCAATGTGCTTCTTTGCTGAGGCAAGGTAGGAAAAGGCTCACCGGTTCATCCGATCCGTTAGTCACCAGTCACGTCACCTCCGTTCAGCTCGGCGGACTTGTGATGGCACAGAATTCAGAGGAAATTGTGGTTATGGCAGCCGCATTCGATCAAGGAATCATCTTGCAGGGTGAGACTGACGCTGAAGTACCACACCCACCCAGGTCACCTGCCGCACACCCGATTTGGGAACCCCAGTTGTTTCAAGCTTGTGAGCCCACCACATTTGAGTTGATGGGAATGATTGGCGACCTTCAAAGATCTGTGGTGGATCTAGTCTACAGAATGTCGGTTCCGCCACCAAATGCATCCTATGCTGGGAATTTCATGCCAGAAGAGCCCCCGCTACTGGGGCGGATTGTAATTGAGCTCAGCCAGCCTAAAACTATCTCAAGCTCCGGCAATGACATGCCGACAATGAGGCTCCACTCTGATCAAGCAACCTAATCCTTCCACCAAGATGAGGCTAGAGAAAAGAACAAGATAAAGGTGGACACTGATCCTTATGAACAACTCCAGCAGGGGGTTGAATAAGCAACAAGTAGTCGCAGTTATGGCTAAGACTGTGGATGACATCTTCCCCACTCAGGCCGAGAGCAGTTCAAGCCAGGGGAAAATCAAGATGGGGACCGTCGTACCAGAACAGTTCTTTCTAATCCTAACCCTGCACTTGGAAAAGATCAGAGAGCCAAGGCAGCACCTGCCGATCCTTTTTCGAATGCGTCCAGCTAAAGCTCGCAGACCTCGAAGTATTTGCCCCGAGGTCGCAGGGTCTTCCATGCCCTCTACATGCCTTTGTCTAAGGCCCATCGAATCCTCGCCGAAAAAGGGCATCTCAAACCCCTTGAGCCTCGGCCTCTCCCGTATCCTCTTCCAGCTAAACATGATAGTACCCAGTACTGTGCGTACCACCAGCAAACCGGTCACAGCATCGACAACTGCTTCCGTCTTCGCCATGAAGTACAGGATTTGATCGACAATGAGGTCATCCTCCCACCTACCTCAGCAAAGTCTATCACCACTGAGTTGTTGGACTTCGAGGATACTGCAAGTATGTGATCAGGGGTTGGACCACCTGCGGGCGACGTTCGGTTTATTTCAGATGTGGCGTTTGGCACGCACTGTTTTGAGCATTTGCGAATGCTGGTTTTTGTAATTTCTGGCTTGGGTGTTGAGTCAGTTCTTTGGTTTTGTTTTGAGTCAGTCCTTTTGCTTAAGGGTCTGTCTTGTGGTATCGAGTCAGTCTCGTTGTATAGGAATCGGGTGATTCCGGGGGTGTTACCTCGGGCATTACCATTTTGTTTTGCGTTTGTCTTTTCGTTTTCCTTTGAGTCTGGTTCTGACTGGAGCCAGTAATGCCAACAGATTTGAATGAACAGCAGTGGTTTTTCATGCTTTTGTGCTTGCTTCTGCCTTGTGCCAGAAAGTTGAATGGAACGGCAGTGCATTTTCGCCTACTTTTCTGTGCCTTGAACTCATTGCATTGACCTAAATTTTTCAAAAACCTTTTTGAACACTGTGGTAAAAACGAAGAGGAAGGAATTTCTCGGGATTTGTGAAAATTTGATCAATCGAGAGAAAGAAAGGCATGCTAAGCCCTTAATGATAGAGATCATTTTGTTAATGTGAGTACTGAGAAGGATCCTGGCTTGATCTAGATTGGTTTCACATTGTCTTCCGCGCGAGCGATTAGTCGCTTTCTTAAAAGATTTCAAAAAAAATGTTTTGCGCCGTCCTGCGAAGACCTATGTGGAATCGCTCTTGAGATTGTACAGCTTAGGATCGTTCTCAGCCTCGAGACTCAACCCCTCCACTTTCAAACCTTGAACTTGAACTCATAATGTTCAACGGTCAACCGTAATGTGAGGCCTGTGTGGCCAGATTCGAAGCAGCCCTCAACCTAGGGGCAGAAAAATGTCAGATGTGCTCGAAGAGCCGAAGATGGATCATCCTGCAAATCAATGAAGACTGGCAAGAATGCCAAATCCCAGAAGGGAAGAAAGAAGAAGACAGTTTCTGCTGAAGAACAACTGAGTTCCGATCCACAACACTAGGGGCAAATTCAGGGGCAAATTCAGCCCCCGTTGGATGGACTCCTGCATCGTCAGCAAACAGCAGCCATTTTCTTGGATTCAGATGGCTTCGAGATCTCAAAACCATTTGACATGGACAAAGCTACACTTTTACCCTTGAGAGGCTCGCTGGGCCGAAAACCTGGAAGGGTGACCCAGGCAAAAGTTAAAGCAAGAAAAAGAAGAGAAAGAACAAAAAAAAGAAGAAGAAAAAATGAAAAGAATGAAAAAAGAAGAAAATGAAAAGAAAAGGTGAAAAAAGAAGAAAAGAAATGAAAAAAATTGAAAAGAAAAGAAAAACATAGCTCGCAAGGTTGAAAACCCAGAAGGGTGGCCTTGGCGAAAGTTAGAGCGCAAAAGGAGAGGTTAATACCCGAGTGTACCTTAACCCTGAACTTTGTAAGGCTTGATTCCCATCTTTGGGATACGTAGGCAACTTCATTCTGAAGTCCAGCCGTAAAACACTTCAAATCGACTGTGTCCATGTATTGGTTTTGGATCATCATTTCCTTCTCTGTATCTGAGAGTTCGGTTGTGACCGTCATTCTGGAACTATTTACAATGCGCTGTGGTGCCATTCAGAGAAGGGGCAACTTTTTGTTGCCATACAGCGTGCCGCGGTGCTATTCAAACAAGGGGCAACTTTCTGTTGCCATGCAGTGTCCTTCAGACAAAGGGGCAGTTTTCTATTGTTTTGGATCTGAGGTTATGCATCTCAAGAGTAGGTTCCGTGCTCGTCCAGCAGTGGTCGTTTGCAAAAATAGTTTTTGAGAATTTTTAATGAGATTGACTGATTCTCTCGAAAATTATTCCATTTTTCTAAAACTAGACCATTTCTTGGACCCAAAAAAGGAAAATTTTCAGTGCTCACAACCTAACTTGCATGATTTTCAAATCAAAAAATCGAACAAGCATGTTAATCTAACTCTCATTTTGGTCAAAATTGTTTTAGTAGAAAGCCAAAAACAAAAAATGGTCAAAATGATGAACTAGGGGCACAGTTGAGTCAGGTGTTTTGTCTTTTCCCCATTGTCAACATACTTGACAAGAAGGGCACTCTATCTGCCAGAAAGGGCACAACTGAGGTTAATAACGAAGGGTTGAAAGCCCTCTCACCCTCCGAGCAACGAGGTATCAAGCCAAGTGTGACGCACGAATTGGAATGGATCAATATATTCCACTCCCTTATCCGGGGCATCGACTAAACATCATCGGAGGAAATAGCTGTGAGTTGATAATGTTGGGCATGAACCCACAACTTCCTGTTCATCCATCAACCACCCAGGGGAGGGATAAAAAAAAATCTGAGAGATTGAAGAATAGAGAGATGCGCGTGGAGAGAAAAAGTGAGAAAAGGGTTTTCAGAGAAAAACAGAGCCTGAGGGTCGAGTGATGGGAGAATCACAAATGAGAAAGGGTGGGAAACAATACCCGAAGAAATTGGCCCCTCGCGAACTAAGAGGTCTCTCGCCATTCGAACATGTCTGAGTGTCGTGTCTCTTGTTTTTTTGTTTTGTCTCGATTCTTGTTGAGTCGTTTCAAGTGTCTGTGTTCGCGTTTAGGTTGTTTTACCTTTGTTTTCCTTTGTCGAGTTGTGCTGTGCTGTGTTCAGTCGTAGGCTCAATACCCAGTTGAAAACTTATTCTCACTCTCAAATTTCAAAAAAATCGCTTTGTGCTCAGAGTGCCGTGCCGTTCTCCATATTTGTGCAAAACAAGATTTTGTTCTTTCAAAAACCGCAGGGTTCAACCCGGGTCATGCGGGAACAGTAAAACCAGGACCTATCTGAAGCTATATAGGTTCCAGACTTCAAAGCAAAAGAAAAAGGGAAGATGTCGGGCATCTAAGTTTGTTTCAACTTCTGCAAATTCAGTCGTCGCATCCTGTATGTTCAGAATGAGCTGTGTGTTCAAACTTAAAAGAATACTGTGTTATGAGCCGTGTGTTCAAATCGAGCAGTGTTGTGTTATGAGCGGCGTGTTCAAAATTGAGATGTGTGAGCTGCGTGTTCAAAGTGGAATATGTGAGCTGTGTGTTCAAATTCAAATGTGTGAGCTGTGTGTTCAGATTCAAATGTATAAGCTGCGTGTTCAGAATTCAAATGTATGAGCTGCATGTTCAAGTTCAAATATGTGAGCTGTGTGTTCAGATTCCAAGGTATGTGTTGCGTGTTCACCTTCAAATGTATGAGCTGCGTGTTCAGATTCAAATATGTGAGCTGCGTGTTCAGAATCCAAATATGTGAGCTGCGTATGCAGAATTGAAATGTGTGAGCTGCGCGTTCAAAATGAAGTGAATGAGCTGCGTGTTCAGAAATGAAAATTTATGAGCTGCGTGTTTAGAATTAAGAATGAGCTGTGTGCAACTCAAATCAGATACAATGCTGTAAGCTACGTGTTCAACATGAAGTATATGAGCTGTGTGTTCAGAATTGAAGTGTGTGAGCTGCGTGTTCAACATGAAGTCTATGAGCTGTGTGTTCAGAATTGAAGTGTATAAGCTGGGTGTTCAGAATTGAAGTGTGTCGAGCTGTGTGTTCAACATCAAGTTTGAGCTGTGTGTTCAGAGTTCAAAAACGGTGGGCTGTGTGTTCATCTCAAAATTCGAGCTATGTGTTCAACATCAAGTGTTTGAGCTGCGTGTTCAGATTTCAGAAACAGTGGGCTGTGTGTTCATAATCAACAAGTTTGAGCTGTGTGTTCAGATTTCAAAAACAGTGGGCTGTGTGTTCATCTCAAAGTGTGAGTTGAGTCTTCAACAACAAGTGTGTGCTGCATATTCACCTTCAAAATATGGGCTGCGTGTTCAGAAATTCAACAGTTTGGGCTGCGTGTTCAACTCTCAACAAGTGTGTGCTGCGTATTCACCTTCAAAATATAGGCTGCGTGTTCAGAAATTCAACAGTTTGGGCTGCGTGTTCAACTCTCAACAAGTGTGTGCTACGTGTTCACCTTCAAAATATGGGCTGCGTGTTCAGAAATTCAACAGTTTGGGCTGCGTGTTCAACTCTCAACAAGTGTGTGCTGCGTATTCACCTTCAAAATATGGGCTGCGTGTTCAACTCTCAACAAGTGTGTGCTGCGTGTTCACCTTCAAAATATGGGCTGCGTGTTCAGAAATTCAATAGTTTGGGCTGCGTGTTTAACTCTCAACAAGTGTGTGCTGCGTGTTCACCTTCAAAATATGGGCTGCGTGTTCAGAAATTCAACAGTTTGGGCTGCGTGTTCAACTCTCAACAAGTGTGTGCTGCGTATTCACCTTCAAAATATGTGCTGCGTGTTCACCTTCAAAATATGGGCTGAGTGTTCAGAACTTCAACAGTTTGGGCTACGTGTTCAACTCTCAACAAGTGTGTGCTGCGTGTTCCCCTTCAAAATATGGGTTGTGTGTTCAGAAATTCAACAGTTTGGGCTGCGTGTTCAACTCTCAACAAGTGTGTGTTGCGTGTTCACCTTCAAAATATGGGCTGCGTGTTCAACTCTTAACAAGTGTGTGCTGCGTATTCACCTTCAAAATATGGGCTGCGTGTTCAGAAATTCAACAGTTTGGGCTGCGTGTTTAACTCTCAATAAGTGTGTGCTGCATGTTCACATAACATTCAAAAATATGGGCTGCGTGTTTAGAAATTCAACAGTTTGGGCTGCGTGTTCAACTTTCAACAAGTGTGTGCTGCATACTCACATACAAAAAGTATGAGCTGTGTGTTCAAAATGCAAACCGAATGCTGTGTTATGGGTCGAGTGTTCAGATTGAACAGTGTTACGAGCTGTGTGCCCGAAATGAGCCGTGTGCCCAAAAAACGAGATGTGTGCCCGAAATGAGCTATATGCCCCAAAAGTGCCGTGTGCCAAAAAAGTGCTGTATGCCAAAATCAGCTGTGTGCCCGAAAAACGAGCTGCGTGCCCGAAAAAGAGCTGTGTGCCCGAAGAATGCGCTGTGTGCCCAGATTAAACAGAGTGTTGTGTCTCGAGCTGCGTGCCAAACGAACAGAATATTGTGTTATGAGCTGCGGACCAAACGAATGGAATGCTATGTTGTGAGCTGTGTGCCAAGTCTTGCATTGTGCATGCATTTCATCGCGCTATTTTGCACATCGCACTGTTGGTGCAATTTATACTTGCGCTATCTTGCGCACCTTACCTGCGCTTGTTAGTGCATTACATCGCGCTATCTTGCACATCTTACCTGTATTGCACTGTTTTGAGCATTCACCCTGCTTGCGATGTTTTGTGCACCTTTAGCTCGCACTGTGTTGTGCACCTGTATCACACTGCTTTATGCATTCACCCTACTCGCACTATTTTGTGCACCTCTAGCTCGCACTGTCTTGTGTACTCACCTGGTCTAGGAGACCTTAAATCCTACATCTTCATTCGCACTGTCTTGTGTACTCTCTGGTCTAGGAGACCTTAAATCCTCTAAAGGTGCAATTCCTTTAGTGTTTGTCGTGCCCGAACGACTTCCGGTGGTCTGGTATAGCCACCTGCCTGTGTTTGCAGTGAGTTCCTAGGAGACCAACTGAGACGGTGGAAACTAGAGTTCGAATGGCTCATGCCTAGAACGCAAAGGTTCAGGATTTCCGAGACTAAAGTCTGGTTTAAATACCCAGGGGTATATCCTCGGCTTGAAATCTGTATGGCAGCCCCATAGATTGAGATAGCATGTGTATGCGCCTCAATTCTGGATACTGAATGAACCTAGTCTGTCACCCTGTTGGACAATAGGGAAAGCTGCGACCATAGTCAGGGAGAAAAGTAGTACCTGTGGTTCAACCAAGAAGAAGCGAAAGATCCCTAGCAGCATGAGGCACGATATTGTATGTACGGTTCATTTGAAGCTGATGCGACCAGACGAGCCGCATAGGTATTGTATCTTCTCCATGTGAGACGTGGCGAGAATTGAATAATTCTCCGCATTCTTAAAACTGCATGAAATACAGTTTCTGCTTTGCATTTTTGCTTAAAACTGTTGCATCTATTGTGAATACTTGCTTCATTACAGCTTGCTGCTTTGCATAATCATGAGTTACGTCTGGCTTGGTGCATATCGTTTTGCATTTTGCCCCTTGCCTGCGGGCACATCTTTGTTTATCTCGCCTGTTTGTCTAAGTCTTCGGCCTTGTCAAAAATGGGTTGTCTCTGGGCTTTGACATTCACTCCCGTCACTTATGACTTTCGAGTTCTGTCAAAGAGGGGCAACTGTAGACACCCCATTTTTGACTGACCTTAAGACTCAAACGTCACTGATTGAGCGCTCGGTGATAGTGCGTATTGTGCTCGTTCTGAAGTTTCAGAGTCTCAGCTGCGAGCCTTGCCTCCAGACTTCGGGGCTCTTTTGTGCTTTGCCTCGGTTTGCGAACCAGGTCCCATTTTCTCTATTTTCTCTTCCAAAATGGGAGGGAGGGGTCTCGTAGACCATCTCTTAGTGGCTGTAGGCTACGTTTCATGGTCGTAGGCCATTTTTCCCGTTTGGAGCCCAGTTCCCGGTTTACGGAGCCGTCGGCCGTGTGCCTCGGTTCGGGACCGCTTAACTACCTCCGTTTGCTCTGGTTTTTGGTACACACCTTGTTTCCTCTCTTTTGAGGGACACTGTGGCCCGAGAGACCACCTTCATGGTTGCACGCCACTTCCGGTGCCTAATAGCCTGTTTTTGGGGCCTTGAACTGCGCGTTTTGGCCCCCAAACCTTCGTTTGGCATCGGCTTGGGTTCATTTTTGGCATGGACCCTATTTTCATTGTTAGGAAGGTTGTAGGAGGGTGGGAGACCAGCAATTTTTCTGAAAAACCACCTTTCTCTTCGCCGCCCGATTTTCTTGACAGAAAGCTGGTTTTTCTCACTCCCGGGCCATAATTTCTGGTCTCCCACCATACCATTGTGTGTTACTCATCTGGGAGGCCACCAATATGGGTAGGCCGACCAGTATTTCTTTTTCACCCTTTTGAACCTTGCTAGAAAGCTGGTTTTTCTCACTCTTGCGTCACATTTTCTGGTCTCCCACCATACAGCTGTTTTCTACTCATCTGGGAGGCCACCTTTCTGGTATGGCGGACCAGAAATTCACCTTGACCCTTTTGAACCCTGGTCGGCCGACCAGGGCAAGTGGTCGGCTGACCACTTGAACTGGTCGGCTGACCACTTGAACTGGTCGGCCTACCTTCTGCTTTTTGGCCTTCCCAAGTGCATCACAGCTGTGCCAGCTGTGAAGCATTTGACCCACTGTCTGAGGTATAGCTCCCTTGTTTGTCTTCTTAAGGTGGTTTTTGACCCCTTTGCTTAGCTTCCAAGGGAAGCTTGACCCTTTTGGTTAAGCTTCTTTTAGAAGCTTTGACCCTCTCTTGAGGCTTCTCTAAGAAGCCTTGGCTCTTTCTCCTCTATAAGAGAGGCCTCCCTCTCATTTTGCAAGGGTTAGAAAATTTTGCTAAGGCATATACACCCCACCCTCCATAGCTCTCTTCTTTAAGCTCCAAACCCTAATATTCTTGGCCATTTACACTACATCTCATAGCCTACCACCTCCATCATCCACTCAAGCACCTTGGGACTGATTTCCAGAGGTTGAAGGCTCACCTTCTTGGTCCAGAAGTTGCTGCGTTGCTATGCTACAAGGGTAAGTCTCCATTTCCCCTTTTCTTGCATTATTTTTCTCTATACCTTAGCTCCATTTGCAAGCATTTTCGAGCTTTGACATGAACTGAAAGTGTCTTATTTTGAGCCCCTCTTGAACTTTGTTTAAGGACACTTTTCTGTTTGAGGTCATCTACTTCCTTGTATCCCCCATCTCTCTTTTAAGGCATATTTTGCATCCTATCTTAGTCTTACTTGCAAACATTTTCGAGATTTGTCATAAACTAAAAAAAGTCCTATTTTGAGCTCATCTTGAAGTTTGATTAAGGGCATTTTTCTGTTGGGGGTCATCTACCCCCTTGTATGCTTGTTTGCCTCTTGTTTTGAGCCTTGCATCTAGGCCATTATTTTGTGCTTTGTTTGGCCTTCTAGCCACTGAAATCCAATGGATTTTTAGTGGCTAGCACACTGTTTTGAGAGCCAAAATCAGAGGGGGGTGACCCCCTCTCTCCTTGTCTTGTTTGTTGCCCTTTTTGGCCTTCCAAAGGGGCCCCTATTTGCAAGCTTCCAAGCTTCATTTCCAGCATTTTTCAATGGGTTTTAGGACCCCCATAAGCCATTTCCAGAGCTGGTTTTTCCATGTTACGTGTCCTTGATGCATGTGTGGAGTAACCTCTCTTATTAGCTCATCAAAGGAACACATCTTTCTTGCATGCATGGACCTCATTTCAGTGGGTTTTTGGGGTTTATTTGACATTCCATGTTACTGTTTTTAGCTGGTTTGGTGACCTCTCTTGTGCTTCATATACATGTAGTATAAACCATGCTCACTAGCCTATGTTGCATGTTGTTTTAGCCCTTCATGTTAGCACTCTTTGGCCATGCTTTGAACTAATATTGTGCATATTTTGGGACTGCCTTGGCTCTGTTTTTGTACTTCATGATCAAATAATGCTTGCTTTGCATGGTTATAGTTCAATGCATTTGCCTAGTTATGAGTTTCGGGGTCGATTTCATGCATTGGGTGACATGTTTCCATGATTCGAGACCATTATACATCATATTTCAGAGCTGAAAATTGCATTTTTGTATGCCATCTTTCATCCCTTGCCATGCTTTGGTAGAGTGGCATTTAATGCCTTAGGATCGGTCTTTTGCATCCGTGCATGTTTGCATGTATTTCGGTTGTTTCATTTCCATCATATGGCCACTGATTTGAGTGTGGCTGAGGTCCACTCATATTGGTGTAAGTCCATCTTGCATTGTGTATGCCATGTCATTCCTCGCATTGTGTATGCCATGTCATTTCTCGCATTGTGTATGCCAGGTTGTTGGTCGCATTGAGTATGCCTTAGTTCATGAGCATTGTGGATGCTATGTAGTGTTAGCATTGTATATGCTAGGTGCATGTTCGCATTTCATCTCTTGCATGTTTGCATTACTTGGTCGCATTGCATTTAGGATCGCATGATAGTTGCATTTGCACGTGCCATGCATTGCTTGTCGCATTGTGCTTGGAGTAGGGTTTAGTCCAAGCACGGGAAACGAGGGGTGTTTCGTACTCCAAGTGACGAAATGTGCCTCGATTCTCGGTCGCCGACATTCCGGATTTCCCATGATGGAGTTTAGGCCTTAAGTGTGTATTTGTGCATTCATGTCATATCAAAACGTGCGATTCGGCTCCTTGGCCATCATGCATTGAGATGCATGATTGATGGCCCGAGGACCGAAGACCACACTCCCTAGAGCTTGTGCAAGGACGGGAGGGAATGGTCGCACACACACATGTTGAAAATACCTTGCTTTCTCTCCTTCTTGCCTTTGTTGCAGAAAAACCAGAATCCAGGAGGCAGAAAGTGGTCGGCCGACCAGGTTTTCTGGTAGGCCGACCACCTTTTTTGGTTTTCACCACAAAGGGTGGTCGGCAGATGTTTCCTAAGCCAATACCTGGTCGACAGCCTTCCCAAGGTGGAGTTTCAGCCTTTTGGAGCCTTGTGCAATTTTCGGAAATCAATTGCAAACAATGGCGAGACGAGGCATCGCGATGGAATTTCTCGACAAAGCAATCTGAGCATGCATGCATCCATCATCCAAAACAGAGCCAAGGCAGTCGCATTCATTTAGTTTATTTTGCTTTCTTAGTTAATTTGGTAATTAATTAGGGTTTTGTATTCATTCGGACTGTACTGTTTATTCGGACCCCCCTAGCGAGGGCACAATTGTAATAAGTGTGCGTGTGTGTGATGTATGTCTTCCAACCCCACGTCTTTCTCCCTTTTATTTACCAGCTTATGATGGTTAGATTAGGGCATGTTTCAATTAGCATACAGTATGATAGCATGTTTGCATTCATTCATTTGTTTTGCATGCACCGGGCTCGGCGCATCATACTAACTGCATTTGTATTTCAATTCCGAGTTGAATACATGCTAGCTGTAGCATTTCATATGCCATGTTTAGAATAGCCGAGCCTATCTTAGTTGCATTTTGCATGTGTTGCATCAGGCATTTCTGTATAATTAGGATCATGCATGGATTTCTAACATAGTTTTTGTTTTGGCTTGGAGTACTCGGTAAGTGTTTATGCTTTAGCATCCTTGCATGCGTGTGAGTGACTGCCATGATAGCATGTTTACCATGAGGCTACGTGCTTATGTGATATAACTGCCTGAATGCCTGTGGGTGAAGGTTGGGTTATCTGAATTGGAATAATGCATTGACTGTGAGTTTTAAGCCCACTAGATAGTGGCAAAACCATGTTTCCTTAAGCCCACCTGAGGGTGGCAAAACCTACATTTTAGCCTACTTGCGAGTAGCAAACCGTTTTCAAAACAAACATGAGATGTTTCATTCCAATTTAGGTGACCCAGTCTATACTTGTATGCTGTGCACATCACATAGTAAATCTAGGCTAATAATCGGAATAAGAACGCGTAATGTTTTCAAAACTAGATATCATGGTTAGTAGAGGCCGATCTTTGATCGGGCGAGCGGGGGTGCTCACGAAGTGACCTTCCCCAATTGTACCTAAGTTCCCGAGGCGAGGCAACTTTGGTGATGATGGACATGTGGCCTTAGGCAACGAGTCAGGGTTTCCTAAATTCCCCCAAAATAGATATTTAGGTGGCGACTCTGTATCTGGCAAAGCAGTCCATGTTTGGCACTTCTTTCAAAAAATCTGTTTTCAAAAATGATTTGCCGGATTTGGACTTTTTGATGATTCATCGGTCTTGCATTGCACTCTGCGAGATTAGATACAGGACTGTGACATTGAGTCCTGAACTGTAGTGAGCCCAATGAACAAAACCGGGGGGGGGGGGGAGGGGGGGGATTCCCTCCCGGGACGTTCGAGGACGTCTACACTAGCTCATCTAAAGAAAATTCCAGCATTATTGAGCGTATATGATGCACTGAAAATGTCTCTAAAGCTTCGAAAGTCTTTAATATATGCCCTGTCCAAGCCAGAGGATTTCTAGAAAGAAATTGAGGGTAGAAATCAAGAAAAGACAACTATATACATGGCTATGGTAACCTTTGATGACAATGACATGTGTGCTGAAATGGCAGACTATAATCGGCCTTTGTTTATAACTGGGCTTATCCTTGATGTGAAGATTTCTCGAATTTTGGTTGATGGAGGATCTGCAGTAAACCTCCTGCCTCGAAGGGCCTTAAACCTATTAGGGATTCGAATTTTACAACTGCGCCCAAGTCGTCTGGTCATTCAAGGATTTAATCAGAATGAACAACGCCCAATGGGAAAGATTGAACTGCGAACCAAGTTTGGAGATATTGAAGAAAGCACTGAGTTCTTGGTCATTCATGTAGACACCTCCTACAATGCTTTGCTTGGGAGACCATGGATGCATAATCATCATGCAGTGCCATCAACTTATCACCAATGTATCAAGTACCCGTTGCCTTCACCCAAAAAAGAGGGGACAATTGTGGCTGACAATGATCCATTTGGAGAAGTAGAGGCCTATTATGCTGATGCTCGCTTCTATACAAAGACTTCACAAAGAAAGGGAAAAGATGTGAAAAGGTCTGAAGATACTCCAAATGTCAAAGACGCTCTAGAGTCTACTCCAGTTTCAACAAAAAGAACTTTTCGATATGTGCCAAAGTCCAAAAGGAAACTGGGGGCAAAGGCTCTAGCCCCAATAAATCCAATTTTGGATCTCAAGGGTGAGTTCACGTTGCCATTAAGGAGGACAGAATGCACCTATGTGGAGAAATATAATAAGATTGTGGTCCCTTCTAAAGGAAAAGGGTCGAAACCCATCATATTCCACTCGCTTGGAGATGTTGAACAGAAAGTGAAAGTTGAACAAGTGCCAGAAGAAGACATCTCGAGTTTTGAGAAGCCTACTTTCAGTGCAGAAATTACACAAATGTTGGTGAAAGTTGGTTTGGATCCTGAAAAAATACCAGAAACAATGACACCCTTTGACTTTGCATTAACACCTTCGCAGAGGCAGGCTATCCAGTAAGGCGGTATTATCACCGTTAGGACAGAAGGGTTAGGCTATCGGGGGAATGAGGAAAAATTTCCAGTAAACATGACTATCACTCAAGATGTATTGGAAGATGTTGACCAAGTTGAAGCTCAACCTGCACCAACCGAATTTGAAGCAGGAGGCCAAGCCACCGTGGATGACCTTTGTGAAATAAATCTAGGTGATGAAGGAGAAAACAAACCAACCTTCATTAGTGCAAATTTAAAGGAAAAAGAAGCTCGGCAATATATTTCCTTCTTAAGGGAGTATCGTGACATATTTGCATGGAACTACAGTGAGATGCCTGGTCTTAATCCAGAGATTGCAGTCCATAAGCTTGCAATTCACCCTGAGAAACGGCCAGTTGAACAGCCTCAGAGGCGAACTCGACCAGAGCTTACAGTCCAAATTGAAGCCAAAGTCGACAAGCTTATCAATGCAGGATTCATTAGGGAAGTCCAATATCCAACCTGGCTAGCAAACATAGTGTCGGTCAAGAAAAAGAATGGTCAAATAAGGGTCTGCATTGATTTCCGTGATCTCAATGAGGCTTGTCCTAAAGATGACTTTCCGTTGCCCATCACTGAGCTTCTTGTAGGTGTAACTATTGGGTATGAAACCTTGTCTTTTATGGATGGATACTCAGGATACAACCAAATTCGAATGGCACCTGAAGATGAAGAAATGACTGCATTCAGGACTCCGAGAGGAGTCTTTTGCTATAAGGTAATGCCTTTTGGCCTGAAAAATGATGGGGCCACGTATCAAAGGGCGATGACTGTAATTTTCGGTGATATGTTCCATGACACCATTGAATGCTATGTTGATGATCTTGTCATCAAGACAAAGGAGAAGGAAAACCATGTGGAAGATTTGAGAAGAATCTTCGAACGTTTGAGGAGATACAAACACAAGATGAACCCACTAAAATGTGCATTTGGAGTTTCCTCAGGAAAATTTCTAGGGTTTGTGGTTCGAAACAAAGGGATTGAAATTGACCCTACTAAGATTAAAGCCATTGCTGAAATGCCACCTCCGCGAAATCTAAGGGAATTGAAGGGGCTACAAGGGAGATTGGCCTATATTAGAAGATTTATTTCGAACTTGGCTGGTCGATGCTTGGCATTCTCAAGATTGATGAAAAAGGGTGTTCCATGTGAATGGGATCAGCAGTGCCACAATGCTTTTAATAGTATTAAGGAGTATCTTTTGAAGCCTCCAGTACTCATGAGCCCAATAAAAGGGAAACCACTTTTGTTGTACATAACAGCCTTGGATGGTTCATTAGGGGCACTGTTGGCACAACACAATGAGCATGGTAAAGAAAATGCCTTGTATTACTTCAGTTGTACTCTGGTTGGGGCAGAAGTCAATTACTCTCCTATCGAAAAGACATGTCTTGCCTTGGTGTTCGCCTTGCAAAAACTAAAGCACTATGTCTTGGAACACGAAGTCAAGTTGATATCAAGAGCAGACCCCTTGAAATATATACTTTCACGGCCCATACTTTCAGGGAAAATTGCAAAGTGGGTTGTAATTCTCCAACAATTCATAATTGAATATGTTCCTCAAAGAGCTGTAAAGGTGCAAGCTCTAGCAGATTTTTTGGCAGCACATCCTATACCTAATGACTCACCTCTAGTAACTGATTCACCAGATGAAGAAGTTATGCAAGTAGAAATTGATTCACCAGATGAAGAAGTTATGCAAGTAGAAATTCAGAAAGGATGGGAGATGTATTTTGATGGCGCTTCAAGGAGTCCAGAGGGCAAGAAGCAAGAAAATCCTAAAAACAATAAAGCTGGAATTGGAATTGTGTTTGTGACTCCAGACAATGCTATAATCGTCCATTCTTTCGCCTTAAGTGAAGGATGCTCCAATAATGAGGCAGAATATGAAGTTGTAATTGTTGGATTAGAATTGACATTACAAATTCCTATTGAAGAACTCTCAATTTATGGAGATTTGGAACTGGTGGTAAAGCAACTCCGTCGAGAATACATTGTTAAGAAAACAAGTCTCATCCCGTATCATGAAAGGGCTGATCATTTGCTTTCGCAATTCAGTAAAACACATATTTTCCACGTGAAGATAAGAACAAATGCTCGAGCTGATTCACTTGCAAGTTTGGCTACATCACTCACCCTACCAGATAGCAAAACAATTACTATCACGGTAGGTGAAAGAAGGGTGTTTCAACCTTTAAAGAAGTTTTTGACTTGGTTCCAATCTTGGTCGTCACCACGAAAGGAGAAAATGAGGAGGATTGGCGGGAACCATTCATAGCTTACCTCCAACATGGTAGGCCACCTGAAGATAAAGTAAAAAGAATTGAAGTGAGACGCAGGGCTACCAAATTCATCCTGTGGAAAGATGGAACGTTATACAAAAGGTCTTTGGATGGAATGTACATGCGGTGTATAGCTAAGGAGCGTATTCAAGAGGTAATGGCAGAAATACATGCAGGTATATGTGGGGCACACCAAAGTGGTCCTAAATTACATATGCAGCTAAAACGGTTGGGATACTATTGGCCGACTATGATTGCAGATTGCATAGATTATGCTCGAAGATGCCAAGTCTGCCAATTCCATGGGAACTTTCTCCACCAACCCGCAGAGCCTTTACATTTAACAACTTGTTCTTGGCCATTTGTAGCATGGGGTATGGACATTATTGGTCCTTTTGTACCTCCATCTTCAGCAGGATATCGATACATCCTAGCTGCAACTAACTATTTTTCAAAATGGGCAGAGGCCATGGCTTTAAAGGATATAAAAAGCACAGTTGTCTCTGAGTTCATCCGAACCCATATCATCATGGATAATGGACAGCCGTTCAGGAGTGATGATTTGAACAAGTTATTTGCCAAGTACAAAATAAAAAACAACCATTCATCAAGATATCATGCACCTACCAATGGTTTGGCAGAAGCTTTCAACAAGACATTGTGCAAAATTCTCAAGAAGATGGTGGATAAGAACAAAAATGCTTGGCACGAAAAGTTACAAGAAGCTTTGTGGGCTTATCGAACTTCGCACAGAACTCCTACTCAAGCAACCCCTTATTCGTTGGTCTTTGGAGGAGAAGCAGTGTTACCACTTGAGGTTCAAATACCATCATTGCGAGTGGCAATACAAGAGTCCTTAACGAAAGATGAAAGTAATAGAGTGGGGTTGGCTGAGCTCGAGACCCTAGATGAAAGAAGGTTGTATGCTCAACAGAATTTGGAGATCTACCAACAAAGGATGGCAAATGCGTTCAATAAAAGGGTGAGGCTTCGCTCCTTTAAAAAGGGAGACTTGGTACTAATGGTTAGAACACCCATAGTAGTATCACGAAGAACCAAAGGAAAACTTGAGCCCAAATGGAAAGGACCTTATGTGATTGAGAAGGTTTATTCTAATAGGGCCTATTTGTTAATAACGATGGATGGTGACAAAATCATTCCCCCAACCAATGCAAGGTTCTTGAAGAGATATTACCCTTAAGAAAGCCTACTAAGTTGAAAACCCGAAAGGGCGGCCTAGGCAAGAAAAAAAAAAAAAAGTCAAAAACCACCAACGGTATTGTATGTGGTTAAACTGCTAAAATATCCCACCGAAATCTAAGGTGGTAAAACATTAGATACTCCTGGCCTGCAAGAGTATAAACTGTGTACGGCCAAACAAAAGTGGAAAACCACCAATGGTATTGTATGTGGTTAAACTGCTAAAATATCCCACCGAAATCTAAGGTGGTAAAACATTGGATACTCCTGGCCCGCAAGAGTATAAACTATTACAGCCAAACAAAAGTCAAATACCACCAACGGTATTGTATGTGGTTAAACTGCTAAAATACCTCACCGAAATCTAAGGTGATAAAACATTGGATACTCCTGGCTCGCAAGAGTATAAACTGTGAACGGCTAAAATAAGACAAATCAATGTATTGTATTGAGAAATTTCATATAACAAATAAATCTATCACTGAGCGAAATTTCATAAATACATTATGTTCGAATGAATAAAAAATAAAAGTGCATTCATTCATTAAGAGAAGCCTTAGCCCTTTCAAAAGCACGTTCCACAACACTGTGTTGTCCATTCTTCTTCTTGTGTTGGCTCAAAACATTCAGAGTAGTTTGCACGTCTTCTTCTGATTTAGAAACACTCTCGGAAGCTTATGCAAAATCACACATAAAGGATGCATGTTCCACTTGGGTGGATGACAATTCCTCTTCAAGCTGTTTGAGTAACTCTTTGGTTTGAATAATCCTTTGATTAAGACCCGCAATGTTCTCATCTGACCTGATAATTGAAGCAGACAATTGTTCATGTTCGCCAGAGACTTTGTCAAAATGAAGCTTCTTCTCATAGTATTGGGCCTCAAATTCTGCAATAGACAAGTTTGAAGAATCTGCAAGTTGGGTTTTCAAAGCAAAGCACCCAAGAAATATCTTCACCTTCTTGTAAAAGGAGATAAAGTCTACACCCAAACTCTTCAAAATCATGAAAATGTTGTTTGCTACAGCAATCATGCCATTAACATCCGTCATTGATTGGAGAGAAATAGTAAGACCTTTCTGAATATGGGTGGCTGCTTCATTAGAGGAAGTTCCCAAAAGAAGGCTAGATGGAGCAAAGGGTGCTTCAAGTTTGTCAAATAATTTGTTAACCCCATTTGCTTCAAGTAAGTCTGCAAGAATTTGGGCCTCTTCCGAGGTATCAGAAGTAATTTCGTCTGTCTCTTCCAATGTGTCAGAAATATTTTCTGTGAAAATAGAAGGAGATACTCAATGAAAACGTAGAAGGTAAAAACAATATATATATAGATGAATGAAGTATACCTTGGTGTACGGCTTGAAGAGACTTAGGTGGAGGAGGAGACAAGTTGTGATTCCCACAAGTGGACCATGGATTTTGCAATGTGGCATGATCTAAAGAGAAAAGAGTTCCTTGAGTATCTATACATGATGAAATAAAATGAGGTACAAGGAATGAATAAGAATACCCTTAAAGGTAGCCAATGGCATATGCGAGGCAGCTGGGGAAGTCCGAGGCGCAGTGCCTAAGAAAATGAAAGGTATTCAAAAATAAATAAATAAATAAATAAAATAAATAAAATAAAGTCCATAAAAAGGACCCATGCAACAAAAGTAAATGGCCCATGGACTATAAAGGGCAATTAAACCTTTATTGAAAAAAAAAAAAAAAAAAAAGATCAAGTCCATAAAAAGGACCCATGCAACAAAAGTAAAAGGGCCCATGAAAAAAGAGCCATCAACCCCCAAAAAAAAAAAAAAGAGGCCAGGGACCAAAGTAAAGAAATAATCTCATCCAAGACCTAAAGATCATCCGGATAAAAGTGCCAAATTGTCGTGACTCGCACAGTTAAGAAAATTCACTTGTACAAGTCACAAGGGGCATTTGTTGGCACATAAATTTCAACTAAATTTATGACACGTATAGAGCCTATGATAGGAAGGTTGTAGGTAATCACTCCCTAAAAAAAGATCAATATGACACGTGGAGCCTACGAATGACACGTGGAGCCTACGAAAGATGACACCTGTAAAGCCTACAACAAGGACACCACACAGGATGAAACCCCAAAGATCAATCCGGTTAACGATTAATCAGATAGCGCTATTATTCAAAATTCAGATGGCGCTATCATTTAATTTGAAATTCAAATTGAAGATGAAGCATTCCTATCACCTGATGGCCCTCCATAAATATGAGGACCATCACACAAGATGGGGGATCAGAAAATCAGAAGTGAAAAGATCAGAGAGAGAGAGAAAGAAATTGAGAGCTAAAGAAATCGTTACAAGAAAGAAGAAGAGAAGCCTAGAGAACTCAAGAGCCTACGCTAATGGCGATGAATAGGTAAAGGGTTCCAAACCCAAGAATTGTATTTTGTATTCGAGGGTTCAAAACCCATAACAATTTCAATAAAATATTTATTTTTCTTAAATTATCTTTTGTTGTTTATTTTGTTCTTCATTAATCAGAGGTTTCATTTGTATAAAATGTGTAATTTACGATCTGAAATACAGATCGGAAATAAGAACTTGCTATTCAAATAATCAACATTGTTTAGTCCAAAAACTAAACAGTGGACATTTGTAACATAAATTTTGAAATGTGTTGAAACACTTCATGTTTTAAAATTTGTGTCCACATGTGCATCTTCTTTTTTTTTTTTTTTTGACAAATAAACAAACTTTATTAATATGATGTGCATCCTTTTAAGAGTGGACATTATTAATTTCCCCTAATATATGAGAAATCAATATTTAGCCAAGAGAATGCATTAAAAAAAAAATTCAAAGAACAAGATTGAAACCTTAAAAAAATAAATTATGGGTCAGAATTAAAAAAATAAATTATACAAAAACAAATCAAACCTGAACTTGGGCTTTTTGTACAAGAAAAGCAATTGTCAAAATTGACCTGACCTACTTTGGTCAATTTGATAGAGATAAAGTCATTTTCATTCATTTTCTATTTTTGCAATCTCATTGATCAGAAGTACCATATGTATATACTTTTATGGCATTCGAAGAATATTCAATAATTTTTCAAGTATGATTTAATTATTAGTTAATGTTACAAGTCTATTGGATGAATTAATTTTTTTGTACAAATTTCTTTTTCTTTTCCTTTTCCTTATTGTGATTTAAAATTTCTTTTCCAATTGTCAGTGCTGAATTTATCTATGAATAGAATCAGTAATAAACTTATCTTTCCCTACAAATTTGGATACTCTGTTTTTTGTCATCCCGTCATCCCCACCATCACCAACAAAGCTCTCACTCTCTGTCAAATCAAATGGGGGTTAAAGGAAGAAATTGGTTTCATGTTAATACCCATTTTTATTTCATGTTAGTCAAATGGGTTGAGGATTGTTAACATTAAATGGGTTAATGTGAACATTAAGGTTAACCAGACTGTTAACATTAAGCTGAAAATAATATAAATGGTCATATTTTTTACTCATAGTTTCTAATTAGACAAAATATTTTTGGTATTTATTGAATACTTTTGTATTTACTTAAGCTTTATCTAGAACATTACTTAGTGGTGATTTGCAGAATGATGATGAATTGTGGTGCACAACAGATGTGAGCGGTGGTTTTGTTTTGGGATAATATTCTTATACTTATTATTATTATTATTATTATTATTATTCTGAGAAGTGCTCTTCCTGATTTTGGATTTGGTGCTCCTTCAATTCTAAAAGATATATTTTGTTTATGGTGATTCTTTTGGATATATTTATATATTTTTTGGTATATATCTAAGAATGTTTCAGTTGCAGTAAGAGTGCTTCAAAGATGAAAATCACTTCCAATTTAATTGCTTTATTTACATTTATGGTAATTTGTATATGAAGCATTGTGTTTGTGGCCCTATATATCTGAATCATTTCTTTAAATTTGCTTAATAGGTTCACATTAGAGAGCTTGAGGAAGAAGTGAAATTTCTTAACAACCTTTCGCATCTGAACATTGTGGTAAGTATCTGATTTGCATTCTTATTAAAGCATTTTAACGTTTCCTTTTGTTGGTCATCCCTTAGAAAACAATTCAAATATCTTTCTGTGCCTATCCATAAATTATTCAAAAGGTAAGGTATAACTTCCAATTTCTGGTTGTAATAATAACATTCTAATGATTTGAGCACATGCAAGTTTGTTCAAATATAAGTGATGATCCTCGCCACATACATAAAACTTTAAACCTAGATGAAAGTCTAATTTTTCAAGGCAATTAAAATCCATTGGGGTTTCTGTTTTATAATTTGTTGTGGTATTGCTTTGTTTTCACTTAAAATCCATCGGCTTTGGTCTGGTTTCCTTTGCTTATATAGAGTTATGAGCCATTATATTGCTTTTCATTTTTCTGGATAATTAATTATTTTCTTTTATCCACCAATGTCGATAGCTATTATGGGTAGTTTAGAAGTTGATTTCAATAATTTTCCATGATTCTTTGATTTTGAAGACCAACACATGCTCTACATAGTTGATTTGTGGTGATTCTCTCTCTCTCTCTCTCTCTCTCTCTCTCAAGATTTATATTTAATGGGTTCAATAACTTTTTCGTGGTGAGCACCCAAACTTAGATTTTTAGATATATTTTTCATGTGAATGGGTTGTTATTTCGTCCTTTTATTGGCATATTAGTACAGGATTTTGGGATTTTTAGTATGTTGTTATTGCATTATTGTACAAAGAGGTTTTTATTTGAAGCTTTCTCACCTTTATTTTTTTGCCCCCAATATTTAATGTACATTTGTAATCTCATCATACACCACCAGTTGAGCCCACGCGTGTTTGGATTTTGTTTTAGGCTGAAGATTCATAATGGAACGATTCCCACTCACTCCCACCCCCTATCTTAGTTATATCTAAATACAATTTTGGTTTTTTTAATTGGTACAAATGTATTCAATTTCCATGGAATTCGAAACTTTACCAATGGAAGCAATTTCAAGTTGAGGCATGAGTTATAGATATAAAAGGTAAATTCATGAGTTAATTTGTTTTATACTTACAGAAGTTGAGTTGGAATTTTTATTTACTAAGATTTCAAATTAATGATTAATTTCAAGTTTTTATTCAAATTCAAATTCATGACTTAATTTCAAGTTTTTATTTACTTATAGAAGTTGTGTTAATGATTAATAGTTAAATTTTTTTTTCCAGTTAATTGGTTTTGAATTTCATAACTTAATTATTTGGATTTGTAATATCATCCAGTTCAATTTTTATTAATCTCATTAACAAAAGTATTCTTATTTACATAGAATCCTCTAATTGGTTGTTTAGAATTTCATCATTATTAGTTGGTTTAACAGAGAAGCCTTCTATTTGTTAGCCTGCTTTCAATTTGATTTCCAAATTCTATTTTTTTTTCATAGTGTAATGATTTAACTATGTTCATTGTGGAATCTAATCTCTATTTGTTCTTGGTATTATTGATTAGTAGGTTATTGATATTGACATAAAACAGTGCATTTTTAGTTTAAATTTTATATTATTAGTTTGGCATCTGCATGTGTGTGGTTTTGATTGATTGCTTCAATTAGATGGTTTGATTCTTGATCAAAAGAAACTAACAAAATGCATAGTAAAACATAGTGCAATAGCTCATATCTTTGTCAAATTGATTCAATTCACTTAAATTAATAGTATTGGGTAATAGTAAAATGAATATGTACTGGGGGCGTTTGGTGGGCCTTTTTTGAGCCAGCTTATGGCTTATGGCTTTTAAAAAGTTATTTTGGACTGTTTGGTTAAACTTTTTTCAAACAGCTTCTGATTCTAACAGCTTATTTTAAGTCAAAAAAGCTGATTCTGGGAAGCTGGTCACCTCTTGCTTCTGATTATCAGCTTCTGCTGTGGGCATGTTAATTCACGGTTATACTCTTAAATTTTTTTATTTTTTATTTTTTTAAAAATAGAAAAAGACACAAATGAACTATAAAATATTATTATTATTTTTTATGAAAAATGTAGATAAATAGTGAATAATAAAAAATAAAAATTAATTGAAAAAGCTACTCTACAGCTTATTTAACAAACACTACTCAGCAACTTAAATCTATAATCCAACAGCTATACCAAACAGATTAACAGCTTCTGATTAAAGTCATAATCTATAATCTATTAAGCTATAAGCTATAATCTGTTTTAACAGCTACACCAAACAGCAACACTGTCTTTTGGGTATAAATAGGGCAGTTTCATTATTTCATTGTAAATTTTATCATTTTTACTTGAATAATCAAATGAAATTGGGAAGTTTTGACTAAAAAGTTTTGTGGATGGGGCTATTTTGTTGAGTATTGCTTATTTGGGACATTTAATTTTGTTTTTGCATGTAACCTTTGTTATTAAGTGATTTTGAATAGAGCTTCAATGCAGCTGTTACTAGTTATTGATTCACTTCCTCCCTTTGTTAATAGTTTTAACTAAATCTCAATTTGCTTTTTAATTTTTAATTTTTAATTTTTATACTGGTTTGGTTTTGGATTCAGTTTGTGTGGAATTCAAAATATAAAATTGTTATTTTTTTAAGTTGAATTGAAGGTGTGAGATGTTGTGGTGATGACTGAAATTTGGTTTTGGAGTACTTGCCACCATTGATTGAATTTCATCGTAACTTTTTTAGCATTTTTTACTACTTATTTGGTTTCATTTGTGGGTTTTTTATTAGATCACGTTTTTGATACAAGCGTGATTATGCTAATTACATCTCTTTTTTTTTTTTACTTAAACACATAATTATATTTGAACTATTATCTTTTCCCAAGTGGATTTGTCATAACTGGTAGTTTTGCCCTATTTCCTAAATTGTGGAATTTAAGTTTTTATCATTAAGTTGATCGTTAAATTGTAATTTGTGAACTTTATCATTTCTTCTTCCAAAATTTTCTTTGTTAACATCTAGGCGATGACACTGGATGTTCAGTTCAAATATCAGTTCAGTTTTTAATTTGTAGTTCCTAATGTGCCATTATGGAGTAACAAGAAGATTTCAGAAAAATTATGGAGTAACAACCATTTGGGTGCTTTTTGAATGGCTAAGTTCTCTCTCTCTCTCTCTCTCTCTCTCATGTAACTCAGCCACCGAAATCGAAGTTGGGTTGATGTTTATCAGTTTGATACAGAGGAATTAACGATGTTGACATGCCCAATAGCCACTGCACCCACTTAGTCTTTCCTCTTTGCCGGTATGTAGGCACTACTTCCTCAAATGGCTCTTCTTAAAATACCACTCTCCACTCTTTAAAATTTTGTCTGATTTCCCCCCCCCCTTCTATTGTTCATTTTCATCACTTGAATTACAAGCTGTTAGGTGATGGAATATACAAGTGGGTGACATGGATTGCACAACTGGGAGACAACGCGTATCTAACGTAAAAAGCCTTTTCTTTTTATTGTCATTCCTTCTTTAAATACTATAAATGCGTACACATGTATGCGTATAATGTAATGGATAGAATGAATTTATTTAACGTGAAAAGATCAAATGGTTCCATTTGAAAGATATTTGTTTGTGAGATTGTAATTCCCTTTGAAAGATCAACTGGATTTATAAATGGATCTTTTGATCTTTTTCAAGCATCATGCATTTATGGTGGTGTGCTATTGGCAATAAGAAATAATCAGATCTAAAATGCATATAGAGATGTTGAATCAAGTTTAAAGTGGGACTACCCTTGAGGCTATACATATAGAATGCATGATTATTTATTTTTGGTTTCAAATTAATTCATGAACTATATGTATTAAGTAAATCTCTCCTGATTTCATATTGTAATTACAAAGTAAAAGGACAAGGGAATTAAAAATGATTGCAATTGTCTATATGTGTATACTGAAAGTTTCGTATACACTGTGACACGGAGTTTAACCTTGAATATGAAGAATTATCAATGGATTGAATAGATCATAACTATAATGTGGTGAATTTTTACCCGTATGGAAGCGCTACATTAGTTTTTCTTAACTTTTATTTTTCATTGGTCAAAATGTATTAACTTGAATGTGATTTTTTTTTTTTAAAACTTAGAGTGCCATAGGCACGGGTCATCCACTAGTATATATATATAAGCTGTCAGCTTCTTCTGTATATGCAATTTTTGCTAAGTTTTATAGTCACAGATGGACGCATCGGACCGTTACCGCTTCGAGCCGATGTTACGATGGAACCCTCAGGTCGAAGAATACTTCATCAAAGCATACGGAGCTGACCATTTCGCTCGCATTTCGAAATCCCTAACGTATGCTCAAATCTTCTCTTATCGCATCTCATATTTTTTCTGTTTCTAAACTGTGAATTCACACCTACATTCATTTGGGATGCTTTTTGTTTTTTTTGTTTTACTTAAGCTTTAAGCATTTTACTACTAAGCTGAAGTTTAAATTGTAAAATTGGAAATGGAATTGGAGTTATTTTAGTTCAAAATTTGTATTAAGCTAGCATTGAATGCCAAATTGAAGTACTGGGTGTTGTGATCCAACATATAAAGGGCATGCTTGGAATTGGATTTTGAAGTTTTGGGATTGAAGGAACTGGGATTATGCGGAATCAGTACATTGCTCTTTGGTGTAACTTTTGACATTCAGCTGGAATTAGTTTATAGATTTCAAAAACAATGTTTAGATGTCTAAATAAATCTTTTAGTATTGAATTGGTTTTGATAATAGTTTACCCACTTCGCCATTTTGAAGCTAGGTAAAATAATCCACCCTTTGGGTGTTTTGGGTTGTATACTTTATTATACTTGTTTATATTTTGAGATTTGAGCTATAACAGTTGGTACCTGTACTCCAGCTCAACAAATTTATCACACATATTTTTAGTTACTAAAATATCTACTATATTATATGATTAAGCATATCTATCACCCCTTGGGTGTAGACACCCCATTTTTGACCGTCCTCGAGACTTGGACGTCACCGTTTGAACACTCGGTGATTATCCATGTTTGTGTTCGTTTGGAGTTCCCGGAGTTCTCGGCTACGCGCCTTGCCTCAGGATCTCCGAACTCGACCGTTTTGTGTCTGGTTTTGCACCAAACACTTGTGTTTTGCCTTGGAGGGGCAGGGAATGCCTTGTGAGGCATCCCCACACACCACCGGCAGTGGCTAGAGGCCACCGGCTGGTTTTTGTTGCCACCGGCAATATATTTTGCCTGTCGACACTCTTTGTTGCCGGTCGGCACTAAATTTTGTCAAAATGACAATTTTGAGCGGCCGACCACTATTCATCTACTTTTTGTAGATATTTCTTGCCAACTGTGATAGCTGGCACCCACTCCATTCCCCTCCATACACGTGTATGGAGGGATTTCCCTCTTGAATGGCTTGTTTTGTAAGCTTTACAAGAGGGAATTGCCTATGAAGGAGAAGGTCTTCTCTTGGCATTAGAGTTAGACACTTGTTAGACATTTTAGCCAGCTTTGGTAAAGCTTGAGTTCTAGGGTTAGGGTTAGATATATTTTCTATCTCTATAAGTGTGAGTTTTGTGCCATTTTTGCTCACACACACACACTAACACACCATCTCTTGGACTTGAGACCCTTGGAGGCTTGTTTGAGTGTTTTGGAGGTGGATTCAAGCCAAGAAGGGCTGTTGGAGCATCATTTGTGAAGGTGGTCTTCAAGGGTAAGAAACTCCCCTTTTATTCCCCATTTTTGCATCCTATTTCTACCTATCTTAGAGCTGTTTTTGTGTTTAGTGTATAACATAAAAAAGTTCTATTTTTAAGCCCTCTCGATTGTTTGTTAAGAGTGTTATGTGCTTTGGGTGTGTTTGACCACCCTTAGGCCTTGAAAGGCCCCCATTTTGTGCTATTTTGTGCAAGTTTCGAGACTTTGGTGTTTGGGCCTCTTCATCACTGAAATCTTGAGGGATTTCAGTGGTGGAGATGGTGCCTTGAAGTCTCCAAAAGGGGAGGGCCACCCCCTATCCTTGTTGTCCTTGAAAAGGACCTATTTTGCTTCCTTAATGAGCCTCATGTTTAAGTGTGTGTTGATCATGATATGGCTGTTTTTCATGCTTATATTGTCATAATATAACATGGTTTTAAGTTGGTTTTGGTACACCATGCATGCTTAGCATAGTTGCCATGTAATGCCTTGTTGTTCCCTTTATATGCCTTAGGTTGTTAGCCTTTGTTCTAGCATGTTTTGGGCTTGACTTTGTGAAGGTTGTGTGCTTATTATGCCATGTTTTAGCTCTGTCCATAGTCATTTGGGTCAATCTTGGCATGCTTAGTATAGCCCCTTTGCATTGTAGCTTGTATGCTTCGAGTAGGTGCATGTGTAGTATGCACTGCCTTCATCATTTCAATGATTTGGGACCATTTAAGATGTTATTTCAGTCCCTTTAACATGCTTATATGTTCGCCTTGCATGCCTCTTTAATGCTTTAAAGGCTTGTGTTGAATGCTCCATGTTTCGGTCATGATGCATGCTTTTGAATTCAAGTCATTTAGATGCCATCTAAGTGGACTTTTGGGCCATGTTTTATGTGTTAAAACTCTGGTTTTGGTCATTCAAGTCTTGCCATGTTTGGTCTTGTCAAGTGTAGTTCAATGCCTCACTAGCTTACCTTGAATGCTTGGGCTATTTGTATGCTTATGTTTGTCTTGTTCAAGTTGGTTTGGCGCCATATTTTACATGATTTTCAAGGCTTATGTTGCATGCCATATGTCCATGGTAGCCTCTTTTAAGTGTGCTTAAGAGTTGCCTTGTTAATGCCTAAGCGTTGGTCCAACCTACTTGCATGTGTGCATGTGTGTTTAGCCTTCATTTTTGAGCCTTTTGGCCACTGATTTTAGGCCTATTTAGAGTTGCCTAAATCATGTTTAAGTCCATCATTTGCTTGGTTTGCATTGCCTCATGTTTGCTTATATGCTTGCATAAGTGGCTTGCCATGCCATGTTGCATGCTAGTTGACATGTCTAGGATTGCATTGCATTATTCATGCTTGGCCTCTTGAAGTGAGTGTGATAGAGGTTAGGCCTCTTTGGTTTGTTTGCTTGGTTTGCATTGCATTTGACATGAAAGTGCACAAATTGGTTCTTTGGGCCATCATGCATGGAAATGCGTGATTGGTGGTCCAAGAACCAAGAACCATGTTCCTTTGAGTCACAAACATGATAAGGAATGTGTTTGGTGCATACATTGCTTGAATTGTATTGCCATGCAAGTTTTGCCCTCTGCTGCTGTGAGTTGCAGGTTCTGCAGGCATTCTTTGCCGACCGGCAGTATTCAGTGCCGACCGGCAGTAAATTATCAGCCGATGGATGAATTTTGTGCCGATGGCCACATCTAGCAGCCGGTGGATATTCTGTTCAGCCCGTGGTGATCTCCAATGTCCAGAGAGGCATCCCTTAGGCTTTTGCAGTCTTCAGAAGGGCAGAGCAGGGAAAACAGAGGCAGACTAGGCATGGCAGTGTGATTCCGAGCAAGTCCCGAGCATGCGCTGCATCTGGCCCTCTTCCCGAGGCGATTTACTGTTTTAATTAGATTAATTTGTTTAATTAATTTAATGGGTCTGTAATATTTAATTAGCTTGCGTAGTTAATTAATTTGTATATTCTTTCGGCCTCTCCGAGTGAGAGCAAATTTGTAATAAGTGTGGGTGAGTGTGTGTATGTCTTCCAAACCCCACTTCTTTCTCCCTTTTTACTTACCTGCTTTGATGGTAGATTAGGGCATGTTTATTTTAGCATACCTTATGCTATGCATGCGTGCATTCATGCATTTGTTTACATGCACCGGGCTCGGTATATCACACAAACTGCATTGTATTTTCGATTCCAAATTGAATACGTGTATCGAATGATTGCATTTCACATGCCATTTTAGGGTTAGCCGAGCCTACTCTAAATTGCATCCTTGCCTGTGATACATTAGTCGCTTTAACATGAGCTAGGCCATGCATGTTTGCTAACTAGTTTATTGTTTTTTTTGGCACGGAGTACTAGGTGAGCTTTTATGCTTTAGCATATCGCATGCGTGTGAATGTTGCCATAACAGCATGATTACCATGAGGCTAAGTGCTTACGTGTTAAACTGCTTGAATGCCTGTGGGTGGTGGTTGGATTGTTTGAGTTGGAAAACTCGTTGAAATTCGTGTTTTAGCCTACTTGCGAGTAGCAAATTCCAAAGCGTTTTCCAAAACAAACGGATATGCAATGCTTATTTCCAAATTAGGCAATCTAGTCTATACTTGTTTGCTGTGCGCATAACATAGTAATACTAGTCTAATAACTGGAATAAGAACACATAACGTTTTCAAAATCGGATATCACGGTTAGTAGAGGCCGGTCTTCGGACCGGGCGAAAGGGGGTGCTCATAGCTGACCTTCCCCGATCGTACCCAAGCTCCCGAGCCAAGACACCTTTGGTGATGACGGACACGTGGCCTTTGGCACCGAGTCAGGGTTTCCTAAATTTCCCCATTTTAAAATATTTAGGTGGCGACTCTGTATCTGGCAAAGCAGTCCATGTTTGGCACTTCTTTTCAAAATCTGTTTTTCTCTCAAAACGATTTGCCAGAGTTGGACTCTTTGGTTCAGATTAAGAACCGCAACAAACAGAAAGGGAGTCCGAACTGTAGCGCGAGGTCCCCCGCGGGCGTGTTACGGTTTCTGGCGACTCTGCTGGGGATTTTAGAGAGCTTGACTCGAACTCATGATATCCTGTTTTGACTACACTTATGTGTTTCTTTGCATTGCATGTGCATTGGTGCGCCTAGGACACCGTGTTGGCCATCTACTATTCCTGAACGGTTTGCCGGAGGCTTGTCTTGTCAAGGCATGACCATAAGGCTGACCGGTTGTGGGCTCTGCCAATATGGGAACACAAACCCCGGTTTTACCGGGGCACCCTTTTCGACCATTCGACCTAGTGCATATTCGGAATCCATAGTGACCATTCCAAACTAGGACAGGTTACTTACCCGATATAGGTTGTTTGAAACCGCTGTGTGCATAGTGAAACCCTAGCTCCTGACAAAATAGGACAGGGAAACCCTACCCCAACATAGGGGTGTATTGGCTCTCTCTATCTGCTATGTGCTTTTAGAGTGTATCTCTACAGGGAATGCGCATGTCAGTTTGCAAGATTGAATATCAGGCCCGAGGGCACCGGTATCAGTATTGTTGAGAAGCAGTTATATACGTGGGTATCAGTTCAGTTTTGAACAGTGATTCTGGGGAACAGTGATCAGTGGTAGAGTGCAGTTGTTCGGCTACACCCGTGTTTGATCTGCTTGGGGCTGAAATACTGCTTGTTTTCCGTTTCAAGGTTCAGAGATTCAGAGAGTTGATCCAGGATAGCTAGTGTCTCAGCATGACGCAGAATTCAGAAGAGATCGTGGTCATGACGGCCGCGTTGGATCAAGGAATCACCCTACACAGCGAAACTACTGTTGATATGCTGCATCCACCCAGATCGCCGGTTGCGCACCCGGTCTGGGCCCCTCAGCTATATCAGGCTCGCGAGCCTACTACATTCGAACTAATGGGGATGATAGGTGATCTCCAAAGATCTGTGGCGGATCTCGCCTATGGAATGTCAGCTTCACCGCCAGCCGCACCATATGCCGGGAGTTTTGTATCCCAGGAGCCCCCGCTGTTGGGGCGAATTGTGATTGAACTGAGTCAACCAGAGATGGCCTCCAACCATGGCAATGATGCACCAATACCTACCCAAACCCTCGATCAGGCTGAGGCCAGAGGTAAAGACAAAGCAAAGGCAGATGCCGATCCCATCGAACAACTGCTGTGGGCAGTCGAGGCTCTGAAAGCCGGGGGAATGAACAAGCAACAGGTATCTGCAGTTGTGACAAAAGCTGTGGAAGACGCTTTCCCCACTCCGCCTGAGGGCAGTTTCAGTCAATCAGAGAATCGGGATAGGCCCCGTCATGCCAAAACAGTTCTTCCCGCTCCCAACCTTGCATCCGGGAAGGATCAGAAATCCAAGGCCGCGCCCGCTGATCCGTTCGCTAGTGCATCTAGCAAGAGTGCTCAGGCTCCAAAGTACCTACCCCGAGGGCGCAGGGTCTTCCATCCTCTCTACATGCCTTTGTCTAGGACACTTTTGATTTTGGCCAAAAGGGGCATCTTACACCCCTCGAGCCTAGGCCGCTCCCCAAACCCCTTCCAGCAGGCCATGATGCCACTCAGTACTATGCGTATCATCAGCAAACCGGCCACCCTACTGATAACTGCTTCCGCCTCCGTCATGAGGTACAGGATTTGATTGACAACAAGGTTATCCTCCCGCCTACCTCGGCCAAATCAGTCACTACAGAGTTCTTGGATTTTGAGGACACAGATACCGCGAGTATGTAATTAGAAGGTGAACCGCCTGCGGGCAGTGCCTGGTGCATTTTTGGATGTGGCGTTTGGCACGTATTTTTGAGCATCTGCCAATGCTAGTTTTGTAAATTCTGACTTGGATGTCGAGTCAGTCTGTTGTTTTGTTTTGAATCTATCTCTTTGTTTTGAGTCAGTCTTTTTGCTTACAGGGTCTGTCTTGTTGTAATGAGTCAGTCCCTTTTGTATAGTATACCAGGTGATTCCGGGGTTGTTGCCTCGAGCACCGTTTTACCTTGTAATTACCTGTTTTGTTTTCCCTTTGAGTCTGTCTCAGTTAAGGAGCCGGTTGCAATCAGGGTTTTGGAATGAAACAGCTGCGGCTATCTCGTTTTCATGCTTGCTTTCAGTTTGAGCTAATTGTGCCGGAAGATGTGAATGGAACGACAGTAGATTCTACCTACTCTCTTGTGCCTTGAACTCGTTGTAATGACCTAAGTTTTTCAAAAACTTTTTTTTTGAACACTGCGGTGATAAAAACGAAGAGGAAGGAATTCCTTGGGTTTTGCAAAACTTTGATCGAAATTGAGAGAAAGAGAAGCATGTTGAGCCTTTTAATGAATGAAATCATGCCTGTCAGCATGAGTACTGAGAAGGACCCTGGCTTGATCCAGACTGGTTCCACACTATCTTTAGCGCAGGCGATGTGTCGCTTTCTTAAAAACTTTCAAAAACAAAATATTTTGCGCAGTCCTGTGAAGACCTGTGTGGAATCGCTCTTGAGATTGTGCAGCCTAGGATCGCTCTCAGCTTCAAGGTTCAATCTATTTGTTCCGAACCTGGAATCCGTTCAGAATGCTCAAGCAGTCAACCGCCATGTAATGCCCGTGTGGCCCAATTTGAAGCAGCCCTCGAGCAAGAGGCATCAACGTCAGATCAAGAAGATCAGATCCCACCAGACAAGGCTCATGAAGCAACCGTGATGGATTCTTCTGCAAACCGACACAATCGTCACTCTCCTGTATACAGAGGGCTTCGATTTCAAAACCATTTGGCATGGACTTGCTACACTTTTACCCTTTGAGAGGCTCGCTGGGCCGAAAACCCGGAAGGGCAACCCAGGCAAAAGTTAGAGCAAAAGAAAAAGAAAAGAAAAAATGCGAAAAGAAAAGAAAAAAAGAAAAAATGCGAAAAGAAAAAGAAAAGAAAAAATGCGAAAAGAAAAGAAAAAAAGGAATAAAAAGAATTGAAAAGAAAAGAAAAACAAAGCTCGCAAGGTCGAAAACCCGCATCGGGCACTTTGGCAAAAGTTAAAGCCTAAACAGTGAAGGTTAAAATACCCGAGTGTACCCTCACCGGAACTACGTAAGGCTTGATTCCCATGTTTGGGATACGTAGGCAACTTCATCCTGAAGTCCAGCCCCCAACGCTTTCATAGCGTCTCAGTCCATGTAATGGTTTTGATCACCTCTGCCTCCCTTGAATCCGTTAGTTCGGTTGTGACAATCGGGACTACGTGGTTAGCTTCCTCTTGAAATCCAACCACCAACACCTTCTAGGTGACTGTGTCCATATATTGGTTCAGACCGTCTTCGTCACCTTCGCATTCGAGGATCAGAGCGTCGTCAACAAGGACTGGTTTACAGCATGCTGCGGCATCATCCAAACAAGGGGCAACTTTCCGTTGCCATACTTTGCCATAAGTTGCCCTAAGTTGTCGTTCAAACTAGGGGCAACTTTCCGTTGCCTTGCCCCTCCTTCAAGCAAGGGGCAATTTTCCATTGCCTTCGATCCGAGGTTGCGCATCTCAAGGGTAAGTTCTATGCTCGTTGAGCATTGACTGTTTGGAAAAATAGTTTTTGAAAATTTTTACTGAGGTTGACAATTTTCTCGAAAACTATCTCATTTTCCAAAATCGGACCACCTTCTTGGACCCAAAAGGAAAATTTTCAGTGCCCATAGCCTGACTTGCATGATTTTCAAATCAAAAATTGAACGAGTATGTTAACCCGACTCTCATTTTGGTCAAAACTGTTTTAGAAAGCAAAAACAAAAAATGGCCAAAATGACGAATTAGGGGCACAGTTGGGTCAGGTGTTCTGTCTCTCATCCGCCACCAACATACTTGCCAGAAAGGCACTTTGTTCGCCGGAAGAAGCTTTCCCCATCCGGAGCATCGACTGAATGTCACCAGAAGAAATAGCCGCGAGCTAGCAGTGTTGGGCGTGAACCCGCAACCTCTCGTTTACCTGTCAACCACTCTGGGGAGGGATAAAAAAATGAGAGAATAAAGAATAGAGAGGAGTAAGTTGAGAGAAAAAGTGAGCAAAAGGGTTTTGTGGGAAAAACCGAGCCTGAGGGCCGAGTGATGTGAGTATCACAGATCAGAAAGGGTGGGAATAATACCCGGAGGAACTGGCTTCTCGAGATCTGAGGTCTTTTTGTAAACACGTCCGCGTGTCGTGTCTTTTGATTTGTCGGTCTTGATTTTGGCTTCGAGTCTTTTCCGAGCATGTCTCGTTATGTCAGGGCGTGTGCCTTTTGTTTCTTCGTTTGAGTCTGTCTCGTCGTGTTCCGTGGTAGGCTCGATACCTCGTTTGAAAACCCTTCCTTTTTCAAAAAATCGTTTGTGCTCAGAATGCTATGCCATTCTCTACATTCGTGCGAGGCAGGAGGAAGAAAGGGACAATTTGGGACATCCGAGTCTGTGTCAACTTCAACCGTTTCAGCTTTCGTGGTCCGTCTTGTCAGATCGCGGCTGTTTGTTCAGGGTTTGCTGTGTGCAGAATGAGCCGAGTGCTGTGTTATGGGCTGTATGTAGATCAATCTCCAGTAGAGTATGGGCTGTGTATTCAGTTTGAGCAGTGATTTGCTTGGGTTGTTTTGCTGATTGGTTGGTCAGTTATCCGATTATCACAGTGCAAGTGCTCAATTTTTAGACAACAGATCAATGTCATTTACATTTGAGGTGTAATATGATGCAATGCAGTGCAAAGTATGAAATATGCAGATATGTACAAATATAACACTTTTTCAGACAAAAAGTTTGTTTCATTTCATATCATCTCTTTCAAGTACATAGTTTTGGAAACAAAAATCTGCTCGCGGCAGTACAAGGTAATCTAACTACCAAAAGAAAAGAGAGAAAAAGAAAAGCAGCAAAAAAATCTGTGGCAGCACCGGTGGTCTCGCGCCTAAGGATCCGTCCTCGCCCTCTTCCTGGGCAGGAGCCCAGGAGCATCACCAGGAGCATCGCCGTCTGAGCCTGAGCCCGAGCTGTCCCCGGTCTCTTCCTCCGACGACCCCGCCTCCGCCTCCGTCTCTGCCTTAGACTCGTCATCTGGAACTGGAGCCTGCGAGCTGCTCCCGACGTAAGTGCGCCCCCCTCTGGTACGGGGATATATCCTGCCATCCCGAGTAGAAACGGGAGGTCCAGCTGGAGTGCCACCCACCGGAGGAATCTGGAAGGGAGGCTGAAAAAGCATGAAAGGCAGATGCATCAGTATATATGGAGCAGTTTATCAGTACAGAATACAGTGTATGAGTACAGTGTGTGAGTGCCGTGAGCAGTGAATCAGTACAGAGTACAGTGTATGAGTATAGCGTGTGGGTGCCGTGAGCAGTTTATCAGTACCGAATGCAGTGTATGAATACAGTGCATGTATGCTGTGAGTAGTGAATCAGTGCAGGATGCAGTGTGTGAGTATCATATATCAGATGCCGTGAGCATTTTATCAGATGATGTGTTATGCATCAGATTATGCGAAGCAGTTTGTGTATGATTTGGAGCTATGGCAGAAAGAACATACCGGAATGCTGTAAAAGGCTAGGAGGTCGAAGGTCCGCTGCAGCATCCCCGTCATGGAGGCATTCATCTCCAGTAACTGCCGGGTGTACCCAGAAGACGCCTGCAAGAGAATCAGATGCATCAGTATTCTGTGGAATATCAAATAAACCGAAATGAAATGACCGTACAGAAATGCAGTAATACATACCGGAGGCAAGTCGGGGACACCGACAAACTCGTGATCAGCCGGCAGAGGAGCGAAGGGGATCTGATAGGTCGCCCCACCCTGCCCTCGGAAAGTCAATGAAGCGGGCAGAGCAGGCCAACCGGTCCCTCGTCCTCTCTGAACTCCGCCCCTGCTGCGGACTCGAGCTCTCCTCGGCGCTCCTCCTCCAGCTCCTGCTCCAGCCGCTGGCGCCGCTGGCCTCTCTCTCTCAGCTCGGCGACCGCCGCTCAGAGGTCGCATGATGAAGGTCCGAACGTACTCCGAGTAATCGCCCTCGCCTCTGTAGCCGTCTGCCTCCCAGCCGATGGTGTAGTCCGCCATCTGCTCGGTGGCGAAACGCTCGGTATCCCTCATGTGCTCAGGAGGGTGTACCGGAACTGTCTGCTCAGGCAAACCCAGGGTCTGACGCAAGAAGCGCTCGCCCAGGTACCAAGCCCAACAGACCGGGCCC